>BSWB01000002.1:162000408-163200408 GCA_033239125.1 Fagopyrum homotropicum | reverse complement strand
TGAGACGAGGCGTAAGGGAATTCCTTCAGTTCGCTAGGTAATGACTTTCACGCTCTTAATGAATAGTTTAATTCACTTAGGACAAAGAACTTGACCTTGAAAAATGATATAGAAGTGCTTGAGTATGAACTAAGAAATGTCAAGACAATTGATAATTAGGTGATGATACTGGTTAGTGATAATTCACGTCTGAAGATTGCCTTAAAGGGTTTAGAGGTAAACCTTATTGAATCTTAAAGGAAGTAAACATTCTTCTATAAAATTTGAACATATTAGAGAAGGTAGAGACTCTCTGCAAACCTTATTGGACAAGGCATTGAAGCAAGCTGATGAGGCTATACGATTGGTGCTACAAAATCAATAACTCCATGAGAAAGTTGACAGGCTAGAGGAATCTATGGAAGAGGCAAATATCTACAAATTATCTTCTGAAAAGCTGGAACAATACAATGAACTGATGCATAAAAAATTAAAATTATTGGAGAGTGTCTTGAAAGATCTGATGAGGACGTACAGTCTTTTTTGAAAGGTTGGTAAGTAACTCCCGGTTCGATTGAATCTAGCACCACATCCCGCTAGACCAACTGAGTATTGGTGAGGACGTACAATCTTATTTTCAATTATATCAAGAGTATATTCAGGAATTTCATGATACACTGGATCGTCTACGAGAGAAAACAAGAAAAGATCTCATCATGGGCATGTGAATGACATGCCTAGTGAATTTTGTAGCCTTGACCATAAGGTGGGAGAGTTCAAGGCAACGACTGAGGGTTTAGGCAGCTCACCACTGTCGACACTAGATTTACCATTGATTTGTATAAACTCTAATGATGTTGAAAATGATATACTATATGGTATTTGAGGTATGATTTTGATGCAACCAATTATAGTAACGGAAGCTTCAACATTTTTTACTTGAAAGCAATCGCTGCAACTACATTACGATTCTCGTTGACTTGAAAAAGAAGGTTATGAGAACCTTTCTTACAGCAATGAAGTCTAATATTTTGTATAAAGGTAGCATAATAAACTGTTAATGAATAATTTTATCCCATAATAATACACCAAACACATAAATTTTACAATCTCCAATAATCTCCGTCCCCAATAACCCCCATCAATTTCAACAATCGAAAATCTAAAAAATAAATCTCCATATAATACCAAACATGCCCTTATACCTGAACACTATCATTTCTTTTCCTGTGTGAAACTCGGGCCAAGTCCAGTTTGATGAACCGGTAGAGGGGGGTCGTGTGCATACGAGCGCACATGCGCATTATACCCAAGCCCAACACATAAACCCGATGAGGTTTCATCCTAAAACCAATTGACAATATGAGGAGTAACCCACCGACCTGATATACTAAGCTCGGAGTGTTCCAATCATTCGATATGAGAACTTATTATCTCCAACACAAATTTCAAGCTCTAGGTCTCGGATATCTAGCCGATCTAAAAGCTTGTTCATATCCGTATCCGAACATAGGAACGCACATACCCGCCTTTTTTTGCCAGGTTCACCTAAACTATAAGTCGGTGGGCTAGTGATTCATTGCTTACGTCAGCCTGTGGCCGGTGATTCATGGCTTACGTAATTACGTGAACTTGTATGTAGATTTTTTTTTCCTTTAATTTTATAGTTTCAAATAAGATTTTAAAACTATTTATTAATACGACTCTATATAAATCTATCAAAATTAAAATTTTAGGATGGTGGTATAACTTTATTTTAAAATATTAGTTTAACATCTTAATAATTAGAATAAACTAATTATTGCAACAATTAAATAAAATTATGAAGGTTGTATCTTAATTTATCAGTGCCAATTAGCCCTAAATTATTGTCCATTTTTTTCAAAACTATTAATTTAATTTTTTTTTTTCATAAATTACTTAATAATTAAAATCTACGCTTCTATTTTTTTTTTATAAATATCTAATTAAACATTTATGATTATTTTGATAATATTAAACATTTAGAATTACAAAGTTTATATTTTTAGTTTCTTATATTTTTACATCGATTACTAGTTTATTTAGTGGTTTGACAACCTATTTAAAAGTAAGATGATTCATCTTAAATTTTATAAGTGCTTAATTTTCGAATATGAAAAATAAGTTATAAAAAAATGAATTATTGCAATACAAAAACTTCATTTTAATTAATTTTTAAGCAAATAAACAAAGTGGTAAATAAGAAGAAAATGTAAGGACAAAATCGGAAAAGAGAAAATGAAATGAGAAAACCTAATTGCGCGGCGTGTCGCATCTATAAATTGAAAAGCCTCCGCCGCTTGCCTCCGTCTTCAGCCGGTTGTCTCTTAGGTTTGTACGCCGTTCATCGAATTCGCCATGGGCCGAAGTAAGTTCTCTTCTCTCGTTGCCTTTCTGTTATTACTCCTCGAATTTCATTTGTGTTTTCCGATGATTTGTTCTCATTGCGGTTTGAGTTTGTTTACTTGTTGCCTTACTGCAACGTATGCAAAAATCTGTCGAGCTGGGTTGGATCGGTAGGACATATCAATTGGATGACTTACGATGATAGAAAATACAGTTAATTTGATGTTGATGAGTGAATAATTGTTAATATGTATAGTTCTGATGCTAGGGCTTCAATTTGGGGTTTTTTTGGTTTCGTGCAAACAATCTATTGATGATGAACTGGGTGTTCAAGGTCGGTTGTAATTGTTGTTTGTAGTTGTGAAACGAAATTGATTTTGTTCTGTTGACGATGGAACAAAAAATACCTTGTTCTACCAACACATCAGTCTTGTAGTTTAGTTCAATTAAAATAAGGAAATCTGTTCTTGTTATTTTGCTCTTTGGATCTCTTGGCTTGATTCTATACGATTTCTGTAACCTTTGAATGCCTGGACTGTGTTTGAATTCCTTAATTAGCTTATGCTCTTTGTTTGACATATTCTTTAAATATTCTGGACAGGACCTGCAAGATGTTATCGTCAGATCAAGAACAAGCCATACCCAAAATCACGGTTTTGCCGTGGTGTTCCTGATCCAAAGATTAGGATTTATGATGTTGGCATGAAGAAGAAGGGTGTTGATGAATTCCCATTCTGTGTTCACCTTGTTAGTTGGGAGAAGGAAAATGTGTCAAGTGAGGCTTTGGAGGCAGCTAGGATTGCTTGCAACAAGTACATGACCAAATTTGCTGGAAAGGATGCTTTCCATCTAAGGGTCCGAGTCCATCCATTCCATGTGTTGCGTATCAACAAGATGCTTTCATGTGCTGGAGCCGATAGGCTTCAAACAGGTATGAGGGGTGCTTTCGGAAAGCCTCAAGGTGTGTGTGCTAGAGTTGCCATTGGTCAGGTTCTTCTTTCGGTTCGATGCAAGGACAGCAATGGTAACAGTGCTCAGGAGGCCTTACGTCGTGCCAAGTTCAAGTTCCCTGGTCGCCAAAAGATCATTGTCAGCAGGAAGTGGTCAGTAATTCTTTCATCTTTTGTTGCTTATGGATTTATTGAAGTGTTTAGATTACTACAATTAGTTGCCATTGGACTGATTGTTCTATATTGCTTTAGAGTTACCTCTTTTATAACTTGCAAGTTGGTTTGACTGAACCAAAATGCTAGGAACCTAAAAACCGATGTTACCTGAGATGTTATTACTGGTTCTATTCCTATATCCATGTCAATTATATCAGAACAATGTAAACAGAAGTCCAAATACCGTCTCTCATGCAGCAGCTAGGCTCGGACTTCCTCATAGCTCTTCCTCATAGCTCTATATTGATTACAGAACTATCTGCAATTTCATGAGTACATCTGGTATTATGTGTTGTGTGTGTGTAAACTCATGTTTTGTTGCTATTGCTGATTTTCAGGGGCTTCACCAAGTTCAACCGAACTGATTACGTGAGATACAAACAGGAGAACAGAATCATGCCCGATGGTGTCAACGCCAAGGTATACTTCAAAACTCGTTGATCTTGATTTCTTGTTAGAATCATCTAGCCATTTTCTATGTTTCGGAAGCATGTATCTCATTGTATTGATGATTTGTCACAGTTGCTTGGATGCCATGGACCATTGGCCAACCGTAAACCTGGAAGAGCCTTCATTGATGCTGCTACAGTGTAGAGGAGCGTTACCTGCATTCGCATTCTTGAATATCTTTAGAGTCAATTCTTACTGCTTTGATGTTTTGTCGTTGCTTAGAAAGCATACTCTTTTGCTGCTGATGACTGTCAGTTTTTGTTTCAAATATGATGTTCTTGACCTTTGGGCCATTGATGATTATCGTATGTTTCACATTCAAATTATTTTGGTTGTGTGTGCTTCATTTCACCATTGATTACGAGTTCTCACGTGTTTTCATATGTTTATGTAAGGCTTTTTTCCGTGTTTATATGCTTTGGTAAATAAGTTCTATTTCCAGCACACTCGGCTCAGGGTTCCTCCATTGTTGGAACCAATAGCTATTCTTCTGTGTTGTTCGAAGACGCCATTAGAGTAGAAACAGAAGGTTGCTTGTTAATTTCCGCAAATTCTAACACATTTGAAAGAAGCCCTAGAAATTGAAACCACCATTAGAGTAGAAACAAAAGGTTGCTTGCTAATTTCAGCAAATCCTAACACATTCGAAAGAAGCCCTAGAAATTGAAACCACCAGCCCTTTTAAGTTTTCTCTTCTTCGAAGAAATCAAAACATATACCATCAAATTCTTCTATCTAATTTCGAATTTTCAAATTCTTCTTGTACACAAATCTCATTCATGGCCAACCTCTTCAAGTGAGCTTCGAATTTTCAGGCTCATCTTCTTCGCTCTATCCGTTTTTTTTCTTCTCTTCTTTGATTTGTTTCTATCTCAAAACATATACCTTCAAATTCTTCTATCTTCGATCCGTTTCAATATGCCCGTGACAAGTTTCTTTCCTCGCCTCCAATGGACTTCTCTCCTAACTCTGTTGTATTCCGAGTGAAAGAAACAGGGACAAGAGTGGAATGGAAATGATAACACTCCTTGAATCTTGCCCTATCGGATCCAGAAATTGTGATTTTCGGATCTCTAATTAACCTCAACCTTATATTCTAAATAAGTCAGTTATGGCCTCTTTTTGGTCTTTCTCAGCTTCCACCCACAGGCAGTGAAAGTAAGAAAATTTTGAGATTTTGTTGGATGTTGTTTTTGGTAGACAGAGCAACAACCAAGCTACTCAGCATACAAAGGAGTTCTTGAGCCCTAAAGCTCAAGATGATAAATTGATTACGTTGTGTACAGAAGAAAAAGAATGTAATGCCCCAAATCAATTTACTCAGCAACGTTCATTGTAGACATGGAAGTTCTGCACTGTTTCCGGTCTCCATTGTACTTGAACTCGATCCATCACCTAGCTCGACAGCCTTAGCCATGATTCCGACCTTGGAGATGAATCTGATAGCCTATTTTACCACAAATGTTTACCTTTACAAACTATATTCAAATAATTTACTATCAACTAAGTAATTTATTGCAAATTACCCTTGTGTCCACAATTATTAAGTTTCCAAATTTACTTAATAATCCCAATATTTTTCTATTTTTTTACATGAAAATTTAGAATTTATTTTCAAATTCACATTAAACAGTAATCGACCCACTCTATAAATTCACTGAACTGCAAGTTATTCTGTTGCTCTCTTAAACGAATGCTAATCTCTATCCTCCATCGTTCTGTATTCTGTAATTCTTGCTTTCTTGATTCTTTCTTCTACCATTTTCATGGCGAATCCTAATCACACCATTCCACATCAATCCCATATCACGCCTTTTGGGGTGTTTTATCCCGTTGATGTTCCACGGGCGCCACCAGGCCCGCCAGCACCACCGCAACTGCAACTGCGGCCAAATCCAAATCCCATCCTCCGTTCTGCGGCGAAACGGCGTCGTACCGAGGATAAAGAGAATCAAAACCAAATTCCATTCGATATCGCGTCTGTGCAGCCCCCATTGGTTTCTCCTCAACTTAGGAAACTTCTTGATGAGTTAGGTGTACCCAATTATCAAAACCCGACCCACTTTTTCACCTGGGATCTTTACAAGACCGATGTCAACAAGGTTCACGACAGACTCGCCATCCCTTGTAACCAACTTTTTGAACATTTCTTGAATGAGCAAGAAGAGGCTCATCTTCAACAGAGAGATAGCGATGGAAACCTGAATATACTACAAGTCAGAGTAATTGATGATTCGTTAGTGGTGCATACAATGAATTTATGCCGATGGGATTACGAGAAACCGAAAAACAGTGATTGCAGTTGGTCTTATGCATTGACCCACGGCTGGATGAAACTCGTAAATAGCAATGGGCTAACTGAATGGGATACAATTGAAGTTTGGTCTTTTCGTTTCAGCGATAATTCTCTCGGCTTCATCATCTCCAAGGGAGGAATCGTGAGTGGGCTGTCGAGCTAGGTGATGAATCGAGTTCAAGTGCAATGGTATAAAGAAAGAGACTGGAAACAGTGCAGAACTTCCATGTCTACAATGAACGTCACTGAGTAAATTGTTGTAGGCTATATGACTTCTTTCTCGAGAGCTGTTGAGTTTTTCATACACCGAGTAGCTTTAGGGTTTTCTTCAGATTAGAACTTTTTTTTCATATACTGTTGAGTTGCAGGAAATATTAAGATCAGAATTTTTTTCAGATTCAGATTGCTGATGTTGTGTTTTTGTTGCCAATTCATCAATGCTGAAGTTTTCATACTCAACTTATCACTGTTGAGCTTTAGGTCTCAAGAACTCGCTTCTCTGTATGCATTGTAGCTTAGTTGTGGCTCTGTTATACCGAAAACAACATTCAGCAAATCTAAGTAGCTAGCTTACTTGACTGATAATCCTTCAATGTTTGTTCCATCTTCAATCATCTGTGTAAACTGGGCTTGATTGACTGCAATCAACTGAAGCTTGAGTAAATCCAATGCTAAGAAAATATGTTGTGCACAAGTACAGGCCTATTGGCGAAACTCGTAAGCACTTATCACATACATTGTCCGTCGTTGTGACTTGAGAGCAGGAGCAATTAGCAAAGTTTCATTGTGCAGATGACAAAATTGACAGTAAATGTGGTTATTTGTAAGCAGCTCTTGTGTAATCTTTTATAAAATTCTCAAGTTATGAATTCAGTAGTAAACATTGTATTAATCTCAGCTGAAAATTTCATACTTGTTGCTTTCTTGTCTACTGTATTAATCTCAGCTGAAAATTTCATACTTATCTGAAATTGGATGATTAGAAGTATTCAGGAGTAGAATTTTTGACAGTTATCCGTACTTATCAAACCTGTTCCTATCTAAGGGAAGGCTATTGAATCAAATAACAAAGACATTGTTTAGAAAAAGATGGATTTTCCCGGATGAACTGAAAATTGGATTCATGTAACAGGAGAAAGATTTCTCATAAGCACTGAAATTGGATTCAACCAAAATCTGAGTAGCTAGCTTACTTGGCTGATAATCCTTCAATGTTGTTTCCATCTCCAATCATCTGTGTAAACTGGGGCTTGATTGACTAATCAACTGAAGCTTGAGTAAATCCAATGCTAAGAAATTATGTTGTGTACAAGTACAAGCCTATGGGCAAAACTCGAAAGCACTTATTACATACATTGTCCGTCGTTGTGACTTGGGAGCAGGAGCAATTAGCATAGTTTCATTGTGCAGATGACAAAATTGACAGTAAATGTGGTCATTTGTAAGCAGCTCTTGTGTAATCTTTTATAAAAATCTCAATTTACCAATTCAGTAGTAGACATTGTTTTGATTAATGCCTTCTACTGCAGAACTTGATGCTTTCTTGTCTACTGTATTAATCTCTGCTGAAATTTTCATACTTATATGAAATTGCATAGTTAAAGTATTCAGGAGTAGAATTTTTGACAGCAAACTCATAGGAAAACATATTACTCATAGCCAAGTAGACATATTTGAGGGTCACTTAAACAAAAACCATCAACATTTGAATAATGAAAACATAAAGTCATCAATGCAAGCCAAACTGACAATCATTGAAACACAGATAATTCTTTTCATGTCTTAACCACAACTGATGATAGCAGTAAGATCATTTTTTCCATCTTCTTCAATTTATCCTATCATTCATTTCTCCATCCTCTTGAATTTATCCTATTTTGGTGAATTGTTTTCAAAAATTGGTATTTTAACAACTTGCAAGAACAAGGATTTCAATAGCTTGCAAATAACCCATCTATTTTCTTGTACTTTTTTTCTTCTTATCTTTCGTTACTTTGATTTGTTTTTTTTTTTTTTTATCTTTGATTTGTTTCGATGTCAATCAAGCCCCAGTTACCTAACAATTGAGATTTTGCTGAATTTTTTTTGTTGAATGTTGTATTTGGTATAACAGAGCCACAACGAAGCTACTCAGCATACACAGAAGCGAGTTCTTGAGCCCTAAAGCTCAACAATGATAAATTGACTACTTTTGTATACAGAAAAAACGAATGTAATGCCCCAAATCAAGTATCAAAACAACATGTAGTTCCTATAATACTTTTAAGTTCTATACTGGCCAAAATTAACCCTTCTAATCTGAATCTAATCAACTTAGCAACGTTCATTGTAGCCAGGGAAGTACTGCACTGTCATACCATTGTCTTTGTCCATGTTACCGCCGTCACTAGCCACCATTCCGACTTTGAAGATGATGAAGCCGAGAGAATCATCACTGAAACGAAAGGACCAAACCTCAATTTTATCTCTTGCAGCTAGCCCATTGGTGTGTACAATTTTCATCCAGCCATGGTTCAATGCATAAGACCAACTACAATCTTTGCTTTTCGATTTCTCCTTCGGTTTTTCGTAACCCCATCGGGATAGATTCAAATTATGAACCACTAACAGAGGATCGATTACCCTTACTTCAAGTTTCTTCAGGTTTCCGTTGTTGTCTCTCTGTTGAAGAAGAGCCTCTTCTTCATCATTCAAGAACGGTTTCAAGATTTGGGTACGAGGGATGGCGAATCTATTTTGAACCTTGTTGACGTCGGTATTGTAAAGATCCCGGGTGAAAAAGTGGGTCGGATCTTGATCACTTGGTACCCCTAACTTATCAAGAAGCTTCCTTAGTTCAGAAGAAACCAAAGAGGGCTGCTTTTGCTTCATCCGTTTGACGATCACATGCTTTCCATCAACTTCAGTCTCTTCCTTCTCGATACGACACCGTTTCACTCCAGAACCGAGGTTGAAATTTGGATTTGGCTGCAATTGCGGTAGTGCTGGCGGACCTAGCTGCAATTCCAATTCTACCGGCGGACCTGGTGGCGCCTGTCGAATATCAACGTCAACGAACCTTCCAAAAAGTCTAATACCGGATCGAAGTGGAATGGCGGGAATATGATTCGCCATGAAAATTGCAGTAGAAAGAATTGGAAAGATGGAGAATGAAGAAACCGAAAATTAAACAACGATGGAGATTAGAATTTGTTTATATAAGAAGATCAAATATGAGTAAAACCCTGGACGCAAGCAAATTTCAAAACTGAATTTCAAATATTTAGTTTCCTTATTTACATTATCAATTCAGTTCGATCGTAGTTTCCATATATTACACATATCAGGAAATTTTTATACTGTAAAATATATATATATATATATATATATATATATATATATATATATATATATATATATATATATATATATATATATATTTTATCAATTTGGAAACTAGATAGAAAAAATTTTATTTTGGAGAGCAACATAATAACTTAACTTCAGTGAATTTTAAGAATGGGTCGATTCTTGTTTAATGGAATTTAAAAATAAATTCTGAATTTTCATGTAAGAAATAGAAAAATATTGGGATTATCATTAAATTTGGAAATATATATATTTTTTATTTTAGTATGATATGAAGTATTTGGAAACTTTGCTTCGTTGATAGTAATTTATGTGAATATAGTTTGTAAAGGTAAATATTTGTGATAAAATAGGCTATCAGGTTTATTTCTTAAAATAAAGGAATTTTTCATTTTTTTAAAATTGTGTTTTTCCCCTAATAAATCATCTTTTATAATTTTTGTAAGGCAAAAACATTATAAATTATATGAATCATGAAATTCAACCTTCCATAATAACTTTCAAGTAACAATTAATACTTTTGTTGTTTCTTTAGTCAAAATTAAACTTCTTAGTGATTTAATTTTTATTTTTTTTTGAAATAATATTACATTTACGATATAGTTAATTTTGTGCTTCCTTCTACATTCGGCTTAAACGAACACATCTATTTTCTTAAAACATCTCCCTAATTTTGCACACAAAGTGGAAATTAGTGTTTTATTAATTCCGCACTATAGGGGCGACAAAGATATTGAGTTTAATCAATTCCGCACTTGACCCCAAAGCTAAAGTGGGGTTTGACTTGATTCCACATTTGGGCACCGAAGCCGAAGTAAAGTTTTACCAATTACGCACTTGGACCCAAACTTGAAAGAATAATATTATTTTTTTTTTAATTTTTGGATCCATAAATTGTGAAATTGTGATTTTTGGATCTCTAAAACCATAACTATGAAACTCCTCCTGAAATCTGAAAATTGTGAAATTGTGCTCAATATAGCATGCACAAGTTCATCGTTTGTATACATTTGATCAAGCGAGCACGAGCGTGTTGAGTAAGGAAGAGCACGATTGTGCACATATAGTGCTCCATTCTATACATGAAGCACGATCATATGCCACAATATGTGTGATGGCACATTCTTGCATTTCTCCGTCCAAAATGAAGCACGATCGTGTTGAACTTAATCTTCATGGCATACGATGATGTTGCTTGTACTCATGATCACACACATTTGACTCGTGTACGTCGCCTTTCATTTTCAGCTAAAAATCAAAGTTTTCACCCAATCAATTTTTGCCCTAATGATTTTCAAAGATTACAGGACATGGAATTCATATGTGATATCGAAATTATTGTCTAATCATTTTTTTTTCATATGCAACCTAATCATCAATATTAATAATTCTTAAAAAAAAAATCACAAATTCATTGCAGCCAAGAATAATTTAGCAATTAAAAGTAGATAACTAGCATTTTTAATTTCTAATAGTTAACAAGTACTTCTGTCCTTAGAAGGAAATTCTCCCAAAACATGAGTTAACAAACACAACATTCCAAGTGCAGAAAATTAAACAAAAAAGAGTTCATAAAATGTTCACTGAAACCCTAATCTCAGTAGCATTACTAACAAGTAGCAAAGATACATATGCAAATTAATATCATTCATATATAATAGTCGCGACTTTAGGTTAGTAGGGCGAGACTCCCACGTTGGTTTGAGCCGCTAAAAATCCGTCTTTCATCATAACATGATCTTCCCCATCCTGCACATCAACACATTCATACTCATCATCAAACTCCAACCTCTAAGACTATATATATATATATATATATAGATGAATGAAGGAAAGAATGTGTACCTGCTGGCGCATGTTAGCTTTCTTCACGGGCTGGTGGTCAGGCATGAGTCCGAAGTGAATGTGAGGGAAGTGGGCCCACTTCCGGAAACATACACAAAAACCAAATCCGATTTAGTTTACGAAGAAAGAGATTCGATACACTAGACATCTCAGTTATATTAAGAGTGTATCTTCGGAATTCGAAAACCCTAGTATAAGTTTGCCTCTTTGAAAGAAGAAATACGTTTAAAAGATATGAAATATATATAGAGAAACACATACGTTCTTGGCAGCTGCACTGAAAGCTTCCCTGTGGCTAATATCAGGATTTCCAGCTTTGATACGTTGGATCTCTTCCCTGTAGTTTTCCATTACATATACATATGTTAAAAATGGAAGCTCTAATGTATCATTTATATATAGTTTGATACGGGTGAGGGGACTCCTTGTGTAAAAAAGACGAGGAGAAAATTTTGTTCATTTTTCTGTACTACCAAGTTCGGTTTTATAACAATATATATATATATATATATATATATATATATATATATATATATATATATATATATATATATATATATATATATATATATATATATATATATATATATATATACACACACACGTGTGACCAAGATTTTTCTTTGTATAACCTCGGTTTTTCGGGTTAACTGAGATCTCTACCGTATAGTCTTTCGAGAGAGACACATTTCTTATTTATCGGTCATACATATGCTGTAGCTCAAAACCGAAAGACTCTTGTATATTGGAAACACCTCTCGAACGTAAGTAACAAATTCACGCAAATTGAATTATCGTGTTTTTTTTTCTCTCGTTTGTTATGTTGTGATCCTAACAAAGGGTGAACCGAACAAGCCCGAAAATATACATTACAGTTTTGTTGGGTAAGGCTCAAATCTAAAGGTATATATATAGTGAAAGTGGAAATCAAAGTGGTAACTTTTAATGTCACGGGCGAACTTTTGAAAAAACAAAATATGTATTTTTGTAAAGTTTCGAATATTTGGAACTTAAGGTTTTAGACATGGGACCTGAGCATTTATGGTATGGGCAGTGTGACCATTGAGACTAGCTTAGCAACATTTAAATGGTCCCAAAGTTTCAAACCCCACAATATACATTTAAATTCATTAAAATTAAATAAAAATAATACAAGAAAAGAAAAGAAAAAGTCAGAAATTAATTGATTCAAGAAACTTACTTGATGAAACGGTTGTAGGCAGATGGGACTCTCTGTCTCTTCTCCGGTGCTGGACAAAGAAGAGACAAAAAAACACACACAAACATTCATTAAATTCATCTCTAACATAGATTTTCTACTTTCTCTCTCTATATCATAACCTCATCATCATCTTTCTCTTACACACAACATAGATTTTCTATCACTTTCCTTGTTGGATTCATAATTGGGAATTAGGGTTTTTACTTACCATAAATTCTAGGGTTCCAATCTCACCCTTTTTTCTCATTTCACCCCTTTTAACCAAATAATATATGTACAAATACCCTCTTTTTAATCTATGATCAAAGTTTTATTTGAAAAGAAAAACATGTCTAGAAAACGGATAAACCCTAAAAAACGAAACGCGTGATAAAATTACTTATGTATGACTTAAAAATAAAACCCGAAAATCCCACATGGGTATGACCGGAAAACAAAACCCGGGAATAAGGCCACATTGAAATGGAAAAGGGCAAAAACAAGAGGTGACATATCATGCCTTTTGCATGGTGTACTAAACATAGCCATGAACCTTCACATCTTGGAAAAAAAAGTTGTTTTCTTTTCAGATAGAAAAGATAAGAGTGGAAGAAGAATGGGGGACTAAGCTAGCTTTGTATAACTTTGGTATTAGCTTTTAGGATAGAGCTGCATATTTATAGGCATGCACTAAAAAGTGCATCCTGAACATTTTTTTCAAAGCTAAAGCAATCAATCAAGAAAGCATATGAATGGAAGGGATGAATGCTAAAGAAAGAAGACATTTAAGTTTCCTATTGCCCATGAAATTAAGGTTTCAAATCAGAAATAAGACATAGCTGACTAGCTAGTGACTATAAAGGACCAAATAGTACTACTCCTACAACCTAAATATACATATATAGTGATATATTAGTACATTACTAGCTATAGCTTCTTTGAACATCATAAATTTCAAAAATCAAAGTCAAACTACACTGAAATGAAGTTAAAAACTCACGTCTATTGACTACAGGAGGCTTAGGAAGGTCATGGTAATCAACTCCAGGAACAGGAAGAAGCTGCTCATGATGATTGTTCACTGCCTGATGATTCATCAGCAAATTTGGAGATGAGTTTCTGATCTCATCCTGCATTGACAAAAATTGTAAACTTTATTGATTTGACTTCCATTTTGTTTAATCAACCAAATTAGGGTTAACAAATCATGAATTTAACATGCATTTACAAAATTTGGTGTACATCAACTAAAGCACTTAAACCCTAAAATTAAAGTTGAAATTGGGCTAACCCTAACCCTAACCCTGATACCAAGTACTTTAGCTTAATTGATGATCAATGATAATTCATACCAGAAGATTCTGAGGGTTGGTGAAGAAAGGCGCATGAGGAAGGTGGAGCTGAGGGTGGTTGGTGGTGGCGGAAGTGGCGGCGGTAGGGAGGAGAAGTCCACGCATGTTGACTGAGAGAAGATTTGTGCAATGCCCACATCTTACAGTCACAGTCTTGAACAAGCTGCTACAAGGAACACTCACCTAAACCAGAAAAATCCCAGAAAGCAAAATCAAAACAAAAGAATGAAGCATATATATATATATATAAATAGTAAGAAAGCAGAAAACTGAAAGTGAAATTACAGCGAGGACAGTGTCACAAAATTTGCAATGGACGTAACAAAGTTGTTCAGCTGAAGAAGCGGCGAAGAACAAGTGGTCCGGATGATGAGATTGAGAAGAGTTAGGAGAAGAAGTTGTTTCAGTAGTTGTTGTTGTTGTAAAGCCTGTGGATGAGTTCGACATTTTTCTTTCTCTTTGCAGATTCTAAACTCTCTTTCTCTCTCTACTGAATAGGATGGATGTGATATGATTTGATATATGATTGATTGATGTTTGTATGGGGGAGATGAAAGTGGGGGCACTTAGTTTTGATGGGTGACTGATATATTATACTCTCAGCCCCAAATTTAGTTTTTTTTTTTTTTTTTTTTTTTTGATTTTGAGAAAGAATTGAATCTATTGATAGACAAGTTAACTGTCTTGGGATTGATATGTAGAATTAGATGCCCTAAACACAATGTACAGTGGACAGCTAGAGGGACCTTGAAAGTGAGGAAAAACTGATCAGTTTTGTATACTATAGTTTTCTAGGGCTTCTAGCCAAAGTATCTAGCTTCTTCTATAATGTCCTGTGCAATTATCCTAGAGAAGTGTGTGTATAAGTTTATGTTTTTATTATAAGATTACACTATATAAAAGTCCCACTTTTATGATTTTAGATATGGTAATAGAGCTGTAAGGTGAATGAACCCTTTAAAAAACCAATACGAAAATATTAAATTATCTTTTTTATATCCGACAGGTCTAATACGTGGAGGGGATCTTGCATACAAGTCTTCAGGGTTCCATCATAAAACAAATTGACAATAAGAGGAGTAGTCATAACTCTTATATATATTAGGTTCGGATATTATCATATTGTCGACGTGAGACAATATTCCACACATCTTAACACTCCCCCTCAAGTGCAACTATCATGGACTAGTTGCACTTGACACAGAGCCTTAAGGTCGACTTAGTAAAACGGGACAATACTCCACACATCTTCAAAAATAACAAACAAAATTACGCTATTTATCCAAAAAAAACTTTAGATAAATTACATAATGACGCAAATAGGATTCCGGGTGTGTTTAGAACAAATGTTTTCGTTAGATTCTATATATACCAACAATACATAACGAGAGAAAGTGGGCTCGGAATAGTAGGCATATGTAGCAAAGTGCTGCTTAGTAGTTCAACAACTCTTCATCTAGCATTCTCCTTGTTTTCGGATAGTTCACGGTCCAAACAACGTTTTTTCTGTTGAGATATGTATTCCGCGTCGTTATATTCATTTGTTGGGATTCTACCGCATATGCTACACAACCCTAATAAGTTATGAGTTCATATGCACGCTACATTAGACTCATGTGTTGGGCTTGTTGCATTTTCCTCGGTGTATATATACATATATTCATTCAAAAATATGTATATATATGGGTTCCTGCTATTTGTATCACCTTAATCATGCTATACATACCACATCTACGCCTACGGATGGCGTAGGCGTAGTATTTTTTTTTCCCACACTACGCCTACGCAATGCGTAGGCGTAGTAAGTTTTCCTTCATTTTTTGAATCAAATGTATGTTATGGACTACTACGCATCCGCCATGCGTAGTCGTAACCATTTTCCTTTATTTTTTGTACGAAATGAACTTCTTGCTACAGCTACACATTACGTACGCGTAGTCGGGGTATGAATATCATGTTTCAGGTGGTACGAATAGCAATCTCGATGTACATGTAAAAAAAAAAAAAGAAAGAGTTGAGGCTTGGTAAGGTTGAAATGGAGAATGAATGAAGGGTGGAATTCCCAAGACGCAGATGCGTGAGAGGCGGCAGAAGTGTGGGGGGTTGAACAAGGAAAGGGACTGGTGCATGTTGCCTCTTCATTCAGCTGTTGTTTTCATCTCTTTATTATTAGTCTTTACCTTAGCTTTGCTTAGCTTAGCTCCCTCCATTTAAAGCTACCATCTCCTTTTACATATCCCCATGAGACTCTCTTCTTCATTTCTATTTTAACTATATGTTGTTACATTTCATTGCTAGATCCTCATTGGTTAGCACACCATTTTCAACTCACTTATTCCTCCCTACATATATATACATTTCTAAACTTTCCTCACAAAATCATTAACATATAAGTTCAATGATTATCCATCCTATCGTTTCATAGTTTTATTATAAAACTTCATGATCGAATTTGTGTGTATATCCCACCGAGAATACACCTTCCACAACGTCATGTTTGAGGGTAATGTTGAGATGTGTGTACAAAGTTGTCACAACATCGAGTATACTAAATATGCGAGTTTAACATATAAATTCAAGGATTATCAATCCTATCATTAAATAGATTTTGGATAAACTTTATGCTTGAACTTGTGTGTATATCTCACCGAGAATACACCTTCCATGGCGTAAGACTTGGGGGTAGTTTTGAGATGTGTACAAATTTGTCACAACATCGAGCATACATAATATGTGAGTTTAACATATAAGTTTAAAGATTATCCCTCCGGTCCTATCGTTAAATAGATTTAGGATAAAACTTCATGTAAGTACGTGTTATTATGGTTATTTTGGACAAAAATAATTATAAAAATATTAATATTAAAAAAAAGAAAGTGTAATTGACGGTAAGAAGTCCACAACTTTATAGTGCAGGTAGTAAATTTTCAAGCTAATTGAATTGTCGTAGTTAAGATTATTAATTAGCATGAACTGGTACATGACCAGAAGTCGTACGACGTCGCTTTGCTTTATGTTTTACATGAGCTTCCACCATAATTACACGACATGAGACCAATGACAAGCATTCATGTCGATTCTTGTACATTTCTCAGAATTCTCTTCCTTGTAGGCCTCTCTACCGATTATCAATTTATTACACATATATTCATTTTTTTAATATAAATTTTTAATAAGAGGAAACGATTCAGGGCACCGGACAATTCCGGTCACCCGAATGGTCGCGGAAAGACAAAAGACGTTGTTACACAAGGGTAATAGGAACATCGACCATAACTTTGATTTCCCTGAAAACATGCTCAATACGAACTTTATCAAATGAAGTATAATGAATAGACAAACTTACTGCATCCAGTTCTCAATAACTGTCATTAAAGAAAAAATCACAATTATTAAGAAAACTAAAAGTAGAAGTATAATATTTATTGATGCATTATAATTTAAACAAATTTTATAAGAATATTGGTTGAATGTAGAAAGTTATATGGGAATAGAGTAAATGATGCTTTGAAAATATAAATAATAAATAAAAAGGTAAAAAAATATTTATAGGAAGTTTAAGTATTAATAAAATTTGTGAGGTCAAATATTGTGAATCAAAATTTAAAATTTTAATAATAAGTATTGATAATATGTTAATAGCTTCTTAAATACATGTATTTAGATGTCTCATGGACATATGTTAATAGCTTATATTTTAGTGGATATAACCATTTTAGTTAATATCAATTAATTTTAAAATTGAAAATAAATTAATTCAAGGTAAAAGTTTTGCATTATAAACATGGGTCCATAATTTAATAAAATAACAGTCTTTTTATTTCATCTTAATTTTTAAACATCCTTCCAAATCATAGATTTTCAATAAAATTTCTACATTACAATATTAAAATTCTATTCTATATTACTGTTCATGTTATAAATATTTATGTTTGACCAATTCAAATAGTAGATATATAGGCTTTTTAAATTTTATTTAGCATAAAACTTACATAAGTGTGTGGATATATTTGCTCATTAATACTACGTAGGCTATAGACCTGACAAATTAATGGACAATTCATGATATTCAATTTTCACTCGAAATAACATCACACATGTATAGCTTATATTTTTATATATATTTGACTTATAATTAAATTGTTGACACCTTAAAAAATAAAAAATATACTCTTTATGTTCAAAATATATTTATTTATTTTTTACATTTTTCATATTTTTCTAAAATTGTAAAGACTTAAAATTATTTAGTCATATTATATAGTTTATTTAGGATAACTTATTATACAAAAAATTCAAATAAAAATTAAAAATCTTTTTAAAAAATCGTAATTTATACACCAGTAGCTTATGTGATCGACTCCTGAAGTCTTTGTTGCAGCCCAAATCTGAGGTGTTCATAGTTGTTCCCCAGACTCCTTACCTGTGTACTTTCTTTAAGATGAACGTTGTTGCTCGTCGCTTTCTGTTGACTGGATCAGTCAGCTTTCTCTTGAAGATCTTTTAGCTTTCGGGTCTTTTTAATGTATTTATGTGTTTCTTTTCTGCTCTGTTGTGTCTTTCATGACGATTAATCCGTCTGCTGATCTTTTTCGGCCTTTCGATTCACTAGACGACATGCCGTCTAATGTTTCGAACTGATTTCCTTTATAAAAAAAACTTATGTTATAAAAATATAGAACTTATACATCTTACTAATTCTTATATGCTATTCATTACATATTAGATCATAAATCGAATAATTATTATTTAACAACAAAAAAACTTTATGTGCCGTTTCTAAAAATCCGAAAAAACAGCGTAAGTTATGTGAAATTTCTAAAAAAAACTATAAAATATCAAGAAAATACACAATATTATAAACAATAATCCATAATTAGATAAAATAAAGTATAATTTACAATAATTTATTGCTAACAACCAAACAGCACCTTCAGAATCAAAGGAGGAAGAGGGAAATGCCAAGTGTAGAAGACCTAAATCTGCAACTGCAGAGATTGTAGCATTTGGCGGGGGAGAATTTGTAATTACGTGTATACCATGTGATCATTTTGTAATTATGCCACAATGATAATTAATATTTTCACAATTGCATTTTTGTCCTCAACTGCCAGAGAATTTTAAAAAAAGCAACTTCTTTTTTTTTTTTTTTTAAGTTGACGATTTGACAACTCAATTCCTTCACAGTGTTAAACGTACACAAGCAGGCAGAGATTTCACGTATCAGAGTGCTGATGCGATCCAGAATGCCCACATTGAGATAAAGTCCATGCCTTTAAGTTCATTTTTTTTTCCTATTAAGTTAAAAAAAATATTTTCGATTTTAGGTTCAAATAACAGAATATTGTTTACTATTTGAGAAAAAAATGTAAATTTGGGTGCTTTTTTGTGAATAAATAAAATTTAGTTATAGGATTAGAGAGGTCTTGCAGTCAGCTTCTGAATACCTATTTCTAACTTCTGACCTCTCTTGCCCTTTTCAAAATATAACTCATAGACACCACAT
Organism: Fagopyrum homotropicum; assembly: GCA_033239125.1. NCBI lineage: Eukaryota > Viridiplantae > Streptophyta > Magnoliopsida > Caryophyllales > Polygonaceae > Fagopyrum > Fagopyrum homotropicum. The sequence continues at coordinate 163,180,898 of BSWB01000002.1, read as the reverse complement.
CGAGATTGCTATTCGTACCACTGAAACATGTTATTCATGTCTCGACTACGCGTACGCAATGCGTAGTCGTAACAACAAGCTCATTTCGTTAAAAAATAAAGGAAAATGACTACGACTACGCTTTGCGGATGCGTAGCCATACTACGCATACGCCATGTGTAGTCGTAGAGCGTATGTGTAATAGTCATAACATACATAAATTTTATTTTAAATAATTTCATTCTTCCTATATTCTTAATATTTATTACTATTTTTGTATAAAGAAAAGGAAATTATGTAGATCACAAACATTGAGTAAATTTAGCTAAAAATATTGATTAGTAACTCTATATATACAAGTTTAATTGACTGTATTGATTGTAAAAATATTTTTATAAGAAAACTTCGTATGAATATTTTTGAAGATGTAAAAGCTCAATAAAAATGTCGATATAATAATCAAATAATAACCAATAGGGAAAACGGTTTTATGAGAACGAAGATAGGGTTTGATCAAAACCAACCTAAAATTTCGAAAAGAATGGGTAATTAAAACCTTTTCTTTGTATTGATGATACAAACTAGACCCCTTAATTTTCTTAATTAAAATTAACGGCAAAAATGTTGGGTATTGACCTACAAAATATAAAGTAGCAGGGACCTAATTTTTATCCCATTAGAAGCATAAGAGCTCTCATTATGCTCACTTGTATAATAACAGCCTACGAGTTCATTTTGTGAGAGATTGAGAAAATTCCCCTTAGGGTTTCCGTCATCAGACGGCTCGTAATAATAATAATCTGACTTTACATAATTACAATAGGCAACCCTCTATTTACAGTAATTACATATTCTATCATACCCCCGCAATCGAAACTGGAGGAGGCATTACAGTAAGATTGAATCTAAAATCTAGAAATAATTGTCGAGGCAGCCCTTTTGTAAAAATATCTGCATACTGAAAAGCCGAAGGTACGTGAAGAACTCGAACGTAACCGCGGGCAACCTTATCGCGAACGAAGTGGACGGGTATCTTATGAGACTTTTGTATGTAATTACATATTCTATCACATTTTACCCCAAAATTTTAAGATTTATATACGTTTAGAATAGGTTAATATCAATTAAAGTTCACATGACAATTTTTTTTAATATGGTCAAATATGTGGAGGATACAAATAATTTAGAGTTCAAATCCTTTATCTTATGACACTTTTGTATGTCCCATCTTAAATACTAATTTACTTAAAATAATTACATTTATTTATACCTATTTATCTTAATTTTTACCTTTTTTTGTATGTACATATACATACACATATTAACACAACTTTGTTTGTTGTTAAATGTATTTTAATATGAAATATTTTTCCCAATATAGTAAATAAATATTTATACCTATTTATCTTGATTTTTTTTCTTTTTATGAAACAGTTTTACTCATAATTCTCAAGAATTTTTTTTTTTTTTTTGATATTTTTACAGCAGTAAATTGTAGAAAACTATTACTATTATTTCACTAGAATATCAAAAAAGAGAGAAACAAAAAGGGTTTAAACAAGATGAATAGGGTTTGAAGAAGCAGGAAATCTGTAATCTGAAGCAAAGCAAGTACGTATAAGCAGACTCACATTCTCATCCATTTAGTGGTCGACAAATAAAATAAATATATTAAAATAAATAAAATAAAAGATTTGCATTAATATGTTAAGACAAAGAAACATGTACGTACTGCAATTCAACCTACACTTATAACTTAATTAAGATGTGATTTCTCATTCATATAGTACTATAAATTTGCCTATCTTTATGGCGGAATATATGGATTTGATCATACATTTTTTCTGTATTTTCATGCTTTTCTCCACCTTTTTTGGTGAAATTTTTTAATATAAAATGATTTTTTTTTATTATAGAAACCAAAATTTAAAATTCGTTGACTCCTGACATCTCTATTGCAGTCCAAATCTGAGGCGTTCACAGTTGTTTCTATACTTCCTGCTTGTGTACTTCCTTCGAAGATGAACGTCCATACTCGTTGCTTCCGGCGGATTGGATTATTCTGCTTTCCCTTGAAGACTTCCATGCTTTCGGGTTTTTTTAATGTTTTTTTTGTGCTTTTTTTTTTTCTCTTTTTTCGTGGTCTTTCATGACGGTTAGTCCATCTGCCGATCTTTTTCGGCCTTTCGATCCAATAGTCGGCGCGCCGTCTATTGAATCGAACCGCTTTCTATTATCAATAATATATAATGTTTAGAAAAGTATTAAAAGTGATTTCAAGTTCTTTTAGAAAAAGAATTTGACCAACATATTTATTAAATTTATCAAATTATACATGTATAACGTAGACTATGATCACCAACATTTTTATGTTTTCATCTAAATTTTTTGGGTAGATAATTGTTGGTATGACTTGAAGATGAATCATATTTATGTATCGAGAATATTTCACACCCGACTCATGCACAAGGAACAAAACTTTGTCCGGCTTGCCGCCCTAGAGAAAACCGGAGATTATTTTATAGCTCGATATATACACAAATAGTTCTTCAATAATATAATTTTTTCGGTAAACATAGCCAATTATGACGAATCAGAACACCCATATATCAGAATAAAGATTAAAGCTTGCAAATTCTCTTCATGATAAGTTTATTACGGGTTTGCTCGGTTGCAAAAATTTTCATAATCCTTATATGGAGGAATTACGAGGTTTTTGTAATGTTTTCAAAAATTTCGAACGGTTCCTAGGGTTCCAATAAATCCGTTCGGTGGCATAGAATTTCATAATTCCTATATGAAGGAATTATGATGTTCGGGTCACGAGGTTCTTGCAATGTTTTTAAAAACGTCGAACGGTTCCTAAGGTTCCAATAAACCCTTCAACTCCACTTTCACCGAATGTAAAGGTTGAAATTTTTCACCCAATTTCATTTCCATAATTCCTCAAACCGAACTTATTCTAAATCGATGATTAAGAAGGAAAGCATGATAAGTAAGTGATGAAGTTATGGATTTGAATATGTTTTCTTGAGAAATTGTGATTGGAAAAGTAGAAAAAATAGGAAGTGGAATGTGAATCTACAGCAGAAACAGCAAATGCATATTTGCATGCACTGTGGAGGATGATATCTTATTGATGGCAACCCATTTTTCTTCTTTTTTGTCTCTTCCATGGCTAACAACTCAATTCCTCTATTTTTACATTCAAATATTAATAAACACTCTCCTAAAAGCTGCACCCATAAGGGGGAAAAGAGCAGCTATGGATGTGCAACAGTCTAAAGTAAACACACACATTCAAATGTCTTCAACTATATTCTACTTAAATGGACAATATATATTGTTCATTTTATATGTTTTACATAAAAAACTTGTGATATATATATAGATCCTGACTCATATGTAAACAGCTATTGCCATGTGAACTTTTAAACACTGAATATATGTGACTATACTGCCGAATATATGTGCATATACCGTCGAATATATAGAGTGAGGTCTGACGAATATTTCTTCCATTAATAACACGAGTTTTTTTTTTCCTTTAATATCACATAATCTCATCAATCTATTTAACGATATAACGGATACAATTTGTTCTCATTTTACATGATAAGAGCTGTTTATATATATATAAATTTAAATTTTGTGTAATTTTGCATTATCTAGTTGAATAACTTGTTATTTTTGTAAAAAAGAAACAAATGACATAGATTTTTCCATCAAGATAATTAGATTTTTAAACAAAATTTAGAGTCTATTAAATTTGAATAAGGCATTGTTGGAATGAGGTAGAAGATAGATGCAATGGGATTTTGTGTAATTTTTCATTATCCAGTTGAATAAATTTGATGTTTTAGATATAGGTATATGTTTCAAACGTGATTTTTTTTAAAATTTTATATTTAAAATATTAATTTTGTTTTTCAAAATTCAGGTACTAAATTATATATATATATAGAGTTTGACTCCCATGTAAACATCCCTTATAGTGTTCAATGAGAACAAATTGTATCCGTTAGATCGTTAAATAGATGACTGAGATTAGGCGATATTAAAGGATAAAAAAAATCATGTTATTAATGGAAGAAGATTCGCCGGACCTGAATTTATATATTTGGCGGTATAGTCACATATATTCGGCGGTATACTCACATATAATTCGGTGTTTACACGTTCATACGATAAGAGCTGTTTACATATGAGTCAGGATATATATATATATATATATATATATATATATATATATATATATATATATATATATATATATATATATATATATATATATATTAAAAGGATTCTGAGCCCTGACGGTTGAATAGAAAATGGTAGAAGAGAAATTTAAGATATTATCAAACATTCATTTAATTTCTAGATGGAAAAAATCTAACACAACTCATAGGTCACTATTGTACTTTCATCGCCTTAATTATCAAACAACAAAAATAAAAGAAATAAAAAAAATCACATTAAATTGTAAGTAATTGTCAATATATCATAAACTATATAGTCACGGTATTTTATTAATACTATTTCATTTTTCGAGTTTATTTGGATGGTATAATCATTATGGTAGTTTCAAACTTTTAACTCTGGTGTAGATAATAAATTCTCACATCGAGAGTTGTGGAACATTCCAAGTCTAGTATATAAGGTTGGTGGACTACTCCTCCTATATAAGGTCGGTGCACACGACCCCTGCTCTATCGGTCCGTCTGTATCGGACTTTGACATGGTATCAGAGCGGTAGCCTCTCTGAACCAAGTATATAAGGTCGATGAAACCTCACTCGTTCTACCGATCCGTCTGTATCGAACATTGACAAACTCTGCTTTATTAATAGATTAAAAGAAGTAAAACATCTTTTTTACCAAATTTGAAAGACTTTTACTACATAAAATTTTGTATTTTTAATGTGACAAATATTGACATAATAAATATATAGAAAAGAAAAAAGAAACATGGTATGACACACATTCAAATCTCCACATATTTAGTCATTGTCAACAATGAAGTTGAGGAACTTTTTCAATCATCTCGTGGCATCGAACACGAAGATTCTCTTACTCTTGTTTTTACCATAGAGTAACTTTTGAATGGAGCAAATATTACCGACCCAAAATAGGTATCAAACTAACAAACATTATGCCTCTATATTATGAATATAGTTTATTAAGAACCCGAGAAACTAGACCAAATCGATAATAAATAAATCCGCAACTTAGTGTATAATCTTGCTCACCCAAACCAACTATCCTGCTCATTCAAACCCATGTCAAACGGCTGATCCGGTGGGTCGAGTTTTTCAGGTTACCCGTTACATAAAAATACTGGGTAGTCGACCAGAATTTAGATAAAAGGTTATCCGTCTAATAGTAAGCTCAATTGTTCCAACCATAAAAGTTAAAACTTACCGTTATTAAACCAGCTTTTCGATGACTCAAAGTTACGATAAGTCGATTCTTAGTTTGAAAATAGAAAGACAAGTTAACATAAATTTTCTTTCAACTTTATCAATATTCGTCAGTTGTCTCCTAAGCTCCGAACATGACTCGGGTATATAGGTGCTAGACTGATCACCCAAACCCTCTCGGCAATGGCGAATTGTCACCCATTTTTATGGATCGGGCTAGAGGATAATCAGGATACCACCAGATACGGGTAAAATGACCATCCATACTTCTAGGTTTATGTGATGCGTTCAGACAACCTAACACGCATGATACACACTTACAGATTGTCGACCTCAACGTTATCTTGGTCAACCAGATTATTATTCGTTTACCTTTTCCTTCTCAAACTTGTAAGAGAAATTACGTTTTACCTCCTCACAATGAATACAAAAATGGCAAGTAGATAGAAGATTGGACCACAATGGCTTCAACATACTCAGCCAAAACTAAAACGACATAGCATTAACCAATTTCCCCCACCACTCTTCCTCAAGATTACGATCTATCACGTTTTCTTCCCCGTAACTTTCGAGCTCTTCTTTGCCTATACTTCAATCATGGGATGCCTTACTCCCCAATCAAATCATTGCTCAATCATATACGGACTACATCGTATATAGACAACATAGTATAAGTAGGATCCATGTGTTTCATCTATGAGTACTTCATTTATACACATTTCTTTTTCTACGAACATTCATGTTTAATACGTTGCATGCTAGTACGTGTATACGAGAAATCATTGATATGTTTTTAATGTCACACTTCACACGTACGGTCAAGGAGTTGTTCCCGAGACAAACTGTATGGTATTCATACGGTTTGAAATTATCTATCATTTGTTTGGACTTTTCAGTTTCATCCACTCCGATACTTAAATGATAAGTAATATTTTTAGGGTTTCGGGACTTTACAAAATTATCCTTCAAACACACCTTTTGTCGAGAAATTACCTATAAATTTCCGTATTATACAAAATCAACTTAAAAATCATTTGTAGCAACTAGCAATGTACACTCTTATACACTAAAAGAGTACAACAAAAGGATAGTTAAATTTTTTATTTTTTATTTTTAATAAGGTTACGTATATTAAGAGGGAATTTACAATGGTCACTAGACCAAATACAGTTTTAGAACAGAAGCAAAGAATTGCAAACAAGGACTAAGCTAAGATGATGCCAAGTAACCTAGTCCACCAAATCGAGTTGGCAGATCGGTCCATCCATTTGAGAGAGGTGAAATTCTTTACTGCAGATATGATCAATTGGGCACATGACGTAGGAGAGGTAGAGGTCCTGCCATGTATGAGGTCTGGCTTTTCATGTGAAATAGAGATAAAGTTATGATAGGAGAAAGGCGAATGTATCGAGAAGGTCGAGCTTCCGGAGCTTGTAGTTTTCGATCCATGACCATAAGTCGCTAGCATAAGGGTCGGGGGGAGTCTTGGTCCGGCGGGAGATGAAGTTCAGGACGAGGCTGATGAAGCTACATTGACAATGTATATAATTACCAGCCCTATAAGTGATTTAGGGTAATTTACCCTCTACAAAATTCATTATACATTTATATATGATACCATTAAAACACAGCTTGAATGTAGGGAAGAATACATAAAAACGATCAATGCAAAGAAAATGTATATAATTACTAGCCCTTTAAAGGGACTTGATTTTCCATTTTAGGGGTTAACCAAACATATTTTACTATATTATTACATTGTTACCTTGATAATAAATAAATTTGTACGGGACTTATGAGTTGACCTACTCTTTTTATTGTTAAATAGTTTCGGAATAGAACCTCAATGAATTTATGGACCGAACTCAAGCTCAAGCAACATGTGCGCTTGAACGGGCAATGAAACCCTCCACAATTTTATATAAGGTCAGTAGATTACTTCTCTTATACCCTAGCTGCACCGTACTTGTGTCTAACGTGCATTGTTCATGTGGTGGACTTGAGCCTAACGCGCGCAGGTGCTCTCGGATGTACACAGTCCCCACTCTATGGTCCGTCAAGTGACGTTTGGAGATAATAAGTTCACACGTTCCTCATTTCCCACTCTATGATCTGTCTGTAACGGACTCTGACACACATACCAATATCTTTTCAAGGATAAATTTTGCCGAAACAAAGAGCCTCTTAAATAACCAAACTTTAAAAACATTTTAGTCTAAGGATTTCAATGTTTTTAAAATTGTCAAATACAAGTTGAAGTAAAAAACACATTTTGACAAGGTAAAGTTAAAAATGAGTCGAAATGACAAGTAGGTAAAAAGAGAAATTTCAAAGTTTGGTACCCGAAAAGGCCGGTTTGGACCACGAAGACTTCACTATACAAAGCCAATACTAAAATGAGTTGCCACCATCACGTTTTCTTCCCCGTAACTTTCGTGTTCTTCTTCTTCTTACTTATAATTCACTCATGTGATGATATCTCACTCGTCAATGATATGATTGGTGAATCTTATACGGAGTTACGGACTATATCGTATATAGACAACATAGTATAAGTACGATCCACGTGTTTCATCTAAGATATAAGTTTTAGCTAGGTACTTGATGATTTGTACACGAATTGTGCTATTGTGTTTCGATAAATATAAGGAACTTAACGAAATGAAAGTAACAATAATAAATAAATACACGAAAATATATCATGGTGTTTCGGAAATATAGAATTCTCAAGGGAAAGAATAACGAATTAGTCAATGAAAACGTCATTTGTTGGAGAAAGGTTGATGCACATGTAGAAAGCATGGAAACAATCGTGAACGCCTTATATTTGAAGTTGAAGCAGAGTCGATTACAAACCTAAGACCCTTCCAAACAAACAACTCGAATCGCCACCAAAAGATACTTCAACCCACGAAAAAAGCCACGGCAAATCACGGAATACACGACTCATACAAACATATAACTTTGAGAAAGAGTTGAAAGTTGCAAACTTTTTCCTTTATGTTCAGACATGAAAAAATGAAGAGACTAGTAGCAAAAACTCTAAAGAAGTCACTACAAATCACAATGAACGTTGCACAATAAGGCCTGTTGAACAAATATATACATTAAGGATAGTGTATATAACAAAGTTGCATTGTCCCGTAATCACAATGAACATGTTTTTCGCTACGAACATGCGGATTACCAATTGACTAGGAAATCTAGTATGATACTGTGTAATATTTGTTATATGTATGCAAGAGTTATTATCGATATTTAAGAAGATCAACGCCAGGAGTTGTTTACACAGTTTGGGTGTTAAAATCCTACCTCCGCGAAACTTCAAGAGGGGAGGTCCGATACCAGTTTTTTTACTAAGCATTCAAGATGGTTACAACAGGTGTGGTTACAAGATTGCACGCAAGATCAATTTGTAACAAAACCAAAATCTAGAACAAAAGTAAGAACAATAACAGAGCAAGGTATCGAAATAGCCCCTCCAAGGCTAAGCAAAGTTTTGAATAAAGCTTTGCTATCTTCTATCTGAAGATCTTCGACTGGAGTGATCTAGGACGCGGATGAACGTCTCAACCCTGATGTGACCACCTCCGACTTATCTTCTCTTTTATCTCTTTCTCTCTTGCAAACCAGATGAGAAACCCTAGTTATCGTCTTTCAAGCGGCAACACTTTTGTTAGGGTTAGAAGATGTAAGCGAAGCTCCTTATATAGTATCTCCTTCAAGTCCAAAAGCAACGTTTCACTTAAGTGAAACGAGACCATGTTGAACCCGGAAATAACACGGATAACTTGAACCCGGTTGATCATAAGACGCAGAACACACACACTACTCTTATAGCAAAACCAAGGTTAACACCAAATGAAGAAGCTGCCCATAAACCACAAGAACTAACCCAACTACACGCCACTATATATTAGATCGTGTTCCTTAACACAAGTCATAGCACCTAATGAGACCAAGCTACCACGACTCAGTGATCACTCATATGAGCCAGCAACAAGGTCAGCATTAGATACCCCATAACAAGTGACAAGCATCCTAATCCAATATACTAGACCTAGGCTTATATTACAAACTAATACAATTGTGTGCATAATATGTAACCACTCCTATAGTACATGAATCACAAAGTTAACATACAGTTATAATGTGCATCCAAACAAGCCCTAAACTGCTGATGAACTAGAATGACTTCATTTTCTGTAATGTGTCATAGGATGATTTGATATTGAAGCTCTTGTGTTATAAGAAGTTACATGGTTCATAAAAAGAGGAATAAAATAAGAGATCCTTTGCAAACTAGGTACCAAAATGGCTTCTATGTTCAACATTGGTTATTTTGTAAGCCAGTAGATAATAACGAACAATGTACATGCTGCAATTACAGCAGAAAGGATAAGTGTATCTCTCGATCGCTTCCTTCGGATTGAGCCTGCATGATCCAGGAATAAAAGTTATCCTACACTGAACTAGCTAACAAGATTGTAAACTGTAATCAAATAGGGGTAGATAAGGAAGGCTTCTTACCAAGTAAACCACGGATAACCGGAAATTTTTCACCTAGTACTTTCACCTTTCCGCCAATATCACCAAACGCCATGCGTTGAGAGCCCAATACTGCCCTTGTGGACTGAGCTTGGTTTATGACCTCATCTATCTGAAAGAAAAAGAGGTGGATTGAACTTATAATCAAGCTTAAAGCGTCCATTGCAAAGAAACTAAAATTCACAATACATGATCGGTCGGTCATCATTAGTCATTATAGCATCTCTACTATTATATCTTTTCCGAGTTACTGAAGTCATCATGTCATTTTTCTTTCGCAACGTCTTCGTTAACTATGTTCAATATTAGCATGTTGGAGTCTCATGCCATATGAAAATTGCTATATCCAACCTAACTATCAAACATCATGAGTGCATGACACACCAACAAATGTAGATGAAATTTGCAAACAGGAATGTTCAATAGTAATGAAATTGCAGTCATTCAGTCAAGATCACTGCAAATCAAGATATCTACAAAACACGAGAGCTGAAACTTGTTTGCACCAACCAGAAAGAACATTGCAATTTCACTAACTTCATATCTAGCAATAAGCTTTAGAGGACTCACGGAGCTAGTTTTTTAGAGTAAAATACTACGAAGCTTTAAGCTAAACGTTTCACAAAGCCTGCAACTCCTCACTTGCCTCTAATATTTAAGGTTTAAAATAAATTGGGCAAATAATAAGGTCTAAAGCCTGGCCATGGAGGCAGATCTTCAACAGCCATAAGTTTAAAAGTAGGATAAGATCTGATAAAATCATATAAAATATATCAAGAGAAAAAGGAAATGGGTATTGGCATTCACCAAATTTTGATAAAGTTGAAGTGAACAAATTGTTAATTTTTCATGAGTCTCTGTGAAGGGACAGCATTAAAACATCAATCTAGATAATGATGAGTAAAATAAAGCAAAAAGAATGCCCAACTGTCTTTCTAGAGGAGGATTTAGAACAATTAGCTTTGGTGTATTTCAAAAATGGCGGTCACTTTAATAGCAGTGAGACTGAGAAGCCATGGCCAGAATATTCCCCTCATTTTCTTAGTGATTGATCTTAACTGTGTCTTCCTTTTTTAATACACAGGGTCAATTCAAATAAATAAACATACTCTCTCACCTCAAAAAAGCAAACACAACCTCTAGATATGGGAAATGATACAACCTTTTAAAACCAGCACCAAGTTCTAATTCTTAAGTTCAGCGTTTTCAGAAAATGATGCATTTGATACTCTCAGCTCAACAGACACATTTTGATGAGTTTTCTTTGGGGGGTTTCTCGGGCTCGAAGCCATCACAGTTACTAATTTTGTAAAAAGTAGTTTTGTTCATATTGTGTAAGGAGTATATTCTATATACTTACATGAGAAATGTTTCCATGAATTGCAGATCTTTCTCGGAGCAGTTGCATTTGTGGTGTCATGCTTCCGGATGTCTGCAAGAAGACAGATAAATAAAGAATTTAGCTAGAACCAAAGATTATGAATGAAACAGTATCAGAGTCACACATGACACACCTTGTACTCACTGATATCATCCCTCACAGAACTAAGTAGCTCAGCATGCTCCCTCATTGAACTTATATTTCCCTTGGTTCTTCTGAACTCCTGAGGAATGCTAAACAGATTAGTGAATAAAGCTTACAATACAATTTATATATAAGCTATTTTTTATTGCCAACATACAGAAGCAAGTACTGTTATACTCATAATCCGGTATGGCCTACACGAGTTTTATTTACTGTTTCAAGTTGCACATAATAAGATCTCATAACTGGAATCCGTGAGATAATTTGAAATCCTAAAAAACATATCCATGTGAGACCTCAAACATTTCAAAGTTCCAAATGTTCTCAACAATCATATAATCAGTCACTGAGCTTAGGAAATATATTCTGAGATTTTCATACTGCCAACAGCTAAGAAAAAATTATGAGCATTCCAGGGTCATTGTCGATTACAGAAATCAAGTCCAGGTCCGCAAAATCAACGAGATAGCTTACCTGCGTAAACTCGTGGAGAATATCTCTATGTCTAGCTAATTTCTGTGTAACTGATGTAGTAGATGCAGCGGATCCTGCACACCGACTCATTGCATCATTAATTTCCAGCAACTTTTCAAGCAGTGACTGGATCTCCATTTCCATAGATTTCCATGACCTACCAGACCCAACTGTAGGTGATCCAGCATCGGCATATCCTAATCGAGCAGAGAATAAAACACAACATATCACTGATGTCAGAATTAGGTCCAATTTGTAGTTTCAGTGAGTTAACTGTAGGTGATCCGTGCCATTAGGAAGGTCCCCTTACTGTTTTTTCTATTGACTATTCACTTATACTCCTATACCAAGTCCATATTCAAAGTCTTCTCCATAGTCAATACCTAGAACAAATGAACTATATTTTCATCATTTAATTAAGTTTAAGAATAATCGAAAGCAGATCCAAATCGAGAAGTGAGAAACTTCCTGATCCGAAAGCCTTCCATGTTGCAAACAAACAGATCTCCGTTTATTAAACAAGCAATTAATTAAACAAAAAGGATAACTTCCATACTTTACTTGAATTGTGCTGCGCTCAATCTTTTTGTAGTGTAATACAAACAACATCGAAGTTTAAACACTATGATTCAGCATACAACGAGAAATTAGAGTCAGCAACCGACAATTTTATCAGTCTGTGACAAGAATTATGTCGAATCAATCGAACCGTGAAATCGACAAGTACAAAGAAATTACATGATTCGAAATTGGAGGAAAATGAAGCGTGTTAATACCTCCTCCTTGAGTGAACCTAGCTCCAAGCTTGGCATAAGAAGAAAGCTTGACATCCAGATCGCCTTCAATCTTCCTCGCATCCTTCCTTAACTCCTCCCATCCCGATTCTTGTAGCTCAATACTCGGATCCGTCATCCTCTCCGAATTCAATCTTTGTACGACAGTGATAGAAACCTCAAGTCGTGATAGTGATCACTGATTATCAGGAGAAGAAGACAATGGCGAAGAAGGTAAAGCTCGCTCGTAGATTTGTCAAAGACTCAAAGTGGTCTGGTTTTCCTTCAACTGTTGAACGTGAAGTGAGTTCAAATCTGTGTTGTATTATTGGGCCTAACTTTTCGTTAATGGGCCGATCTTTTCTATTAGGCTGGCCCACAGTCCACGCCAAGCAACCCATTGTTTGAGTCCAATATTAGTTAGGTTTATAAATCATATTTTCTGCTTTTAAATAATCATTGATTAATATTAAAAAAAATTAATTAAATTTTTGAAAAACAAATAATTTTTCACCTTTCAAACATTGAATGATCCAATATTTTAATTTTTTAAAATTTGGGAACATTAATTGGCTCATCTAAAATTAATCAATTATTACCTCAGATCTTATCTACTATCCTATATTTTCATCTTTTGAAATAGCATTAATTGATTAACATTAAAATTTATATTTTTAATTTTCAAGAAACAAATAAATTTTCATCTTTTAAGGATGATCTTATGATGTTTTTTTTTACACATTAATTGTCTCATATAAAATTAATCAACTATCACCTCAAATATTATCTTACTATCTTATATTTCACCTTTTAAAAAAGCATTAGTTTGTTAATATTAAAAACTCTTAGTTTTAATTTTTGAAAAATAAATGATTTTTCACCTTTCAAACCAATGAATGATGTTATGATGGTTTTTTTTTTTCATTTTTTGGCACATTAATTGTCTCATATAAAATTAATCAACTATCCAAGAGGGCATTAATTTATTAATATTAAAACTCATATCTATAACATTGGTATTGTTTATTTTGTGCGACTATTGATTATGTAACTAAATTACTAACTTGTGTACTTACTATGGATTTAAAAAAATTGTTTTGTGTATTTGTTGCCTATGTAACTAGACTTTAAAACTTCTGAAAGTGCTTTGTGTATTTGTCGCTTCTACAACTAAATTTTCGAAATAACTTGTGTAATTACTATTGGTTTTAAACGAAATATATAATTTGTGTATTTTGCAGATTCAACGTTGAAGAAGAAACCGTCCGATTTTGTTGTCATCGATGACATCAAATTAGTTATGGAAACGTAATCTACATATTATGAGAAAGAAGGGAAATATTTTTTCTCATTGATAACGTCAAAGTAGTTACGTAAACATAATCTACAAATTCAGAGAGATAAGGATAATATTGTCATAATATTTTTTTATTCCTATTTAATCTTTTTTGTGAAAAATAACGGAGACCTATTTTATCTCATTAGTAACATATGAGCCCTGATTGTACTCATTTTTACAATAACAACTCACAAGCCTATTTTCCTCAATTTTTATTCTACCGAAATCAAGTAACTAGCATCAATATCGAATCCCCCTTCTAAGCATGAATGTCTCATTGTCTTGATGGTTATTGCCATTTTCCGGTTAGAGGTTCAATTACGGTTGTTACAATTTCATCTCTTTCAGTCTCGTATTCGTATCGAAAATCAAATGACCCAAATTAGTTCGGGTAAATAATTCCATTTTAAAAAACATTTTCCGAAATCATAGCAATAATAAGACAAAGTTTTGCACTTGCGCCAACCAGGAGATTCTCATGTCCTTCAATTTGTTGCAATTGTAAGAGACAAATTGACACTTACGTAAATTACTTATAAAATAAATATAAAGTAATCGTTAATTATTATTTAAATATAAAATTAGTTGGTCTGATCCAGTACAAATCTGCCACGTACACACGATCGTTTTGATTGGTCCACGTAGTGACAGGTTAGGAAAACATTAGAGAAAATTAAGAGACCAAATTATAAGGGAAAGAGCAAAGAAAGCATGAAGCATCCGCCATGTTAATACCGTACGGAAATGCTTCATTAACGGAATATAATACTCCGTTTTCTAACGTCTTCCGTTATTGTCGTTAATGATCATTTTTATTAATTTCTTTATTTAAAATATATTTACCAGATTTGATGGGAACTTATCTTATATATTTAGCATACGTGTAGATATTAATTAATGGTTTAAACTAGTCCATGCAATAATAATATTGTAGGAAAATAATTTTTAATAGGTAATTTTATTTTATCTATAAAAATAAATATATTGAGTAAATGATTTTCAGGAAGTTTGATACTATATATATATATATATATATCGAGGTTAACTCTCAGGTAAACAACTCTTACCATGTAAAATGAGAACAAATTGTATATGTTAGATCGTTAAATAGATGGATGAGATTAGGCGAATTTAAAGGATAAAAAAAATCGTGCTATTAATGGAAGAAGATTCGCCGGACCTGAATCAATATATTCAGCGGTATACTCACATATATTCGTTGTTTACACGTTCATACAATAAGAGATGTTTACATATGAGTCAGGATATATATATATATATATATATATATATATATATATATATATATATATATATATATATATATATATATATATATATATATATATATATATATAGCCAGAGAGAGAATCAATGTTTCCTCTAACCGTTACAACTCCCCGCCTTTCCCTCCTCAGTCCTCACGGCACTAATTTTCAGCCTCAAACTTAAATGTCATTAATTATTATTATAAATGTAATAAAAAGGTATAGTAATTATTAATAATCAATATTTTTTGGTTGTCATTAGTTATTGTCATTAATATAAAAAATACACATAATAAGAAACGTAAAAGTAAAAGAAATAATATTAATTAATTTGTAAAAAATTTAAAAATAAAGGTAAAATGCGAATAGTTGTATAAAAAGAATAAATAAAAAAAAGTACATTAAGTTTAAATTATAGAAATTTTAAGTATTAATAACTAATATAAAATATTATAAACCAAATTTTAAAATTTTAAAATAATAAATTAAAAAGAACAATGTGTAATTGGAAGTCAAAATAATTACAAAGATAAATGTTTTGAACAAAAATAAAAGAAATATTAGTTTTTATGTGAACGGTGTCAAATTACAACCTACAATTTATATTATTTATTTTCTTGAGTCATAAAGATACTTAATTTTATAATCATTTTTTAAATTTGTTTTTAAATAAATAATCTTTTTGAGTGTCAAGGTCTCCTTCTCCGAAGCATCCTTTCAATTGTCATTATCCTCCCAATGGCGTTTCGTTTCTCTGCATAAATACCCACAACTGCGATCAAATAACCCATTAAACTCCCAAAATTTATCCAAGAATGAAGATCACGAGAGGTTTTCAAGTCAAGAAACGGGTCACCCGATTCATCAATCGGATCTTCCGGCGCCGACGAACAACCAGAACCGACTATGCACGTCTTACACAAAATGGGTCCGGGTCAGGGCTAATTGACTGGGTCAGGAGAAAGACGAGGAGTGTCATAAACCGGTGTGGATCCGGGTCGGGTTACGTGACGCTGGGTCAGAGTCGGGAGAAACGGGTCGGAGTACCCAAAGGTCATTTAGCGGTTTATGTTGGCCAGAAGGAAGACGATTGTTGTCGGGTTCTTGTACCCGTTTTTTACTTTAACCACCCGTTGTTTGGAAGGCTGTTGAGTGAAGCAGAGGAGAAATTCGGGTTTGATAATCCGGGTCGGATCACGATTCCGTGCCCGGTTTCGGAGTTCGAGAGAGTCACTACGAAGATCCAGGCTACCAAGAGGCGTAGGTGTGGTGTGAGAAGATGAAGTAGGAGATGGCAAAATGGTAATTTTTGTATCTGGCCAATTAGTTTAATTGTCCTTTTTTTATGGCTTTGAACTTGAGATTTTATATATGGTACTAAAATGGAAGTTCGGGGTTGTAATTTGTAAATATATTGAGGGGTGTGTTTAGAATAATTAGATTTGGTTTGTTCCGATTGTATCTTTCAAACCGAAGTCGAAATTGAAACCCTAACCCTTTCGAAATGCGGTTCATACTATCAATTTCGAGGATTGGAGGAGATGATGCCGATAAGAGGAGCATATTTCAAAAATTCGATACTGGCATTTTTGTTACTTGATTGTTATTCGTTGTAATATGTTCCAAGCATATAATTGGCGGAGAATCATCTATGTCACACCGTCTATTTTCGTCTTTTTGCAATTTGAGGCAATTCTGATAACAACAATGATGGGCCTAAAAAGTATTCAACAGATGAACTTAACGAGTTTTCTACCAACAACGATGAGTTAGTTCACTCTATACTTAGTGGTTTGAAAGAAGGGTAGCATGGTAAGAAAAACCCCAATTTAGCCCGTAAACTCTAAATGTTCCGATTTGAGTTACTACATGAATATAGAAATGACAGAAATTCAACCTTACTTACAAAGAAAAAAAAAGGTAAAGATCGATAGACAAGGTCTAAGTATCTAGATGTGTCGTCTCATTCCCTCAATAACTTTCCCGAATCTATATTTTACGGATCTCCCACTTAACGCTTCCAAATTTATGTGGGTCTCATCAAAAGTTGACAAACTCTATAACTAAACAAACTCTTAGTTTTAAGGTTTTTTCATCGTCTTTTATTTTTATTCCGAATTCTATTTCATTTATTATAAGTTATTTATTATACGTAGTCGTAGACCAAACGTATCGTGTATATATATTTTTTTGGTAAGATTCACTCTATAGTATTTGATAGTCAAACCTTCACTAAATGCTTAAGATTTTTTTTTAAGGAACCAAAATGCTTAAGTTTAATTTCAAATCTCAATTGCATTAGTGGGACTACAAACGAATCTGACCGAACCCTTATTATATATTTAACGGTCCATGGACTGGACCAAAATATTGACCTGATTGTTCGATTCAGTCTAAATTTATCTCCAGACTAATCATTTAAGAAGTCTAACACCACATCCTACTAGACCAACCGAGTATTGGTGTTCAGTTTAAATTTGTATAAATTAGAAGTAGGCTATATTAAAAATTAAACTTTAGGTTTTCCTTATAGAATTATAAAGTCGTTAAGGATTATATTGATCCATATCTCATCATTAAGTAGTTAGATAATATATTATCATTAGATGAATGAATAATATCTTATCATTATGGTATATAATCTCTTACGTTTCATTTACAAATGAAGTGCTATTCCTAATGTCTTATACTTATTGGCCGAATTCTTAGTGTGATGATATGAACTTGTGATGGTTCATGTATGTTGATATTCATCGACATAAAAAAAAAGTGTTTTTATTTTGTCTTTAAGCTATACATATTAAAAAACATATATTTTGTAATAAAATAATTATAAACTTGAATAAATAATAAAGATAAACTAAAAAAATAATGTGTGAGAGAACTTTTTAATATCAAGTATTTTGACATATATGTAGATCTAGGCATATCCGAATTCGTCAAAATCATTATTTTTCCTTTTTTTTTTGGAACGGACTCAAATCGAATTCGTTGAAAAGTGTTGGAGCCGGAGTTTGGATGATTTTCCGGTACCGATTCGTTCCAAATACAAAAAAATTTATATTTCACTAGTTATTGAACCTTAAAGTTGATCTTGAAACACAAAGACATTACCCAAGAATAAAGCTTTATTTGGTATAACTCGACATCCCACATCCAAGTATCATGCATTAGAGCAAAGAAAATTTTCTTTTATAAGCAATACTAGCCTACAAATTTTATTTTTATAAACAATATTATAAAACAAAATTCACCACATACCTTATATATGTTTACGTTGTTTGGATTAGTAGCAAATCCGGACAATAAAACGAATCGGTTTAGCAACTCGTTAAGAGCAGTGAAATATAAAAAATAGTATAGTTAGTTATTATTTGGATCATAAATTAATTATCAACCCAATTTGCTTTCACACGTTATTCAATTCATGGTTGATTATCATCCATTGCCTGGCCCAAGGTATTCCATGAACATTGAACCATAAAAAAAGAAATCAAGCTCAATCATGTCTGAAAAAGAGCATTAATTTGAGTCGAAGGTTGATAAAACTTCCTGTAAAACTTATACTCTACGAGCCGGCACTATTTGCAAAAGTGATCACCTTGTTATTAAAAACCCGTCCTTGCAAGATTGGGAGGTTTCCATCTCTAAAACTAACAAGCATTGATATGTTAAGTGTCATTTTATAGTCATTGACATTTTCACTTCAAAGAAGTTGTTCCATCGTCTCACAACTGTGACGATCATTATTATCAATTGATTGATATTTCCGAGGATGACTTTGTGATCCTTTTCACTGAAACTAGGGACACTAAAGATATTTCGATGTCCGGTTAAATATATTAAAGAAAATTTTGCTAATGACAAAGATTGGATTGTGTCTGACATGGGGGAAGGAGCAGGTTTGTACGAGTATATTTGCGGTCTTAAGTACATCGGAAAAATATAAGCTTTGTTCGTGTTACTATATTGCTTCAGAGGAAATCTTCGTACGCATAGTTATTCTATTTCTTTATAGGTTTCATTTTTCTCTTTTAAAATGTGAAATGTATATTTAATTTGATTAGTAATGGCAAATGAACACAGATTTTGACGGGAAATCATAATTCTAAGATAAGTTTCATCACATTAGTATAATACTAAAATAAAAGGGAATAACGTCACATGTCACTCTCAAATTAAAACACAGATCATTTTCGACACATAACATTCTCATATTAATTATCTCAACTTTTATCATATGTCGTCGTCAAATCATGTCGCCTCACTTTTTCGTATTTTTAGTTTTTGATTTGATATAAACTTATTGTCAGTCAAAAAAAAATGATATAAAGATTATAGAGTTGCTCTCCTATTATTTTGTATCTATTATAATTACATTTATTGTTTGTCTTTAAACATGAAAACATTTTTTAATTTATGACATAATTTTCAAATTATATTATAAATAAAAATTTTCATGGTCGTAAATCTTCTATAATTAAGAGGTGCGACTTTCCTAAAAAGTGAATCCGTGATCTTATGATTTCTCAAATTTGTTTCTATATAATTAAAAATAGTTCATAGTACGTGCCTTGCGCGGATATCTGTTACTAAATGATTTGAAACTTGCTTATACTAATGATATGAACCAAAGAATACCGTTAACGTGTATACTTGGTTCAATATAAAGATATACGAAAAAACTATCTCTTTTATTTGCAATAACATAAATATCAATAAAAGTTTTATAAGACATAACAGATTACGTAAAACTATTAATCTATCACCGATAGTTGATAGTGTTGAACCATTTAGAATCGAATGATTATGAGAACACACTAAAGAGACACAACCATGAAAAAAAATATTTTCAAAGATGAATGTTTACCTGGAATAACGAAAAAGATTTATGTTTATAGGAATGTAATACCGAATTTGCAGTGGTTTGATTCTATGAGATTCTATTGGTTGTTTGATTATGGCTGATACTGAGTGTACAAATGGATCCATAGATGATACTCTTGGTGAAGCTTTATCCATGTTGTCGGGTATGAGAGTGATGCAAGATATACAAATTTCCAGCCTCCTTGTAGAATCAGACTCTATATCTCTTATCCGTAGGATGCAGTCGGAAGTTCGTGGGTTTTCCGAACTTGATCTTATATCTGATGATATTTTGGCATCTATCCCTTCTTATATGTGTGTTTATTTTTAGCATATTAGTCGATCGTCCAATACAGTTGCTCGCTTAGCTAGTCGTTTATCTATTTCTGCAAATAGTTCTTGTATTTGGCTTGATAATTTTTCGCGTTCTTTAGTTGAAGCTGCGAAAATTGACTTAATATAATATTCATAGTATCCTTTCAAAAAAAAGTTGATATTGTTATTAGAGATTTAGAGGAGGAAGAAGAAGGAAGGGAAATGGGTGGGTTCATTTTAAAAAAACGGTTCGGTTTAGTTGCTATATATTACATTGGGTTTATGGTTGAAAGAAAGTAAAACATTAAAGTGTTACAAAGTGGGACCTCTTAACAAAAAATTTGGACAAAATAGGAGGAAGGGTGGTCTTTTGGTGAGGGAGGAGTTATGACGGGTAATTTTCGATAATATCGAATTAAACGGGTAATTAATTGCAAATGACCCTATACAACGGGTGATTTTTGTTAATTATGCAATATTTTAGATTTAATTTATAGTTATATATGTTTGTAAATTTTATATCTTTTAGTTTAAAACTTTCCATCCCTAAAAATTTTCTAGTCCATCTTGTATAGAGTATACATTGTAACAATTGGTAATTTCTCTCAATTTTAATAATTGCTTAGTCGGCTTGCATTCAAGTTGAAAATTTTTTTTTCTGTAAAATTGAATACAACATATCTAAAAGGTAAATTATCACACAAAAATCAGATTAGAGTGATTGATTCTATAGAAAATTTTCTAAACAAAGATTAGTATATGGATTACTGTTTATACGTTAAGTTAACAGATAGGTGTTAAATATTAGGGACAAAATTGTCCACCTACCTTAAACATAAATTAACAGATCGGTGTTGTGCTATTTTTTTAGTTGAAAAAACCCCATATGAAAAATAATTCAGATACTAATCTTTGGTCGGGCTCAATAGATTAGGTATCGTTCTGATAGTTTAAAAGATGGGGTAGTAAACTTTAGTCGGCCTAAAAGATGAGGTATTATTTAGGCAATTTTCTCTTGATTATGTAAGAACACAAGTGTTTGTTTACGAGGTTTAGATAAATTTTTATGTCCAGGGGATATCGGGTCGATCCAATCCATGTACTACACTATTTGAAAACCAAAATATAATAAAAAAAAGTTCAAAGGAAGAAGAGTAAAGCATAAACCAAATCAAGAAAGTATATAGTAGAAAAGAAACAAGAAGATCGAATGTAATACGAGTAAGAAGATTAAAAAATCTCTTTCGTGGCCACAAAGATAGGAGTTCTAGGTTTTTTTCAAGCAAGTCGACGTCAAATACTCAAACACTCGATCTCACTTTCTGACAGAAAGATTTCTTAAGGAAGAACTATCTCTCGGTGAGGAGAAGTTCTCAAATGAAGGAGAGGAGGCAGCGGTGTAGGCGAAGACTCAGATTATGGTTAAGTAAATCCACAACATACCCCTTATATATATATATATATATATATATATATATATATATTTATATGCCTTCTCTAATAGCAAGATACATTTTTTGGATTAGTAGCCAAGTCTGGACAATAAAATAAACCCAGTTTATCAACTTATTTGTCTCAAAAGCATTGTGAAATAGAAAACCCGGTTTAGTTCTTCTTGAGACCAAACATAAAATGAGAAGGTTTGGTCAACTTAGTTTGTTGAGGTGACTACCCCAATAAGTTCATATTGCTAGCAATCTTGCTTGATTTATGATCAAATTGCTTCACATGTGATGTACACCATACCTTTGACAAAAAGTATTAAGGTATGGGTGGTTGATTTGGTATAGATGATCAATCGAAAAACCCTCGAACTGACCCACTTATTCTGGTGATTTGTATTCAGCCGATCTCTGTGGAATTTTGGATCACCGCATCATATACAATTTGATATTTATATCGTGATCAATCCAGAGCGTTTGATTTCAATGGAACATCGGTGTTTGTTTATGAGGTTCAGATAAATCTTACATCATTGGGATCTCGGGTCGATCAAATCCACTATACGATTTCAAAACCAAGATACAGTAAATAAATTTTCTTAAGGAAGAAAAGTAAAACATAAACCAAAGTAAAAAAATTACATAGTAAAAAAGAAACACGAAGAACAAATGTCACACAAGCATAGAGATCCAAAGATCTTTTTCGTGGACACACAAATAGTGATTTAAGGTTTCTCTCAAGGAAGTTGTCATCAAAGACTCATACAATCGATCGCAGTTTCTGATGGGAAGCTCTTTCAAGGAAGAACTCTCTTGGTGATATCAGAATTCTCAAATGAACACTCAGTAGATGAGAGTAGATCGACGACGTAGAAATGTGGATGAAGACTAAGATTAGGATAAAGAAATCAACAACATACCTTATATATGCCTTCTCTAATCTTAAGCGATGTCATTTGAATTTATAATCACCCGCCCAAATTACTTCACATTATAGCTTCCATCACTCATAATAACGGGATATAAATCTAAACATTGTTTTTAAAACATCATGTAGGAACTCAAATATCTCGAACTCAAAAATCTTTAGGTTATTCTTATTGAATTCTCAAGTCTTTGAAAATCAAAGAGTAGCATTGAATGGAACACCAAGAGGAGAAATCCAATCACGGTCGTCCAATAAAAACTTTCCGACGGAGAACCGAGAAGCCTCACCGTCGTTAGTCAACACGTGAAGTCCCGGCCACCTAGTTCTCCTTCTGACGACAGCTCCGGGCCCATAATTACGATACTCCCCGAAATAGACAGTCGCCGGAATCGGCAAGCTTCTATCCCAAGGGGCCCACCCAGAGGGGCTAACATGGCCGTCAATGAAAGTTTTAATAAACACCACCGTAGCATACGGTCTCCATGGCCGGCCAAGGTACACATCCACCGCGTGCTTCCGCATACGACGGAGCTCCGGCGACGCCTTGACTTGACAGTCATGGAAGACGAAACCGGAGGTTGTGTTTTGCGGCGATTCTTTACCCTGAGCAGTGATGAAGATGATGGAACTGTTTCTCAGGTAAAGAACGCAGTTTTGGAAGACGGCGGTGCCGTAACCGAAGATGAAATCAACGGCGCCGGAGATTTGACAGTCTTTGTAGAAGTGTTTACCTAGTAAGACGCCGACGGTGTCTTGGAAGCCTTCGAGACTGCACTGGTACATCACCGTATTATTCGCCAACGACTGAAACGCCATCGCCGGACTTCCTTCGTACGTGTTTCTGATCGTTAGTCCTCTTGCCATAAACCCATTTGCTCCCCAATCTGCTTACGTCATAAGTGGTTATTATATGATGTCATAATAATATTTGATGTATATATTTTGTGGGTTAATAGTTCGAAAATCGATAAATGGGCAAATCTTATGTACATAAATAGTAAAATAAGTATATAATTGAAAAGGACTAAAAAATTCAAAAAAAGTTAAAACTGAAATCGAATTAATATTTGAAAATTTTTAATTAAAAAATTATGGGAATAAATATTTCCTACCTCTAAAGATAAGTGTACTTTTATAAACTAAAGAGATATTGTCCTGATCAGATCTATCCGGTCAGGTGGACTGTAAATTGATAACATCTTAAATCGTAGATCGGATGGGAACCTAATCGTTACAGTTCGGTTTCGGGTTGGACTAGTTTTTACCTAAATTGTACAATTTTGAATATTTTAGACCCGACCGGACCGGTTTGTACCTAAATTGTGCAATTTTAGTAAGGTTTTTCGGTCTAAAACCGGACCCGGACCGGACTGGAATTGACCGGACCGGACCAGAACGGATATTCACAGTTTACGGTTCAACCCGAATTACGATTTAATACGATCCAAAACCAAACCCAGACCGTAACCAGGATTTTCAAAAAACATGTACCGTGAATTCTGGTCCGGTCCAATTTTACACAGTCTTAGTTAGGGGTGAGCATTTCCGGATATCCGATCCGACAACAACCGGATATACGACAAATTTATCTGGACGGATATCCGGTTCGAAGATCTGATCCGATCATTTAATCTTAGACTAATCGGATATATCTGATCCGATCCGACTTTTTCCTCTAAAGTCCTATCCGTATCCGATCCGATGATCTTAAAAAAATGCCCGGATCGGATCGGACTCGGATCATCAATTGTCGGATATCTTCGGGTTCAGATTTTTTCGGATCGAATCTTCGGGTTGGCGAATTGGATTAGTCGGATCGGATATCTTTGCTCAACCTTAGTCTTAGTTGGATGTGGTGGGCAACAACGACAATTTATAACTTTTAGGTTCGACTAATAGCTTAACGTGATTGACAAAGGTTAGCATATCAAATAAACAACTAACATAAAAAAAAGTAACACATTATTGTACAAAAAAACATACATAAGACATTGAAAATAGCTTGTTAAACATACCGACACTAAGGGTGGCAGTCTGAAGGGCATCCAAACCTTCACGTCCGACGCTTAAGCTACCGGTGATCACGGTGTTTCCGATACCATCTCCGATCAACGTAATTTTCGGCCTCGTTATCACAACTTTTTCCTCGTACACACCCCTCTCCACCTTTATCACAACCCTTCCGACGTAAGTATCGGCCTTAGCCAAAGCCTCCTTCACGGTCGGAAAAGTGCCCGGACCTCCCTTCGCCACCACTATCGCCGGCGGCAGTTTGTCGTCGTTTAATGTATGAAATGCATGCACGGTGACCGTAAGTACTAGGGTTGTTAAAAGTCGGATCATTGTAAAATGCTTTGGTTTTTTAAGGTTAGGGTAAATTTTGTTCAAGTGTAATTTCTATTTATTAAGGTGTTCAATACAATTTGAAATATATTTTTTTATTATTTATTTTATGATTATTTAATGGCTTTGGACTTTTAGTCTAGAGAGACATGACACATTAATGATAGCACTTAATAAGTTATTAATTTTTTAAGGTTAGTTACTGACCGTTATGTATGGGTCAAATTCAACCATAACAAACACATATTGGTCAAAATGTTGACTCGCAAGCTGCAATATATTTTTTTTTATTTATAATTATTTCATATGAATTTTGGTTTATTTTTATAAATTACAATCCAAAGATTTTTGTTGAAATATTTTTGAAAAAATTTGGTAAATTAGTTTTTTTTTTATGGTCATTTGTTTTGTAAACCCTTTTAATTTTTACACTTTATTAGACTTACCACTATTATTCTATTAGGGGTATATTTAAAAAATAAGTGTCATTTTAGCATTAGAAATTTGATCATAATTATCTGTCGTTTTAAGTAATCTAGGTCAATAAATGAACAATAATTATAAGAAATGTTCTTGAAAATTGGTGTAAATGATTAATTTTAGTTCTAAAATCTTTCTTATTGGTTTAAAAGAAGGTTGAATATTAAATTAATGATAAGATTTAGAAAAACTTTACAAAATCTATGTTATTTAATATTTTTCTTAAAAATTGTGTCAAAGGCTATAATGACAGTTATTTTTTATCAGAGGGAATATATATTTGTTTAGAGTTAAAATCTGTGTGTAGCACGGATCGGACCACCTGTATAAGAAGGAATAGATGAATTATGCTCACTGATTTATGCATTAATTGTTAAAATTCAATGACATTTAATGTAAAATTAATGTCAACTTTAACTAAATCAAATGCTTGAAAATGAGGGTGACATTATGTAGCAAATTTGTTGAGGGTGATCCCCCAAAGGCAAAATTTATATTATTATTTAGTTGAAAATTTTCTTTATTTTTAACAAATAAGTTGATGATAGAAATGAGACACGAAGTTGAGACATAAAAATTTAGACCCGGTCACAAATTTATTGTTTGGATTTAGTTTGTCTACATATATGTATTTGAAAATGGAAATTTAATGGGTGAGGGTTTTTTTGCTATAGTTTAGGCTCAATTTACAAATATAAGTAGGATAATAATGTCCATTATGTCATGTAATTAGTCATTAGATCTGCTCAAATTCGGGTAAACTGCCTAGAAAAAAACGACATATCCGACGGGCTGAAAAGCCCTACCGACCTACCCTAATGGATCCGGTCAAGCCAAAAAGCCTGACAATACCGTTTGTCCAACCCAAATTTAAACATATAATAAACAAAATGATATATATTATGAGGTATAATCATAATGTTTTTACCATTATAAATATTTAAAATGATTATAGTAAATTTAATATATATTACCTAACCTATCTTGAATATATTACATTTTTAATAAATTTATATTAAAAAACTATTATTATAAATTAAAACTAAAAATATTCATCCGGATAACTGAACTCGACCCAGATTAACGAACTTAACTTTCGGCTAAAACCCCACGGCCCAAATCTGAGATCGAACCGGTCTACCTATAACATATATAGGCAATGTGAGGCTCGTCTACCTACGACAACAGGCTTGCAGTCAAAACAAATCCACAGCCCAATATTGTATAATGGCAGATTTGCAGTAAACTAGCAACTCTTAAGCCAGGCCCGGTCTGGAAGTCGGTTCATACGATTCTTTTGAACCGGACCCCAAAATATAGGACCCATAATGGTTCGGTCTGAGTGAAGGATAAGCTAACAAAGAGAGACTCTCCAAAGAATTTACTCTATGTGTTCTCTATAAGAAGCATCTATTCTCCTGTGAACAAAACCACTCAGTAAGTTCTCTATGATGAAAAATAAAGGACTCAACCATATGGCGAACAGCCAAAATTCTCTGAAGCAACAGAAAATATGATGAATTTAAACTGAATTGTTCGTTAGTTTATGCTTGTTGCCTCCTGTTGGATGGATCATACTGCTTTCCCGTGAAGACTTTTTCGCTTTCGGGTCTTTTTGTGTATTTCTTTCTCTGTTTATGGCTCTTCTTAACGATTATCAAGAAAACGTAATGAAGCTTGAAGCTTTTCAAGATTCTGCAAGCACACTTTTCTGTCTTAAATCAGATAAAAGTAATTATTATAGGTATAGGCCCAAAAAACTGAGGGTCCTGTGACGTTGGGCCAAATGACATCCCTTGTTGGACGGACCTTAGCTTCACTTATGTGAATACAGAAGTTGCATGGGCGAAAAAATAAATGAAAACATAGGCATGATCTCAAACCAGAGACCGTCTTCATTTATTTTTACACCTATGCAACTTCTCTACCAAATGACATCTTCTCTCAGCTTCGGATCACTCAAGGTTCACAACAGAATGCTATAGAAACAGTCATAAATCTGGTTGTTCAATCAAAACCAGAGACAGAGAAGAATATGGTAAATATTACTAGACAGAACTGAAACAAATCCTTGCAGTATAGAAAAATACTGAGCAGAACTAAACTCTTTATAACCATCATTATTAAGGTAGAACAGCCAAATCAAATTTGCTAGACAGAAGTGAAACAAATCCTTCACACACAGACCACAGTGCAGCAAGAAGACAACTTGTTTGTCCTATAATAACTCTAATGTATCTATCTTGTCCAAAAAGAATGTACACTGATATGGACATCTTTGTTTTTCATGTTAAATTTTCT
Source organism: Fagopyrum homotropicum (assembly GCA_033239125.1). Lineage (NCBI taxonomy): Eukaryota > Viridiplantae > Streptophyta > Magnoliopsida > Caryophyllales > Polygonaceae > Fagopyrum > Fagopyrum homotropicum. Next base: position 163,152,898 of record BSWB01000002.1, on the reverse strand, counting down.
AGCTACCATAATCATTATAATAAAATAAAATTATTTCCTAATACTCTTTCATGTCAGTTAACCTATCAAATTCATCCTCATCAATGAAACCCTTCTTCAACTTCTTAATAAGTCTACTTTCCCTATTCAAATCCTCAATGTCTTCTTTAGACTGAGTTGCACGTCTCCTCTTTGCAGGTATCTTTCTCATGGCCTTATTGCATGAATTTAGCTTTGCCTTGTTGGGTTTTTGTACAGCCAATTTCTTTTGCTCCTTCTCTGCTTTCTTAGCCGCCAATGTCTTCTTCCTTTGCTTTTCACGGTATTTATCTCTGCAGAGGAACCCAGATATCAGATATCGGTATTGGTAATCAATTAAGAAACTATCAGCTTCTTACTTGAACTTAATCTCCTCGAAATTTACATCTGTCACAGGTGAGAAACCTTTGGTTGAAAGTTTACGATATTCGCGCAACTTAGGAAGTTGCAGTAAACCATATCCCATTGCTAACTTCCCAATCTCCAGTTCTTTCCAGCTACAAAAATATTTTGAAAGAATTACTCAAAATGAAGATAGTTTTTTTGAATTTAAAAAGATAGAGTGCAAAAACACACTTCAAGATCTTATCACAATGGTGCTCCTTGTATGCACGGATGAATGACACAAACGATTTGGCTCCTTTCTCCATAATATCACGATCCTTTAATGCAGCAGATCTAATCTGAGAACCCAGACATAAAATAGGTTCAACAGCAAGTGGCAGAAGTAAACATATGTTCAATTTGGCAAGTAATGTTCACCTGAGGAACAATATCAATAGCATCCTCTGAGCAGCTCTTCTCTTGAAGAGGAACTCTTTGGTTTTGCAAATATTCAATGTAATCTTCCTCCTACACATGTATAGACAGTATGTATAAATAGTTCAATACTAGTTGCTTGAGCACTAAAACTTAACGGTAAAATGGGCTCGTGGGCTGTTATTGTACAAATGAGTATAATCCAGACTCTTAGGTTTCAAATGGAATAAAATAGGCCCCTGTTATTTATTAAAAAAGATTAAATAGGAATAAAAATAGATTTTGCCAATTTTATCTCTTCACTCCCCTAATCTGTAGATTAAGGGGCATACTTTGTATCGGCGATACAAAAAAGGCTTTAGTAACCCATTCTTCTGAAACTTATATATCACCTTTGGCAAGAGGAATACAAATCCACTCCCTTGTCTTCCCATCCGAGCTGTTCTTCCAACTCGATGTACAAACACATTTGGATCTTGTGGTGGGTCATACTGCAAACCAAAACAAGTTCATATCATATATAAAGATCTACAAATTCTAGGTACTATACTAATTCCATGAGAGTTTGACACTCTCCTTCTAGCATATTCAAGTCATTCATGATTGTGCAAAATGAGAAGAAGAGCAGAAATCAGGGATGTAGTACTATAGCAGTCTTACTTGAATGACACAATGAACACCAGGTATGTCCAATCCGCGAGCAGCAACATCAGTACAAAGAAGAACACCACTTTCAAGAGCTGTAAAGGTAGCCAAAGCTTTCTCCCTAGCAGTCTTGATAAACAGAACAAAAATTCATGATATGTATTGTCCACTTAAGAACAACAACAAAAAGAACTAAAGTAAAAATACCTGCTTCATTTTCGCATGTAAAGTTATAAGAGAAATTCCTTTAAGGACAGATAGACAAGGAAGAACAACTCCCCAGTAATCAACAGAAGCCCGGGTCATAAAATAACTGCAGAATGCAAATAAAGTTGTTAAATCTTCGCCAGCAATCTTTACAATCATGTATAGCTTAGTTTATCCATCAAAATCTTACATGATAATCTTTTTGAATTTGTTCTTAACCATAAGATCAACCAACTGTGATGATTTCTTATCCGCTTCACATATCAGATACTGCAAAGAAACAAGCAAACTCTTACTGTATGTAAGCATAGCAAATTTTTACTGTAAGCATAACAAATTTGATACCTCAAGATGAAGGCCAGAAGGCGTTTTGGAAGAAATCAAATCCGAAGAAGATGAATTGTGAGGTGCTATTCTTTCGGCTTGAACATCAACCCTCACTGGGTTCCTCAATCCAGCCTTAGCAAGCTCTTTAACCGCCTCCGTCTGTGTAGCCGAAAACAGACCAGTTCTACGTTGCTTTGGCAAGCGAGACAAGATTGCATTCAATTGCTTTTCAAATCCCATGTCCAACAGTCTATCGGCCTCATCCAAAATCAAAACCTGCTCCATCAAAAAGAACAGTGTATAATTATAACCCTAATTACCTGCACACTAAACCCTAAACCCTGAATATACCTCGAGGTTCCGGAAATCAAGCATATCCATGCGGTCCATGATATCATACAGCCTCCCCGGAGTACCTATCAGTAAATTTACACCATCCTCCTCAATCTTGTTTATGTCTGAATGTACATCCGATCCACCGACCAGAAGCATAGATTTAACATTAGGTAGCGTCGCAATGAATGGTTGAGCAACCTTATAGATTTGCGATGACAGCTCCCTAGTAGGGGAGATAACTAGACCAACAACCTACGAAAATCAAATCAAACATCCATTGAATAAAACAAAGAAAACGAGTAGAAAAAGAAAGGAACTAACTTGGTGGGACTTTGGGAATGAGCAGTAACGGCGGATGATCTCGACGAGGGGAACGACGAAGGCTAGGGTTTTACCGGAGCCAGTGGCGGCGTCGACGGAGACGTCTTTGTGACTGCAAAGCAAAGGAATGGCGTGGGATTGGACGGGAGTACAGTAGTGAAATCCTTCATGGGTGAGAGCTTCAAGGACGGGCTCAGACAGCGGCGGCGAATCAAGGTCGGAGAATCGGAGGTTTGTCAAGACATTATTGACATCGGTGGTGGCGGCGGTAAACTCCATGAGCCCAGACCTGATATACCAGAAGACAGAAAATGAGATAAAGAAAAACCCTAAACACCATTGCTGAAACTTGAAACTTGAAAGCAATCAATTTTACAAAACAAACTCTTAATTTCCAGAGTTTAAAGCAATTATTCCAATTACAGAGTTTAACAGTCAACACGGAAAATAACGAGGAGGAGAAGAAACCGGAACAGCGGTGGAAGGAAAAGAAGACTACGGCGGCACAAGGAGGAGGGATGCGGTTGAGGAGGCGCAGTGGTGGATTCAGGGTTGCGGCGTGAAGACGGCGAGGTGCCGACGAAAAGATCGACGGGTTAGAAAAGAGAGATTTGCAAGAGTGTAATTATAACTAAAAATCTATTTTAATAAATAATCAATAATTTGTGTATATTATTGGAAAAACTATATTATTTTTCTAATAATAATAAAATAAAATAAAAAGATTGATCTGTAATTATTTATTTTTTTTGTTAGAAGGAGGGACAGTGGCTTCCGACGCATCTAGAAACGCTTTTATTAATTGAAAAGAAGGTTAAATAGTAATTACACGGGGATAGTCCGACCCCTTACGTCATCAAGAACCAGTATCGACAAAAGGGTTGTCCATATGAATATACTTTTTTCAATTCATATAATAACTTACAATTAATAATCTCAAATATAACAAAAAAATATAAAGCTTATTAATTATTATAGATATTATGATTTGATACTCAAACTTCCCAATTATATAACAATAATAATATGTTAAATTTATTCCATGTTAAACCTATGGTGAAATCGGTAACTTTTGTTGTTAAGGGTTAAATTGCCTTTAAAATACTTAACAACTTTTTAAGGCTATTAAACAAACGAAAATATACTTAGGTGTGATAAATTCGTATTTCTTAGTATCTCAATAAATTTACGGTTGAGAGACTCTGAACTAAATATACCCTCGTACACATATCACCATCGGTAAACTTTAATCAAACCAGACGCACGATGAGGATCACCTCCTTCACCACTGCAATTACTCTGCCCTTGCCCTCGACCTCATCTCCAAATGGTCCAGAACCCACCTACTTACCCGAACAACCATAACATCTTGAACTGGCTTCAATCCCTCAATCCTCAAAAGCAAGACTTAATCACCCATGTTCATATCTATTCTATTACAAGCTTTGTCTACTTTGTTGGAAAGCAAGAAACGACCTCCCGTACAACAACTGCTTCACTCACGTCTCCATATATGCCCAGAACGCCATCAACTCAACCAAGACCTTCACGTCTAGTAACTGGAAAGATCGGTCTCCTAACTCTCTTATGTGGGCTAAAATACTTGGCATTCATTTAGATTAGTTGCCTCTACTTTGTTTTTATGTATCTCATTGGTCAAGTTGACCCTCCTCGTAAATCCTTCTTATTCTAATACATTAAACTTTCAAAAAAAAAAAAACTTTAATCAATCTAGTGTCTTGTTGGTTTGTTAAACGATCCGACTTTCTCGTTCTGGCTAGTTATAAAAAATTGATATTTTACACTCGTTTGTTAAAAGGTTAATTACGTAGTGTTTCTCGCTATACTTGTGGAAAATCGGTGGACTACCCTCGTATCACTTTACCTTGGCGATTTGTATTTAACAAGTTTCGAAGAATTTCTAGATCATTGGATTACATAAAATAATCGGATTGGATCGACCAAAATAACCGAATATAAAACAAAATATCTAACTTATTTTTGAAACTAACTAGAATATCTAAAATTCAAAAATCTTAGTGGATTCTCAAGTCTTTAAAAATCAAAGTGTAGCATTGAAAGGAACACCAAGAGGAGTAAGCCAATCACCGCCACCCAACAAGAACTTTCCGACGGAAAACTGAGAAGCCTCACCGTCGTTAGTCAAAACATGAAGCCCCGGCCACCGGGTTCTCTTACTGACATCCGCTCTAGGCCCATAATTCCGGTACTCCCCGAAATAGACGGTAGCCGGAATTCTCAAGCTTCTTGACCAAGGGGCCCACCCGGCGGGGCTAACGTGGCCATCAAGGTAACTTTTGATAAAAACTACCTTAGCGTACGGTCGCCATGGCCGTCCAAGGTACACTTCCACGTCGTTTCCCAGCTCCGGCATCGCCTTCAGGTTGCAGTTATGGAATACGAAACCAGAGGCTGTGTCCGCCGGCGAATTCTTACCCTGAGCGGTGATGTAGACGGGGGAGCTTTTTCTCAAGTAAAGACCGCAGTTTTGGAAGACGGCGGTGCCGAAACCGAAGATGAAATCGACGGCGCCGAAGATTTGACAGTCTTTGTAGAATTGTTTCCCTTCTATGACGCCGACGGTGTCTTGGAAGCCTTCGAGACTGCACTTGTACACCACTGTGTTGGTCGCGAATGACTGGAATGCCATCGCCGGTGATCCTACGCGCGTGTTTCTGATCGTCATTCCCCTTGCCATAAACCCAGTTGCTTGCCCTTCTGCAAAATATTTTTGTAAAAATGTTATAATTTGATTATAAATAATTTTGTAAAAAAATTAAAACTATATAATCAGCTGGGTTCGTCTAAATCCTAAAAAGAATCTATATATTAAGTGCTCGTTTGGAAGTTCCGGGAATCATTTCCCGTAACGGAATAATTCCGAATTAATCAAAAATTACGCTTGGTTAGAGATCTTTTAACACATAAAACTAATCTCATCCATTCCATTTCCTTTCTCTATCCTTATTCGATTTCATTTCATTAAAGTATTGTGTTTGTTTGGTTTGTAATATGAGCCAAAGCTACTCGGGTTCGTTTACTTTCTAAACAAGTCAAGTTTGAGCACATTTTAAAGCTTGGATAAATTTTAGCCTCGGCTCGGACTCGACTCGTTAGGCTAAAATAACACTATATGAGCATTATTTTAGCCGGACTATTCGGACTCGGTTCGGGCTCGTTCACTTTCTAAACGAGTCAAGCTTGAGCACATTTTAAAACTCGTATAAATTTTAGGCTCAGCTCATTTATAACCAAGTCAAGCTTGAGCATAGAGATGCTCGGCTCGTTTTACACCCATTTGTGCCGAACCATTATCCTACTCGTATCACATAGTGTACGGTGTTTTAAAGGTTAATTTTTCTTCTATAACTAAGTATATGTTTAACTTTTGACTAAATCATAAACGTTTTATTTTGTTACCCTCTTTAATTGGTATTATTATTTCTTTTGACCTAATTAATCAAATTCCTAACCCCTTTTCTTTGCTAACTTGTATTTGAAATTCAGACTTGAGTCATGTAGTGAAATATTTATTAACAATACTTAATTTTTAATAACATATTAAAATTTTGGTTGACTAATAACTTAAATGTAATTGATTACTTGAAAAAATCGATTCAACAATCACAACGGATACAAGTTTAGATGAACGTTGTTATTTGGTAGATTACGGATTAGACGAGAGTGAGTTTTTAGGATATAGGGTGAATGACAAAAGTAGATATTGTCAAGTGATTATCGTCTTTGGTGGGCGACGAAAGTAGTTTACTTACCTATTAAACGACTTAATTAGATCCCTTGTATACACCCTAAAAGCGTTTTAATGAACGTCGAAAATATTTGACTATTTAGTATTACAAATAAAGTTGAGTATAATGGTTAACAAGGTATTTTATCAATAATATTTAAAAAAAAAAACGTATATGTATTATCAGAAAAAATACAAAGGGATCATACTAGAAAAGAGAACAAAAGGACAGAAAGACAAAAAGGAAATGCGAATTAAGGGAGTTGAATGCATAAAATCTTGGCCCAGGAGATGGATTCAAAAGATATGTAATTCTAGTGACTTGAGACGAAGTATTTTGTAGTGGAGATGATAGTATGAGATGTTGAGGTAGAATGATTTAACTTTTGATTGAAGATGGGTTCATTTCTGTCTTTCTAGACGAAGTAGATGTAGCTGGTGATGGTTGAGATACGAATATGAGATCGTAGATCATTCTTAAGGCAGCTAAGTTTATGCTATGATACCCTATTAAGGGTATCATTGCATAAACTTATTAAGTAAATATAATCTTAATAAAGTAAAGTGATAAATCATTTAGAATGTTAAAAATTATAATGATAAATATGTTAGAATGTTTAAAATTAGAGGGTCTATAAAACAAAAACACATTTAAAAAAAAAACTTATTTCACCAAATTTTTTTAAGCAGTGTATAATTGGGAAAAGATTTAAGTTTGTGAAGTGTGAAAATAAATTATTAACCAATTGGTTAATTAACTTGTTAGACATACCAACACTCACGGTGGCGGTCTTGGAAGTTTCCAAACCTTCACGTCCGACGCTTAAGCTTCCGGTGATCACAGTCTTCCCGATACCATCTCCGATCAACGTAATATCCGGCCTCGTTATCACAACTTGTTCCTCATGCACTCCGCTTTCCACCTTTATCACCACTCTTCCGACCAACTTATCAGCCATAGCTAAAGCCTCCATCACAGTCGGAAAAGTTTCCGAGCCTCCCTTCGACACCACCAGCACCGGTGGCAGTACGTCGCCGTTTGATGCATGAACTGCATGCATGGTGACCGTAAGGTGAAGTGCTAGTGTTGTTATAAGTTGTATCATTGCAAAATGCTTTATTTTTTTCATTCTAGGGTTTTACTGAGGGTTTTTTTTTTCTGAAAATTAGGGTTTCATTGAGTTTTTAAAGGATAATTGTTAGAACGAGTATGAATTTATTATTGTTATGTATGCTTATGTTAGAATATTTGTTATAGTTTTTAAACTGTCGTTATATTAAAGTTCAGGTCTTGAATTCTATGTGACATGTTTTTTTTTTGTATGATCTTTTAATGTCGTTAACTTCTAGTCTAAAGAGAGATAAAATATTAATAATAGTAGTTAATGCAATAAATATTGTAATTTTTAAGCTTTGACATTGTAGTAGTGACGTCTACCGTTACCAATGGGTCAAATTGAATGAATATATATATATATATATATATTGGCGTTGTGCATAGCCGGATATTCGATCTGAAACCTTGGATATCCAAAAGGTCGTTCTTGTTCTGGTATGAAAGTATTCGGATATCCGATATTTTTTAATTAGATCAGATACTCTAGCCGTTTAGATTGGACATCCGGTTCGAGTAATTAAAATAAGTTGTTTTACATAAATCAGAAAATAAAAATTAAGGGATACAGATGTAAATTCTCAATAACTTTTCAAAAAAGTTGTATACACAATCTTCGTTTTACTAACGGACAATAAAACCTCAATGTGACGTCGTTCAATGAGCATAAACCCGTACTGTCAATGTTTAAAAAATTTATAAGTCAACACCAAACGCCGACGTCAACCACCAGTGCCCGTTTTCTTTTTAGTGATATACAATATGTTTTAGAGTGTGTTTTAGTCGTATAGTAAGCATTTTAGTTTAGAAAATTAGTTAGAAATGTGTTAGGTGCATTGGTAATGAATTTTATTTATATTCAATTAATACTATCTTATATATCTTTAAAAGGTTAATATTTTTTATTTGGTTATAAATTTTTCTAGATATTGTTTTATTTAGCCAAATCTTATTAAACTATGATCGGTTACAAAATGTGACATCGCTAAATAATTTGGAGTCAACCAAGACGTCGGTGCCTTTTTTTTAAAAAAGAAATGAGCGCTAGAATCTTGTTACTTTCTTCGGAACAAGTAAATCGAACGTCACGCAAATAACACACGATTAAATTTTGGGCCAAATTAGTTAAGTAACCCTTTTGAGATTTATCTCTAGTAACCAGGCTCATGGTATAAATATGTTTAGTATATGTACCCCTAATCAAACTTCTTACCTTCCAACTTCTTCAATTTAATAAAAGTGGTAAAAATTGAAGGATAAATAATCCTAATGGAAATAGAAAAGGGTCTATTTTGTAAGGGGATAAATACTACGACTTATTACCATAAGATAGGTGTCCGTTAGCCCGGGGTTGTGGATATCCATATATAAGATGCAAAGCCTCAAATTTCCGATTAGATAACTTTATAAGAAGCCGATCCGATACCGATCTAAGAGTACTCAATCGGATATCCGACACCTTTTAGTCGGATCGGATATCCAATCCGGCTAGATTGGACATCCGATCCAAGTAATTATTATATGAGTAGTCGGATATATATGATTCGATAATTTTACAAAAAGATCAATTCAAATCCGTTCCGAGAGTATCAAATATCCAACACTTTAGTAGGATCGAATATTCGATCCGGCTAGATTGAACATCTGATCCGAGTAATTATTACTAGAAGTCGAATATATCATGTTCGGCTTTATTCCCAAAACTCCGAAGTTCCGAACCGTATCCAATGATCCAAAAAATCCACCCATATCAAAATCGGGTTATCAATTAACCGATACTTTCAAAATATATTTTTCCCGAATTGAATCCGGATCGAACTAGAATTCTAAACTGAACAACTTCTATCCGTTATATCGATCGAACAACGTAGTTATCCAATTATATCGAATAATTGTCCAAATATTGAAATTTAATTAATTTGTTAATCTTCTTGTTTAACTATTATCTTTAACGTGTCATACAATCATACATGAATAAAACTTATTATAAAATGTAGAACAATTGGACTCGTTATCCATGAGGTTTTTTTTACAATTGGGCTCGTTATCCATGAGTTTTTTTTACAATTGGGCTCATTATCCATGAGGTTTTTTTTTAATGAAATATGATGTTAAGCACAGGCTGTATAAATCGTGTCATGTTACAAGAGTTAAACATGGGTTCGGTTTGAACCAAACCGTCAAACCGGCGGTTTGTGAACCGGCCTAAATCGGCAGTTTAGGTTTGCCGGTTTGACAAAACCGTAGGTTAGCGGTTTAGGTTTAGCTTTGGCCGAAGGTCAAACCGGCAATTGAACCGCCGGTTTGTTTTTTGTTTATATTTATTGGCCCAAACCGGCGGTTTGGGCTACTTTCAAATTTTTTTATTTTTACAAACCGGCTAAACCGCCACAAACCGTTTGGTTTAGGTCTGGGAACCGGCGTCTAACAATAGCTACTTTTGTCGTTGTCAAGCTAGAGTTACGATCCATTGTAAGGTCCTTGCTCGTAGTATTTCGGGTTTCAAAATTCGGGGTGTTAGATTGAACATCTTATCCAAGTAATTATTACCGAAATACATATATTTGATTCGATAATTTTATAAAAAGGGTACCAGATATCCAACACTTCGATCCGGCTAGTTTGAACATATGATCTGAGTAATTATTACCGGATAAGTCGGATACATCCGGTCTGAGTGTCTGACATAATTTTCAAACTCCAGATTCATATCCGATCCATTAATCTGAAATTTTCACCGGATCATATTCGGGTTATCAATTAACGGATATTTTCTATATTTTTTCGAATCGGATCTTCGATTAGTGGATCTTACTAGAGTTCTAAGCCCGACAATTTGTGTCAATTATACCCAACTATAGATCAAACAACGTAGTTCTCCAATTACATCCAACTATAGATCGGATAATTGTCCAATTATTGAAATTTAATTAATTTACAATCCCGCCACAATATAATTATATATTTTATCTTCTTGTTTAACTATTATCTCTATTTTAGTATTATGCCCCCTCATAACGTGCCATACAATCATACATTGAACAAAACCCATTATAAAATGCAGAACAATTGTGCTCGTGATCAATGAGGTTTTTTTTTAATGAAATACAACGTTAAGTAGGCTAACCTTAACGTGAAACGATACACTCAACTCAATTGCAGTTTTGATTATCGGGAAATTACGAATAATGCCTTATACTTTAGGCTTTTTCAAACTCTGTCCAATTTGTTTATTTTTTGGATTGTGCCCACAAATTTTAAACCTTTTTCAATTATAACCTTCATTCATTTTGAAAGAACATAAAATATAAAGAAACAATTTGGTTTACTAGGCTTTTTCTAGTTTTGTGTTTAGTAAATGTACCCTTCGAGAGAAGAGTGTGTAGAGTTTGAGAATAAATACAAAAGGTTGGGGTATATTTACTTAATTGAAACATTAAAAGCCTAGTTACTATTATGGTTTTTCAAAAAAGGCCTAGTTACCAAAATTGTCCAAATATAAATTACCCATTTATGAAGTTATCTATATTTTTAAAATTTTATTATTAATTATACTTTTTTTCCCCTTAAAATGTTAATATATGGATGGTAGGAGGGCTTTTTTGAAGATTTTTAAAAAATCAAGGTTTTATTTGAAAATTGAAAAAAATACTTGATTATAATTGGAAAAAGTTTAAAGTATAGGGTAATCATTTGAAATTTCCCTAAATTATATTTTATTTGCTTTTGGAACAACATAAAATCACATCCAATAGTGCTTTAGAGGTAACCTGCAAACAAACACAAAATGGGAGTTTCTTTTGCATCATTGAAGGTACCAACCCAATCACCCTTCAAGTTCCTTCTCCTCATCCTTCTTAGCCTTCTCGAGCGGATTCGCGTCGAGTTTCTCTCGTATCTCGGCCTATATGATCATCATTTGTCTCTCCTTGATACCTTCTATGAGATCTTGCGGGTGTTTCAGTTCAAAGTTATGTTCTATATCCGAAGAGGAGGAGGAAAAGAAGAAGAAGATATTTGTTGTATTTGTCGATGTGACTTGCAAAGAAGACACTTCGTAAGAGAGCTTTCGAGCTGTCGACATGTCTTCCACAAACGATGCATTGATCGATGGCTTCAAACTGGTAGGATCATTTGCCCTGTATGTAGAGCAAATGTATTGTAGAATCATTATCTATTATTGTGATCTCCATTGATATTATATAGGTAAGTACATGTCTTTTAACTCTTACAATGTAGAGCATCGGATGGTTTTAAATCTTGACCCGTGTCATAGGGCTTGTGAGTTCTTTACACACCAAAAAACATGGAATATGAAAAAAACTAAAAATTACTTTAGGGGATTTTACGGACTCTAAAAACCATTCGTTTTCAAATTTGGGTATCTTAACAATGCACAACATTTCCGACCCATAAGAAGAATATCTTGTCGAATTCATGACCGACGGCCGCTATAAAGAACCTGTCTTTTCTAGTCGAATTCACCAACATCCCTCTTATAAGTTGGTTTAGCTCGAAATCATTCGTTTCCGAAACCCGGCCCCCTTCTTTTGTTTTGATACACAAGAGGAATATGCCCAAGAGTTTCTTTTGGTCCAAGTAAAGCTCTACTAAGAGGTCATGTGAAGACCCTTTTACAAAAGGTTGAAGAAGTTGACTTTCCTCCATTGACTTCCCGGTGTAAAACACGTTATGATATACTAAAAGCACGAGGAGCCTAAAAAAAACCTTTTCTTCACATTATAAACATGTTTATTGGGCCAACACTAACATGTTGCATAATTTATGTAAGCCCATCCAAACCCTAGCCCACTAACCCAATGTTATGCTTGTTTGAATATTTCTTCTTCAAAGCATTCATTATTAGATTTTGAAAGAAAAATATATACTTGCATGAATTAAAGTAAAATATTAAATAAAGCCAATACTCTTGTTGTAACATCCCGTAAAATTGTCATCTCGTGTCATATGAATGGGGATTTGTGGTTAACTTATAAGGATGAGTTGTGTTACTCATGCCAACAAGAATTCTTCTTTTCCAGTGGTAGAGTGAGGACAAATAACTCTGAAGTTAAGTGTGCTCGTGCGATAGCAATTTCAGGATCGTGTCTTACAGATGGGTGACCTTGTGTCTAGTACCGGGTTACCTTTGATACCATCTGTAAGACCTCAGACCTTACTGATAACATGGGTAGCAACCCATCCTTATAAGTTAATCATAAATCATCATTCATATGACGCGGAATGACAATTTTATGGGGGTGTTACACTTGCTACAAGCCTACAACAATCAAAACGATGTTCATCTCCTTGACTCTTTTTGAATACTATAGAGTTGTACATATCAGGTTTTTGAGTTTTTCTATGATTTACAATGGTGGCTTTTAAGTTTTGAGCAAGTTTTGATAAAGGTTCTAGTTGTCTGTTTAGGAGGAGTCGTGAATTTGTTATCGACTTTTGATGATTATGTTTTGAGTCCACAAATGGTTCTCAGATTGTCTTCTTTTACACTTCCTTTAACGACAAACTTTCTCCTCACGGAGTGGTTCGTTCTCCTTTCTCTGAAAGACCTCCTTGTGTCAGACCAGATCATCTTGACGTAATTAGACAGTGAATCGTCTAGTAGATAAATCCGTTTTAATTTCTTTATCAAAACAAAAAAAAGTTGCCAAATAAGCCCAAATAAGGTACTTTTTGAAGTCTATAGACAAAATTATTTGATGTCATGACATAAATTCAACGGACTTTATAAAAAGTATAGACAAAGTTATATATTGTCATGACATATATTCACATCAATATATGGAGGTTCGGATATCCATTCTTAAGAAACGTAGTGCATGTTACCCTAAGTAGCCATCTAGTTTGTTCACTCATCAAATCAATATTGTATCATAATAATTATAAGAATAATGGATAATATTATCGATTATTTTTTATTATCAATTATCATTATAAATACTCTCGACCATACGTTTAAGTTGGTGATTTAGAACCACTAGCTTTGTGAGCCCCCCTCAATAGTCAATACATTCTATATGTCAATATGTATCACCATATAATAGTTATTACTAGAAGTCTAGAATGTCGAATCGGAAAAAACCGAATCTGAAAAATTCGTTAATTGATGATTTGAGTCAGATCCGGAAGGGTTTTCAAATTAGATCTAATACAAATCGGAATTTTGAAAGAAAAAAAATCGGATAGGGTATATCCAATTGATCCTGGTAATAATAATTCGAATCTGGTTGGTCAAATATCCAATCTATCTAGTAAAATAGCTTATAGTAAGGTAAAAATAGGGTGTAAGAAATTTTGAAATCCGATCCGGCTAAAAAAGTGTTGCATGTACGGATACTTCCGGATCAGATTTGAGTCATCCTTTTGTAAAATTATTGGGTTGGTTATATGTACTAGATATCCGGCTCCTGAATCGGTTTATTCACGATCCGATTGAACACCTTTATACAAGATCGTTGAGCTTATTATGGTATAAGAGTGGTTCGGTCTAAGATCATTACATATTAGATTTATCCGCTTTAATAACAATATCCATATCCAATTGGACTAGCCGTCACACGACAGGCATTTGGAGAAGGAGCATCTCACCTCAACCATACACAAATACCTTTGTATCGAACAAGTAGAGAAGGGGTCGTTTGCATACAAGTGTACATGTGCATTCAAGCCCAACACATAAACCCGATGAGGGTCCATCCGAAAACCAATTGGCAATAGGAGGAGTAGCTCACCGATCTTATATATTAGGCTCGGAATGTCCACAACTTTCGATGTGGGAAATTATTATCTCCAATACGTCCCCGCAAGTGCAACCAGAGAGGATCCTCTAGTTGCACTTGTCCAAAGGTTAGGATCGCATACCACGTCAAAGTACAAACGGACCGGTAGAGCCGTGGTCGTCTGCATACGAGCACCCATACGCATTAGGCTCAAGCCCAACACATTAAACCCGATAAGGTTCCAACCTAAAACTAATTAACAATAGAAGAAGTAATTCACCGACCTTATATATTAGATTCGGTCCGCTCAGAGTTTCCACAACTCCGATACGTGAACTTACTATCTCCAACAAATATTACTCTTTTTGATGAATAATGTGCGGACTTTTGACTACATATGAACCACAAAACTATTGAAATATAATTGAATGTACATATTGGTACCACATCATATGATACAAAGGGACAAAATAACATAGAGCTTTACAAAGTGCCTTTGTTTGATCGATTGTTATCGATGCTCGTCATTACAATTCGATAATGACAACAACGAGTCAACGACGACCTCAATAAAGTTTTTAACTTTGGTCGTTTGTAGTTGTATTCGTGCTAATTAGTAAGATATAAAGTTGAGAATAAAATGAATTTTCATATTTTTTAAACTATCATACGTACACATGCATGATTAGCAAGCAAATGAGTCATTTCATACAACAAGTGATCTCGGTATTTTTCATTTCCTTTTTTTGAGATTTTTTTTCATGGGTATGGGTCGTGTGTATAGGGCTGATACATGAGACAAGCTTCTCGGGTTCGACTCGTCAAAAGCTCGGATCGGGCTCGTCTCGTTTATAAACGAGCCGAGCTTGAACATGTCAAAGCTCGGCTCGTTCGGGTAAAACTCGGCTCGTTCGGCTAAAATAACACTATATGAGCATTATTTTAGGCGAGCTACTCGGGCTCGGCTCGGGTTCGTCTCGTTTGTAAACGAGCCGAGCTTGAGCATGCTAAGGCTCGGCTCGTTCGGCTCGTATAACACCCCTACGTGTGTAGTTCATTGATTGATTATAGGTAAATTGGAAAATCAACCGTTAATTTAATAAAATCAATGTATTTTAGTTTTTTCATGTTAACTTGTATTTCCTAGTATACAAGATTTGAATTATATAGAAGGTCTTAGATCAAAAGTGAGAAGGGCTAATAACTGTTCCACCGATTAAAATCGTGTTTATCTGATTCGGTTTCATTCATCCGATTTCTATTATATTTCTCTTCTTCTCCTTTAATTTTGATTGATGTATCAAAAGGGGTGAAACGGTGAGTTTAAAATTAATGCGATTTCAATCGAAATTCTATACTGTACAAATATTCAGTATACTCGAACAAATCACATTTTGAACAAATATTCATTATTGTTGAATAAATAGATATTATACTTGAACAAATAAGTTATATACTTCAATAAATCACGTTTTGAACAAATATGCATTACATTAATATTTCAACAAATACGAAGTATACTTTAACAAATAAGTTGTGTAGTTGAACAAATATTCCTTATACTTGAACAAATAAATTGTTTACTTAAATAAACAGTTATTATACTTGAATAAGTCATGTTTTGAACATGTAAACATTATAGAAGAACAAATAGGGAGTATACTTGAACAAATATGTATTATAGTTGAACAAATAAGTTGTATACTTAAAAAAATATGGTTTTTGAACAAAAATCGTCATCATACTTGAACAAATCAGACTTTAAATAAGTATGCAATATAGTAGAATAAATAAACAAGTATGCCGATTCATTGCCTGTATGGCAAATCTGAAGAAGCTCCTCACCCTTTCTAAACTCCATCTATGGAATATCATACCCTCTATACTTGTAGAATTTGCAATTCTAACAGGAAGATGATGATCACCTCTGGACCCATTGTGCCTATACTTTCCTCACCCTTGACATCATCTCTAGATGGACGAGAACCCCTTACCCTACCCCATATCTTCGCAATCTTTGGGATTGGCTTGACTCCAATCACACACCCAAGAAGACGCTCCTTGACTGCACCCGTATATCCTCCATCACTACCCACATTTACTACTCTTGGAAGGCCAGAAACAATCTAATTTACAACAACACTTTCACAAGAGCTATTGACTGTGCGGCCGAGGCAATTCATGCAACTAAACTTCACTTGGCTTATCACTGGAAGGATAGATCTACGGACACCCTAACTACTGCACGTATGCTTGGAATTCATCTAAGATAGGATCATTATCTCCCCCTTGAATCATGTATTTTGTCATCCCTCATGTATATTCTCTTTTTTCTAATACAAGTAAATTTTTTAAAAAAATAAGTGTGTTTATATTTTTTGAGAATAATAATTATAAATAAAGTTTTGAACAAGTTCGACATCTAGTTTAACAAATTATACTTTCAAATTGCATATTTGATATTCTTCTTCGAAAATGAAGAAAATACAGTTGATTATTTCTTTCTTGTTGATCTTTGGTCGAAATATTGTGTTGATTGCAATTATGTCATTGTGACTTCGTAATTTAAAGCATTTTTGAAATTTCAATGGATGATTTTGGAAATATGTTTCAAAAACTTATTGTGTGAATGACGCATCGAATTCACACTATTTTTTATCGATTGTAATTGAAATACTTGTCGATTAAAGCTTCACTCGATCCAACACTTGAGTTTTCTTCAATTTATTCTTCTTCAATCTATCCGTCTACGAGTTCTACTTCTTCTATAACGGTGTTCTTCTTCAATCAATCATTCTCCGAGTTCCTAAAACATATTCGTGAAAAATATGGTTGAGGAACTTATGCTTTCGTTTATGAGGCTTGTTATGGATAAGAGATGAAAACAAAATTGGATAACATGGTTTGAAAAGGGTTTTTTTTCTTAATTTTAAAGTAATAGAGTAGTTGATCATTATTGATCATTAGACTTTTAAGTTGTTTGCAGTTATTATACATTGAAAAAATGGATGTTCGTTAATCAGAAATAGGGATTATATATAGTTAAAAGCCTGCTATATTGATGGTTGCGTATAGAATACATATTTAATTTGTTGGTAATTGAATAATATTCAATAATACTCTCAAGTTTGAACCCTAAAAAAACCGATATGATATAACCTAAACCACCCGTCTCAACGTAAAATTAGGATAAAAGTATAAAATGTTTCAAATAGACAAATTCCGGATCATCCATAATGGATACGGGACGTCTTAGGTTAGGTTTTTCCGGACTGACTAACCTTTCGAATCGGTTCAAAGGTCGAATTTTGGCGGTGTAGTGAGTTAGAAAAAATTGAATACTTTGGGTTCGTATTTACGCTGATGATGACATTAAAAAAAAACAATTTATGAATAATTACGGCCAATTATTGTTGTTCTTTCCTAATTTTCTGTTGGCCTTTCATAAAGTTGGTTTCCGGTAATTTTCCTCTTGAAATTAACAACTTCATAAAACCGATTTTTCTTATGAATAATAAAAGTTAACGGTTAAAAGATTTTGTAAGATTGTTTCAAAAACTATAATAGATTATGAGTTTTTGTAATTCTGTATAAATATATAGAACGGATTCTTATATTAGGGTCGGTTTTAGATTCAAGGAATTTTGAAATTCGGATTTAGACGGTTTAAATTTGGTAAGTGCAAGTTCATATGAGTGAAGAACCCTCCCTCGTGTTGCTAATTAGTTTTTTTTCCTTTTGACTAATCAATCCGTAATTTGACAACATTCTTCTTATTATAATTAATATTCAATTTATTTTTTCCTAATTATGATTAGCGAATATCCATAATTTTGATTAAGATGGTCGTTAACAGAGGTTTGAAAAAAGTTGAGAAAATTAGCATTTCGTACAAGTATTAGTACATTTTTTTGTTGTGGGAAGGAGATTCGGTGGTCTCCGGCGCATCTAGTCGCGCTTATTATATATGAAGAAAGGGCTAAGTAGTACGCAAGCGGGGGATAGCCCGACCCTTACATCACAATGCAAAAGACCCACTACACCCTCGGGGAGGGTCACGCAGTACATTAACACCAAGTATTAGTACACTAATTAGGCCTTAAAACAAAGTAGTTATGCATTAAAAGAGATTAAACTTTCACACAATAAATTCTTCCTTTTTATAAAAAAATTATGAAAAAAAAATCAGCCTATCCTAAAAAAAATTATAAAAAATTATGATTTCATGTTCAACCGGATCTCTAGTTTTTTGACGAAGTTGAAGTAATCTGTGTTATTACCGATTAACCTATCTGAGAATTTCGACCCAACACCAACTTTTTTAATAATGTTAAATTTTGTGATGTAGAATGATTTAGAAGATTATTCATCTTAACCGCTTTATATTATAAAAAAACGGACCTAAATGTAAAATATTTTAACCTTTAATGCATTTTAAAATATATATTAAATAAAAATGTATATTCCATTAATTTACCACTTAATCATCATCATTCACCCCATCACCAATCAAAATAGAATAAAAAAATAAAATTTTTCACCACGGCTGCGTACAATCTTTGCTGGAAGCCTTCTCTTCCAAATGCTCCATTCCATCTTAGCATCATTTGGAGTGTTCTTTGCATTCCAAAATGTTCTTTCATCACCTGGATAGCAGCTCATAACCGGCTTCCAACTCTCTCCAAACTCTATGACTGGAACATTGTCCAAAATAATGCTTGTAAGCTATGCAATGTCAGTATCGAGGATGAGAACCACTTATTGCACCTGTGTAACTTCACTACTATGGTGAGAGAACTCGTTTCAAGATGGCTTAGAATCACCTGGATAGCAGCTCATAACCGGCTTCCAACTCTCTCCAAACTCTATGATGGAACATTGTCCAAAATAATGCTTGTAAGCTATGCAATGTCAGTATCGAGGATGAGAACCACTTATTGCACCTGTGTAACTTCACTACTATGGTGAGAGAACTCGTTTCAAGATGGCTTAGAATCGCCTATCCCTCCCACACAGCAACAACATCTGGAGATGGCTCACAAACCTCTCCCCCCAGAAGAACGATCTTATAACTCATGTCAGGATCTCAACCATGACGAGCTTCATATACTACATCTGGAAGGCCAAAAATGACATCATCTTCAACCACACTGTCACCCACGCAACCACATGTGCTCATAGTATCATCAACGCAACGAAGATTCACTCCTCAAGTCACTGGAAGTACAGATCACAAGAATCCACTGCTTAGGCCAAAATTCTTGATATCCATCTAAGCTAGTTTTCAAACATCTCCTCTTCCTCTTTTGTTTAACTCTTTTGTATACAATGGACTAGAAGCCTATGTAAATCCTTTCAAAGTTACTAATATAAATTAATTTCAAAAAAAAAAGTATTGTTATCAGAATTTTAAAAAATTAAGATTTATTTAATATTCTAATTCTAGTATTTTACTTTATATATTTAGTATTTTATTTAATATTCTTTCTTTTTATAATTTAATTTAGCTTACATAATACTAAAATATTATAGTGATCGACGAGACATCCAAATTATCCATCCATATCTATTTATAGAGTTAGATGATCGATCGATTCATTCTTAATTAAATTACTTAACAAATAATATATATATTGATTAGCCTCAATCAAATCCTAATAATTATTTGTGTCGGATTTAATAATTTATCATTTTATTTTCTTTACTTGTTTTATCGTATTTTAACCAATGAAATATCGAGTTTTATTTAAAGCCATTTGGCATGGCCCAAAGTGCATGAACTATGATAATGGAACTTTACAATATGTAATATAATTGGAAAAGAATAAAATTAATTCTTTCTCCATTTTTGTTGAATAATGGAACTTTACAAGAGTTATCAAAACGAAAATTATAACATCTAAGACTTATATTTATTAAGTAATCATTATCAAATTTGATTCTTATATATACTAGAATATGAAACACGAATTAAAAATAAATAGTAAATAATGTTGAAATCTTAGTCATAAATGAACATAGTATACCCGAGGAACAGAAGAGGGAAACAAAAAACTCAACTTTGATGCATCTTAAAATGCTCAAATTAATTTTTTTTGGATTTATCATCAAGAATTATTGTACGGTTCCTATTGTTATAGAAAACGGTACATGTTATGCCGAATCTGTTTTGAAAACAGAGGCTA
The DNA here is from genome assembly GCA_033239125.1 of Fagopyrum homotropicum. NCBI lineage: Eukaryota > Viridiplantae > Streptophyta > Magnoliopsida > Caryophyllales > Polygonaceae > Fagopyrum > Fagopyrum homotropicum. The sequence goes on along the minus strand of BSWB01000002.1, from coordinate 163,132,477 downwards.
TAATGTTACGGATGGGCCTTAAAAAGGCAAAAGAGGTTTTCCATCTATCGAGATTGAAGGGGATAATCTGGTTCTAATCAACTCGATTAATCATCTTTGGAAACCTCCATGAGAATTGGATATGCTGATCAACGATATCTCAAACACTATATCAAGCTTCTCATACTTCAACGTTCAACATATTTTCAGGAAATTAATTCGGTGGCGGACAAGATTGCAAAGCATGGACACTTGGCAAATATGAACGTGAAGGTGATTCCCGAAGATGTTCAAGACTTCATCCGTAAGTATGCTTTAGGCCGATTGGTTTCTAAAAACTGATCCGTCTAATCGCTTACCTACCTATAAAAAAAAATGAATATGTTGAAATAAAGGTTAAGGTTGAAAATTCCAAACTAATAATAATAATAATCAAAATCAAAATCAAAATATTGAAAAATATTAAATAATATTGAATTTTCTCTTCAATTAAAGAAGTTCTAGATTGAAAATTCTCAATTTACACGTCGTTTTATTCCTTAGCTAGATAGCATTAATGCATTAATGACTTAATGATGTTCAACAATATTGATCAAATAATAAAGTCATGGATATTGACCTTATACTTGCCTCCAATATTACTTGCATGTTACACAATTTCATACCTTTAATTTCTAGTTGATTTGTATATCTTCGACCTCTCGATCAATCAAATTTATTTCAGTACGTACGTATTTTAATTTTGAAGTTTTCGAAAACTTCACTCTCACGCTTTCCACCTAAATATGTCAAAAACTACAAGGGTTGGCTCGAAAGATACCAGGTTTGTGTATAAGTATCGATATAAGATACAAATATCCGAGTATGAGTGATATTTGTGAGGTTTAACCCACACATATATTTACGAGCAAACGATACAACCTTCAGGTCCACCACAACTATCACGCCAGAATTTGTCGATTTATTAGAGAACATACTAGTTACGAACCAATTGAATATTTTCAAATTTTTGCCGGATTATCGTAGCTCTGTGACACTACTTGAAAAACTGGTGGGGCGGGTTTAAGCATATTACTTCTAAGATTTTTGAGATAAGCTTGTAAATAGTGCTACACGTACAATCTTTAAGGAACGGACATAAATCTTTCAACCGATTGGCTTTAAAGAACTTTGGAAGAAAAGCGTATCAAAATAACACTCTTGATCAAGCTTCAGTGTTATTTTCATATGCTTTTCTTCTGAAACTCCTTAAAGCCGATCAAGAACGAGTGTTATATTGATACGTTTTTCTTTTAAAATCCCTTAAAGTCAGTAGTTTAAAAGATTTTCGGTCACTTCTCGAAAATAACACGAATGTATTTAGATTGAAAATTAGTTACATTGAAATTTTGTATGGAGAACATTCTTAATCATACACGTTGGATTTATACAAGATAGACATGCATACTCAAGAAAGCTCTTTAGCCTAAATTACACTATACCTACCATGACTTTCTCAATCCAAATCTCTATATAAACCCTTGAAACTTCCCACAATTTCCTATGCAAACCAAACAAAAACATACCATAACCCACTTACAATACCAACCACACAAAACCAATCTCAAAATGGGCCTTCTTCAAACCCTTGTCACTACAACATGTCTCATACTACTTTTCCTCAATTTAGCAAACTCATTTGCTTCTACAAGTGTCACAATCTCCTCATGGTGTCACCAAACACCATACCCTAGCCAATGTGAACACCACCTTAACCAACACAAAATCGCCACATCATCTTTCGAGTCCATCGATAGTGGGGCCGATTTCTTAAAGCTAGTCCTAGGAAGCGCGCTCCAAGCGTCGGTCGACGCACACAAGAGTGTGTTGTCTCTAGGTTTGAAATACCGCGACTCTAAAGAAAAGGCTGCATGGTCCGATTGTCTTGAGTTATACGAGCTCGCGACTCAACAACTTACCCAAATCACAAATGACCCGTATTGTTCACACGACGACTCACAAACCTGGCTCAGCTCGGCCTTAACTCATTACGAAACTTGTAAGTTAGGGTTTGAGGATTTAGGCGCTAACAGCGACCAATTCTTTTCCTTAATGGGAAACCGTAACGCTTCTTACCTTATAAGTAACGCTCTAGCCGTTAACAAGAACCAAACCATAACTCAAACCCGAACCAAAACCCGTTCCCCAAACGGGTTTAAGTCGGGTTTTCCAAGGTGGGTCAAGGGTGGCGATAGGAAACTATTGCAATCATCCACATCCGCATCTTCCGCGGACATCGTGGTGGCAAAGGACGGCTCCGGTGACTATGAGACGGTGGCGGAAGCAATCAACGCCGCTAAGGCGGTGGCGAAGAATAAGAATGGCAAGACGGTGATCTATGTGAAGGCCGGAGAGTATAAAGAGTATTTGTCGATATCAACAAAGAATGTGATGTTGAGTGGTGATGGGATTGGAAAGACTATCATTACCGGTAGTAGAAGTGTTGGTGGTGGCTACACCACGTTTAGAACCCCTACCGTCGGTACGTATTTTTATTATAACTTAATAAAGTACGTATCTTTTAGTAAAGTCATAACGTACAATATCTATATATGCATGCATGCACGAAAAGTCCAAGTAAACATTAACCCGTAACATACATACATACATACCCACAATCACTTTCTAAGTTGTTTTTAGTCATGAAGATGCCCGTATACAATTAACTTGCCCCTCATCTCGAGTTCGTGTTTACGTAACAACGATATAGACGTTCTTAGTACTTATGTTAGCCTCATGTAATATGTCATGTCGAGTTTCGGGGTCTTTTCTGTAGGATAAATAATAACGTTTTTTAACTACACGACCGAAAGTGATTATACGGGAGTTTTAAGAAGTTATGTAGTTAGACGACTTGATGTTGACTTTAGAATGAGAAGAACGTTCTTAGTTCTTACGTTAGCCTCATGTAATATGATATGTCGAGTATCTTAGTCTTTTCCATAGGATAAATAGTAACGTTTTTTTAACTATACGACCGAAAGTGATTGTTAGTAAAACATTTACGTATGGGAGTTTTAAAAGTTATGTAGTTAAAACGACTAGAAGTTGACTTTAGAATTAGAAGAACGTTCTTAGTTCTTACGTTAGCCTCATGTAATATGACATGTCGAGTATCTTAGTCTTTTCCATAGGATAAATAGTAACGTTTTTTTAACTATACGACTGAAAGTGATTGTTAGCAAAACGTTTACGTACGGGAGTTTTAAGAACATATTTTATATTGTCGTTTAGTATGACTTTAGGATTAGAAAAACGTTTGCGTTTAGCGTGACGTAATTAAAATGTGACAATTAAGGTAAAATTAGACAAATTTAAGGCTTGTGAGGTTGGGATTAGAAAGGAATTGAATCTTGGATGTTAAACTACAAACAAAGTGAAGTGACACCCATGAACAATTAGGTTAAATCACTATCTTGTAGTGAACTTTGAAAGTGATTTTTACTATCTTTATACAACATATAAACTTGGATGTATATGTATACTTATATGCAAATTATATGATAATAGTAAAAATAAAGATAGTTGGACATTGCATTATAGAGCCGGTGGGTCAATGTGATAATAAGACATCCAACATATAAACAAGACACATTAGAAAGTTGAGAATGACATACGACCTATAGAATTATTCGTATTTCTAATAGTTTAAATTTAATAGCTATATCTAAAATAGTTTTTAAATCTTATAAAACTTGTTAAAAATAGTAAAATATATATATATATATATATATATATATATATATGACTCATGTGTAAACAACTCTTACCATGTGAACATAGGGATGTAATATGAGACAAGCTACTCGGGCTCGGCTCGAGCTCGTTCATTTTCTAAACGAGCCAAGCTGGAGCACATTTTAAAGCTCGTATAATTTTTAGGCTCGACTCATGCTCGGCTCGTTTATAAACAAGCCGAGCTTGAGCATGTCAAAGCTCGGCTCGTTCGGCTAAAATAACACTATATGAACATTATTTTAGCCGAGCTACTCGGGCTCGGCTCGTCAAAAGCTCGGCTCGAGCTCGTTCAATTTCTAAACGAGCCAAGCTTGAGCACATTTTAAAGCTCGTATAAATTTTAGGCTCGGCTCGGGCTCAGCTCGTTTATAAACGAGCCGAGCTTGAGCATGCCGATGCTCGGCTCGTATTACACCCCTATGTGAACATGTAGACAATGAATATATGTGACTATACCACCGAATATATAGAGGCAGGTCCGGCGAATATTTCATCCATTAATAACACGAATTTTTTCCCTTTAATATCGCCTAATCTCAATCATCTATTTAACGATCTAATGGATACAATTTGTTCTCAATTTACATGGTATTAATTGTTTATATGGGAGCCGACCTCTCTATCCATATATATATATATATATATATATATATATATATATATATATATATATATATAGAAGGTAGGTGACATGCATATATAAGTATTTCCCTTACGTAAGTAATTTGACCATGCAAAGTAAAATTCCATGTCAACCGTAAGATGTAGAAAATGACGTATAACTTATTATAGAATTAAGATGAATATTTTTCTTAGACCAATTATTTATATTATTCAAGAAAAAATGAATATAAAACTATATATCTATATAAATATATATCATATTAATTAAAAAAAAAATTTTATTGAAACCCATTTTCAAATAATTAGTTACACCACCATCTAGGATAAAAAAAATATTATAAAATTTTTTATATTTATTTTTAAATATTTTTAACCTCCAACGCATAAATTTCCTTAAAATTAATTTAAATACTAATGCATTTCCTTTTCATTTAATTATTGACATTGATATATTTCTTAAACAACATCCCGTCATTCTCTAGAATTTTCTGAACTCGACTTCAGAGACAGCTAGCATTTTTTTTCCTTTCTAGAATAATAATTAATATTATTCAAGAATATATAAAAAAAAAGCTAGTAATAAATTATAAATGACGTATAATTGATATATCACCTAAAAAAAAGTTGATAATCTTCTTCATTAATACTAACAAACTGATATGACATATAACCTCATTATTGGTACAACTTAAATCATCACTTTCAAACATGTTTTGCTATGTAAATTATCCACTTAAGGTTATAAGTACTTTTTAGTTAAGTTACGTTTGCATTACTATATATTTATAATGTTAGGAAACAATTTGTAAAAGGATATATATGGATATGGTTAAGGGCGTGCATACGGTCCGGACCGGAAACTGATAATACCTTGGACTGTAGACCGGACCGGTTTCGGATTGGACCGGTTTGTACCTAAATTGTGCAAATTTGAATATTTTGGACCGGATCGGACCGAACCGGACCGTTTTGTACCTAAATGGTACAAATTTGGTGAGGTTTTCCGGTCCAAATCCGGATCGGAATGGACCGGATTGGACCGGACCGGACCAGACCGGAAGTCCATAGTTTACGGTGGGTTACGGTTTTATACGGCCCAAAAACCGCACCGGACCGTAACCCGGATTTTCAAAAAACACTTGACTATAGACCGGACCGTAAATTCCGGACCGGTCCGGTCTAATTTTGCACAGCCTTAGATATGGTAAAATGGGTGATCAATTTTTTAAAATTATTTAGATTATAAATTAGTGGTTTTTAATCATATTTATAATTTAGATGGATGATTGAATATTTATTTTAAATTATCTACATTATAAATTAGTGATTTTAATTGTATTTATAAAATGGATAATTATGTATATATAAAATTTATGATAAAAAATCATCTGTAAAATTATTATAACGGCCTTTTATAATCGATTTTTTTTTTCCCAATTTTTCGTAATTGTTTTTCCTTCCTTCAATAGTTCCTTAATATTATTATTCATTTGCTTTGACACAAAAATAGTAAACTGCACTTTATTATTTATTAACACTGTATATTATTTAAATCTGTTCATCTTAACAATAATACATTTTCTCTTGTCAATCAAGTCAAATTATAGATAAGGTTAGGAACTTCCTTTTTACGTGACAATTTAAAAATATATATATAATAATGCAATTTTAATTTGATTTATTATTATTTTAATCATACCTTAAAATAATGTGACGTTGACTTTTCTCCATGCAAACGTACGTGCAGCCGTGACAGGGTCAAACATAATAGTCAAAGGCATAACATTCCGTAACACCGCCGGCGCCGGAAACCACCAAGCGGTAGCACTCCGATCAGGCTCCGATCTCTCAGTCTTCTACCAATGCGGTTTCGAAGGCTACCAAGACACTCTCTACGTCTACGCTAACCGACAATTCTTCCGCGATTGCGACATCTACGGCACCGTTGACTTTATCTTCGGCAACGCCGCCGCCGTTTTCCAAGGCTGCAACTTATACCCACGTAAGCCGCCAAATTTCCACAACACCATAACCGCCCAAGGCCGAACCGACCCGAATCAAAACACCGGAATCTCCGTCATCTCCTCCACCATCAAAGCCGCCGAAAGCCTCGCCGGAGCCAAAACTTACTTGGGTCGGCCATGGCAGAAGTATTCAAGAACGGTTTTCATGGATACTTTCATGGACGGAATCGTTGACCCGGCTGGATGGTCCGAATGGTCCGGCAGCTTTGCTTTGGATACGCTTTACTACGGCGAGTACTCGAACTCCGGTCCGGGCGCAAAGACTTCGGGTCGGGTTGACTGGAAAGGGTTTCATCTTATTACGAGTGTATCCGAAGCTAGTAAGTTTACCGTTGGAGGGTTCATCGCCGGCGATAATTGGTTGCCGGAAACTGGTGTTCCGTTTGACAGTGGATTTTCTACATAGATTTGAATTCAGGGTCCGTTTGGTTTGAAATCCGGAATCGGAAACGGACCGGAAACCTCCGTATGTATACCCTTGTTCATGAAAGTTTTTGGAATCATTCCTTCTAATTTGAAGTAATTGAAGTTGAATTTGATTCCATAGAATTTGATGAATAAGGATATATATATATATATATATATATATATATATATATATATATATATATATATATATATATATATATATATATATATATATATATATATATATATATATATATATATATATATATATATATATATATGGACTAAATTCGTTTTCATTCCGTTTCCGTTTCCGAAGTTGGAACCAAACGGCCCTCAATAGATTGTTGTTTGATTATTGATTATATATACTTGTAATTTGTGTTTTATTTGATAGATTTAAGGTTAGATTTGAAATATAGAATAAGGAGATTGAAATGTAAGAAATTGGATTGTAAAATCTCAGGCTTGTAAGGTGACTTACAAGTCATGCTTTAATGATATTGTTTCTTGTTGAATGAATTATAATGTATTTAAGAATACTATGTAGGTTTCGTTATCAACCTAGCTCTAAGATAATGATATTGTCCTCTAATGGAGATTAGGGAGAGTTATTAATGGCCTAATGGGTCTTGATGTAGAAGAAAGCAACCTTTGATGATAGGGGTACAATGGTGGAGGTTGATGGTGATGTTTATCAATGGCCTCATATATGGGCATTTGGTTTATGAGTAAGATTTATTATTCAAAAATTTTATTTGATTTTGATTATAAATTATTATGAGCAGAAGTTGTGATATCGTATCGCCTGATACTGTTCTGTTGTGAAGTTTGATATAATGTATCTTGTATTCTTGGTTTTCATCAATTTAGCTTGTCGTTGTATTGGTTAGGCTCGAGGAATGAGACTTTGTTGTTGTAAAAATATGGTTCAAGTATTAGACTCAATAGATTATATCTTTACGGTTTCTATCTGTTAGAAAATTTTGAAATATTTATACTCAAGTTTGTTATTGTAATTGTTATCACAAAATGTATGGTCCAATCGTTTGAAGGAAATGAAGCAATGATGAGGATGAAGGGGTTGGTGTGAGGAGAGTTATGAGAATGATGGGGTTGAAGTGGAGAATTATCAACTTGTACTTGTATTCTCGAATGGACCCATAGTGTACAATACTGGCTTGGTAGTGTCTCTATATGTAGTCACATATTCGTGGCGAATTGGGTAACTAATTATAAGGCTGTTTTTTTTTTTTCTGTTCCCGGTGGAACTGAAACCGAACCGAAAATTAGTTGTTTGGTTCGGTTCTTGTGCTAACCGGACCATTTAGTTTACAATTTGGTCTGGTCTGGTTTAGTAAAACAAAATAAAAATAAAAAGAGTAAACAATCACTAAAGTAAAAATTTAGGGCAAATTCAATCTCGTAGTTCCACCTCTCAACAGGCGACCGGACAGTAATCTCTCGCATGCGGCAATCGTAGTTCAGTGTTTCGGACTTTTCCCCACTAACGTTCTTTGTTTTCTTTTCTTCGAATCTTTAGTTGGTGTTCCTCATAGACTTCACAATTCCACACAACTGCAACTCACAAACCCGATAGAGTAAGTTCTTCCTTCTCCTATCCTTTAATACCCTCGTCAGGAATCTCCCGCAAACTTGCATCTTGTATCGTCTTTGGCTTTAAATATATGGTTCTTACTTCTTAACATCAAATAATCCCTCTTTATGTGAGTATGTGTTGTATTCTTGAAAATCATCTACATCTAGCAAACTTGTCAGAGGTAAGTCCGGTTACAGTTTTTAACGGTTCTAGATAGTTCTTGACCAATCTGGTTCCGGTTCATTGATGCACGTTTCTTGACCGGTGCAGTTCTTGACAAGTCCGGTTCCTGACCGGTCCGATTCTTGACGGTTTCCATGATTAAAAGGAAAATATTCAAATGTAGATATTCTGAATCATGCCTAATGAACTTGAATTTAAGACTTGTCAAACTGGCCCAATTCTTATTAAGCCCAATTCACCTTACAATATTATTATTTTTTTCAAAAACAAAAGTACATTTTGAAATGAGTATAGGGCTCACAAAATGGGAACCAATCGATGGCTCGATCTAAATCGATATCTACATTTTAGATTCTGACATAAACATATTAACTTAATATCCAAGGCAAAACAAACTCATACAATCATTATAATATCATTATTTATTTAAGTTTATAGTACAAGCTTCGGATAAATAGTGGTTTTATAATACTTTTGTGAATTTGGAGATACCATAGTTGTTTTTTGGAAATGGGAAACCGGTTCGATGCATTACACGACACGTCGTCTAATGGATGAAAGACCGAATAAATCGGCAGACGGAATAGCTGTCGAGAGAGAACCCAAACAAGCAAAAAGGAAAAAGAAGAAAAAACATTAAAAGAAAGCTTCGATCACAACGAGCCGATGGAGGAGGATTTGGAGAAGAGCAAGGCTAACACACACAATGAAAGTAGAAGCAGTGTAGAGTAAACTCTCAGGGACCACTTGTGAAAACCTCATATTTGGACTCGTCTTTTAAACATTCAAATTTCGATCACGTGTCCTTGACTTCTTTTGACGAACAAAATCACAAATTCTTCCAGAAAAAACTCACCACATAACATCGAAAACCTTTTTATCAGACCAAACAAAGTGAAACAAAGTATCTCATTTGGACATACCACAGTGGTTACGAATAAAATAGCTAATTTAGTTTTAACAAGGAAAAAAATTTAGAATTCATTCCACTACAAACGCAGCGTATAGAGGAACAGTCAGCTGAAACGCGAAACTCGCAGCTTTCCCCTCTGCTAGAAAATCAGTCTAGTAGACTAGACTAGTGGTGAAGGAATTGAGACAGCTCTTTCCTTAAAGCTTGTGCTTCCCCCTTCACATCTCCCCCAATTCTTCTCGACCTCGAGCAATCTCACCTTCTTTATCCAATTCTTCTTCCACCTCAAAGGTCCGGAACAACAGCTCGAAGCTCAAGCTAATCGATCTACGAATTGCTCTCGTTGTTGCCACAGGTCAGTGCACCGTCCATTTCCCCCTTTTTAGTACTCAAACTGTCAAATAAAAATCTTGTTGATTGTATTTTGGTATAATAATCGTTCGTCTTTGAAATTCTAGCTTTCGTGAGTTTGATTCGATTGTACTCCAATGTAGAGGTTTGAGGTTACGTTGCGTCTAGTGGTAGCTGGACAATTTTTTGTTCACTGGATGATTAGGGTTTTGAGTTCAGTGGGTGTGAGAGTAAAATTAATGTTGTACGGTTTCCAAATGGTCTGTTTCTAATCGAAATTTGCAAAGTAGGATTACCTGTTTGCTGGATGATGGTCTGCTTGAAGGAAAAGGGGCAAATTTTCCGCTGTTTAAGAAACTAGGGTCCACTGTTATCATCATAGATGATAACAACCTTCAAGGCGACATGAGAGTGAAGCACCAGCCTTGCTAGTATTGTACAATCTTTAGTGTCTAACAATTTTATACCAAAGCTTACCAACTAAGCAGCTTTGAGATCCCTACTAAGAGATTTAAATAGTCTAAATACGCTGATACTTCAAAATTAGTGTCTTAAATTGCTTACTAAGTTGGTCATTTTCATAGATACCTTATCCGGTACATACATTGTTTGCCTAATTAATATCCCTACCCAAATGGATCACATGCTTTGTAATTTTGGTTGATTATGGTCTGATTTGGTAAAATTTGGGTCTGTTCTGTTGATAGAGTTGATTGTCTTTTAAGATTGAACTTTATTAATGCTGAAAGAAAACTGAAAGATGATGTTAAAGGTGATGACACCTCTATCTATTTTCAGGTTAAGGGATTATGCTTGTTGGATACATGCAATGGTTGCGGTGCGGTCTGTTTAGGTATATAAACTTATGCTTCCATAACAACATTCATTTTACAACCAAGTAGCATCGCGAAGTATATATAATCTTAGGCACTTGTTCTCTTGTTTTTTTTATGAACTTCACATGTCTTCTGCTTTATGGAACGAATGGTATACTATAAAATATTTTCTGAATTGTTGATCTTGCATGTAGAAAGTTAATATTAGCGAGGATTTAAGCTGCGTCTGCCTTTTAGTTTTAAAGACTGATGCTTCTGGAATTGTACTATAACAGATGTATATAATAATAAAAAAACATTGGAAAGTTTTTCCTTCCTCTAATATTATTAAATTCTCTGCTGCCTATCCTTCATTGCTAGTTCATCTTGGCAAAAATATTTAGGTGTATGCTTGATATTTGTTAGCTGATTGCTATAGAAGTTTGATTTATGATGTCTGGTAAGTTCTGTAGTGCATTAATGGTGGATTGTATTTTTTGTTTCTCTCTTTTTAAAGTGTGTTGATTCTTTGTCTACCTTGTTTTCTAGGTTGCTTTCTCTATTTATTTCACCATCAGCTAGTATTCTCATTAAAAAATATATAAATTGGTTCTTTGTTGTGACTACACAGGTTGAGATATACTACATATGCTGTGAGAGAACATCACGTTACCGTCCTTTTGCACAAGGCATAGCTATGCTTCCCTCTGGAGCCAAAGAAAGCCAACTTCGTGAAAGCAACAGCCAAAAAGTACACCCTCAACCAATGGACGAAGCCGTAAATCAGGGTCCTGAAGCTATAGATGCACTTATATCCAGAATCTTTACCAATATTTCCTCATTGAAGTCTGCATACATTGAACTCCAAACCGCTCATACCCCTTATGATCCAGATAAAATCCAAGCTGCTGACAAGCTTGTTATTTCAGAGCTCAAAAACCTTTCTGAACTGAAGCACTTCTACAGGGAAAACAATCCAAAGCCTTTGTGTGTGTCTCCTCAAGATTCTCGTTTAGCTGCCGAGATTCAAGAGCAGCAAAGCTTGCTGAAGACTTATGAGGTCATGGTGAAGAAATTCCAGTCTGAGATTCAGAATAAGGATTCTGAAATCCAACAGCTGCATCAGCAAATGGAAGCAGCTAACCAAAAGCGGGAGAAGCTAGAAAAGAATCTTAAAGTCAGGGGATTGTCAACCAGGGACTCGGAAATGCCACATGATCAGAACAGATTCTTCTCTCTCGATCTTACTCCTGACTTATTCACCTCATGTGTAGAGGCTGCTTACAAAGCCATTCATGACTTTTCAAAGCCATTGATCAACATGATGAAAGCAGCCAAATGGGACCTTGATGCAGCTGCTCAGTCAATTGAACCAAGTGTAGTTTACGCAAAGAGAGCCCACAAGAAGTATGCTTTTGAATCCTTCATTTGCCAAAGAATGTTTACCGGGTTTCAGGAAGAATCTTTCTCAGACAAGCCTGAAAACATTGAAGTTAACAAAGAAAGTTTCTTTCACCAATATCTCGCTCTTAGAGAAATGGATCCACTGGATGCCCTTGGCCAGAACCCAGACTCCATTTTCGGAAAATTCTGCAGGAACAAGTACCTAGCAGTTGTTCACTCAAAGATGGAGTCTTCTTTCTTCGGCAATCTTGATCAACGTAACTACGTTATGGGCGGTGGACATCCACGAACACCATTCTACCAAGCTTTTCTGAAATTATCCAAGACAATCTGGTTGCTGCACAGATTGGCATACTCCTTCGATCCTAATGTCAAGGTCTTTAAAGTGCAAAGAGGCAGCGAGTTCTCAGAGGTTTACATGGAATGTGTAGAAAAGAATCTGATAATCGACGAAGGCGATCAAAAGCCACTCGTGGGTCTAATGGTGATGCCCGGCTTTTGGGTTGGCGGCACTGTCATTCAAAGCCGCGTTTACCTTACCGGAATGAAGGCTGCTGAGTGAGTGACCCTTCTCATAATTCCGCTGTGCATTTTGTGATTGTTATATAATATCAATGTACTGTTCATTCTCGTCTGTTGTTTGATGTACCTTGTTTTCATGTTTACCATGAAATGACTGTCTGTCACTTATGTTGTTTTTTCCAACTCGTCCCTGTTATGCTGTCGCATTTTGTGCATGCTATATAGTCTCGTGTTGTTGATGTTTCTGCCTGGATTGTGTAGATGTTCGTTAAATGCTCTATGATTATCATGTTTGAAGTAGCTAAAAATAACAAGTATTTTCATTTTTTTTTGAGAAAATTGCTTAAACAATACCGTCTTTTAGCCTGACTAAATTTTAGTACCTCGTCGTTTAAATTATCATAACGGTACCTCACCTATTGAGTCTGACCAAAAATTGGTATCTAAAGTATTGTTCACACGTTAAGTAAAAGGGTTAAGACAGTTGCAATGAGTCTACCGGACATACTTATTCAACAAGAAACAAAAGGGAAAGTTCTAGGGGCAAAGTTGTTGCGTTAATTTAATGTGTGAAAAAGTAATACAGATGTTAATCTTTGGTCGGGTTCAATAGTTAATGTACCGTTTTGATAGTTTAAACAATGGGTACTAAAGTTTAGTATCTTTCATCACTTATTTTTTTTTTTAAAGATATTATGATAAACGATTAGAAAAAGCTTGCCACATAATATAAAATATATAGAGAGAGATAAAGATGTACATGCAGGTCAGAAGTGGATCTGGTCCATCTGGAGAGAATATTTGTAGTGGATATCCGAATTTTTAAAATTAAAGTACGATTTTACTTCCTGGCCCGGCAATTTTCTTAAATTCAAAAACTGCCCCAACAGAATTCTTTTTTACTCAATCCGCCCAAATGAGGAATATTTTACATCAATTGTTACATTTTTAAGTTGGAATAAAAATCTTTATTCAACACCGAAACTACGGAATTGCGTGCATAATTAATACTCATAGGACATGAGTAATTCGAGTTGATAAAGTTGATAAAGTCGATTAATTACGTATATAACATGAGTAATTGTAGTTAAAAAAAACAGAAGAGTTGATAAATTCGATTAATTACGTATATAACATGAGTAATTGTAGTTCAAAAAAACCCCAGAAATCAAAAACACATACACCTACGCATATATCATTCATAGTTGTAGTTCATCCACAAAAAACACGCAACTACTCGTATAATGAGCGTAGTTGTAGTTAAAAAAAAAAGTGTCTAACTACACTATATTTGTAACTTTTTGAGACAATAATTCGGTAGACAATTTGTATATGAGTCGATTTTAAACAAATAATTATATTTTTTCTTTAAAAGTATTAGGAAAATACTCACGATGATGCAAATTTTGTGCAGACAGAAATATTTTTCTATAAGTTTGATGAAAGCAAGTTTAAAAATCTGGATTTGGAAACAATTTCTAACCAACAAAGAAGTCCTAATCTTCACATGAAATGAGATTATAAATTAAATATGATTTATTTTTACTAAAATCATTTAACTTAACTTAATGAAATTTCTTTGTCCATGATCATATCCGTGATCATTACTGGGCTGAATGGCCCAAATTTATAGAATTTGTTAAAGATCCCACTATTACTCATTAGGGCCGTGCAAAATTGGACCGGTTAGGTCCGGTCTACGGTCCAGTTTTTTGAAAATCCGGGTTACGGTCCGGTCCAGTTTTTGGACCGTATAAAACCATAACCAGGGTTGGACAGTAAACTACGGATTTCTGCTCCGGTCCGATCCAGTCCATTCTGGTCCGATTTTGGACCGAAAAATCTCACCAAAATTGCTTACAAACCGGTCCAACCCGGAACCGGACCAGTCCGGACTGAACCGGTCCGGACCGTATGCGCAACCCTATTACTGATGAGTCTGTGGATGGATACCTTGAAGAGGTCAATTTTATCCTTAGTTCATTCCAAAATGCATTTGCTTCATACAAAATGACATAGGTTTTTTTTGTGAAACACGTTTTCAATATTTTGTCTGTTTCATACAAAATGACAATGGTAGAGTGGGGAGCCCTAGAGTCATGTTTGTGACTTGTAAGCTAAAAACAAGAGTTTAATTATGACAAGTAAATGAATGATGAAGACAAAACATCACGGGAGTCATGTGTTATACGAGCTGAACATGCTCAATCTTTTATTCCGAAAATAATAATCTTATAGTGTTATTTTAGCCAAATGAATCTAGCCTGTGTCGAGCTTAAATTTTATACAAGTTTTAAATTGTTTATATTCAACTCATTTACAAAAATGAACGAGCTCGAACTGAACGCGAGCAAAATCCGATAACTTATCTCGTATTATAACAATAACTATTTGTGGTGGATATCCAAATTTTTTAAATTATCGAGAAGTACGATTTTTCGTTCCTGGCCCGAGAAATTTCTTAAACTAAAAAATTGCCCGAAAAAGACTTTTTTTACTCATATGTCCAAACGAGGAACAATTTATTTTTACGATAGAGTTGTAATGTTGTATATATAATAGGGTTATTTTTCATTCATTAAACAATTTGGTTTTTCATCTCTCGAGTAATAAGCAAAGTGATTTTTGTAATGTTTGTGATTTTGATGACAATAATTATTTTATACGTCTAATCGATTTTACAATATTGTCACTTAGTATCAATAAAAATTATAATCCAACGAGCCAAATTTGATGTACAGATATTTTCGTTTCACTAATGTATGACAACAAATTAATTTTATACCACCAAATATTAACAAGGGAGATTTTTAGTTATATTAAAAGATATTAAATGTAATTTTTTTATAATAAAATAATTAAACAATTAATTTGAAAAATATCAATCCACACTTTTTAGAAATACATCAACAAAATTTATATCATAAAATATATATTATTGACCTAATCTTATCATTTTATCAAATTTGTGCATCTTAAAAATTTAACATTTTATATTAAGAAAAGCTCCATACAATTGGTAAAATATATGATAAATAGTCATTTTTTAAGTAAAAAAAAAATTCCAGGATAAACTTTTCTTCAATTTACCAAATTTCCGAGTCATAAAATTTATCTTTCCTATTTCTAAAATCCAAAATTTGCAATATTATTGTCTTAAAATTTGTAAAATTTAATCAAATTATTACATTTTATTAAATTATATCGTAAAAGATTAGTCCATATCCTAGACTCAGATTCACTGAATCAGTGAAAGCGATGAGCTTTTTTGGTTTCATCGTTCGCCTTTATAATGCCTCACTCCCCACTTCGCACCTTCAAATTTTGACACAGCAAAACCCTTAACTCTGAACACCTCGTCTTCTTCTGGGTTTTCTGAATTTGTCAGGTAAAACAAATTCAATCGTCTCAAGATTCAATCTTTTTCATCTACTAACATTTCTGTGTTTCTGGGTAATTTGTGGGTTGATTTCATTCTTCTATTGAAACCAAAACTCGCACTCCCCCCTTTGGTTTTGTAAGTTTTGGGATCTGGGTTCGCTCATTTATAGTATTTGTAGTTCTCTTTTTGTTCAACCTCCTCAAACTTGCAAATTTTGATCACTATACACTGTTTTCTTACCAGTACAGCCTATATCTTTGTTTGAAGACATCCGATTTCGTTTGTTGCGAAATATGTTTCGATTACTTACGAGTATTTACTTTTTCATATTTGGTGTTGGTTGATAATTGTGAAGTAGTTTCTGAGATGGTGTGGATCAAATCAAAGGGCAAGTTATAGCAATGCCCTTGAAGATTGAATTTTACTTGATATTTATATTTTGGTATTTTCCCTTAGGCAGATATGCAGACCGTCTTGAGAAGGGGTGTACATAGTCTCCAGAAGCTAAATGCTGATAATATTCCAGCTGAATTGATTAAGAAGGGACAGGACCGTGTCATTGATGCTTCCCTCACGCTCATTCGTGAGAGAGCAAAGCTTAAGGTGGTTTTCATAAGTTGATCATTTTTTAGTGGTTATGATTATGCTTTGATCTTATTCAATCTGAATTGAAGCTCTGCCTGTGGAGCTTCCTTGGTTTTTTATGCCCTTATGTTTCAGTGACTGTCTAAACCCTAGCTGAGCTGCACACTGTCTAGCTTGCCTTTTAATTTCAAATCCTTAGCTTCTAGGGTCAATTTTGAAAGATTGGGTTAAACAGGCTCTTTTTTTATAGGTTAATATTCTCTATATAATTCCCCTAATGAAAGAATTGAGTTAAATAGGGGCATATTTATGAGATTTTGCTGCATTCAGTTTCTTGTGGTTCTAAGGTGTTTTTTTCTTCAGTATTTTGGCTTTGTTCTCAACTCTAGAGGAGGTAACTTCATTGTCTCAACTATATATGGTGTTGATAGCAGAAATTTGGTTTCATGCTTTATCAAGCTGATAGAAGTTTCCTGGAGTGAAATAAGTGAAAAGAAAACTGATAAATATATTTTGCAACGTTTGCCTTCTCAACTTTCAAGTATGTCAGTGTATTGCTATCGCTGTATTATGTTCTGAAATCTCTTAGGACAGTCATTGGTCATCTTATTTGTATTATCTTCTGTCAATATCTATTGTTATTCTATGATCGAACACCCGTTGTCTTTGATCATCCTATTTGTTGTGAATATAACTGAAGTTTGATACCTGTTATGGATATTGTTCTTTTCTAATGGAGATGTGTTGCTTTAGGGGGAGCTTTTGCGTGCTTTGGGCGGTGTCAAGGCATCATCATGTCTCCTTGGAGTACCTCTAGGGCACAATTCTTCCTTTCTTCAGGGGCCGGCCTTTGCTCCTCCACGTATTAGAGAAGCAATGTGGTGCGGAAGCACAAATTCAACTACAGAGACAGGTATATCCCGCGCTTATATGATTGGAACTTCGCTTATGAGATTATGTTGATATCTTTGGTGGTTTATCTTTATCCCCTTTGAAAGTTTCTGCTTCTTTTGTTTGACACTTGGATTTCACTGACACTATTCCGTGCTCGTATAGGGAAAGAGCTAAGGGACCCAAGAGTCCTGACTGATGTGGGTGATGTTCCTATTCAAGAGATCAGAGATTGCATGGTAGATGATGATAGACTAATGGATGTGATTAGTGAATCAGTCAAGCTAGTAATGGAAGAGGTCATACTCTTCTGCTCTTTCTTCATATAGTTACTGTATTTATGCCTGCAATATTCCATAATATACTTTGAGTTGCACATTTAAAAAGCCGAGTACTAGTGATGCAGGTGCGGCTTACCCGTATCAACTAGCTTTTTCTTTCTCCATGGATTATGTTACTTTTTCTTTCTCGCAATATCCGTGTGTGATCTAAATCAGTATCCTTGTTCTTCCTCTCTTTTGGTTTGATTTGATCCACAGTAATATTTCATGTCATATAGAATTTTCATGAAGACTATTTTTTGCTGCACAAGATCATGTTATTGCATATGGATTTCTCAATGAATTGTCTACAAATGCTGCTTTGGTAAAGAATATGCAAATTTTGAATTCTTTATTGCAGGCACCGTTGCACCCTCTAGTATTAGGAGGAGATCACTCAATATCCTACCCTATCGTGCGTGCCATATCTGAAAAACTCGGGGGGCCTGTAGACCTTCTTCATTTAGATGCCCATCCCGACATCTATCATTGCTTTGAAGGGAACAAGTATTCCCATGCATCTTCATTTGCACGTATCATGGAAGGAGGTTACGTTCGGAGACTTTTGCAGGTCACATCAGCTTCTCCATGTCTCTTTTCATCATAAAAATGCAAAGACACAAAAAAGCTATGTCAAGATTAATGATAATGGACCTGCATATTGAATTTAACATTGTGATATACAAATCTTGTAAATATTCAGGTTGGCATTAGATCTATTAACATTGAAGGGCGCGAGCAAGGAAAAAGATTTGGAGTAGAGCAATACGAAATGCGAACATTTTCAAGGGACCGCGAGATGTTGGAGAACCTGGTAGATATATATACACATCACTCCTTCACTATCTTATCCTTTTGTTCATGGATTCTTTCTAAGAATCTGCTATAAATTTTCACAGAAACTAGGTGAAGGCGTAAAGGGCGTATACGTATCAATTGACTTAGACTCCCTCGACCCAGCATTTGCACCTGGTGTATCACACATTGAGCCGGGAGGCCTAAGCTTTAGAGACGTCCTCAACATCTTGCAGAACCTTCAAGGCAATGTTGTGGCTGGAGACGTCGTCGAGTTCAACCCACAGCGTGACACTGTTGACGGAATGACTGCCATGGTTGCTGCTAAGCTTGTAAGAGAGCTAGCTGCAATAATATCAAAGTGAACGCGGTTTGAGAATCTCGGCTTGGCTTATGGACTAGGTTTAGGCTAAGAAGACATTAGTTCAAGATATGCTTTCAAGATCCTAGTTTGTTTCCTTGGAGCTGAAGATGTGATTTGGATCTTGCTTCTAGATTGGAGAGGGTTATAAAATGTTAAGGCAATTGCATTTGATTTGCTGAACTTTATCCTTGCATTCCTCTTGACAATTAGCTTTGAAGATCAATAAAGGGAAATTATTGTGTGTTACAATGTTATGGTGTTCTGGCATAAGCCCACTATATAAGCCCTGTATGTAGACTGCGATTGTTTGGAGATTAAAGGAGGGTAATTTAGGTTAAAAATTAGGAGATTGTTTAACGAGGTTAATATAGATTAAAAATTAGGAGATTTGTGTATGTTTGGAGCTAATTTGGAGATTAAAGGAGGGTAATTTAGGTTATAAATTAGGAGATTGTTTAACGAGGTTAATTTAGATTAAAAATTAGGAGATTTGTGTATGTTTGGAGATTAAAGGAGGTTAATTTATATTAAAAATTAGGAGATTAATTTATGTAAGTATTTGGATGAAGATGGAGATTATCAAGAAGATTATATGAGGAGTTAATTGAGATTAATAATGACAAAAAAATAACATCATATTACCAAGGTTAAAAGTAGATTAATTTTCAACCATCAATTAGAATTCACTCAAATTTATAAATTTGTATCAATTAAACCCATTAAAAAATCTTCAAATTATTTTACATAAGATAATTCCTAATAAATCTCACATAAAATTTAACCTCTTTTAAATTCTATTTAGATTAATCTTCAAAATAACCTTCATCTCATACCAAACATACCCGTAAGCTAGAAGCTCAAGCTCAATATATAAGCTCAATGACGACATCTTTGAGCGTTTTGTACATACAAACGTGCATGTGTTTGGAGCACGACATCTTTTAGCGTTTTGTACATACAAACACACATGTGTTAGGAGCCGGCATACAAGCTTAATCGTCCCTCATTTAAAAGCCCGTTTAAAATTGATAATAAGAGAAGCCTACCCATATGATATATTAGATTAGATATTATTATTTACACTATTTGTTGATATGGTTTAAATGTCGCAATTCCTAGATATTCTAGTTTCCAAGATAAGAAGGATAAAGGTGGAAAAAATGTCAAAGGTACACAATTAAGATGACAATACGTGAATTAAGCTAGTACAAGAAAAATACCATGTAGATACCGTTTCCTAACAATAAACACAAATTACTACCTTAAACTCTCTTCGAACATGCACTCGAAATGATTTCTTTCTAGTATTGGATAGGTATACTCATAAGCCATATCTCATAAAACCGACAAAGAAACATAATCCAATTCAATTCTTACGAATTTTGGCCGATAAAAAACATGAAATATATTAGTTGTAACTTGAAAATTGACCCAATACATAGGTAAACACTAATGTTAGGTTGAACATAATGTAAGTAGCAATGTGAAAGTTTGTGTACAATGGTTATAACTTATAAATGTGTTAGGAGATACATTGTTCCTAACTTTCTTGGCTGTTAGGTCTAAAGAGTATTATAACATGACCACATTCTTTCTGCCACCAACCCTCCTCTTCCTTCATCTTCAAAGATATGTTCAAGTACCAACAACCCCCACCAAACCCTAATCATTATTGTTATCAATATAATATACAAATATTATAATATATGTTTCCTTAACATTTTATAGAAAAATACATAGATTCTTTACATATGAAAATAGTGTGCTTTCATTTCATGAAAACCATTGAGGTGAAGTTTGTAATTGTATGAATAGTTTATTATTTTTTATTAAAGATATAATCTTTAGTGTTTGTTTGGTTAAAGATTTATAATTTATAGTTGTATGATTAGTATTTTATGTAATTTTGTAGGATATAAAATATTTATAAATTATAAGTCAAATTTATGGTTCTTCAAATTGGGAACTTTGAAAGTTACAATATTTAGAAATTGTATATTTTTAAGAGTTTAATTTTGTGATAAATCTTAAAGGTGGCCAAACGACACCTAAATCGAGCATCCAAAGGCCAAATTGAAGTCCACATTCGTAATTTTTTAATTATTTATCCAAAAGTTTGGGTGGTTTTCCTAATTTGATTCTTAATCCAACCCTTAAATTGGATTAAGGAAAAAGATAAACCAACCCTTCTCCAACAGTCAACACTTGAGAAAATCTCTTTTGTGATTCAACGGTCGTGATCTTCTCACATCACTCACATCTAACGGTCAGAAATCGTCCATTTTTAACTCACCAAACTTCGTCGTTTTAAAACCAAATTCTCACTGCTTCGTCACATACTTTCGCCTCTCTCTCTATTCTGAACTCTCTGAAGTCCTTCAATGGCGTCTTCCATTTCTCTATCCCAAGCCGCCATCGCCGCTAAGCACGGGGCGAACACCGATCGGAGCAATCGCCGTCTCCCTTCAACTGCTTCTCTTTCATCGTCTTCTTCCTTTCTGAAGTCATCTTCCTCTCTATCAACACGGTCTTCCTCTTCATATATTTCGCGGTTGACTCCACGTGCACCAATTCGTGCCACCGCTGTTCAAGCAGTGGAGGAGACGAAAGTCGATTCCCTAATCGAGAAGTCTGTCAACGCGATTCGATTCCTTGCGATCGATGCCGTTGAGAAAGCGAATTCGGGACATCCAGGTCTTCCTATGGGATGTGCTCCCATGGGACATATCTTATACGATGAAATCATGAAGTATAACCCTAAGAATCCTTACTGGTTTAACCGTGACCGCTTCGTTTTGTCCGCCGGCCATGGATGTATGCTCCAATATGCTCTTCTTCATCTCGCTGGTTACGATAGTGTTCAGGTATGACGCTTAAATAAAATGAAGTATGCCTTTAGTTTTTTGGGCATGTTTAGCTTGATCAAATTAAATTGTTATGTTGCGTTGCTCGATCTATCGTTTTGATTAAGAAATCAAATAGAGTTGTACTTTCTGTTTGATGAATCTTCCATCCAACAAAAAATCAATTTAAGATCTGGAACTAGTTTGTTTTCCAGTGGGTTTTGCATTCAGAAGTAGTGGATATTTGGTAGCTTTCAGTGTTTCACAGCTGCAAATTTTTGATGAAGTAATATTTTACTGTTATGTGAATGCTGATCCATGCATCGTATTTGTGACAACTTGAGAAGCCATTGCAGTTACTGTCTTAGTGATATGGTTCTTTCGCGTGAGCGTGATTGATGCCTTTGTCTGGGGAGCAAGTGTATTTTTTTTTCCTTGCACGTTTGGTTGCTGGGGTTTTACAGGAATTATACGGAAGTTAAAACAACCGTCTTTGTTTTATGGAAGGGAAATTAAATGAACCATTAATGTATTTGTTTCAATGTTATTCGAATTGGACAACTTTGGAGAAAAGTATTATGGATTTGTTGCTTTCCACATGTGAATGAAAATGATAGAAACAAATTCCTTCAATTTTTATATGATTGTAATTATCCTTTTGTTTGATTCTTTCTTGTCTGCTTATGTTGAAATCTGATTTTATTTAGAAAGCTCATATTTTTTTTATGGATGTTAATTTAAAAATTTAGGAGGAAGATTTGAAGAACTTCCGTCAGTGGGGAAGCAGAACACCCGGCCACCCCGAGAACTTTGAGACCCCTGGAATTGAAGTTACTACAGGTTTGGTTCAACTTAGATTTTTTCTTGTTGGCCTTTTTTTGTTTCTAGGAGTGTTGCATAAATTGATCGGTGTGCAAATTTGCGATTTTGTAGGTCCTCTTGGTCAGGGTATTGCAAATGCAGTTGGGTTGGCACTTGCTGAGAAGCACTTGGCTGCTCGGTTCAACAAACCTGACATGGAGATTGTTGACCATTATACGTAAGTTCAACTTGTTTTCGTCTTAATTTGGTTTGAATGAAAGGTGTAAATGCTTATAGTATACATTGGTGATCTCATCTATGTAATGTCTATAGATATTGTATCTTGGGAGATGGTTGTCAAATGGAGGGCGTTTCTCAAGAAGCATGCTCTCTTGCTGGACATTGGGGTCTCGGGAAGCTTATTGCACTCTATGATGACAACCATATCTCTATCGACGGTGACACTGAGATTGCATTTACTGAGGATGTCAACAAACGTTTTGAGGCTCTTGGATGGCATGTTATTTGGGTGAAGAATGGGAACACTGGTTATGATGAAATCCGTGCTGCAATTAGAGAAGCTAAGGCTGTGAAAGACAGACCAACCTTAATCAAGGTAAACATGCTGCTTCACTTTTTGCCGCTAGCCTCTGAAATATTTCATTGTAGCATGTAAAATGTATGGTTGGGTTGTATTGTCCCCATTTTAGTACTATGTTAAAAGAGTATTCTTGATGCTTGTGCACAGATCACTACGACGATTGGTTATGGTTCACCAAACAAGTCTAACTCATACAGTGTACATGGAAGCGCCCTTGGAGCTAAGGAAGTAGATGCCACAAGGACAAATCTTGGATGGGCACACGAACCTTTCCATGTGCCTGAGGATGTCAAAAAGTAAGTTGATAGTTCTACTATCAGCTTACCCCATTGCTGAGATATTGTTGCTCAAAGATTTATATTTATGGTTCAATGATCCATTTGCTAGGCACTGGAGCCGCCACACCTCTGAAGGAGCTTCTCTTGAAGCTGAATGGAGTGCTCAATGGGCTGAATATGAAAAGAAGTACAAAGATGAAGCTGCGGAACTCAAGGCTATCATCAAGGGAGAATTTCCAGCTGGTTGGGAAAAAGCTCTTCCAGTAAGTACTTAAAAAACTTGGGTCTATTTTGACCTTAAAATTAAACAATGCAATGAAAAATGCAGTATAAATAATACATTTAGTATGCATTAAAGTGAAAAAAGTGTTGCCAATAAGACCTTATATTGTAAAACATCCAAACATCACTTTTTATTCAAAGATATTTAGGGCATAATAACTTGTATCATAAAACACATGTGTTTTCCATCCAAACAAGCCCTTATTCTTTAAGCTAGGAGGGTTTGGGTGCATGCAATAAGGTAGCATAATCTATATTACTCTTCCAAGTCTCTAAAGACTAGTTTTCTTCAACCGGCATCATGCAACACAAATTTTGTTTGAAGATTCTAACTTACGTTTGTGATTGCTGCAGACTTACACCCCAGAGAGCCCCGCTGATGCTACAAGAAACCTTTCACAACAAAATCTGAATGCACTTGCAACAGTTCTACCAGGTTTTCTCGGTGGAAGTGCTGACCTTGCATCATCTAACATGACTTTGCTGAAAATGTTCGGAAACTTCCAGAAGGATACCCCCGAAGAACGTAACCTTCGATTTGGTGTCAGGGAACACGGAATGGGATCCATTTGCAATGGGATAGCACTGCACTCCCCTGGCCTAATCCCTTACTGTGCAACTTTCTTTGTCTTCACAGACTACATGAGAGCCGCAATAAGGATGTCTGCCCTGTCCGAAGCTGGTGTCATCTACGTCATGACCCATGATTCAATCGGGCTCGGAGAAGATGGGCCAACTCATCAGCCTATCGAGCACTTGGCAAGTTTCCGCGCCATGCCTAATGTTTTGATGTTCCGCCCAGCTGACGGAACCGAAACTGCGGCAGCTTACAAGGTTGCTGTTGAGAAAAGAAAGAGACCTTCAATCCTCGCCCTCTCCCGACAAAAGCTGCCTCACCTTCCCGGAACATCCGTCGAGGGAGTTGCAAAGGGTGGATACATCGTATCAGACAACTCATCAGGTAACAAGCCTGATGTCATCTTGATGGGAACGGGTTCTGAACTCGAGATCGCATACTACGCAGCAGAAGATCTGAGAAAGGAAGGGAAAACTGTGAGAGTTGTCTCTCTTGTTTCATGGGAGCTTTTCGAGGAACAATCAGATTCATACAAGGAAAGCGTTTTCCCAGCTGCTGTCACAGCTAGGGTCAGCATTGAAGCTGGCTCTACATTCGGATGGCTCAAGTACACAACTACCAGCGGGAAGACAATCGGAATTGACACTTTCGGCGCAAGCGCACCAGCTAGCAGGATTTACAAGGAGTTTGGATTAACAAAAGAAGCAGTCATTTCAGCAGCAAAATCACTTTGCTAGACAAACAGATTATGTGTTAAATTATGTGATTCTGAATCCATGAACAAAAAACTGTCTGGTTCTTCAGGTGATAATATGAAGAGAGAAAATATTGCGATCATCTCTAGGTTTTTTCTTTGCAGTTTGTAATAAGAGCAAAAACAAGGTTGATCAGCTTGAATTTGCTCGGATTATTTGTGATTTTGTAATCTTCACTAGATTGAGATTATCTTCTCAATTTTCTCTGACATCTTTGGCTTCACATTCTGTAGAAGACATTATGTTTCGTGCTCACTCAGTTACAGTTGAAATGGAACGTTGGTTATGTATACGTTTAGGTATAATTGAATGTGAACGTCAGTTGTGTCTAGTAACATAATCAACCATGTATTAAGCATTTTCAATGTCTTCTATAGAAAGAAAATGGGTGATTAGTCGGATAGGGATAAGGCACAGGGGCTTATTATGAGGTTTTGGTGGAATTGGACTCGCTGCTGGTTGTTGATTTGATTACGAAAGGGGTAAGCAATGCTCGTCCACTTTCCAAACTGGTTACTCATTGTCAAGGCTTCCTTACTCGAGATTGGTCTGTCAATTTCGCTCATATTTTCGAGAAGGTAATAGAGTTGCTGATGCTATCGCAAATCTGACCTTCTCGCTTGATATTGGACTCCACCTACTGTTAGGAATATTTTACTGGACGATGTGAGAGGAGTTACACTCTCTCCCTCGTTTGACACGTGTGTAATTTGAGTCTGCTTAATAAAAGCGCTTACGCCCGGGGAGTTTAGGCTCCCTTCTCATAAAAAAAACCTATGTTGCATGCATTTCGGTTTTAGATTGAACGGTCAAGATTCTCTTATATTTAATGATATTTGTTTGAAGAATGACCGAAAAAATCTCATTTCATCAAGTAAAAAATCTTGACCCAAGATAAAAGAGTTTTAAGACAAATTCCGATCATTCAGTCTTTCATTTTATAATTCCTTAATATATTGGTTGGTCACAAAGTCAGGGTTTAGATCGGGGTTTGGTAGCATATGAAGGGTTGGTGAGCAGTAACGGCTCCCAACGATCGTTAGAGGAAGAATGAAACTCATTACTACAATTATTGCAATGCATAGTGTATATACTCTACCTACTTACATTATCACCGATTACATTTTGGTAGCAAATAATGAAAACCAAAATATTGTAGATTTGAACTGTGTGAAACTGTAAATGCAGGAGCTTATCGACCCCTTATTGACTGATTAAGGGAGCTGAGCAAAATTTATGAAAATCCAATATAGATGGAAAGGTTAGGTGAGATAAAATATCGATATAAACTTATTTCAGATTGGTGTGTGTAAACATCAGACGTCCAAATTCTTTGATTATCACCAAAACCCTACACCTACCTCTCACCAACCCCGTTTTCGTCTGCTGTTCTGTATACTAGTGGGTTGGTAGATTCATCACTTTCTTCAATATTATTAATTATTAACCTTTTCATTTCTCGATCAAATCTCCAAAATTTCCTTGCAAACCCAGTTGTGAGATTGTGTCGGAAAGTATGGCTCAAGCAGCAAATTTGAGCAATCTTGGTGTTAATTTGCCGAAAACCCACAAACCCAGTTGTGTTGGGAGTTTGACTTTTGGATCGAAACTCAAGGTTTCGCCTAATTCAGGGTGTTTTAGCAATGTGAGGATTACTGGGCAATCGGCAATTAGGGGTGGAGTTAGGGTTCGTCCAATTACTGTTCGAGCTTCTGCTGCTACAACTGAGAAGCCTTCTGCGGCATCTGAGATTATTTTGCAACCTATTAAGGATATCTCTGGGACTATCAAGTTGCCTGGTTCTAAGTCCTTGTCCAATAGAATTCTTCTTCTTGCTGCTCTCTCTGAGGTATAAAAACATGTTTCCTGATTCTTATTTCATGCCTGCATGATTTTGCAATTGCTACACTTGATGCATTTGCGCAATTTTGATATTGAACTGTTTGGTCTATGAGATTTGTCATATGTTGCAAATTTGCAGTCCATTGGAGTGAGATATTGGAGTCTGGCCTTAATTTCCTTAAATTGAATCAGCTGTTGGCTAATTGTGTTTAAATTGCATGTTGTCTGATTATCTTGGTTGGCTCTCATGGACAAGTATTCGGTTATCATATGACAAATTTTTGTTGGGATCGTTTTCGTGTTGTCTGTTCTCTCCAATTGTGCTACTACGTGGCCTAGTTTCTTTTATTCTGATGTTTCATTGTAATTACTTGTTTTGGATAATGTGTTTCAGGGAACAACAGTTGTAGAAAATTTGTTGAACAGTGATGATGTTCACTACATGCTTGAAGCTTTAAAAACACTTGGCCTAAAGGTTGAGGCAAACAAAGAATCAAAGACAGCAATTGTTGAGGGTTCTGGTGGCCAATTTCCCGCGGGTAGAGGCTCTGGAGGCGAGGTACAACTTTTCCTGGGAAATGCAGGAACAGCTATGAGGCCATTGACTGCTGCTGTTACTGTTGCCGGTGGAAATGCTAGGTTTGTCTATTTAGGTTCCTCTGAATAACTTTATGCTCACTTTCACTTCTTGGTTCCATTTGCATAAGTGTGTGTCATAGTGTCTTCTCCTGCTTAGTGATATCACAACACATGCTCGGGTTTACAAACATTTGATGGTCTGCACTACTATCAGACATTGTTTTTTGGCTTCTAAAATCTGTTTTGCCTTGAATGCTTAGGTTACAGCGAGGGTAAGTTCTCAGTTGTGTGGTTGCAAACTTGCAAATGGATCAGCTTATCTTCTATGACTTTGCGCCCTAATCCTTTTTCTTGTTGAACTTACCTTGGCTATGTTTATGAGTTTTGATGCTTAGATTATGCTAGCTCATTCACCTACCCTAATCGAATGACAATCTAGAGCCGTGCACATATTTTTCTTGCTTTGATGATTTAAAATCAGCAAAGTGCGACATATTCTAATTTATTAGTGATAAATACTTATGCAAGTGGGATTTTTTAAAATATCAATAGAAACCAAATGAATGAATAAATGCTTTGTAATTCAAATCAGCAGATTGCAACTTGCTTTCTTTATTATTTACCCACCAGTGGGATTTTTTTTTCTGAAATGTTCAATAGAGAACACCCTAGTCTGTAATATTTTTTTCTGTTATTGGTTTGTGTCAGTCAGCCCCCTAGTTTTGTTTACATTTTATAGTTTGGTATTGTAGAGCACATTGCTACTGGGTATCTTAGAAACAAGATATATGTTTGATCCATTGAAATTACACTAGAACTATTGTGATTTATCATAAGCAACCGTGATGGGTTGTCGGCATTTGTAGCATAGCAACATGTGTGGCCTATACTTATATGTGTTCCTAGTGCTCTCTTTCTCTTGATACTAGAACTTAGATCTTTTTGTTTCTTTCTTTGTTTCTGTGTTTGATGATGGCATTTATACTCATCTTGGTCAGTTACATCCTCGATGGAGTACCAAGAATGAGGGAGCGACCAATTGGCGATCTTGTTACTGGTCTCAAACAGTTTGGTGCAGATGTGGATTGCTTTATGGGCACAGAATGTCCTCCCGTGAGGGTAAATTCTAAAGGTGGCCTTCCTGGAGGAAAGGTAAGGTTCTTTCATCGAAGTAATTCAAGTTGAGCATGACATAGAAGTGCAATTAACTGATACAGATGTGCAAAATAAGTAACGAGAGCCCCCCAAATTGATTAATCATTTTATCAAATTTTCTGTGTTGTTGTTCTACCTTATATTTTGATCATTCACTTATGATACAACCGTCTGTCTTGCAACCATGAGAAGTGAATTTGGAGATGGTATATAAGTATATAGACTGTTAAGAAGGGTAAATTTCTGTAGTTTTTCATTGGTTTTGGTGTTATGAACTTATGATGGAGAAAAAGCCTAGAATCAATAAATAAATAAACAATGAAGGTTAAAACCATATTCCAGCTAATTCTCTTGAAGCTGGTTTTACTTGCTATGATTTCTATAGTTTCCTTTGTACTCTTGTATTAGTTTTCTTGTCCTTCGGTCTCCTAGAGTTGTTACTTTGCATCTTTGATATCCTCTCCTGCTTCCTATCTTAACTTTATTTGTCTTATTAAAATCATGAATTGAGTAAGCGGTTGTTTATCCATTATCTCCTACTGCAGGTCAAGCTCTCCGGGTCCATTAGTAGCCAGTATTTGACCGCTTTGCTCATGGCTGCTCCATTGACTCATGGAGTTGTAGAGATTGAGATCATCGACAAGCTAATTTCTGTTCCCTATGTAGACATGACATTGAAGCTAATGAAGAGATTTGGAGTTGATGTTGAGCACAATGATAGTTGGGACCGTTTCGTGATTCAAGGTGGCCAGAAGTACAAGTGAGTCTCTGTTTCTCTTAATAGCGTATAAGTCTGTATTTTTCTCTGCTATTCTAAGATAGAGTAACGACTAACACTTTGAGAACTCCCAGAACACCTGGAAATGCCTATGTTGAAGGTGATGCTTCCAGTGCTAGTTACTTTCTAGCCGGGGCTGCTGTCACTGGTGGGACTGTTACTGTTGAAGGTTGTGGAACTAGCAGTTTACAGGTATAAATAATACCAACATGATGAACCACATTCCTCGTGTATTTGCTTTAGGGTGTGGTTTCTTGGTTGTTTGTAAATTGTTTTATGGTTCAAAGCTTTTGGGCCCAAGAAGCAGATATATATCAACCAAAAACATTTTATAAATATCAAGCCAAACATACCCTTTTTTATTTCACAATTTATGACAGTGTTTTTGCCCAGTATGCTTAGACATTGATATTCAATTCTCTATTCGAATTTGCAGCTTTTTAAACCTGTGATTTAAACTTACTAACAAGATCTGAAAAATTGTCTTTCAGGGTGATGTAAAATTTGCTGAGGTTCTTGAGAAAATGGGAGCCAAAGTTTCTTGGACAGAGAATAGTGTCACTGTCACAGGACCACCAAGAGCCTCCTCTAGGAGTAAACACTTGCGTGCAGTTGATGTGAACATGAACAAAATGCCAGATGTCGCAATGACCCTTGCTGTGGTTGCCCTTTTCGCCGATGGTCCCACTGCCATCAGAGACGGTATGCTTTGCTGTAATTATCTTTATGTGGATGTCATACTTTTTGTTATCTGTCATCATGCTCTACTAATTGAAAAAGAAATCTTAGTTTTGATGCTGAATTGATTGTCAAACAAGCCAAAAAATTTATTGGGCCTCATGATTATTGTTGACACGCTCGGGAAAACGGGACCAAATGTTCTGGGACCCCACTCGCGTTACCTCCTTTTGAAGGATAAGTAGATATTGTCTCCTAGAGGCATATGCCTAAAGAAAAGAACATGCAATTGTGACTTCAGTTGGAATAAGTCTCAAATAATAGTTTTGATGCTGATTTGATTGTCAAACAAGCCAAACTTTTTATTGAGCCTCATGGATTTTATTGACACGCTCGGGAAAACGGGGACCAAATGTTCCGGCATCCCCTCGCGTTACCTCCTTTTGATGCACAAGTAGATACTTTCTCCTAGAGGCATATGCCTAAATAAAAGAGCATGTAATTGTGACTTCAATTGGAATAGGCCTCAAATAATATTGTTTTAACCACAAATGATGCTTTTGTTTGTTACTGTGCTATGACTTTTTGATTAAATGCTTATGTTGCGTTATTAAGCGTGGATTAAATGCTCTATGTTCCTTGTTTTCCATGTGCAGTGGCTAGCTGGAGAGTCAAGGAGACAGAAAGGATGATTGCCATCTGCACGGAACTCAGAAAGGTTATATTCTTACATTTCCTGTATTAGTGCTTAAACTTTCTTCCAATTACGTCAGCTGAATAGATTACTGAGATACTCAAAAAATTCCTTGAAAATCCATAAATCCTCCTGAGTTTAAGTAATCTGCAGAGGACCTGAATGCAGTGGCTCTCGATTTTCTGTGAATTTCAGTTTTAGTTTTTGAGTGTCTTTAATAATAGCTTTTAAATATGCAATATTTGTAACAGTCATCTTATTCATGAAATTATGAGCTCAGAATATTGTATAGCTACTATGCATAATTCATCCATGTCTTATTTGATTGCTCATTCGAAATGGAAACAGAAAGATAATGCTCAAGAAGAGGGAAAATATGTCAGGGTGGTTAAAATCCATATGTCTCTCTTTTTTTGTCTTAATCCCGGATGAACAACCAAACAGGCCCTTAACTAGGGAATTCTTTGTGTGTCGTAATCTTACAGCTAGGGGCAACGGTTGAGGAAGGATCAGACTATTGTGTGATCACACCACCAGAGAAGCTGAATGTGACTTCCATAGACACCTATGATGATCACAGGATGGCCATGGCTTTCTCTCTTGCAGCTTGCTCAGATGTTCCGGTCACCATTAATGATCCCGGGTGCACCCGTAAAACCTTCCCAGATTACTTTGAGGTTCTAGAGAGGTTGACAAAGCATTAAAGTCAACCCCTTTTCTTCCTAGACTGAATTTTGCAGTCCAGATTGCTTGCAAAGATTTGAGCTTTTGATCAAGTGTGAAGTTTGAGTCTTTGAGATATGTATCACATTCCATATCTTATGTTATGGTGTTTATGCTTAGTCCAATGAAGATCTGAAGTACTATTATTAATATTAATATTATTTTGCATCATTATATTGAGAAAAGAAAAAAGGAAGGTTCCAAGGAGGTAAAGCATTAAATTAAGAAGTGCAAGGAACATGATTCCAGGCTAAAAAGGAGGGAGCTTTCTTCCTCTTTTTATGAATCTCACATGGTATAAGTGGCTTGGTCATGGAAGCATTCAATTTTTATTTCTTGCTTTTTTGTTATTATTCTTTTGCTTTTTTAATAATGCAAAATGTTTCTAAGCAAGTAATATCTCTTAATAAAGATTATGGATTTTAGTTTCTTGTTTTTATTGGTTCTATTCATTCTATTGATTTAAAAATCACTAATGGTAATGATTGACCTTCCAATAATATGATTATTGCACTTCTAAAGCTGTAAAAAAGATACATCTTGTGGGTTGGAAAAAGACATGTTTAACATCAAGATAAACATTAATTTATTATGATAAATGAATAAATAAATAATTATTGTATTTTATGATGGTGAAATTTACCATCCATAGTAATGTCAAATTATTAGAGATCAACCAAATAAATAAACAAATCTTTACTCACTTTATCATATCTTTATACCTTAACTCTTTAATGAGGAGATTGGTAAGATTTGATAAAATTAAGGAAATAAACCTATATAAGGCTTGTGTTTGCCAATAATGCCTATTAAACTTAGTAAAAAGAATAAGATGGCATTTAAAAACTTAAGAAAAGTGTACCTTTCTTGTGGGATGAGTATTAATGTTCACATACTTATTCATTTTATTTTAAATATTTTTATATAAATTTTTTTTAAATAGATAGATAATCAAACTTTCGCAATATTCAATTAATCTAATGGTATAATAACAAGAAACTTTTTAAAATTAAAATTAAAGCGTTTTTTTAATATAACTATCGTGAATTATAACAAAATTAACCGATCAAATATGAAAAACTAATAATAAAAATAAGAATAACGTATTAGCCTTAGGTTAGGAGCTAGTCAAGGTTAACATTCCTTATCATTATTATAGGTGCACCTACAACTCAAAAGGGTGTTTTTATTATCTTTGTTGTCACTCCAATTCAATTTAACAATTGTTAGGTATAGGTAAAGATCATACCCTAGCTTTGACTTTAAGTAATCTTGTGCTGGCTATGGAGATTTTCAACATAAGTTCATAATGATGGTACTTCCTCAAGTAATTAAACATCAAACGTGAAAATTCCCCATCAAAGCATGTTTGAGAATCTGCCTAGCTTAGTCCCATAGCTTAGCCCAATGTAACATATATAATTTTAAAAATTAATAAAGATCTTAGCTTTTTTCTGCTATTGGTTCATCTTAAGACTGAATGTAAGGAAATTGGCCCTCCCCTATTAATATGAAAACAAACTGAGACTTAGGGCCCGTTTGGTTTTAACTCCGGAATCGGAAACGGAATGGAAACGAATCTAGTCCATACGTATACCCTTATTCATGAAAGTTTTTGGAATCATTCCTTGTAGTTTGAAGTAATTGGAGGAGAGTTTGATTACTTTTGATACCCTATAGGGTAACAAAATGTGGGGAATCAAGTTCATTTTGCCTTAAACCACAATAAATGATTCCATACAATTTCATGAATAAAGATATAGATATGGACAAAA
Source organism: Fagopyrum homotropicum (assembly GCA_033239125.1). NCBI lineage: Eukaryota > Viridiplantae > Streptophyta > Magnoliopsida > Caryophyllales > Polygonaceae > Fagopyrum > Fagopyrum homotropicum. The sequence goes on along the minus strand of BSWB01000002.1, from coordinate 163,099,179 downwards.
TTCGTTTCCATTCCTTTTCCATTTCCGGAGTTGAAAACAAACGGGGACTTAGTCTAATACTCTGGTATATGCTCTATTGGGACTCTTACATTAGGAAAAGAGCATTTTCTAATTTAAATACGTCATGCGAGTCAGATTAATATATGGAGTGGAAAAAAGTTCTAACTTGGCTAAAGGCGTTCATTTATATTATATATAGGGTCCATTTGGTTTTAACTCTAATATGTTCAAGAAATTTTTTTTAATCATCCTTTGTGCTTTAAAGTAGAAGTACATTTTGATTAGCTTTGATAACGTATAAGAAAATAAAATGGAAAAATCAATTATATTTTGCATGAAACTACAATTTTTTTAAAATTATATAAACTAGATTAATTTCATTTCGTTTTCGGAGTTATAACCAAACGGGAGCATATTCAAATTTATAAATGGACCATCTAAATTTTTTAACATTACTATTGTATAAATGTACATATATATATAGAGAGAGAGATTGGTAGAGGTGAAAGCTTCTTTAAAATATATATATAAAATGTTTTATAATTAATATATTATTTACAGTAAATAAGGGGTTTGTTCACATTGGGTAATAAATACAAATATAGGTTATATTCAATTGATATTAGATAATAATACATATAGAAATTATTGTGTTTATTATTATTTTTTCCATAGTAAATGTTATATGATATGACATAAAATTTTAGAATAAAAGGACAAACTTTGATCAAATTTTTGTCCTTTTTATAAATTATTTATTATTTATAAATTATTATCTCTAAAATAATCTGATCACAAAAACCAAATGGACCTATATGTACCCTAACCTTATTTGTGGTAGTAGATAAACAAGTCATAATAAAACAAAATTTCAATTTTACCCTGAATAAATAAAGGGTTAAAAATTAATTTTTCATTTTTGTTCTTTTTGTCATTATCTTCTCACTAGGGTTAAAATAATGATAAAAAAAAATGTGGTAAATTCAAGGCATATTGACCAATAAAAATGTGACTCCATGGTCTATGGATTCAAAGCTTTACTAGATTTCACACTTTCCTCTTCTTCATCCACAAAAGAACCCAAAATTTTCTCCTTCAAAATCAATTCCTCTAAAATTGGGCAATAAAAATATGTATCCTTTAACAAAACACCATTGTTTCACATGCTTCCAAATCTAATTTCATTATCAAACCCTAAAAAAGATCAAATCTATTTTTTTCTTTTGCTTAATCAAGAACCCATCTTTTTTTCCTTTTAGTGAAAACCCATAAGATTGAAGATTCCTCTCTTCTTCTTCTCCCTCCCAAGCAATCGTCATTTCCACAGGGAGGGAAAAGCATATCCATTTTCCCATTTCCCTTCCTGATCTTAGATACCCAATTCCCATAATCCAAATACCTAGCTTTAGCAATTTCCCCCAATTTGAACACAAATCATCCAATTCTCTGTGTTCTGATCAAATGTCCCATCTGGATAATATTCCTTCAACTCCGGGGAAATTCAAGATGGAGAAATCGCCATACTTGCATCATCGGATTCGATGGCATTCTTCTCCTCTCGCTAAGCTTACTATTTGGTCCTGCATTTTTCTTGGGTTAATCTTCATGTTCGTTTTCCGATCCTCAAATTCGCCGTCGTTTCAGCATTCTTCGTCACCTTCTTCCTTAACCAAATCCTCTGATTTCTCCCGGAGATCGCTTCGGACGTTTTCTTGGGGTGGTCCTGAATGGGAGAAGCGTGTTCGTAGCTCGGCTCTTGTCCGAGCTCAAAATGGAATGTCTGTACTTGTCACCGGAGCTGCTGGATTCGTCGGAACTCATGTATCTGCAGCTCTAAAGCGACGTGGAGATGGTGTTCTGGGTCTTGATAACTTCAATGACTACTACGATCCTTCCTTGAAACGTGCTCGGCAAGCGCTTCTAGAACGGTCCGGCGTATTCATCGTTGAAGGTGACATTAACGATCAAGCGCTTCTCAAGAAGCTATTTGAAGTTGTGTCTTTCACACACGTTATGCATCTTGCTGCTCAAGCTGGCGTTCGTTATGCGATGCAGAATCCTGGATCTTATATTCATAGCAATATCGCTGGATTCGTAAACCTCCTTGAGGTCTGCAAATCGGCGAATCCACAACCGGCGATTGTATGGGCTTCTTCTTCATCTGTGTACGGACTCAACAGCAAGGTCCCGTTCTCGGAGAGTGATAGAACCGATCAGCCGGCGAGCCTCTACGCTGCAACCAAAAAGGCCGGTGAGGAGATTGCGCATACTTACAATCATATCTACGGTCTTTCTCTCACTGGATTGAGATTCTTCACTGTTTATGGACCTTGGGGGAGACCGGACATGGCGTATTTCTTCTTCACCAAGGATATCATGAAGGGAAAATCAATTCAGATTTTCGAAGGAGCAAATCACGGGACTGTAGCTAGGGATTTCACTTACATTGACGATATTGTGAAAGGTTGTTTGGGGGCGTTAGACACGGCGGAGAAGAGTACCGGTAGTGGTGGAAAGAAAAGAGGTTCTGCACAGCTTAGGGTTTTCAATTTGGGAAATACTTCTCCGGTGCCGGTTGGAGATCTCGTCACCATTCTTGAAAGGCTGTTGAAGGTGAAGGCCAAGAGGACAGTGATGAAGATGCCGAGAAATGGCGATGTTCCATTTACCCACGCAAATACCAGCTTAGCTAGGAGAGAACTGGGATACAAACCTACAACTGATCTACAATCTGGATTGAAGAAATTTGTAAGATGGTATCTCAGCTATTACAAGGATGGGAAGAGGAGTTCTGAATAAATGCAGAGGATCATCCATGGTAGGATCCGATCCTCGAGTTCATTCTTATAATTGCCGCTGCTAGAAGTGATGATGATTGATGATTGATGATGGTGGTGGTGATTCATGTTCATGATTCTTATGATTGTTTCTATTTTGATGTGGTTTTTTGAGATACCTGTTGAATTTGCCCCCAAAATTTGTGTTTCTGGATTCGTATAATGCAATTGCTTGATTGCTCTCTCGTTCTATATGAAAGAGGAATTTCGGAACCTTTGGGGGCATCATAAGCTGTGGAACAAGCAAATTCATAAAGTTTTCTTGATTCTTTTACTCGTCTTTGGTAATGTAATTTGTTGTAGTTCCAGTAATGTAGAATTCATGAACTGATTGGATTTCTCATAGCCAGTTGGTGAACAATGTATTGTTATTTGTTATTATTATTCAGATTCAATTCAATAAAGAGGCAACTTATATTTCACATAACCTGATCAGTTCTTTCTATTTCATCTGCTGTCTGCTGAATGAATTTGCTTTGCTGAACTTCTTATTACAACTCGAAAAAAGTTCAGTTCTTTGAACAAATCTCCATTTTAGTAGAGCTTGAGAAATTCCTCTTCTGTCTATTTCAACTGCTGTCTGCTGAATGAATTATGCTGCAAATTTGTTTTGCTGAACTTTTTATTACAACTCGAAAAAAGTTCAGTTCTTTGAACAAATCTGCATATTAGTAGAGCTGGAGAAATTCCTCTTCTGTCTATTTTAAATGTTGTCTGATGAATGAATTATTCTGCAAATTTGTTTTGCTGAACTTTTTATAAAAACTCGAAAAAAGTTCAGTTCTTTGAACAAATCTCCATATTAGTAGAGCTGGAGAAATTCCTCTTTGTCTATTTTAAATGTTGTCTGCTGAATGAATTATGCTGCAAATTTGCTTTGCTGAACTTTTTATTACAACTCGAAAAAAGTTCAGTTCTTTGAACAAATCTGCATATTAGTAGAGCTGGAGAAATTCCTCTTCTGTCTATTTCAACTGATGTCTGCTGAATGAATTATGCTGCAAATTTGCTTCGCTGAACTTTTGATTACAACTCGAAAAAAGTTCAGTTCTTTGAACAAATCTGCAGGAGAAATTCTCTCTTCTGTCAGCAAATCTAGTGAAATGAAATCGAACGAGTCATGAGTATCTTGTTCTTCTCGCGAGAGTCACAATCATATCTACAGCTTTGAGGGGTCCTAACTCAAGAGCCTATGTGGACAGAAATCTATCTCTTTCTGATTTCCGGGCCCTCAAAGTTATTGTATTCTTATGAATTTGTACTGTCATACCAAAATCATTTATGTTCAAATCTACCTCCAACCAATTAGATTTAACTCCAATCCTTACTTGAGGGTTCTATGTAGCAGAAACTAACATGGGTTTTTCGCGGGGTCCTAACTCGAGAGGATCATGTTGGTGTTCATGAACTTGCTAGCTAGCTAGTCCTAACCAGAAACCATACTGGATTCTTTCTTTTTTTTTACGTAAAGGTAAATTTATAAAAAAATATAAAGAGTGATGGGCCCGTTAAGGCTCAGCTACATCAAAAGAACAAAGTTTATGTGCATAAAAATAAAAATACTCCAGACAATTATATGCAATCCTCTGAACGTATCTACTACTCTAAATTTGATACATACGACAAAACTCATGAGACCCGACCCGTCCACCTTCGGCAATGTCTTCGCACTCATAAATGTCAACCTCTCATGTCAATGGTCAGCCCACCTTTGACAATGCCATCAGAAGGCTTAGACCAAGCCCGGTACACATATCCCTAACAAATACATCATAGAATGGAACATAATACAACTCCGGTAATAACATAAGCTGAAATCCTCTCTCTGTCTCCCATAAGAAATACCTCATGTAATAAGGTATAGACATGTATTTTGATAAATCTCACGAGGATATCTATCTGTATTGATCAAATATCAAGAAAGGAACGAAATACAACTCCAGTAATAACCTAAACTGAAATCCTCTCTCTGTCTAGAATACCTCGTGTAAAAAGGTACAGACATGGATCTTGATCAATCTCATACAGATATTCATCTGTACATGGATCTTGATCAATCTCATACCGATATTCATCTGTATTCTTTTCGGTCAAATACCAAGGCATTCCTCCAAACCATATTGGATTCTTGGTTAGAGTTAATGAACCACAGATCTACCTACCGCAATCTGTATGCGCATGGTGTTGTTTGGCTTCTATATTGTCTGACAAGAACATCTTACGTGCTTCTGAGAGGTGTGGCAGAGTTCACCGACTTCTACTTATGTCCCACCACCTCCAAAAAGAAAAAGAAAAATAAAAAATAATAATAATTAAGTGGATCTTGTCGGTGAATCTGATAATATAAGTATATATTACAGCATATTCCAGCCATTAAGAAAACTTTTCAACTACTGTCATTAAAAGAATATATTGCGGCCAAGAACAGTTCTTCACATGGATTGACGATGGAATAGAGTCACTTGATGCTTGAAAATTGAAATTTTAGTTTTATATGTTTGTTTCCTCACGTTTAAGCAACGTATTGTCTGCCATGTTAGTAAGTTTTTACTGTCTTAACAGTGGAATTAACTATGAGAACGAGAAAGTAATAGGAATGTGGGTCGGGTGATGGATGAGTGAAACAATTCTATCACTCACCCGTTAAGTGACTAAATGATTCTGGTTCATTCGTCAATGAGTAAACTTCTAATGTATTTCAAAGTATTTTTGCACGCGTAACACAAAATTAATTATATTATAACTAAAATAAATAAAAAATTGTCATAGACTTGTGATTTTAATATTAAATCTACAAAATTTAAGATATTTCGGGTGTATCGGATCGGGTAATGCATCACCTGCATCCGCTTATACGGATCGGGTGACTCGGGATACCCACTGGTATGGGAGAAATTGCGACCCCTAGAGAAGAAGAGTTCATTTCCAAGCCACTTTTTTTTTTAATAAGTCTAGTCCATGAACTTGGTGAGATTTGACCTAAGAAAAAATATGGTATCTACCATGGAGGTAAAAATTATCTCACATTAGTTACTAGGATTGTTCATAGATCCGGACCGGACCAGAACAATGCAACCTGTAAATGAACCGAATTATTTGGTCTAGGTCCGGTTCAAAACCGATCCAGGACCGGTTGAACCGAAAAACTTGTAATATTTACAAAATCATAGGTGTGGAGCTGGACCGGAACAAAAATCGGTTTTCGAGGTTCAACCCGGTTTTGTACCTATGATAAGTCCTATCTTCATTATGAGGTGAGAGAAAATGTGATAACGACTCCTCTAACTTAGTGGGCCATCAGTATTAAGTAAAGTCTTAATGGGCTTTCTTGGCCCATTTTCCTAGTGGGCCAACATTTATATTTCTAAATGGGCTATCTTTATGACTTTCCAATATCTTCAATATGAGGTGAGAAATTGAGATAACGACTTCTCTATCTTTATTTTTATTATGATGTTGAACATTTATTTATTTTTATTTTTCTCTATCACAAGCTTTGGAAACTTTGTTATTTGTCAATTCTTTGATCAATGATATGTAAATTTTCTCCTTCAAAATGGCTTCTATCGTTCTAAAAACATAAATAATGCTTGATAAATGTAATATGAGACACATATCCGGACTTGGGCTAGACTTTATAAAATTTTCATCTCGTTTATCGGACTCGGGTTGGGCCGAGTCCGGTTGGCAGATCTATACTAGATGTTGTACCCGCCCATCTAGCTAGGCATGCGGATACTTGTTTTTATTTATTTATTATATAAAAAACATTAAAAAAAATTAATATAGATTACGTTTAATATAAAATATATTGAAGATAGTTTATGTAATATCTATTAAATTAATTACAAAAATATTGTATATTTACAATGTATACAATATACAATATAATATATATTTGTATAATTATTTATTTTATCCGAGTCGGTCATTTTGGTCTTGCGGGTCTAGAGAGGTAATCAGGTTCAACCCGGTGGACTTGGGGCCGGGGTTCTTTTGTCTGATTGGGCTTCCTACTCTGTTTATACCTGTCCGTTTTTCGAAATAAAAGGACTATCCGGAGATGATAAGGTCTAACATCGAGAAAAATTTATAATTTTTTTGAAAATCTTCTACTTCATATAAGATTTTGTCCACTAAAAAAATAAATATATTCACAATTTTATAAAATATTTAATTTAAAATTTTTGAATTTGAACATTGATTAAATAGGAAGAGTCAATTATTAACCGAACAAGGGGCCATACTCCACGTGAGTTATGTATCTTCATTTTTAGTAAGGTTGTTTGAACCTAACTTCACGTGTAGTCGCATCAAAAGTGTAAACACAGATCTATACTTCTAACTTAATTATTATTTCATCACTTCCTTAAATGAACATTACTCATGACATTGACGTTAGTCAAATCAAAACAACTTGTGCACTAATCTGGCCTTGTTGGAGATAATAAATTCTTCGAGATTGCTATTTGTACCACATGAAAACGTATATCATACTCCTTGTTCGACTACGCACTGTAGAGCGGTAGCAAGAAGCTCATTTCGTTTGAAAAATAAAGAAAAATTACTACGACTACGCATGACGGGTGCTATGGCTACGACTACGCATGGCGCATGCGTATGACTACGGCTACTCATGCCGGGTTGGAACCTTATAGGTTTTATGTGATGGGATTGAGCCTAATACGCATGTGCGCTCGTATGCACACGACCCCCCGATCCGTCTGTATCGAACTTTGACATATATCTTGCTCAAGTTCCAATCGTTTATAACCGAAATGTTGTAGATGATAAGTTTTCACTTCTAAAGTATGTAAATTCTTAACCTAGCATGTAAGATAAGTTTTCACTTCTAAAGTATGTAAATTCTTAACCTAACATGTAAGATCAATGAACTATTTTTTCAATTGACTTTAGAATATAAACTCCTTGGGCTCAAGTGTAAAGTTTGGACTTAACGTGTATATGCACGACCCCGCTCACACGAACCATCTCTATATTTAATCGAATTTTAAATTGTGTTGATATTCAATTCGTTTAGTACGTAAACATGCTCTAGTCCGAACATAATACAACTTCTCTATAAGACTACAATGTTGTTTTATTTGAACGAGCTGACCTTTATCTATGAACGAAACTCAAGTCGGACCTAAATTTTTTTATGTTTTTTAATATTTGTCTGTATTCAACTCGTTTATAAAGTAAACGAACTCAAATTAATTTTTTTTTTCGAACCGAGTCCGAACAATCGTTCCATACGACACCCTATACTAACCACATAAAGAAAAAATAATAAAAGTTCCTTAAATTGTCAAGAACACCATCCAAGCTTTTTAATGGATAAAAACATTACCAAATCTTACATCGGATGTTCTCTATGACAAGTTCTATCGATATATGTGCATAAGAACTTAAATCGAGCAAGTTCGATTTTGTTCGGATACCCGATATCACAGATCGTTTATCAACCCAAATCTGATATCGGATACGGATACGGATAAATAACACAACTAAAGAAAGCTAATCGGAATCACCTTATGATGAGAGGAAGTAACCTTAAAAACATGTTCTTCCCCGGTACACTTATCCACCTTAACAACCCATTTACTCTTCTTCCCGCCGCCACATCGCCACCCTCTTCCGCCACCAACACCACCACAAACCCTAGCAACCAACAACCCATCTCCAATCGGCAAATAATGCCCTTTCAACTCACTCCACAGCCCGGCCACCTTACAACCACCAGCGTTATACCCAACCACCATACACCCACCACCTTCCTTCGCCGACCGGAGCACGTCATCATCCACGTCGGATACCACGTGGCAGTCAACTAAAACAAAATCAGCTCCTTTATATTCAGTCAACGCTTTTGCAACCACCAGCTCCACACGATCAGCATACACTCCAAGCACGTTTCTCGATGCATTCATCTCATCAAACGACGGTAAGATGCAGATTACTCTACCGCCGGTTTGCTGAGCGGCGGCCACCAATGCTAAGGTGGTTGATGTGGCGGCGCCGGTGCAGATCTCTACCATTAGCTGTGCGTTGTTTCCTGCTGCTAAAGCTGAAATGAACTCCGCTACATCCGGCTCTTTTCCTCCTTTTCCCTGCACATACATCAAATTGAACATCAAAATCAAGAAAAATGATGAAACTAAAATCAAAGATGGAATCTTTATATTATATTTACCATTTTTAGGGCTTTAAGGTAGGCTCTGGTGGCGTTTTCAGCGGACCAAGTGGACATCTTGATGAACTGGTAGAAAGATTTTGAATGTTGTGTATGTAATTTGATTGGTGAAGTGAAGAGATCTAGAGACTGGTTATATATAGAGAGAGGAAGAAGCTTTGAACTTGATGATGATGATGCAGGAAGCACCAGGGGGAGGTTCTTATTGATCAGAATTTTTTATTAAAATAAATAAATAAATAAATAAATAAATAATAATGCTTTATTCTCTATTTTGGTAGGTTGATAAAATGTTTGTTATTTGATTGCTTGTTTTATTTTATTCATTTATGTTAGGGTGTATGTGTACCCGGTTCGGTCTATCCTAACTCCGGTCTCGTGTTAAAGATGTTCGAGTTTGAAGAGAATCAGGTGAGTCCTTGGGTTATAAGTTGGTGGACTTGTAGAGTTTTGGGTCTAGTTGATCGAGGTATGTTAACTCCAGCAAGTGGCACGAGATCCTCACGTGATCACTTACTCTAAAACGCAGAGTTGAAACGATGTGTATTGAGTGATTCTCTCTCAAACACTAACGTCGCTAACACTTTTTCCCCTCATCTGAGTCTTTAAGAGCTTATATGAGAGATCGATTCCAAAAAGAGAGGAAAAAAGAGTTACAAGTCGAGTGCTTTGCTTGAGATATTTCTCAGTTATTTTCTTCTTCGTCTAATCTTGCTCTCCTAGAAGCTTGGTTGCTAGTCTGAGCGTTTTACAACGATAGTTTCTTCTCTTCTTGTTTTTTTCTTTTACTTTAGACCTGTGGAGATCCTATACTATTCTTGTAACTTTTGCTTCTTCAAAACTTTGTTCTTATTGCAACATTGCTTAGTGGATTGGACTGATTCCCCCCCTCCCCTCCCGAGATCTTGTAAACTAGGGTTTACTCGAACTGCGTGACCAACACTTTTGTGTTATTTGATCTTTTTAAGACTGAATCACTCTAGATCTAGTTATTTTGTTTAAAACCGTATTATGAGTTTTATCAATTCTATATATGATTGTCCCAAAGCTAGTCTAGATTCATGAACTTTAACTAACTAGGAAGAAATTAAGTTTTGATGGATGTTCAACTAATCTATACAAACTCCCATAACAACACGTAACCAAACGAGAAATAGACACAAACCTAGAAACAATATGAATATAAAACTCGAACTTTACTATAAAAAGAAGCAAGAACATGCCACGGATGAGTATGGGTCCAAAATAATATATATATCTTATAAGACTATAAGTCATATTGTGGAGAACGTGGCCAACAATTGTTGTTAGGAACTCAACATGCATGCAACTTGCTTGCGTTACTATCTTCGATCTTCTTTCCTTTATGGCATGCAATTGAATGATAGGCAAGTGTACATTTGGCCTTTGCTTCGGCATTCAAAGCATCACACGTGTAGCCACATACGAGTCACTCACCTCTCGTTTTCATTGAGTGTTGTTCATGATATTCAAGTTTGAATCGACGATATTTACGGGATTTGTTTTAGAAGGGTTCGAAACAAATCTGTAGTGGTAGGTTTTGATTCGTGATCGACATGGTCGTGTGCATACGAGCGCACGTACGCATTAGACTCAAGCCCAACACATAAATCCGGCGAGGTTCGATCCTAAAACCAATTGACAATTGAAAGAGTAGTCCACCAACACACGCATTCAAAATTAAGGTTTAAAAATAATAATTAGTTTCAAAATATGTATAAAAATAATATTTTTAATAAAGTTAAATAAATATATGTAATTGCAGAATCATATGCCTAGTGATTACCCGACAACTACGTCGGAGATCTAAAGAAGATTACATCGTATCATTATTGTAATAGTATCACACTAATACCTTGATTATGAGAGCCTACCCGCTAAAAACCTTTCTTTTTCTTTTTTAAATTTATTTACGAAAAGATTGGCGTAATGAAGCGTTTTTGTATCTCAGATAAAAAAGTGATTCGTTAATCGTCAAAATATACGACCGAAACTCCTAATTGGCTTTCAAAATCCTAAATTTCAGACTCCATTCTCGAATCTGAGAGGAGCACAATGTCGTTGCCGTTGTAATTGTCGGCGACAACAGTGGATTCTAGTGCCACCGGAGTAGAGAACATGAGTCTTTACACCGTCAACCTTACCACACATCTCGTCGTTGTCCAAAGCCTTTCCGTCATCCCACCGCCGGCAAGGGCATTCGACTTCACCGGCCTCGACAATTGCTACCAACCGCCGCCTTCGTCGAGTCGCCAAAACCAGCCACCACTCGTGCTCGTCCTTCCTTGCCGCTGGCGCCATCGAAGTCTCCACTCCTATGAAGGAGAAATTTCGGGTTTCAGATCCCTTTCTGTGTAATTATGATACACCAATTTAGAGGATTCCAGTTATGAGATTTGTTATGTTTCAACTAGGAAAAAAATATTGTGTATTAACGTTGTGTAATTGACATTGTTTATTAACATTGTATAATTAAAATTGAGTATTACATTGTGTAATTAAAATTGGTAGGCTTCAAACCAGATTGTGTATTAACATTGTGTAATTGAAATTGGATATTACATTGGGTTATTGAAATTGAGTATTAACATTAGATTTTAAAAATATAACTTTACAAAACATAAGAAAAAAATATCGAAATTCAATTAGTTCAGCTGGTAAAAGGTAGAGAATGGACCTGTCATCTGGAGTTTAAAATCCACTTTGTATACAAAATTTGTATTTTTAACCTTGTGCAACTAGAGTGTCTATCCGGTCCTTCAACAGAGCCCGGTCCAGACCGTCTGTTTATACAAAAAGGCTGGAAAAAAAGAGATACCACATCATACAAATTTTAAAGAAAAAAACAACCTTAGCCGTCAGACCCGGGCTTGGTCTGGTCAACCAAACTCGATCACCGTTTAACCAAATCCATTACTCGGTCCATATCCGATCTGGATCGTTCACAGGTCCATATCCGATCCGGACTGGTGAACGATCCTACATGCCATCACTTTCTCAGTGAGCTAGTAAGACTTGACAGATTTTAATAAGTAAAAAAGTTTAGAATGATACAAGACAATAGAGAGCCTTTGATTTACATAATAGAAACCCCAAAGCTAGAGCTCAAATTTACTACATTCCAAACAAACATAACCCAACAGTAAAAAGTTAGTTAATAACAGGAGTTAAATCATCACATTTGCCACATCTACTTCCTCTCATAAACCTGTCTTTCTTACCCTGCAAAGAAAATCACCAACACAGCCCCCAGCTCCTGTTGATCTATCTATCTACTGTGTTCTGTTTATGCTTCCAAGATAGCTCGGACGCAAACGGAGGACAAGTTGTAGCAGTAAAAGCGAACCCGCTTGATGCATGAGGGCTTGAAACGTGGTGTCACTAGGAGTTTCTCCTAAATGGTAAAAACACAGTTGAGAAAGATCGCTAAAACTCTTGTGCATCCAACTCGGGTTTAGATGGATAGTCGAGTCCTTGGAGTTCTGGCATTCTTCGAAGATCTTCTTCCGAGTAAGCTGGGATGAACCAGTAATTTTTGTCCATTCCGAAAACCTGATCAAACATACAACAAATAAATTGGTTCAGACTGTTTTTCTCCCTCACATTGTAGATGCTTGGGCCCGGGTTATACATACACTTCCTAACAGGTTTTATAATGGTTTTGATAAATCTGAAAACCTAATGAAAAATGTAATTATTTTTGTGGTGAGGAGATTTCTGGAAATAATAAAAAAAACATCACACTGAGATGAGATTTGTAATATTCGTCTTTATAAAAAAAAAGAGAGCGGAAAATGGTAATCTAGTGAAGACTCAAGAATCTCTGAAAGTTAAATCTCTCAAAATATCTAGGTTGAGCAAAACTCTTAAGTGTTTAGACAAAGAGAATGAAGATTATAGAAAACCGAGTTTGAAAGTTAATGGTCAAGTCATTCAACACTCAGGTTCCTGACTGAAAAACTACACAAAAATTACCTGTTCAAAGTTCTTCTTTCTGCCAAGATCAAAGCGCCATTTTGGAGAAGTTTTCTTTTCATATGCCTGTTAACAAACAACATCTTCATCAAGGCTCTTGCTTACGACAAAAATCTTTCTTAGAAGGTAATGTAGCAGGAAGACATGGGCTCAGAGAATATAATTTCAACAAAGTTTCATAGGTAAAGCCAATATAGTACAATTATTGAAATAAGAAAGAAAAAAAAAAAGAAAAAAAGAGAGGACAGTGTCAAAGTAAAATTGTGGAGGATTCATGAGTCCACATTAAGTCGTCGTCATATAATACCATGGCAGTATGGCACAGAGAGGAATCACTTAATTGATGATGTTTGTTCATCAATGTCCCAAACAAGTTCATGCCGCTACAATATAACTTTTGTTCCTAGCATTAAAGTGAAGTTCACATAAAAGAACTGTGATAAACTAATCAGGCCACCGATTTCAACACAAACGACACGATACAGATAGTAGACCTAATACAAGTACTTTATCAGACTAAAGCTTCAGAAAAAAAAAGTTTTTTTAAGTCAAATGCAACATCAAACTATTATAGACAAATGTTCTTTAGGTTGGGTTGTTGTGCATATGACGTATCATAATTAACCCAAGTTTGGAATTTTCCATCTCAGAAGAAATACTCTAGAGTCCACCATTTCAAACCAAATTACCTCAATGCAAAGTCCTACTGCAATCCTTTCAAATAGGCATTTGTTCATGTCATTCAGTTTTCTTGAGGATTCTATATATTTATAACTTCCCACAATCTAATTTCATAAGGTTCAGATTTTCCATATACCAGCACAACTCTCAAAGTAAACGCATATCATTTCATATAGCTGAAGAGCTTACCTCGATAGTTGTTGTGTTACCAGCCACCAATGAAATATGCATGACCATGAATCCAAAGACAGACAATGAAAATGCCAGATTCAGAACTGCAAATAAATTCCTTTGTCAAACAGAAAATCACTTTCTTAGTGAAAGCTTAAGGAACAAAGGTTGTTCGTAAAGCACTACCAAATGCAAGGAATGTGGTTGCCAATGTGGTTGGAGTTCCAGCTATCTCTCCGTCACTGAAGAATGCTATAAATTGAGGAAGTAGCGACACAGTGACAAGGGACGTCTCAAGAAACGTGTAGAACTGCATTCAGATTAAGAGTTATAATCAGGAATGTATCTAGAGCCTATTTTGGAACTGCCAGCTAAAAAAATCCATTGACATGAAATTAGCACACATGACGCAACCGAGTATTTTAACAGCATTTTTATGTGATTATACTTTGTAAGAGACCATGTGATGCTTCAAGACTTCTAAATGTAAAATCGAAAGGAAGGAAAGTAATTAATATCCACAACTCCAAGATTCTTCAATTAGATCTCCAGTAATCTGATGTCATTTACTTAAATGATGGCCTTTAAGCACACAGGGCCGTGGAACATATCTGTGATTGATTACTGCATGAATCCACACCATCCAATCGGATGCTTTGTAATAGAAACGGTCCACTTCACAGAAATAGTACCGTGCATATAAACAAGGGCACAATGGTTTTCCATTCCCTAGGCATCTATCCGCGGTTATTAAGGGAAATTATTTCAGACACTAATAAAAATCTCTTCTGAAAATTATCCCAGAGAAGCCGAGGAAGAACGTGTAAACAGGTCTGGATGACAGGAAAGGTACATATAGCACACATTTGAAGATGCCAGATTGAGAAAGATGAGAACAATAACAACGTATGCAGAGAATTGAAGATGAATATAGACTGAGTACATAAACTCAACTCACCAAGAAAAGAAGGAAATACTTATAGTTCAAGGCCCCGACACAATTCACAACCCACACACAGTGGTGATCCATTTTCAGGACACACCTCCCACCTGACAAATGACAAATAATCAGTTAAGCGTTATTGCTATCCATAAGTTAGCTAAACTTTGAACACAAAAAAGTGTGCACAAATTACTTACACACAGAACAGTGATGGCAACGAGGAGGTTTCAGTTGATTGCACTTTCTACAGAAGCGAATTTTTGGATTAGATGGGTCAATACCACTGTGCTCAGATCCAGTCAGTGGATCAGCTTCACCTCTCTCCTCATCTATAGCTGGTCTCCAGTTAGGTGGCACCGTCCCAGGATCCGTAAAAACAACAGAAAAGTAGCTCCACAGAAGCATAACTAACTGCAAATAGTATTGTAACATTTCAAATATGATTGTTTTGTAGCATTCACTTCTCTTGATAATCAACCAAAATAGCTTATTCTAACCTAAACTTCAGAACTCTGACACTAAACCATGAAATTTCAGCTTACATACATTTGAGCCAACCAATAAACCTGAAAACAATCTCATTCCCTATATTTCTGTTATATTGCAAGACAGCGATGTACTAGTTAAGTGCAAAAGCAAAAGAATCAATCTTTTATACATAGATCAACCCAGCAAAAGATAAAGCGATTCAATAGGCTAACTAGTCTAGTAGAATTGATCATATTGTAATCTTCATAACCCATCAACTAGGGTTCTCAATTGAAGCACACAAACAAACTCTAACCTTACGTATAATCACAATAATCAATCCAATCACCCTCTAAGAACCCTAAAAAGGAAAGTATTCCCCTTTTTGGGGGTGGTTAGCTTAAACAAAAACGACAATCAAGAAATAATTTTCCAAATCAAGCTAACCCACAAATCAATTCTGCAAATTAGCCCATTTTTTCTAGGCGAAATCAACACTTACCAAACCATGGAAGAGGATCAAGACAGCGATAGCAATGAGGCAATCAAGTCCGCCATTGGCGAGAGCGGGACCGTAATTGGTCAAAACGACGGCGTAATAAGTGACACCGACAATACCCAGAACCAACAGAATCATGATCGAGCCCAAGCCGCGTAAGGCCGTACAGAACTTGAAGACGTTCCACGCCATTACAGCCCCAGATCTGTGCATACTCGCTTACAGGAAAACGAAAAGCAATCAGGACCCAAAATTTCTAAGGACAAATATGAATTAGATTAGGTGGATGGTGCCTTCTAAACAATGGTTTACTGGTTTGCCCATAGAGAAAAGGATTGCCAAAAAAGCCAATCAGATTGATTTTTTCTTTTCTTGTTCAAAGCGCGTCTGAATGACGCGATGAGTGACGTTTGTTGATTGTGGTCTAAGTATTTGGGGGAAGCCAATTGTGTACACGGTGAGCTATTGTCGGGCTTGAAGCTTCTCCTGTTTGGATTTCATCTAGAAGAAGACTGCAATCGTTCATCGAGCGATAAAATTTTCAAGTCAATTTGGAAACAGACGTAAGCTTCGAATTTCGTAAATTAGGGTTTGCAAAAATGTGTTGATACGGTCCAATTTGATTAACAATGTGTATTTCTCCGACAAGAAAATATTGTTTTAAAAAACCTTTTTTTTTTAAGTGAAAGGGTTGTATTTTTCTACAAGTCATTGATGTAAACCTACCTAGCAAGGAATTTTCAATAATAAATTTGTCAAAAAACCTAAATATTATATAAACTTATAAAATAGTCTCAACTATTAACAAAAATATAATAGTTTTAATAAATTACTTGTTGGCCTCAATTTATAATATAATATAATATAAAGTAAACAGAATGGAATAAGATACCGGTCCGAGTGGGGCTTTGGGTCAGATAAATCTCATGTATTTTTTATAAAAAAGGTACAAAATAAATTAAGTATTATTAAAATAAAGTAACTTAATGATTTAATTTTACCTTGAGGTCTATATTTATCATATATTTTTACATATATAAATAAAATAAAAAGGGATTTTGGGACATTCCGGTCTAATTCAGCGTATGGTTGTGTCCTTATCCACCGGTTAATCCGGGCGGCCCGTCTTTGCCCAAGTCTACAACTTACTCATAAATTCACTATATTTACATAAAACTATCCATTAAGCAACAAAACTATACATAGCCGGTAGGGATGGAAATGAGTGCACAACCACCCGACCCAACTAGGGATGGAAATGGGTGCACAAGCAGCACAACCACTCGATCTAACCGGCCAACCATATATACAAGTGAAAATCCAAAGAATTATGGGTGAAGGGCGGTTGATAGATGAAATAGATGGGTGGTGGGGCGGATATGGGTGGAGGTACAAGTACTCACCACCCGAACTATCACCCACCGGTCGCTTTTCACCCGTGTAGATAAATAATTTTTTTTAAAACCCCTAAATCTATATTAGTGTTAACATAAATTAATTTTTTTAAAGTCACTATAACCCTAAAAATATATTCTACTTTTTAACATTTGTCTTTCACTTAGCCAAAGAGTTAAAGTCGCATGACTCCGCATCCCCGGATTTTTAAAATCTATTCGCCAAGCATTCGAGTTTTTGACACCTCAATCCAACGTTGTCCACGTTCAACCGTTAACGCAAATACTTCACTCCTTTCGTCGCTAGCTACCTTCTCCGATCGCTTACTTCTAATTTATGTTGATTTACGCTTGCTTAATGGAAAAATTGCGCTTGTTTGCATCGCTTTGTATTCATTGGATATCACTTTGACATTGGTTTGATGAATAGTATTTCGTGAATTAGTAGATTTAAACTTTACGATTTACATGCAAAAATATTCGTGTATATCATACTTAAAACAAATTACAATGATTTTTTCAAGAACCCATAATAATGTATTACACAATCTTATTAATCTCCTCAAAATATATATTTTCTTTTAAACATTCAAAATAAAAGTTCAAATCATAAAAAAATCAAAATATATTTGGACCAAGTCACTATTTTCTAATTTGGAGCAGCAAATTAGGTGTTCAATTTTATTTATTCTAGTTCATATCATGCGGGTATATTTAAATATTGATAGATCACAAACATATCTCAGAAGATTTGTCCGCGAGTAAGTAAATGAGAAGAAAGACGGAATGGGAGAGACTTTCATAAACATGAAATAGTGAAAACCAAATTTGTTAAAATAATAGTTATTGAAAACAAATTATGGAATGAATACACAATTGCAGAATGAGTGTGATGATTGAAAACGTAGGGAATAACATGAAAATTTAGACGAAGATTAGTTGAAAAAAGATTTCTTATTAGATTTTGTTTTAGTAAAAAAAGTTTTAATGGCTTAATTCTTGATTTAATAAAAGATTTAATCCGAGAAAAAAATCTGAAGGCGCGTCAGCATCAGTGTAGGCTAGTTTAGTAGTATATATAGATTTTATATTAACTTTTTATTATATATGAGACGAGTCTAGCAAGATGAAGACGCAAAGACATTATCCCATTTTGGATGGGACTGGTTCGGGATTCCTATTTTTGGATAAAACCTGTCGGAATAGCAAATGAGATCAGGACGGAACCGAGACAAAACTAGGATCGGAATTTACGAGATTTATGATCACCCATGCTTTTAAAAGTCTAAAACTGAAAAAAGTACTACACCGTCGGTTATTTTTCCCGAATGGTAAGCTGAGTGTTGAAAATCTTCCAAGTTCCAATTGTCGGGGCAATTTGTATAATTCAGCCGAAAGAAAAATGAGTTAAACGATGTCGTTTCTTAAGCGACAAATCACACTGATCTTTAACAATCCACGAATAATCGAAGAAAATAAACCACCTATAAAAATGCAAAAATTTCATGGCATCGCCTTGTTTTGCTCCCTCCCTTTTTCTCCTCCATTCCCCTCTTCTTCTCTCTTTCCTTCTGTTTCAATTCACCTTTTGTCCCTGCAATTTCTTCAACACAGCTAGGTTTTGCTCCTACCAGAGCTTTTGATTTTGCAACAATGTCTGCTTCCGATTCAGAAGGTGGCGCCAGTCATGGTGGCCGTACAGAATACAGAAACTTCATCCAAACCAGTCGCGACAGTATGTTAACCTTATTCGACATTTCAATGATTTTGATCTTTTCTCGATTATTAATGCAGGAGATTTTCTGTTCAATTTTGACCTAAAATCATTGGAGTTCGAATGAAAATCCTCATGAAATGATAAACGACACTCTATGCACGTTGGTTTGGAATGCGTTTCTGGTTCTTCGAATGTAGTAATTCCTGAAGAAATGGCTTATCGATTTGGTTTATCGCTTACCTTTTCAGGATTGTTGTATGAAATGCTCCAATCAGCGAATACACCTAATTCAAGAGCATGGAAGGTAATTATGATATTTTCCTATCCAATGTACGCGCTTGTTGTTCATTTTGCTTACCACTACCACGCTAGGTGCTCATCATGGATAAAGTCACGGTAAGAGTCATGTCTAGCTCTTGCAAGATGTCGGATATCACCGATCAGGGAATTTCATGTAAGTGATAAGCTCTTGGTCTTGTCATATTCAAGCATTTGTGAAATGTGTAGCTGCAACTATTGACATTTTCACATGCCGTCAATTTCAATCACTTTGTAACTTGTACCGTCATTTACTCATTCAATAATGTTTCTTTGCTCTACTTATATCAACCTTGCTTTATCTGGCTCTAATTGGAATATTTGTTCTAGTTTCTCTGCAACTTTTCCTGTGGCCTACTTACGTATCCATATGTTTCCATCATATATCAGCTTCTTATTCTAGATTCCGAGACTATTTGCATTAGGATTTATTTACATTCTACTGCTAAACTAACATTTTTTCCTTGCATTTGCATCATATGATATAATATATTATCACAGGATGTTAATGTCGTATTTGAGCTTCCTAAACTTACTACTTCTAACTGCAGTGGTGGAAGAACTCTTCAAGAGAAGGGAGCCAATGCCCTCTTTGGATGCTATCTATTATATCCAGCCTTCAAAGGAGAAGTATAAGATTCAAATCATGCACATGAATTTATTCAAAATTTCTTTTTTTATCTCTAGACATAATTTAGTTTCGATTTTTTACTTTCACATATCTACAATCTATGTAATTACAATCATCGTTAGTTTGGTTACATACCCACAAAAGGTTATAGACTTATAGTAGCTACATAACTTTGAAGTAATAACTTTACCTTCTTGATAGCGGCAGTGTAGAATGTTCACGGCTTTCCACTTCGTCATTTGATTATGTGCATCATACACCATCTCACTTTCACAAGCTGTGCTATATTTTTTCTTTCTAAAATTCATAGTTTCTTGTGTTGATGCAGTATGGTGATGTTCTTGTCGGATATGTCGGGAAGAGAGCCTTTGTATAAGAAGTATGTCAATTTAGCATTATGAACATCAATTTCCATATCTTATAGTATCAAATTCTTTTGGCCTTCTATGATTAACTTCTTGTTTGCTTGTTACAGAGCATTTGTATTTTTTAGTGGAACTGTTCCAAAGGATTTGGTTAACCACATTAAAAGTGACCATAGTGTGGTACCTCGTATCAGTGCTCTCAGAGAGGTTTATAGAATCTCTAAAAGCCAACATAGAATGTTCATGTCTTTCGGTTTTAGATCTTGGATTCCGATTACCTTAAATTCTTCTTTCATTTCCAATATGCAGGTGAACATGGAGTACTTCCCTGTACAAAGTCAGGTATCTAAGATTTTGTATATTTCACATTCGCTGCTTGATTACAAAGTCACCTCAAAAAATCTAGCAAGATTAGGATGGACCTTATATTATGGTTCATCATTCCCCATTCTTTGTGAGGAAATTATGTGATGTTAATTTATGTTGTTGTTTTCTTAGCTTTATGTCACTGATCATGAATCGGCAACAGAACAACTGTATGGGGTGCCTGCTAAGGACTCTCGAAAAGTTGATGCCTATATAGATGTAATGGCTATGCGTATTGCTACTGTATTTGCTTCATTGAAGGTAAAATTTATATGAAACTGGTCATTCTTAGTTCATTTATTGCTTGAACAACATCACGTATGCATATTTTTCTCTTTCTTATGATTATATCTTAAGAAAGTACCATTAGCATATATACCTTTAGAAAATGGAATCCCGAGAAGCATAGGATACACATATGGGTAGGACAAGACACTATGAGTTATATGTTATTCTAAAGATATTGTAATGAACATTAAATAAACGATAATAAGAGTCACATAAGCAATATATCATCAATATAAGGGTAGATGTCATAATGAGCACATTATCAATACATTGAATCAATGTGAAAGAGGAAAGAAGGAAGGACAACTACCAGTGATGGTGGACCTTGGTTAGAGAGATCGGGAAGAGTCAATGTTAAGGCGAAGTTTTACCTTAGAAAAGAGGATGGATATAGAAAAGATGATATATAATAAGTATTTTTCGTTTTGTTGCTTATTTTTTAGTGAAGTAAAAGGTAGAAAAACAATGATTTTTTCTTTAAATTGTGGGTTAAACCGTGTATTTACTGCTAACGTGTGCTCGAGCTTCCGACATGGGATATGGCTTTCCAAAGAAGTGTCCATGCTTCCTAGGCATATACAGTAACATAGTATACCAACTTAAGCTACTACAGTTTTTTTTGAAAGTGCCACACGATTTTGGTTTCTTGCAGGAACTTCCTTGTGTACGGTATCGAGCTACTAAGGAATCCGATTCATCAACACCCCGGGATATGGTCCCAAGTAAGCTTGCATCAGCAATTTGGGAATACCTAACAAAATACAAATCCACTATTCCGAACTTTCCTCAAACGGAAACATGCGATCTACTCATCCTTGACAGATCTGTAGACCAGGTCAATAAATGTTGCATGGATGCTCGCTTCTTTCTAAATACTATGAAAATATATTGACACAAAAACAATGTAAAACTTTACATGTATAGATTGCTCCAGTGATACATGAATGGACTTATGATGCTATGTGTCATGACTTGCTCGACATGGAAGGAAACAAAACCGTTGTTGAGGTTTGTGGTTCAGTTTTTTACTTCCATTTAGGTGTCTATTGATATGATTCTCTGGAAGTCATATGATGGTGTAACCATGTTCTTGCATATATTAGGTTCCTAGTAAATCCGGCGGTGATCCGGAGGAAAAAGAAGTGATTCTCGACGAAAATGATCCTGTTTGGGTAGAGTTACGGAACCTACATATAGCAGAAGTAAGTTCCAAAATAAGCAATCTTTGATCAAGCTATATTTTGTGCTTGGATGATTAATTTTGGATAATGTACCAAAAATATGTCTCAGGCTAGTGAACGTATAAGTGACAAGTTTACTACATTTCAATCCAAGAACAAAGCCGCACAGCTCAGTCAAGCACAAAAGTGTGTGAGCCTAACCATTTATAAACCATTTTCTCATTTATTGTGATTATTATAAGGTTAAATTATGTATTAACAATCACTTGATACAGAGAAGGAGGTGAACTCTCGACTCGAGATATACAGAAAATGGTTCAAGCATTGCCAGAATATACTGCACAAATGGAAAAAATATCTTTGCATGTTGAGGTTTATCTCTTTTTCCCCCCCTCCTGTCTGAACTGATATTATATTTCTTCACCAGTCATGCAAGACTGTCAAATGTTCTTGAACGTGATATGTGATGAATATTTGTCTAGGATGTCATTTAAGTTCATACTATATCATCTATTATCTATCTCAGCTTGCTGGAAGAATCAACAATCTTATTGGAGACATGGGGCTTCGTGATCTAGGGCAATTAGAGCAAGATCTTGTTTTTGGAGATGTTAGTACTAAGGAGGTTCTTGCCTACTTGAGAGCAAATCAGGTTATATTATAGGCTGATGATATTCAAGAGTCAACTCTATCATGTTACACACACCAATGTATTAACCTTTCAAGTGTCAAATTGCTTACGAAACCAGGACGCGCCTTCTGAGGATAAGTTGCGACTACTTATGATCTATGCTTGTGTGCAACCTGACAAGTTTGAAGGTGACAAAGGCACAAAGGTTATGCAGGTAATGGCAGAACTCTAATTTATGAAATTATCATCAACTAAGTCAAGGCTTACGAGTTACGACCTATCTAGAACGGAAACTCCGAAGAGGCAGCGCTTCTTGATTGTTTTACTAGGGAAACTCGAAAACATGAATCCTTACAACAAAATAGCAGATTACATAGCATTTCTTACCTCTCTTTTTACACTTTAAAATTTAACTTGCAGCTGAGGCAACATGTGTTTACTTTTTTTGTATTTCCCTTTTCAGCTAGCAAAGTTAGATGATGACGAAATGAAGGCTTTAAATAACATGAGATTACTTGCTAAATCGACAGAGAGTAAGAAGAAAGCAAGTGGGGGTTTCTCTCTGAAGTTCGATGGTCAGAAAGTATGAAACTAATAGATTATCCTTATTCAAATATTTTGATTCCTCGCTTTTTATATGAACACCCAAATGATTTTTTTGTGTATTCATATTTCACTAGAATAAAGGAGTTGCTGCAAGAAAAGATCGGGACACAGGAGAGGAAGAATCATGGGCTTTGTCTAGATTTTATCCTATGCTAGAGGTATGTTTGGAAGATTTAGAATACAACATTTGCATAATTGCTGTAATGTATGATATGCAATCAAGTTTTGTTGCTCATGTTCAGGAACTAATCGAGATGGTTGACAAAGGCACTCTACCAAAGGATGAATTCCAGTGTATCAATGAGCCAGGTGCACAAAGCAAGGAAAACAAAGCCGGTACTGCTAAACCTGGTGCAGCAAACAATGGGCGTTCAACAAGATCCAGACGAACCGCTAATTGGGCTCGTAACCAACATGTTGAGGATACACCTGGAAGGTAAGGGCAACCACAACCTAAACTTTTCCTACGAATGGAATATTGTCCCACATCAACAATATAATAATGCCCGAACCTAACAAATAAGAGATAGAACTACTCCTCCTATTGTCAATTGGTTTTTAAGATTGAACCTGAAGGCTTGTGTAAGTTCACTTTACGTGCCATACAAATCTAACTCGTGATTGTACAGTGACTCGGGCAAGCCCTCAAATGATTTAAGGAAAATGGGACAGCGGATTTTCGTATTCATGATTGGTGGTGTAACTTATTCAGAGGTATGAAAATATGAAATCTTCCTCTCTTTTAGAGTTTCAGCTACTGTATCATATACTTATTTTGGATTTTTGTCTTAAAGATACGAGTTTGTCACAAGCTCACAACAAAACTCAAAAGAGAAGTGGTTATGGGAACAACAAGTATTGATAATCCTTCACAATACATCAAGGTGAAATGAACCGTACTACTAGTTCATCTGGCCTATTATTGTCTGATTGATATTCAGTATGAGTGTGCAGTGCAACTAATGTTTTCGATTCTTTTGTATACGAAAATGGCAGAAACTGCAATCGTTCTCCGGGGCGGAAGTTGCCAAAGCATGACAATTGACAAACTTACTACATGGTATTGGCTAGTTTGCCATAACATATTGTAACTAAATATACCAAAATTTTTTGTTCTTTAGATTTACATTACATATATTGTAACTAAAACATATTGTAACGAAATATACCAGATTCTTTCATTATGTAGATTCATAACATATATTGTTACTATAACTGGAGAAGGGGAACAAAAATGACAAAAAAAAAAAAAAAAAAAAAGTAGCATCGCCCACCGTGGGGCTCGAACCCACGACCACAAGGTTAAGAGCCTTGCGCTCTACCAACTGAGCTAGACGGGCTAATTATTGTGTTACCGTTAAGAAATATTGTTTATTTAATAGTGTATATCTTTTTTTTTTTTTTTGATAAGATGTGTATAACTTTTGAATGTATCATATCGTAGGATCGTTTTTGAAATAGTAAAACAAACGAGGTAAATATGATAATAGTAATTGGATAAAATTTTATTTACGAGAATTAAAAAAAAAAGTTAATATAGCCATTTCAAACACCGATTTATACCCTAATATCAAAAATGTCGTCTCAATGGTTAATGTAGCATGACTAATCAACAAATTATATGCATAAGAATTTTGTGTACCATATGTTTAATTGATAATAAAAAACGAACCTAGGATATACGAACAAACGAATATATTAAGATGAACGCATACACCACAAGCATTAACGTGTAATATACGGTAAACTTATTATTTATACTATATTTTTCTTAAATATTACATCATTTAATCTGTAAGTCTATTACCTGCATGATTACTATACGTAATATATCTATATCATATTAAAAATCACTCAAATTTATCTTAACAAATTATGTCATTTTTTTTTACTTAATTTTTTGTTTTCGAACATTACTGTTTTGTTGAATAGATATATTCAAAATTTTGCTAAACTCGTCAATTAGAAATACATCTGTTAAAAAATAATAATTATGAAGTTCTATTTGTATGAACAAAAAAATTAAAAATAATTGAAATTATAAATCTATTACATATTTGCAGTGTATGTATAATATTAAGATCTATTTTCACCAAAAAAAAAAAAATATTAAGATCTATTCTGAAATTAAAAAATGTATACACATTTTTTAGTTTCCCTTTATTTTTTTTAATAATCCTAATATTTGGGCTCAGTTGCTGCTTGAGGAAGAAGAAAAGCCCTGAGGAACCTCCGACTACTTTGCCCCTCAAACACTCCCTACTCTCTCGTCCATTTTCATTATCAATTCTTCAGACCTTTCGATCAAATCAACCATGGCGAAGCAACACGCAGGCTTTTCTCCTTACGATTTCAATGGAGGGTAATATCTCTTTCCTCTCAACAGTTTATCGTTATCTCACTTGCGTTCTCTTCGAATAATCGCGATCCACTAAAAAATTAACCAAAATTTGTTGATTGCAGGACATGTGTCGCAGTTGCCGGTGCAGACTATTGTGTGATTGCGGCCGATACACGAATGTCCACCGGATACAACATCCTCACTCGCGAATACTCTAAGATTGCCAATTTGTAACCTTCTTTCCTTGATTTGTTTGAGATTTAGGTCTTATGTGTTACATCTGTCAGGGATTTGGATGACTGCCTTGTTGTGTTTGTTAATCCCTTGGTTTATTTAACTCTGTCGTAATTTGTTAAGCTTTTTCGTTTTAGTGCCCTAGAATAAGGAAAATGAGGATGGGCGTTTTCTCATGGAAAGTAGTGGACTTCAATGTTTGAAGAATGAAAGACTATAAATCCCCCCTAGTGTTTGATCAATTATGATGCTATATCTTAAACGCTACACAAACAACTCTAAGAGGAATTTAGGCAACAATAATAATTGTTCCCCATTGGTGTTGGTGTCGTATTATTCTGAGATAACTTTACTTGAGTGGTCATTCAACCATGGGCTGTGTTAGGGTGTTGAAAAGTGGATATTTGCTAGGAAGGAATCCTGCCTTGTTGCCAGATAATGCTGCAGCATGAACTAAGAAGTGGAATCCTGCCTTGGTTAAATCATCTCGACTAAGGTTGTATACATCAAAATGAGAGTTATGGTTGAATCTGAATATTAAAGTTGTGGTATGAAGATGCCTCATGAGTTGAGCCTCTTAAGTAACCTATTGTACTTGTGGATCTTACTTGCAAGTTCAATGTGAAAGTGGTTTTACTATTAGTATTCAGTTAGTAAGGTCAATCGGGCCTGCTTTAATTCTCAGTTTAATAAAGGAAGAACGTCCTCGAAGTCACTTGTATACCTATTGTACTTGTGTTGCTTTGTGTATTAGAGCCATGTGTAATGTTGAATTTGAAATTTAAGTTCGTCTATCTGTTTACTGTCCTTGACATGCTTCATCATGTTAAGTTAGTTTAATTTTGATGATCAGATTACATTTTCATGTTTTGTGTAGTTTTTTTTTTCTGTGTTTGTTTTCACTATCTTGTTTATTGTTATTAAGGGAAATTACTCATGAAAATTGATGATGCTTAATTGTCTTGATATATTTCCCCTTGATGGTGGTTTATTGGACTTCTCTTTTTGCTTTGCAGAGCTGATAAAGCCTTTTTGGCTTCTTCAGGATTTCAGGCTGATGTTAGAGCTCTACAGAAGCACCTGTCAGCAAGGCATCTGGTGAAATTCTACAGCCTTTTCTATTTCCTTCCAGGATACACTTTTTTCCCTTGCAAAAGTAGGTGTTGATAAATTACTTTGTGCAATTTAAGTGTGCATCTGAGAATTTGAGATAAAAGAAGGGTTGTATGTGCATAGGAGTGGAAACCATATTGGATAATGGTTCATCTGTAGGATGATAGTAAGCACTGGGGTTACTATATGAAGTTTAAAAACATACTACCAAAGTAAAAACCATGTAGGGTTACTGTCTAAATCGTAGGGCTTTGCTAGTTTAGCTGAATGCTGTCTCATTAGACTATATTTGTTCTTTGACAATAGTTGCTCATGAAATATGCACTTGTGTCTACAAATTCTTTTTGTAAGGATGGATGGAGTTTTCAGCGTTGAGCACTCCACTATATAAGACTGTAGTAGAGCATTGTTTTTCTCCACCCAAAACCCGAGCTTCCTGACCCGTGGTCATTTTTTTCTCCCGGTTCTGTTTGTGGCCTTTTCCTATAAGACTGTAGTAGAGCACTCCACTAAATATTGCATGTTTATGAAATCTCTTTTAAAATGTGGATTGTATCTAATCTTGTTGATCTCTTTCTCAGATCTATCAGCACCAACACAATAAGCAAATGAGTTGCCCGGCAATGGCTCAACTACTGTCCAATACACTGTATTACAAGCGTTTCTTCCCCTATTATGCTTTCAATGTTTTGGGTGGACTTGACAGCGAAGGTAAATGTCTTAAGTGCCTTGTCCTGCCTTTCACCTGCATTTTCCTTTTTCCTGTCTCAAAAGATCAAGATGCATTTCCTTGACATTGTAATGCCCACTATTCCAACAAATTCCACCCTACGATAATCTCAAATTCCCTCGAATAACTTAGGAAATCATGAACTACTGACTAAAGGAAACCTCAATTTATTCAGGGAAAGGCTGTGTTTTCACTTATGATGCTGTTGGGTCATACGAAAAGGTTGGATACAGTTCTCAAGGTTCTGGATCGAAGCTCATTATGCCTTTCTTGGATAACCAGCTCAAGTCTCCCAGCCCTCTCTTGTTACCCGTCCAGGTACATACTATATGACTATCCTTTGCTAGTTGAAGGGAAAATCCACCAGTCATTCCCCGCCCCCTTCCATATAAGCCTTTCTAGTGTCGGCTTTTCTATACATTACTTATGATTTAAAATCTAACAATTTGCAGGATGCTGTAACACCTCTCTCTGAATCAGAAGCAGTGGATCTCGTTAAAACTGCCTTTGCATCTGCAACCGAGAGAGACATTTACACAGTAAGTCTCTTCAACTGTTTTCCCCCTGTTAGCAATCTCTGTTTTGATACGTGAAAGGGATTCAGCCATGAAATCTTGTCTATGTTCTTGATGTCTTCTTCAAAGTTATACGACTTATATTCTCTTTGATTTTAATCTCATTTATTCTGTTACACTACGAAAGCTGTCCAGTTGTGTATATGCAGAAGTTGGTCACTACAATCTTATTATAGGAAGTTGATAGTGGATACTTGTATAAAGATCTAAGCTGCAATTTTCCACTATTTGTGTCATGACAGGGAGACAAGCTGGAGATTATCATCCTGAACTCTGGGGGCATTCGTCGGGAATACATGGACCTCAGGAAGGATTAATTTGGTGTAATGTCAGTATCTATATTGCTGGCTTCTATGTTTTAATTCACAATGTGATGAAATTTGGTAGGGACCTGTTGTTCAATTGCATTGTATGTTTGAGAGTATGATGATGAGAGAGGGCTTGGATTTGTGTACTTGTTTGCATCTTGACAAGTTACAAAGTATTAGCTCCTTCAAGAAGCACTTTTTCAATTCAAATTGTCATTATCTTTTCTTGCATCAGATGTCCTTTAGATTGCTTGAGGAATATATTTTCTATATCTCTGGTAAAGATATAATACTATGATGAACCGTGTCTGAAGTTTCTCCCTGCTTTTTTTAGGATCTTAATTCCACGTGTATAACTTCTGACTAATTTCACCGGATTTAGGCTCGTTTGGTATGAGTGCAGTAGTTGGATTGAAAACAAGAATCGAACGAGTGTATAACTTCTGACTAATTTCACCGAATTAAGGCTCGTGTGGTATGCGTGTAGCAATCGGATTGAAAACCAGAATCGAAATAGAACAAGGAATGATCTAATTTATTTTTGAATCATGATGTTGGGTTAGTTTGTTTTGGATCAATGACTTAATACAAAATATTCAACAAAAATAAGTTGGTACGACTCAAATCCATAAAAATGAAAAATCAGGAATTAATGAATGAAAAACGATGGTATCACTCATTTCCTACCACGACTCATTCCGAATTTATATTTTTACATCAAACACAAGCCTCAATTTGAGTGGTTCCGAAACCGGATTCCCACCAAACGAGAGCCACAACCAACATCTTCCGCACGTCAACAAAATGATTTTTTCTTGAGACAAAGGTAAAGAGAAAGGGAGGTCAGTTTTGGAGATTGACCGCCCTAGAGTATCCTTTCGGACGAGATATTTAACATCATGCGAAAGGGTGTCGACGAAAGCGCTCAGGTTGTGCCCAAACAACATGATTGATCGATTTGAAGCCAACAATCATGATTGATTTAATCGATTTGATAAGCACCAATGCAAGTTATCACCCTCAACATCATCAACAAAACGATACCTTCCCTATTATCCTCATCCACAAGTACCACAACACAATTAGAAAAACTAAAATTCAGAAAGAAGAAATGTTCAAAGTTTAACACAATGTATCCACATAAGTCTTTATTCTTTAAGTTTTATAACAAAGCTAGGTAACTTATTTACATATGTCAACAATACACCAATAAGCCACTTTGATTTTCTTCCCTACAATACCCTAAATCCTCCTCTCCACACAAGTTTCACCATCTTCATGATAACCTTCAGCACCATCGACATGGCCATGATGGTCATGATCACAGACATCATCATGGTTGAGAACGTACTCTTCGTCTTCGCTGCAACCGCCATGGCGATGATGCCCATCATCATCCGCCTCGTCAACAACATCATCACCATCATTTTGCTGTGATCTCAGGTTAGTACAATTTAGAGGTGGGGGGTACAAGATTTCTTTGGGTTTGAAGCATCACAAACTCGCAGTGGATTTTATACTGAATTTGTCTTGCTGATTTTAAGTGCGTATAAAAATAAATTGGGTTTAAAAAAGATTTAAGTTATTATCATTCAACATATAAGTCTTTGTTTATCGTAAGTAGTGTTACGTACTAATGTTGGAAGCTAGTAGAGAAGGAATCAAGAAAAACGAAGGATTTCTATCAAGATATTTCCCAACAATTTCCTGCAAGTTACGCCTAAGATGACAATTATATTGAAAAGATATTGAGAATATTTGAATACATTATTATCTCTTGATATTTGATTAGTTTATATTTAATTCATTTTTAAAATTTTTATTATTCTTTTTTTTTTTTTTTTCTTTTAATCTTATATAAATGATCATAATAACATTAATATATTGGTGGTTCTATTTTCACCATACGTGATCTTCTCCATCAAAATCTATCAGAGTATCAGAGCGGGTTTGATTCGGGAACTCAACCTACCAATCCTTTATTTGTCGCCAACTTACCAACGTTTAAATTTACCCTTGCTACCGATTTACTTGTGGTCCTATCAATCTGAACGTGGTGTGTCACTGATCTACTCGTGCGTTATTTGCTCTTCTTTGCTCGTTGTTGATGAGGATGTTTCATTTTTGTCAATGAAGATATTTTAGTGTTAACATGCTTTGACTGTGGGGTATTGAAAGATATTGAGAATATTTGAATACAATATTATCTCGTTATGTTAGACTAGTTTATATTTGATTTTATCCTTAAAATTTTTATTATTTTCTTCTATTTTTTGTAATATTATGTAATGGATCATAATAATATTAATATATTGGTGATTCTATTAACTTGGTGGTATTCTCCATAAAAATCTATCAACTTAGGTTCATTTCAGACTTAAGAGTTATCAGTTTGAAGTTCGTTGGTAGTTAAAGATGAAGTTGATCCACTAACAGAATATACTAACATAAACTTCTATAAATTTGTGATCTCAAACATCAACTATTATAAACTTAAAAATAAAATTGTAAATTTTATCTATAACACACCCTTAAAAAATTCTTATTATAGTTTGAAAGTTGTAAGTAAAAAAAAACTAATTTTTGCATGAGATTCCACCAATATGTACGTATGACATATATACCATTAAGTCAAAGAGAGTTGAAAAAGACTATAGTATGAACAATACTACCTCCGATCAAAAATAACTGTCATTTTAGCTTTTGACACAATTTTTAAGAAAAATATTAAATAACATAGATTTTGTAAAATTTTTCTAAATCTTATCACATATTTAATATTCAACCTTCTTTTAAACCAATAAGAAAGATTTTAAAACTAAAATTAATCATTTACACCAATTCTCAAGAACATTTCTTATAATTATTGTTCATTTATTGGTCTAGAAAACTTAAAACGACAGATAATTTTGATCAAATTTTTAATGCTAAAACGACACTTATTTTTGATCGGAGGGAGTAATATTTATTTATAACTATAAAACCAATGCGACATAAAGAGATAGTATAGTTAAATTAAAAAAAATTATGGACATATATATGATAGATCATCAAACGCGTTTATTAGGGTCCAAGAAAATGACATTTTATGTACGTACGTAAGTTTTTATTATTTTCTTATACCTACAAGAGAAAAGTTACAAGCTTGAATATCGAATGCAAATTAAAATAAGGCCATGTTACATGTATGTAGCAATGCATGCATTAATGCACCCAACTATATAATCAAACCTAGAGTTATATTTCTACTATAGAAAATTTCAAGTGAAATTATAAGGAAAGTCCCAAGTTAAAGTCAACTATGTGTAGTTCCTTCGAAAATAAACGTTATGTTCGTCGTTTTCGGCTGACTGATCATGCTGTTTTCCCCTAAAGACGTCACTGTTTTGAGTTTTTATGATGTATTTTTGTGTTTTTTTTTTATCCTTTGTTGTGGTCCGTCACGACGGTTTGATGGTATTGTTGTGGATGAGATTTGATGAAACTTTAGTGGATTTTTTTTTGGGTTTTAGAGTCGTAAATTTTGTGTATAAATGTGTAAATTTTTTCCGTTATTTAAATCATGAGAAACTGTTACAGTATTATATTATTTTGTTGAGTTTGTCGGCTTTAAGACATGATTTATGTGTTTTTTACCCTTTTTTGAGGATAAAATATCATCATATTTACCTGTTGGATTTATGTGCAGGATACGTCTATAAATACGTGTGAAATATTTATATTAATTTAATGAACTAAATTTTATTAGATTTGATGTGAAAATAGGGGTTTGTTCGACCTCGAGTTGAACTTGGAAGTCATTATGATGTCGAAAGATCGAGATTTTTATATTCAAGTCGTCAAAGTCCTATTTATGAATCGGGTTGTTAAATCATAAAATTTGGATTTTTTGTTGGTGTGGAAAATGGACTAAAGTGTGGGTACTCTCTTGTAATATTTAGATAAATAAAAATGAAATCTCCTACAAAATTGGTTTGTTTTTCTTAAAAATTACTCCGATTGTAAATAAGTGTCCGTTTTAGTATTAAGATTTTGTTCAAACTTAGGGCATGTTTACTTGCAGATTAGTTTATTTTCAGGTTTATAAACTAAATGAGTTTATATGGGTTTATAGTTTATTTTCAGGTTTATTTCTTGATCGGTTTATATAAATAAATTAGATAAGATTGTTTACTTGGAGTTTATTTTTTGGTTTATTTTATTTCAAAAGACTCGCATTCCCCTAAAAAAACCGAACAATAATGTTGAATACCCAAGGATGAACAAATAATATCAAGATGGAAAACCACAAGGCCAAAATCGGGTTTTAAACAAAAATAAACTCATGGAAGCAAAAATAACCTTGGTCTGAAAAGTTTATTTTTGAGTGGTTTATAAACCAATATAAACCCCTAGAGAAATAAATCAATCCCTAAGTAAACACCTACAAAAATTAAACTCAGGGTTTATAAACTAAATGAAACACAAATAAGCTACAAGTAAACATGCCCTTAATCAAGAGTTTATATAACAAATTAAACTATTACTTTTAAACTAAATTTAGAAAAATAAATTCAATTATAATATAACAAATTCAGAAAAATAAATTTAAAACTAATTAAAATCACATTAAGGGGGCGTTTGGTTGGAGAAGCGGAATGGAAACGGAATCATTCCGTTAATAGGATGAATTTAGTCAATTCTCATGTGTCTATTCATCCACAAAAAATGTCTCAATTGAGGAGTCTTCCTCATCCTCCATACAAAATTTGTTTCCATTCCTTCATTTTATTACCCTATAGGGTATTAAAAACATCAATTCCTCCTTCCTCCACTTGCATTTACACTAAAAAATGAGATTATTTTCAATAATGTTAGAGGTGTACATAGTGTATAATGTCACGAATATAAACTTGATTCGTTTCCGTTTCCATTCCATTCCCTTCTCATGCAACCAAACGAGGGGTAAATCTTAAACTATTAGTTTTATAAAATATAAGTAATGATATAGTGTATTTTATATATTTTTTAATTTAAAAAAATCTAGAAAAGTAAAAAAAAATATTTAAAAAAACAGAGTTTATTTTTTTTTGAATTAAAATAACAAATATAGTAAATATTAATTTTAACTAAAAATTAAAATTTTAAATTTTAAATTTAAAACTAATTCAAAAATAAATAAAAATTACTATTTTTTTTTTTAATTTAAACAGGGTTTTTTTTTAAATACGTACATTCAAAATCGTAGGAATCATAGATCTTCTATAATTGTGCTTATCTAAATGTTTTTTCAGCTTTCGGACGTTGAACTTAAACCCTAAAATTCAAAATTCAAATCGAAGATCAAAATATTTGAGAGAAAATAGGAATATGTGCGATAAAATATTTTTTTTAAAAGATTAGTATCTACTTTGCGATTAGGACCGATAAATTAAAATAAATAAATAAATAAAAATCTACTCTCTGTTTATACTAAAAGGATGCAACTTTGCAACTTTAGGGTTTCGGCTTTTTTTTTTTTTTTTTTTTTTAATGTTACGTTTTCGGTTAGACTTTGCCTACGTCCGAATAGACATACCCTTCGTGTTTGGATATTACCAACTCTGCATATCACGCAAGACTGCATCTTTTTCATCTAAAATCATCTCCAAATGAACAAAACGCGAATCATACTAATTTCATCCGCGTATCATATATATATACGCTTAGAATTCCCTAATCCATACATAGATGATAGATACGACTACAAACCCCCAAAAAAACATCTGAATATTTGAGCATCAACATTACCTAAACGATTGATTCCTAGTTCATGCAGTATCCAAATTCACCACAAAACATACAAAAAAAATCCAGAAAACTGATTAATATAACTTCTTAGATCCTAATAACATGTTCTTCAAGCTCCTAGCATAGTTTGTAGGTAGCAACTTCACTGCATCCTGCAAATTTGCAAGAAAATTCAAGCCTCAGATCAGCTAAGCGAGTTTCGGAAATATCGAAATGTATCTGAAAGTGTAGGACTTGAGTGAGATTACCCTCCAGGCAATGAAATGTTGATGTCAGTAGATGTTCTTGAATCCTGCATACTACGTGCATGTGCACCCGGCCATGCATCTCGTCCGAACGGGAAAGGCGTTATATTCTGCTGGATTGTGGGACCGGAAATGGTCTGCCCCTGGTTGTTGGTTGTGTCGTCGGCTTTGTCAGCGGGAGCAGGAAGAGCTGGAACTGGAGTTGTTGGTTGAGATACAGGATGAGATTTGTGCTTCTTTTTTGGTTTGTGTTCGGGTTGATTACTTGGTAGAAAACTGGCAACAATTATCTTAAGAAACAGAAATGAAGATAAAAGGTTCAATGATCGTGTGTCCGAGGGCCCAAGATAAGCCTGAAATACGAACAAGTTAAGGCATTTTACCTGAACAGGACTAGCAGCCATGAGCAAGCCAGCAACACATCCACCAACGACGTGCCCATTTGGGCTCGACAATGATACGCTCAGCCCACCTGCTCTGTACCTCGTACCTTCTCTCTCGGTAGGAGTGAAAGATCCACACAAGTTCACTATTTCAAATCGTCCCTGAATTGGCAAGTGTGTGTTTTTTATCACAGTTGTATATAAAGGTTTATTTGTCATGCTGTCAATCAATGAGAGATCATACATCAAATATTCCTTATGACTCAAATGATACGCAAATGCGTCTTAGGAAACAAAATAGTTACTCTAAGCAGATGAAATGTATAATTCATCAATGTGCAAGCAAACAACCTGAAACAAGACATTCAATATTGTTTGACAATGTAAGTAGCGTAAAATGGGTTTGTAGGCTGTTATTGTACAGATGAGCCTAATCAGGGCTCTTATGCTTCTAATGGGATAAAATAGGGTTACCTAAAAAATTAAGGGGTGTAGGTTGTAACAGCAATACGAAAAAGGCTTTAGTAACCTATTCTTCTCATGTATACGTATTGGAAAGTGCGTACCTCGTATGTCAAAGTACCTCCAGAAGAATCAGATTGCTTAAGTGTAGCATTAGAAATAGTTCCATTAGCAGATAGAATGCAAATAGCTCTTGGCCCTTGTTGACAGAAAGATATAACCTTTGCGGTGACGTCCTATACAGGCAAATTATATCAGCATTACTGTGGATTATGAATGTTTAGTATCTTACAATATACTACCACAAAAACACCAATCTTGATCTCATGTTTTTGTCCACACAAGTTGCTAAAAAAATTTATAATCTATTTTCTGCCAAGATATATACATTTGACACATCACGAGTTTCTTGTTTGAGAATGTTTAAAAAAAGATAAGGAAAATATACAAGAACAAGTGAGAAACTTGCAACTTTACGAGATCTCAGGTACGCTATATGGAAAGGAAACACACAAGTAAAAACAACTACGAGTGCAAAGCGAAAATCCCGGACAATTTCTTTATCTTTTGTTTCTAGTATGTTAGTACTACACCAAGAAAAAGTTAAGACATACCTCGCCAGCATTTACAGTAATAACATGAGGAGTAAAATGAGCACCGTCACAAGATGCGCCTCCTTTGCCTACATGGAATTACGAAAAAACTATTGGTTAATCAACAAGGGTTGCAAATTAACAAATAACTAGAGTATCTACTGAAGTTACTGAACAGCATCATACAGATTTGCAATCTAGGCAAGCATTTCTGGAAAGTAATCTAATACGAATACATTTACGGAAGGCATAAGTTTCAAACATTAGATGGGAAGGTATCAAATTATCACTCTGAATGTAATTCATACAACATCAAATTGTATCCACTCATCTGCAGAAATTTATAACAAATAGGGCCACAGACATGATAAGACAGATTAGTCACTCACATCAGACAAATAAAAGAAACTTTCAGATGGTTCTATACAATGTTCTGCAACACAAAATTTGACTGGCATAGATTATGATCTTTAACTAATGAGATATCAACTAAATGAAGAATGGACAAATGCATGCTTAATTACCCATATTCTTCATCTCCGCACTAAGACTGTTTTTCGTTTCTGAATTTGATCGGACTTTCCCACGCTTTCCACTGGAGTAGGCGCCAGTGGATGGTGAAGCCGAAGACGAAATAGGCATAGGTGACAATGCTCCTGCAGCTGAACCATCAGGGGCATACTTCCTTGGCCTCCCCCTCTTCTTCTTCTCCATCATCCCCGACATACCAGAACTCGTCGGAGTCATCACAGAAGGTGAAACCGTCACTGGAGCATCCAGCCTTGGCACAATATGATAATTCGACGGAGCTTCTGACCCAATCACTCTCACTCCTGTAACCATGTTTTCAACCATGTTTTCTTTTCCTTCCATTTACAATTTGTGCAATTAATCAGTTTTTTTCCTATGTCTTGGCAACCCTAAATTCAAAAACCAAATCCTTTTATCTGCAATAAAATACATAAACCATTAATCAATCCCTATGGTCTAATTTCATTACCAAATTTATCAGATTCAACATTTTTCATCAGTGCATGCAGTGTAAGAGTCACAAGATCAACAAAACAAAAACCCATCTGAAATGCAGAATGCTTAAGGCAATATAAGATTTCACCAAACATTTAAAAAAAAAATTCAAGCCAATCCCAACTCAAATCCCTCTTAATTCCACCCAAATTACTTGATTAAAACTACTATCTAGCAAAATAAACCAAGATAAGAACATAATTATCTCATAAAATGACGAACAGAAAACCCACAACTTATTTTAAAATTAAAAATGATAATTAAGCGGCTAATAGATCGATGGTAAAAGCAAGCAACTTAGAAGCAGCAAGTAAAAAAGAGAAGTTTCAAACCTACACGCAATCACAGAATTGCATCAACAGTAAACCAGAGAAGGCAAAAAAAACAAAAAAATAAAAACCAAACCATACCAAACGACGTCGTCGAGTGCTGCTATACCGACAAATCTGCAATAAAGCCAATCAACTACTTCAAAAAGAGACAAAACCCATAGACCAAAACAGAGTGCTTCACTTCAGTTTTTCTTCGAAATTACAGCAAGCCGGAAAAGGGTTCAGGTCGCCGGAGAAATGAAAACAAAATCCCCGGTTCGTCTGAGAAATGATGCGAAGAAGAAAGAGGGAGGGAGAAAAAGAAAATTTGGGGAAATGAAAATAAAATTTATGGTGGAAATTTGTGAAAAGCATTAGTAAAGGGGAAATTTTTTAGGCAAAAATAAAAATATTTTTTTATTCAAGTAGGAAACGTATTAATTAATTCAAGTTTTGCCAAAATCGAAAAAATTAAATCGAGTTTACGCCACGTTTGGAATCCGATGAAAACAAAATGTAATTTGATAAACTTATTTAGTAACATATTATTAAAAATATTTTATTATAATAAGTGATTTTCATTTCTAAAATAATATAAATTAAAATTATATAACCTTGAAAAAGAAATTTCTAAATTTATAGATCACAGAAATACATGATTTCTATAAATATGGTAACGTTTTAAAGCAATTACGGTTATATGTTGATAAGTTTAATCAAATATCTAAATGTTTCGATAAGTATGATATAATAATTTTTTTTATTTTAAAATAAAACACAAATAAGATTTTATCTCATACTAGTTTATATCCCGCACATTGTGCGGGTATATTTAAATATTGATGAATTTTCAAAGACGGATCCCATAAGATCTGTGTGCGAGTAGGGAAGTGAGACGAAAGACGGAAGATGAGACACTTTCATTGATAGGGAATACTGAAACCAAAGTTGTTGAAATAATAGTTATTGAAAATAAATTACGAAACATGAACAATAGAAAAAGGAATTCAGACAAAGTAACTTTGAAAATCCGATTATCAAATTATCACAACCCTTAAAGGATAAAGAGATTTAAGTTTAAAAAATTACACTTATTTATTTAAAAAAAAAAAAATTAAGGACCATATATGTAACGTATCTAAAATTTTCAAATTTCAAATCATTTTGTAAACAGAGTTGGAATAAATTTAAACGATTAATTCTATGAATTAATGTAATTACAAACTTACTTTTTTTAAAATAAAGGGAAGGTGCATTAACATATTAATAATAAATTTTCATTTGTAGAAATAAAAATAATATAATGTAATATTCTAATATCTAGAAGAACTAGAATCAAAGTATATAGAAATGCTTTAATCGAACAAATATTTCATTCTTAAAATATTGTGACATTCAAAGTAAATCTTGATATGTTTTAATCGTATCAAATATTGTAACAATTTAGATAAGGATGATATTTAAATCTACATGCAATGAGTTTTAAAATTTTTTATTTAAATAGAAAACACAAATAATATTTTATCTCAAATTTATATAACCAAAAAAATAGCTCGTTAACCACATTTCGAATCTTAATAATTTAGGTCAAAATTCATTTGAGCTAAAATAAAGAAAAATGATCAAAAAATACAAATTATAAGATATAAAAAAAATTATATAAATTTTAAAAGATACTATTTAATATATAAATTATATTTCAAATTAAATTAATTTTAATACGAGATGAATTTGTGGCTAAATTTTATTACAAAAATTGTCCACACATTTTAAATCAAAAAAATAATCCCTATATTTTATTTTATTTTATTTTAAAATACTCACGCTATTTTTGTATGTAATAAAGGTTAGTCATCACTTTATTCTTAAATATTTAAGACATTGTACTCATTAAAAAATTAAAAAGTTTTAAAAATAATTTTTTTTTGTTAATAGACCCATATTTAGGGGTTTAGTTACAGTGAAGTTCTTGAAAAAAACTCTACCTAGAATTGAATGAATCTGGGCCATTAAATGATGATTCAATGGTTGGATTAAGTTCATTCTCTCTCCAAATCTTTTTAATTTTCAATTACCTTTAATTGAGTTTGATTATTTCTATAGGATTTTTTGAACTTCACCTGGAGTAATTCTAGGGAAACAAGACCCCATATTTAGTGTCATTAGTGTTTATCACTTTTATGGGTAGTTTGAGAAAAAAAATTCATGCAAACTCAATGAAAGAATATATCACTTATTGAAAAGGTTGTGTACTTTGAAATTTTAAAATTAAAATATTTAACGTAAATTTGTGTAAAAAATTTCTATTTCTATTTTAAGTTTTAAATTTTTGAAATTATTTTTAATATATACCAAAAATTTTGTGGAAATATCACCAAATATGGGTCTTTAACCAAAATTTTATTTTAAAATTTAAAAACTTCTCAATCATTTTATTGTTATATTTTAAATAAATGTCCTAAAATAGTTAAAAAATTAAGTGATAACTAACATTTATTACATAATTTGTTAGTTATACAAAAGTAATATATTGATATTTTTGAAAGTAAACATAATATAGGGGCGATTTTGTGCGAGTTAAAAAGGTATGGATAATTTTTGTAATAAAGTTGGTCATAGTTTTATCACGCGTATCAAAATTTCTTTAAAGTGAAATATCTTGTATATCAATTAGTAATTTTTAAAGTCTGTTTTATTTTTTATCCATGTCTCATAATTGGTATTATTTTCGACCTTATTTTATTTAGTAAATATACTCTTAATAGAATAGTAGTGACAAATAAATTAGAATAATTTAAAAAAATATATAAAATAAAAATCAACAAAAAGAGCTTGTATCACCAAACATTTTTTTCAAAATAACGAAAGATAAGTTTAGTCAAATTTTCTATTTATTTAGTTACAGAAAATGAGATTTCTTTTTCATAAAAAATATAACAAGAAAGAAAAAATATAAATATTTTAAAAAAAAAGCTATCTAAATATTCAATTCAAGAAGGTTTGAAATATTGGCTTTTACTTGTTCAATTTGATTAGAAATATTTTTTATATTTAAAATTGATCTTTTTAGAATGATTTAAAATGACCGGCCGATATTTCAAATAATTGTACCGTTGTCGATCATAAATCTTTTTATGTTGTACCAAATATTTTAAATAAAACAAAAGTCATATTTAAATTATAATTATAATTTGATTGAGACTTTATCACTAGACAAATGAAAGTAGATTTTTAATTTCTTATATGATTATTATTATAACTAAATAAAATTTAGACAAATAATTAATATAAAAAAAAATCAGGTAATGGCGATATTTTTCTCAAAAAAAATATATTTTTCACCTTATTATTTTTACACATTTACACGATTCTCACGGTTATTCATTTTGATTTACTTAAATTGAAAGACAAATCCAATTTGTAGGAGTATTTTAATTTGTTAAGTTGAACAACTATATTTACTATAAACTATTTATACAATAAATTCAATATAAAAAACAAAAATTGATTTTGATTGTAAATTAAGTCATAAATGAGTCAATTATATAGTGGGTGTCGTCCACCGAGCAGTGTAGTCCGTAATTAGGAGTGGGACGCACATTCGAGACTTCGACACGTGTAACTTACCCATAATGACAAGTGTAAGTCTGCACAATCACTTAAATTAACAACAAAACTTTAACTAATGACATCTATATATAATTTTAATATTTTGATTGATAAACTATTTATAAAATGATTATAATTAATACTTAAAACTACTAACTAATTTACGTTATAATTTAGAGAAAATTGTCTAAACAATACCATCTTTTAATCTAAATAAATTTTGGTACCCCGTCGTTTAAACTATCACAACGCTACCTCACTTATTGAGCCCGACCAAAGATTAATACCTAGGGTTGTGCATCCGGTCCGGTGGACCGTAAATTGATAATACTTTGGACCGTAGACCGGACCGAGACCGGATCGTAAATAGTCCGGTCCGATTCCAGGTTGCACCGGTTGTACATAACTTGTGCAATTTTGAATATTGCGGACCGGACCGGTTTGTACCTAAATTGTGCAATTTTGGTGAGGTTTTCCGATCCAAAACCGGACCCGGGATGGACCGGATCAGACCGAATTACACCAGACCGGACCGGAAATTGTAGTTTACGGTCCAACCCGGGTTATGGTTTTATAGTCCAAAAATCGGACCGGACCGTAACCTGGATTTTCAAAAAAATTGGACCATAGACCGGACCGTAAATTCCGGTCCGGACCGGCCCGATTTTGCACAATCCTATTAATACCTGAATTACTGTTCATACGTTAAGTCATATCGGTGTTAACTATCTGGGACAAAATTGCCCACCTACCTTAGGCAAAATTGTCCACCTACCTTAAATATTTAACACCGATTTGTTAACTTAACGTGTGAACAGTAATTCAGGTACTAATCTTTGATCGAACTCAATAGATGAGGTATCGTTCTAATAATTTAAATGACGGGATACTAAAGTTTAGTCAGTCTAAAACATGTTACCATTTAAACAATTTTCTCCATACTTTATAATTTATGTAAGTATATTAAGTATACCATATCATTTTACACAATTAAAAATAAAACAGGAAACCTATACATCAAGAGCGGAAAGAATCACAGCATCGTGGGCAAACAGGAGCCTATCAATTAGCAAATCTTTTTAATTAATAATTTAAAATAAAATTAGGCAAAATGAATTACTTAAACAGTAAAGGTGGGGCCCTTATTAGGGACAGGTGGCGTGATTAGCTCCAATAGGGTTTGAAGCTTTGAAAATGCTTAGAGGTAAAGCCTTAAATTTTTGTTAGGTGGTATGTTTATCAATCTACTTATCTACCCATGTGCACCTTCACATAAAAGTTGCAATATATTATACAATATTTTTAATCACTTTATTTTATTAAATAGGTTGATTTACGACTATTCGACTTGTGATTTATTTTTTTGTATATTATTGTAATAAATTGGCTTTTAGGGTCCGTTTGGTTTTTCGGAATCGGAAACGGAATGGAAACGAATCTACTCCATATGTATATCCTTCTTCATGAAAGTTTTTGGAATCTTGGAGTAATTGAAGCTGAATTTGATTACTTTTGATACCCTATAGGGTAACAAAATATGGGGAAACAAGTGTATTTTGCACGTAAATATAAGGAATGATTCCATAGAATTTCATGAATAAGGATATACATATTGATTAAATTCGTTTCCATTCCGTTTTCGTTTTCGGTGTTGGAACCAAACGGGCCCTTAGTTTCTAGAAGTGTCTTTACTTGCGAGAATTTCCATTTTTAGTTATGAGATTATTTTATGAATTTCATTGTGTATACGAAATGTAAGAAACTCATTATAAATAACTTATTAATGATATTTCATTGTCTAATTATCAAATTAAACCCATAATTATTATTTGATTCATGTGGATTGTGCACCACGTTCTTTGTCACATTTATGATTTTTTGAATCGTTTTATTTGAATTATATTTAAGTTGTTCTTTCTATCACAAAATCTATAAAATTGTTGGATGTTGGGAATTTGCCACGAAATATTTTGGCAAACATATATTTAAATCTAAATTTTAAAAACAAAAATGAATGTGGGCTCCAAACTTATAAACAATGAATAATGTAATATTTTATTTATTTTATTTTAATCATTCCCCACAATTTTTTAACTTATATGTTATAAAACAAACAGATTATACTTATTCAAAATTTGTATTTATAAGTATATATTTTAAATTTGTGTTTTTTTTTACTACGACTCTGATTATATAAATTTTATTTTTTTAGAAAAAACGACTCTAACTTTACAAATATACAAAAAATATCCAAATTGCATATAAAAAATGTCCAATTTTCTTACGTAAATAGTTGTTGCGCGTGAGAGAGATAAAGAGCTTTGCACTGACACGTGAGAAGTTTGAGGTGAATGTGGGACCCATGTCTTCTTTTAGGTTGACCACTAATTTGATCGTTGACTAGAATATGCCAGTGGAACATTTATAACCAGCAATTTCAAATTATTCAAGCTGCAAATAGATCAAGTGTTGAAAAAATATTGCAAAAAAAAATGAAAGGCTATTATTTTTAC
Source organism: Fagopyrum homotropicum (assembly GCA_033239125.1). Classification (NCBI taxonomy): domain Eukaryota; kingdom Viridiplantae; phylum Streptophyta; class Magnoliopsida; order Caryophyllales; family Polygonaceae; genus Fagopyrum; species Fagopyrum homotropicum. Next base: position 163,055,679 of record BSWB01000002.1, on the reverse strand, counting down.
GTTATAATATTAGGGAAAGCAAATTATTGGAAAATTAATCATGCACCAGAAACAAGTTCTATTTCTGAACAAATCTAATCAACAACTATCCTTGAAATAACGTTTCTTCTAGCTCTATATATCTCTATTTGTAAATGTAAGAGATAACATTCATTACCTTTTGTGGACAACAAATCCAGCTCTGAGCTCCTCAAATGAGTATTCAAGAACTTCACCAATTCCAATGGTAGGTTTGTTGGCTGAAGGGATTGAGTAAGGAGTGCCTGGGGTGGTGATTGTTTGCATTGGGGCGAAGAATGACAATGGAGTTGTAGGAAGGGGAGAATGTGTGTTTTCCGGGGTTGTATTCACATGATCTCGATCGGTTGATCTGGATTTGGATGTTGTGCTTGGAGGTGTTCTAATAAGTGGCTTATTTGGTGGAGTTTGGCTATTTGATTGTGTGATTCTTTGTTCTTGGGAGTTCTTATGATTGATTTTTTGTGTAACTAATGGAGAAACCGGAGAGAATGGCTTCCTTGTTGTGTTGATTTTACCTGCACCAAAACATGTAGTATGTAACTAGGCCTTTTATCATTATTACGGGTAAAATTAGATGTATCTAAAAAATAAAAGCCTATAAAAAAGAGTTTACTTAACCCAATTCTTTCAAAAATACCTTGGAGGTGATTTGTGAAGTTGGTTTGAGGGCCGCGAGTGAGCTTATTGATAGGATGTGAATGGAGACTGAACTTTTCAGGTTTCGATTTTTGGAGCATGGCGCCGCCAATAGAGTATCTCTTGTTTGCTGCAGCTCCACCGCCCATGGAGTATCTTGGAGCTTTTTTGATACTCTTTGATGGGCTTGCTTTTGATCCAAACAAAACCTCCTGCTCAGCAAGAAGCTGTCCTTGAAGCTTCTTTTGATCCTAAATATTGAAATACTTTGAGAAATTTGTAATGTAAATATTTTCACGTGATAAAATCTGCTTGTACGAAAATGCATACTCTTATTCGCTGTTGTTCTAGTTCTTTTTCCTGCCTTAGAATGTTGTATTGTTCAAGCATAGACAGCAGCTGGACCTGAAGTACAACAGATTTAGTGAGAACTACTCAGCAGTGTATGACATACACAAAGAAGGAAGCTTACTCCATCATATAAGAATTCTGTTCCTCTTTCTTTCTCCCATGCCCGGGTTTTTTGAGTCAAGTTCTCCATCATTGCTGCATTAAACAAAGTATTTTTTCATGAGAATTGTAATTTACTAAGTTGCTGAATACAGCTTAGAATTTAAACCATTATAAAGCTTACCAGGAATTTTCTTGACCATGGCACGAGCTTTCTCAGCACGTTTCAGAATAAGATGTGCGCCTCTTCCTGGATTGTACCGATTATCATCCTGAGATGAATGCAGTAGAGAAGTTCAAATATGATCAAAGAATTGTAACAACAACCATAATACTGTTTCTGAATACGAACAATGAGAGTCATGAGACTACCCTACCCTATTGTATTCCTCTAACCAGCTTTCCTCTTCGCAAGCTGTCTTCCATTTTTCAATCCGTTCAAGAATCTCTTTTCGACTATACGCCTGTTCTTTAGCCTCTGAAATCTGAAGGTCAATTTGATCCAATAGGTATCCAGGATCAATGGCCCCTACAAGAAATTGAAATGTAATGATCTTTACATGCATTATAGTTATGACCAATAGTGAAGTTCAATAATTCCCTTCAACATATACAGTTTAATGAACATAATTCTTTATCACAGATTCACAGGTAGATACATGTAATGGACATTACCGGAATCTATAGCTTCAACAGAGTATTGTGTGGCACTCCATACATCAATAACCATGTGTGACTTCCTGCAAATCTCCTCCAGTTCTGACCTCCTTTTGAGAATTAGTTCTTTCATTTTGCTTGACTTAAGATTCTCCAACCTCAAGACTTCAGCCTCAGCCTGTAGATAGATCTTGTCAGGACTTCCAAATTATAGAACCTTAAAAAGGAAAAAGAAGAAGATTATCTACTACAAAACAGAACAACATACAAAGCCGATTGCATCCATGGAAAGGCAGTTTGGCTCAGTAATTTCCAGTTCAGATGCAGCTATCTTGGAGGTGATATTTTGAAACCTATGTTGCTCTTCAGTTGGAGTATCCATCAAATTCCACAACTCCAACAGTGTACCTGCAAGATCTTGAAGCTGGCAAAACTCTTGAAATCAGTACAAGGAAACAACCATTACAAAATTTTAAAAAATGAAGTACATAAACCAACCTTGCACAATCTTTGTATCTTAACCTCCTTAAGACTTTCTACAGCAACAGACAATTTCTGAATTGTAACATCGTCTATGTTTTTGGTGCCCTTGTAATCATCCAAAGTTGGATTAATCTCTCCTACCTTGTCTTTGAAATCAATACCAAGTACTGAGCACAATGAACTCAACTTATTCAAGTGGTCCATAATCTTCTCTAGCCGGTCACTCTACAACATACGAACGTGTGAGTAAGACGTGGAAGAAAACTGAATTTGGGAGGAAGGAAAGATGGTGTCCACTACCTTTTCTTTTTCTAATGCATCCAACCGAAGATGCAACGCTTCCAAACTTTTCAATGAAAGGTCATCTGGATCTACTCTTTGCAAGTGAACTCCTTGAGGTGTATACAGCTCACTTGAAATGCTGTTTATTTGCTCCAAAACATCAACAAATTGTTTTTCTCTTTCATTTTTCTTTCTCCTAATATCATCTAGACGGGTAACAACAGTATTCAGTTCTTCCTTCAAATTAGCAGCTTTCTGATCAGGCTGAACACATAACAAATGAGATAAGTCAGGATAACCTGAATCCAGGAGTGGGAGTAGATTGAGATTTCTTCAGCATGATTCAAACCTGCGTGATGTGCACCGGATGGATGCCCATGGCAGAGTAAATTTGTGCAAGCTCGGCTTCAGAATCAGCAATTGCTTGACGAAGCTGAGCTCTACATTGATATGCATGATCCACTTTTTTCCTATACACATCTAAACATTCTCGTTCAATTTCAAGAAGCATATTCTCCTTCGTTCCATCAGTTTCTCCCACTTCATCCCATATTTTCTACACACGAGTTCAAGTAAAAAAAAAAAACCAAAGAAAAAATAGTAATTAGGTATCCTCACAGTTGTCAGATCAAATTCAAGTAACGAGAGTAAATCTAACCAAACCTGAAGTTCAAAGAGAAGGCTGCCGCATGTAGTCTCGATTTTGGTGAGTAGATCACCGCGACGAACAGACATTTTCGAATCTTACTTCACTGTATCATTAACACAATGAAAACAAAATGGACTCCGATCAACCACCAGCAACACAGAAAATTGCAATTCGAAGTGATTAAAGCAATAAACAATGTAAATCGAAACTCAAACCACATGATATCACTTCCGATCATAACCAGAAAGTATGAAAAAAGAGAGAATTACGTGATTGCTGTCGATGAATCAATATTTTCACAACGGCAGGAAGAACAGTGAATGAGTGAAGGCATAAACCCTTGGAATGGAGTTAGAGATGAAGGTGCGAACTGCGAAGGAGGGTTTGAAGGAGATGATTGAGAGAAAAGCCGTTGAAAATGAGAAAGGATTACAGAAATTTCGGTTACATTTATCCACAATTACTGCATATTTGTAGATATTGTATTGGAGGCGAGCGGGAATCATGTGGAATTTTTTTCTCATTTAAAATTTCAATTTCCATATTTATCAGATGAAATATTGTACACGTAATTATTGGTTAATTACTTAAAAGTTTCTTGTAAGTTAAAATGTTAACTATTTACCCTTTCAAAGGCTAGTAAGTTTGAATTTTGAATATTTTAGGGGTTTTCTTTTGGAATTAATGACACTTTTGAGTTGAAAGATATCATTAGTACATTTATAGTCGATAAGATATGAAAAGAAAATGATGTTCTAATGCAAGTTAATTTGAAACGATTGTAGAAAATATTCAAATAACGTTCCGTTAGGATAGTTATCGAAAGAAATATTGCGGTAAATAAACTCTTTTTATAAGTATTTGTTTTGTACACTCCAGTTATATAGAGGTATATTTACTAAATAAGTTTATGTTATAGTACTCTTAATAGAAAGTTTTTGAATTGCACAACCTAGTTAAATAGAGGTATATTTACTAAATAAGTTTATATTATGGTATTCTTAATAGAGTAACAGTATGGTACTCTTAATAGAGTAATAGTGGTAAAAGATATGGATTTCTATTAGAAATCCAAACACATTAAGAAATGAGTTTTTTTCTTCCCGTCATCGGTCCGGTGAGATCGGCTATTATAACCGTAAAACGGTCCGATGAGATCAGCTTTTATAACCGTAAAGTATATTTATTGTCCTCGTTAAAGTCATCAGTCCGGTGAGATTGACTTTTTATAACCATAAAGTATATTTATTGTAGTCTTTAAAGTCGACCGTTAATGCCATGTAACCATAAAAATTCAAATATTCGGTGATATTGGGCTAGTGATCTAAACTCACCATAGTAGGATTAAGACAATTTAACGGTACAAAGTAATTTCATATTTTAGAGGTAGTTCAACCTAAAGTATTATTGATGATAAACCACCAAGTTCGGGATCATCAAAATAAAAAACGATAAATCGCGTTTGATCTAGTTCAACCTAAAGTATTATTGATGATAAACCACCAAGTTCGGGATCATCAAAATAAAAAACGATAAACCGCGTTTGATCTTTCGTGCCCTTGTAAGAAGGAAAGGTTCAAGGCAAAGATCAAGCCAGAAAGAACACAAAAACATCAGATAAACCGAGTTTGATCTTTCGCGCCCTTGTAAGAAGGAAAGGTTCAAGGCAGAGATCAAGCCAGAAAGAACACAAAAACATCAAATGCAACCGATTGTAAACTACAATAGACATTAAAAAGTGAGGGAACATATATTGCACAGGATGCTAAACATGACGAGTGATATATAGAGAAGTTAACCGAAGAGTACAAGGTTGATTTCTCGTGTACCACAGGAGGCGAACTTTACAGTACAGTACACAAGCATAAATGCTATAAAGCAAGTTAGATTCACCAATTTTGATCTCTTGTATACATACACCCCAACATCTAACAGAAGGGAACCTCCTAAAAAAATTGAGCCCACAGATCACACACTACACAATCTCCCCGTGCCGAAACCCGCTGTCCCCACAATCCGTACTGGAATCTAAACCGCAAGGGGAATCATACCACTTCGGATTCTCGGGGTAGAAACTATCTACCTGAATACCGGCAAGCCCTACATCCGTGTCTATACTGTCATCATGCCTTGTTGGCTTTGTAAGTTTGGACCCTTGGGAATGAAGGATGCTCTTCTCATCAAACTCGCTACTGTTCAACCATTTTTCGGCTTTACAAGCCTCACTAATCAGGTCCTTCCCGCTTCTACATCCCGCATCGACTTGGTCCCATGGGGCAACTTCATTAAGTGTTCGCTCAAAGCTGTCATCATCATCGTCAATCAGATCAGTATCCTTGCCATCAACATAAATTCCTTCTGTGTGTGCATCACTCCAGTGAGCCAAATCACCATCCCCGAGCAAAACATCTGGATGCTGCTTATTGGCTATCAATACGACGGGCTTTGAAGCTTCATCTCCTAACAACCTAACTTTATTTACAATATCATACAAATCTCTAGACACTGAGCCTAGTAGCTCATGTGGGATCTTTCCGATTTTACCTTCAAGGAGCCCAACTTCATTTCTCAACTCCTGCAATTGATGCATTACCGTGAGACGGAAATCCCCTTCATCTCCACCCAAACCCGAGAGAACATCCTCTCCTTCCACAACCTCATTCACCCCATACTCAGATTCCTGTTCCATCAAGAATGCTCCTTTTTGGCCAACAACCCGATGCATAATCCTAGCATTACCATCCAAGGGGCCTGGTTCATGCCCTGTGTGAACTGCATACAACTTAAACACCGCCATCCCTTCCTCCTGATAAACAAAAGTCTTATCCTTCTCATTATAATTTGCAATCGGCACAATTGCTCTAATCCTGAAACCACACCCACATCGCTTAGATGCATATGGCTCTCTCTTCAGAGCCTTGGAGGACTTTTTCGAAGCAGGTTCTCCAGCCCGGTGACAAGCATAGTCCTTGACCTCAGCCATGAAGGGCTTATACCTAATATATTTCTGCCTTATACAAAGCACAACCTTGTGTTTCTTAGCCAACTGTTGGAGCTTATTCGGAACCTCCTTTGCAGGCACATCAAAGGACTCAGTGTACTCAAATCTCCTCCTTTTCGGTCTCCCACCACCAAACCCACCAGCACTCCCATCACCACCTCCCAATCCTGAGCATATAGGGCAAGCAGAAACACAAACCCTAATATAGCTCTCAGGAATACCATAGAACTTAGCCCCGACAGTCCAAACTTGCTTAATCCTCTCAATTGTATCCTTAAGCCCTAAATGTTTCAAATCGCTATCCCCATGGAAACTCATTACAATATCCTGCCACTGATTGAAATGCGAAACGAATTGCTGAGAGCTACTATTTTTGAAGCAAATAAAATGGTTACCATGTTCATCAACGTGGGGCTGAAGCTTATCTTGGATTCTCTTCCAAGCAGTAGTGTAAGCAGTATCCTCGTTTCGATCTTTCCAAACAGCTCGCCAGGAGCGAAGAACATCAGGAGAAGTAGCAGTTCGGATCTCAACCGGAGTCGCAAGCCGGCCTTCCACCAAACATTTGATCATCAAGCAATGCGACTCTTTGTTAAACGTGTAGAATTGAGACGAAATATGAGGCTCTGGGTTCACGAATCTTGGTCGGGTCAGTTCAATTGAGCTTGAAATTGATGGATCGGCGGAAATTAGGGTTTGCGGAGGGGGAGGCACGTGAGGCAAATTAGGGGGCTTTGTAACAACGTCGTCTGGATCGTCGTCGGAGGGTCCCGGAGAGGAGTTATCATCGTCGGTGTCACGGTAAAGGAGGGAGAAAGGTGGTTCATGGCTGACGGAGGTCTGGAAACGGCGATGGGTTTCGTCGTCGTTGTCTAAGATCTGACGGTGATGGTGGTGGTGATGGAAGTGTCGGTGGAAGAAGGGCTCGCCGGAATCTTCATCGGACTTGCTGGGATTCATGGCGAATTTAGAGAGGAATTGGAGAGGTAACGAGGGAGCGTGCAGTGAGTCCTCTGACATTAATGCTTTCCTCCTCTTCTGTCTTCTTTCTCCTTTTCTGGTTCTACCTTTTTTCTTTTTTCTTTTTCCTTTTTCTGATTAATTTATTAATATTTTTGCCATTTTCTAAAAATCCTTTCAGCTTCTCTACTGACACACGAAATAAAGACAAATAGAGAGGTTAAAATTTGGACTATTTTAGTTTGACAAAATTAGAAAATAATCCCCATTTTTGAAATTGATCGCGATTAATACCCTTATCTTTTAAAAAAAACTTTGTAAAAATTTAAAATTAATGTAAAATTAATCAATATCACAACAAAATCAATATATAAAATTTAAGTGAAAATTATATCATAATCAATAACAACTTAATTTTTTAGTTTTTCTTAATAAAATAAAAAAGATTTATAATATAATTATGTTATTAACTATGTTAACTAATTATTTGTGTGATAACAATTGTTATTATCGCAAAACAAATTTAATTTGTGGATAAACTTTATAAATAGGCCAATATAGTAACATGTAATTTAATACTTTTAACTCCTAAAAAGAGGAAATGGATAAAATTTATGTAGGAAATAATAAAATAAATTTAATAGATGAATATGAAGGAGGAAATTGATAGTTTTTAATCAAGGAGTCATGAATAGAATCCAAAATTTATTCTATAATTACAAGAAAATCATTAGTCAAATGGAATAATATGTTATAAATTATATAATTTCTTTGTTTAAAGGATAATGACTTTATTTGTTATCTTAATTTAGAAAGAATTAAACTAAATAAAAATCATGTAAAAATAGGTGATGTAACTTGATGATGACATGTGACAAAATTTAATGTGACAAAGTTTATATACGATATTTTGGCGTAGTATGAGTTGACACGGTGTTATGATGACAAGTAATCTTATCCACTTCTATTTTAGTATTATATAATAGATGTTTCGAAATTTATACAATATCTACCAACGAAACTATTACTTGATCAAGTAACATAATATGGCACATTTCCAATTTTCCGTGAAAGAAGATTATTTAGGGACAATACTAAAAGCGAATAAATTAGATTTGTAGTTATGGTTACTTCAACTTACCATATGCCTACTATACTTCTATACTATATAGTTAGCATGCAAGATCGAAAAGTCGTTGATATGGGCTTGAATATGATTTTTTTTTCCTCAATCCATTTTAAATGATTCATATTTTTTATGAAAGTGATAGTCGTTTCTCTCATTATTTTTATTTTTATTTTTTTTTACTTTAGTATGCATTTTTGGACCGTTGATCATTGTTATAAAATTATTTTAATTTACGTTTAGATAAACGAACACGTTACGGGTTTAATTCAACATATATACTCAATGTGGTTGAACACTTTGAAGCATTATTGACCTATAACCATGAACCTCAAATTTGGTACGAGATACTACCTTATTTGCATTCATAATAAATACCATATTTCTTTTTGAAAAATTATGCAATATTTATTATTTAAATATTATTTATGCAAATCTGCATGGATCAATACCACGTAAGCCTGCAAGTTCCAGCCCAAACCATAATATAATGGGCTTGGACCAGTACACAAAAGTTCTCGACATGAGGCTTTTCAAAGAAAGGCTTGGTAGCAAAACATTCCCACATCGGTTATTAGAACTTGTAAGGAGTCCCTTTATATACCTTGTGAAGCCTCTAACGTTCGTCTCTTCGGAGACATCTGATAAAATTGGAACGATACAGAGAAGATTAGCATGGCCCCTGCGCAAGGATGACACGCACAAATCGAGAAATGGTCCAAATTTTTTTGCACTTTTTTTTTCCCTACTATCCTTGCTTGAATATGTTCGGTTTTTCTGTTAATATAGGTTATACTGTGTGTAATTGATAGGGAATTTGGATCTATACTTCAAATTTTCTTCTTTGACTTCTGATTAAAGTTTTCTTGAGCAATTTGGTTGTTATGCAGCTCAAGTGTTTGATGAAATGCTTAAGAGTGTCAATTGCTGTCAAAAATTTCCTGTTGTAGGAATATGATTATACTGCACTTCTGATTCTGAATCTAAAGCAATTGAACATATTTTTAACAAGGTTTTTAAGCAGATTTTTGAAAGTGCATTAGGGTTATGATAGATGTTTTGAGTTCTAACATTGTGGACAAATGAACAGCATAGAAATTGTATCAACTATTTGGCAAAATTTCCCCTAGAGATATTCAAACAAACTAAAGGGTAAATGGGCCTGACCTTGAATTCTAGTCTATCACCCTCATTGTCATTCAAGTAAAGTTGTTTGATTCCTCTCTTTAATGAAGTTGTGATCTTGATGTTGTATGCAAGATTGCTAATTATATTCATTGACATTGATGATTAGTACCAAGATAAGGTATCCAATTAGTTGGATGCTCCATAGAAGTATAGACATTAAGATCATTATTAAACACAGTTATTTTATGTAATTGACTGTTAGGTTCTATGTACATCAAGCACATATCTTTTTGTATAGAATGGATTTTAACACTGTCTTTTTGTAACATATGGCTCAGATCTTCATTAACCAATAAATGTCATATCTAATTACTCAAAACAGCAACAAAAAAAATCAAAAGTTGATGGGTAGTAACTGGGAACCAAATCGAAATTTATAATTAGTCAACTTAAATCATCTTGAAATATGATCACCATTAAACTGTGTGTAATTTGTTGTGATTGATAGGGAATTTGGGTCTATACTTCACATTTTCTTGTTTGACTTCTGATTAAAGGTTTCTTGAGCAAATTTATGTCTTACTGCAGCTCAAGTGTTTGATGATATGCTTAAGAGTGTCAATTACTGTCAAAAATTTCCTGTTGTAGGAAGATATGATTATATTGCACTTCTAATTCTGAATCTAACACAATTGAACATGTTTTTAGCATAAAGGGGACCAAAGACAAGGTTTTTCAGCAGATTTTTGAAAGTGCATTAGGGTTATCATACATGTTTTGAGTTCTAAGATTGTGGACAAATGCAAATCTAGAAATGGTCCAAATTTTTTTTACATTTTTTTTTGTTTTACTGTCAATTTATAAATCAATTTTTGTAACAGATGGGTTACATAGAATGGTGATTTAAATTACTTACTTTGACGATAATCAATACAAAGATTTTAAGGATTAAATTCACAAAATACAAAAGTTAATACATTAGCCTTTAACCAAAGAATTACAAGCACTCATAAACCTTCAATTAACTCCTGAAATGTTAACCTAATCAGAGGAGCAAAACTTAGCTCCAGAAAAGTACTTGTAAATCAACTCACTAGACAGTGTATGAAGATCACTACAACCATCACCGTCGTCATCGAGTAGTGACTCCGGCAGATCTCCTGTATCCATGGCAGCAGTTAACAATGCTTCTTGAGGATCAAAGGACGACGCTAATGGAGTTACTGTGGAATTCAAAGATGATGTAATGCTGGTTGGCCTGTGGATAGGGAGAGACGGTTGCTGTGGTGGTGATGTTGGTGGTTCTGATGAGACTGGTGGCGGAGGTGGTTGTTGTAGTTGATGAGCTGGTAGGCGTTGGATTGTTGAAAGACGGGCTTGGATGTTTGCTAGCTCTGCTTGTAAATTCACCACCTGCGAAACTCATATCCAAACAAGATTAAATATGAATTTTTTAAGGTATTGAACTCATGGTAAATAAAATAATAAATTTATCTCATTTTTCCATGATGAAGAGAAAGAAGGTAAAATTAAAACAAATTAGAGAAAAATCCAAAGTAAAATGAAGAAAAAAAAAGCAATTGACTTATGCTAGCTTATGCTATATGTTGGAGATAATAAGGTCCAACATCGAAAGATCCAAGCCTAGTATATAAGGTAGGTGGAACCTTATTATCTCCAACACTATAGCCTATAACTAAACTTTTCTTTTTGGAAATTTTACTATATTTTTTCGGAATATAATCAAAGATTTTTAATTTTAAAACGATGTCTTGGAGTTTATAATTTAATGTAATATAACCTTCTACATTAATAAGTTTTTATTTTTTGGATAAAAGATTATTATTATTATAAAATAATAATTATTTGATAATTACTATTAATAGGATTTTAATGTATAGATATATTCTTTTACATATAACTTAGATTTTTTTTCCTCAAAATTTAAACATATGTTAAATTTTGGATTGTAAAACTGTAAAAGGGCACATTTCAGAAAACTTGTAAATATCGGGCCTTATCCGAAATATAAATATTTTGGCATAATTCAAAAAAAAAATCTAAAATAAAAGGATATCATTTAGAATTTTCCTTTCTTTTATCAATTGATTTATAAATTTATGTGGTATTTTTCTAAAATTATTTTACTATTTTGAAGTCTAAAACCTAAAGTTAAATGAAGGAGGGACTATTGATTTATGCTTATTTTGTATCTAATGATAGGTTTGGATGTCATGCAATATTATAAAATATTATTCAAAACTAAAATGGACAATTTTGGTAACTAAGCCTTTTTGAAAAACTAAAGTAGTAACTAGGATTTTTAATGTTTCAATTAAGTAAATATACCCATTCTTTTATATTTATTCTCAAACTTTACCCACTCTTATCTCAAGAGATACATTTACTAAACACAAAATTAGAAAACTAGTAAACCAAATTGTTTCAACTACTAAAATTGTAATATTGTACTCTATAAACTGGTATGTTACTAATTATATTATTCATAAATAGCATAAAACCTAACTTTTACTAAAATGGATTATAAATCTTTGCAATTTGGTCTATAAAAATAAATTAATTACACCCTAACTTAGCATTCAAAGTTGAAACTACCTATTTTAACTCGATATTAATGAAAAAATATTACACAAATATTAAAATTTTATTTCTTTGAAGAAGACAAAGAAGGGTAAAAACAAATTAGAGAGGAACCCAAAGTAAAATGAAGGGAAACACAATTGACTTAAGATAAAGATAACACAATTTAAGTGCAAAACTACAAGATAAAGATAACACAAAAGTCAATCTAAGAAGGTTCTAATTTAATGCTTCTCGAGGTGCTAAGTTTTTGCTTGCTACTTCCGGCAAGCAATACATATTGTATTCTTACACGCACACTTTTTCTCTAAATTTTAGACAATTTAATATCTCATTTTCTTCTTCTTGAGCTTAGAGTACGTATAGTAAATGTTTATACTTTCAAAAATATATCATATAAGAATAAACCCATCTTTTATTTTTAGAAAAATTGCATCAAAATACATGTTATTCATACTTTGCTAGCATTTTAAGATTTAAAAAAAAGTTAAAATAGCAAAAATATATCAAATAAGAACAAACCCATGTTTTTATTTTTATAAAATTACATCAAAATACATGTTATTCATACTTTGCTAGCAATTTAATAAGGTAACATATTCATTTTTAAAAATATATCATATAAGAACAAACCCATGTTTTATTTTTAGAAAATTGAATCAAAATACATGTTATTCATACTTTGCTAGCATTTTAAGATAAACAAAATAATAAAAAAGTTCAAAATATCAAGAATATATCATATAAGAACAAACCCATGTTTTTATTTTTTATAAAATTACATCAAAATACATGTTATTCATACTTTGCTAGCAATTAAATAAGATAAATATTCATTTTTTTTATATTTAAAAAAATATGTGGATTAATAATAAGAATTTTGTTCTTAATGACTTGTAAAGAGTACGGCAATGACCTGCAAATCCTGCAATTCATGTATACAGAAAGAAAGACTAGTCGAGGTGATTCAATGGGTGATCTTGATTATATATATATATATATATATTATATGTAAAATTTTACCTGTTGTTGGAGGGAGAAGATGTGAGAGACACAGCCATAGACAGGATCACGAACCCTAGCGAGGGCTTCATAGCAAAGTGTGACGACGGCGTCGAAGCGCCGCTGAGGAGGGATGCGAAGGAGGAGCTTAGAGGCGTTGCTAGCACCAAACACCCTATGGACCGCCGCGAAGTGCGCCGAGCCTTGCTCGGTGTCGAAGTATGGTGCGAATACGCAGCCTTCGACACATTTTCTTCTTAAGTACTTGCAAGCTCCACATGGGCCATTACTACCGCTGCCTGCTCCGCCGACTACAGTTCCGGTGCCGCCCGTGCAGCCACTGGTCATGGTGTTTGTGGGTTGAGGGATTGGGGTTTGGTGGTTGGTTTGGGAGACAGGAAGAAGAGAAGAGGAGAATGGGGACAGACTTGTTTGGGTATTTAAAGAGAAGATGAAAAGGGTTTGGTCTTTCTGATGAGGACTTATTAAATGAGTGATCATTGTTGTAAGAAAGTTGTGTTTGACCTATTTTTGTATATGTTTCATTCATTGTGAAATCATTTTGGAGATTTTTGGAATAGGAAAATGATAATGTATCACTTGTATGACATGTTACATGACTTATATTAATCAATAGGAGAAATAATCAAACAAATTTATATACTAAATTCGTTATTTTTTTATTAACGATGTAAAAACTTTCATTATCTACAAGATATATAAATAAAATCTTAATTGTCTATTTCGATGTTGGTTGGTTTGTACTTCTAAGGTTCTTCTATTGTCATGTCTTGTTTCGGTATTGAACTCCAATGTCTACACTTCGAGTCTGATCTGGTCTTTGTCCTCGTATTTATCGATGTGTTTTGTTGTTGTTTGCTCTCATTCAGTTGTTTTGTCAATTGAATCTTCGGAAAAAGTTGGTAGGATACCAAATAAAGTTATGAAATGAAGAATCTAACCCAAACTTTTTACCTTTTAATTTTTTTATTAAAACTATATTTTTTTTATTTTACCTAAAAATTGTGTTTTTTTAACGGTCCACAAATGTGTTATCAACCGTCGTGGACAATCCATAATTGTGCAGCTTTTTGTTGTCAACAACGTTGGTTGTCCATAATTGAAGATCCATAATAATACTATCGACAATCCATAATTGTTGACAATTCAATGAGCCTATATGGATGTGCCCATCATGTTACATTTCAAACAATAAGAGAAGTAACTTGCATTGCGAAAATCGTATGTTAAACTTACGTGTTATCGACGTGTAACAACTTATTTCTAACGTCTCAAACACTCGGGATACTCGTTAGTCATCATCCATATAAAACATGGTGAGATGATAAGCCTCAAGAACAAACCTTTCTCATATGGGTCATGCTCATTTTTTACCTGCAATGCCTAGCTAAATTTGGAGATTAATTGTGCATGTATTATAAGTTTTCATTAATAATACCCATATAACATATACATATTTTTTATGTATATTTCCACATCTATCAAAGGTGCAAACACGAAACCTCTAACAACTTTGTCAGAACCTATAATTTAGTTAAGCTTCTCATAATCTTGGTACATTAAAATATTCAAAAACATACGAAAACAAGCAAATCAACATGACGAAATGCTTAAGAATGAATTTAAGAATAAAAAAACTATAGATTAGCTAGCTAGCAAGTAGCAACCTTGTTGGTGGGTCGATCACTTCATCTACTTTCTATGTTTTGCATAATCAAACTCTAAATATAAAAGAAGGAAAATTTTGGAATAATATAATCTAATTTAGACTTTTTCAGATTATATTCAAGAGTTTTTTAGTTTTTGAATGATGTTTAATTATACCTTTTTATCATTCAAATTTAACATTTTGAGATATAAAAAGTATAAAGGATTTCGGATGGTATCCTTATAGTTTGGGGTTTTTCGGATTTTGTTCATAGATTTTTTTAGTTCCGATGGTGCCCTTTTATTTTAGTTTTTTTTCCCGAAAGATGCCCAATTTTCTTTAAATTGTATGGGAATGTCAACATAAAATAATTTTTCTAAAAAGATCTATGTACAAAATGTTTAGTCTCTTTTTATCAAAAAATAAGTTTTTTTGATTTAAAATAAGTTATTTTAGTTGGCATCCTTTTACAATTTAAATTGTCTTGGACATTTTCGGGAAAATACTAAAACACAAGGGCACCATCCGAACTAAAAAACACCAATGAGCAAAATTCGAAAAATTCCAAACCACAGGGATACCATCCAAAATTTTCCAAAATATAAATTATTCATACAAGAAGTTTTCTAGACATTTAAAACGACTATAAACGTGTTCTGCAATCTCGTCTTCCGAGGTTTGATGCAGTCATATGCTGGTGGTTTCGTGCGTTTGTCGAAAAGGGGACTAATTTGTGATCGACTCCTTACGGCTCTGTTGCAGTCCAAATCTGAGGTGTTCACAGTTGTTCCTCAGGCTTCCTCCCTGTGTACTTCATTCGAAGATAAACGTTTATGCTCGGTGCTCCTGCTGGCTGGATCATCCTGATTTCCCTAGACTTTTTTGTTTTCGGTTTCATTTTGATGTTTTTTTTGTGTATTTGATTTCTCCTTCTCCTGTGATCCTTTGTGATGGTTTAGACCGTCTGCCGATTTTTTCAGTCTACCCACTAAACTGCGCGCCGTCTAATGGTTTCGAACCGGTGTCTATTTTTTTTTAAAAAAAAAGTTCGGATTAAAAATAAAAAATAACATGTTTTGAAGAAACATATTTGCGGTGGATAAGTGAATGTAGATAGGAGAAATATATGTACAAGAATGAAACTTTAAAGCTACGGCAAAAGAAGCTAGGGCAGAGAGGAGAATGGTTGCGTGAAGCAACCATTTGTTTTTGTTTTTCAATTTTTTTGGAATAAGATCAAATTGATTAAGAGAAAGGTCGAATGAATAGTAGAAGCAAGTGCAGGAATAGCTGCAGCAGTTGCAACAACGACAGCAAAAACAAGAGGAGTAGTTTTATACTTGAATTCTACGGGTCTTGTTTTGCAGGTTTGTATAGTAGTTGTATTAAATGTTGTACTTGTTTTGACCTAGCTAGGGTTTCTGAAGAGGGAGTTGTAACTAGATACTTAGAATCATGTTTTAAGTTTCTTACCCAATTCCCCGATTTCAGTGTGTTTTTTCACGTATGACTTGGGTTTAAGTTAAGGAAAGGCAAGTGTAGTATTGCCAAAGTCCGATACAGAAAGACGGTAGAACGGGATCGTGTTTATAAGAGTATAGTTGCGCGTTGAGCTCAATCTCTATACATAGTTTTGATGATGTTTCATCCTAAAATCAATTGACAATAAGTGGAGTAGTTCTCGCAAGTGCAAAAATATAGCCAAGTTGACACTTGCCCACAAGTTAGAATCGCAAGTCGAACAGAGGCTAACTGCTCTGATACCATGTCAAAGTACGGTATAAACGGACGGTTGAATCATGGTGTAAGTTTCATACCCAATTCCCCGTTTTCGATGTGTTTCTCCACGTAAGACTTGGGTTTATGTCAAGGAAAGGCAAGTGTAGTATTGTCAAAGTCCGATAGAGACAGGCTATAGAACGGGATCGTGTGTATATAAAGCGTAAGTGTGCGTTAGTTTCAAATTCAAAACATAAATTCGATGAGATTCTATCCTAAAACTAACTGTTAATTGACAATAAGTGCAACTAGAGTATAGACCGAGTTGACATTTACCTATATATCGCGAGCCGAATAGAGACTAACCACTCTGATACCATATCAAAGTCCGATATAGATAAACCGTAATATGACGTTTCAAGTTTCATACCCAATTCCCCGTTTTTAGTGTGTATCTCCACGTAAGACTTGGGTTTAAGTTAAGGCAAGGCCAAGTATATGATATAATATCAGTTGTTAGACTATGTATCTACGTGAGGGCTGCAAAATGTCCCATCAAGGTCCGTTGTGAACGTCAATCTTATTGGAGGAGAAGTTGAAGCTAAAAATTATCGGACAGTTAAATTAAATAGTCGATTGAACGGGTTTAGTTTAGTAACCTTCATAAGTATTTGTGAAAACGAAACTTATCGGAGTTGACATAAATGTAAAATCACATAAAACGGTTAACTTTTTATACAAATATAACTCTTTCTAGGATTATATTTGTAATATATCATTCAATAACTACCATAATTTCCGTAAGATTCCTTCGATGGGGTTTATATATCTATCGATTTTTTTTCAAACTTTTGGTTCATTATACGACTTGATATCTAAGTAAATCTATATGGTTTCTTTAATAACAAAACATAAAAGGATATAATGTGTCGACTATTTTCCTTGACTATAGACAATGTGAAAACATATCGATCATCCATGTTGAATAATGTGCGCTACGAGAAGATTTGATTAAAACATGTGATTTGACTATTAATAAAAGTGAAATTGAAGGGATAACCTAACAATTGTCAATTCTATTAAACAAACTTGGAAGCCCCAGTGAGAACTATACCTCATTAGTTCGAATATTTCTAAAAAAAAATTCGACAGGTTAGCATCCATTCAGTTATTCCGGAAGTCAGTGGTATTACCGATTTGCTCACTGAATTGGGACATAACTACCCGTTTGTTTCATCATCATCTACGCCGTTGGTGGATGTTATTATCCGAAAAGATATATACTATAAGTTGGAAAGTATTAAAAAGATAATCCAATCTAATTTCTTATTGTGAATATATATATATAAACACATCGTAACAAAACTAATAATAATTACGAATATATTCTCATGATTACACGATAAGCTTGTTCTCATATAATATATATATATATATGTTGACTCTCATGTAAACAACTCTTATCATGTAAAATGAGAACAATCTCTATCCGTTTGATCGTTAAATAGATGGCTCAGATTAGGCGATATTAAAGAGGGGAAAATCGTGTTATTAACAGAAGAAATATTTTCCGGACCTGACTCTGTATATTCGGTGATATAGTCACATATATTCAGCGGTACAGTCACGTATATTCAGTATTTACATGTTCACATGATAAAGAGCTGTTTACATATGAGTCAGAATCTACATAGAATATATCATACGAAAACAGAATTATCGTGTAATATTTTAAAGAATGATGTTCATTTTGAAGATGAATGATTTGAGTTGCAATTGGTTTGAAGTGTTTGAAGTGCGACTGGTAATGAACCTTTGACTAGTCTTTCCAAATGTCATTTCTCTCTTGTCTTTTCCATTTCACATCCATCATAACATCAACACACATCGCATGTACATCTATGGTCTTTGCTCTTCCTTGTTTTCATAATCATTTTCTCCATTATCCTTTTTTTCAACTTACAAAAATATCGATAACTATGCTTTTTGCGTGCTTAGTTTTAATTTTTGATGAAGTCGGAATTATGTGTTTGAAGTTCGTGGTTGGAATCGAGTTTGAGCCCACATGAACCATTGCATTAACTACATTTAGGGCGGAACACTAGTAACGACCTTGTTCTGAACTGGACCGTAATAAACCCTATAAAGTGTAAATGATTTCACCTCATGTTCTAAACGGGTAATTCAACTAAAATCCAAAAAGTATCGGCTCATTTCGATTCGAACACGGCACTATCTACGCAACCAAATTACGTAGTTATGATCCCGACAAAGAAAACTCGAAAGTAGATATACAACTTACAATATTACGGTGTAGGATCGAACACAGTTGAGCATTCTCCTTTAACAGTCAACTGATCTATGCAGCTATAGATGAGTTCAGTTCAGTGGCTCCTGCTCTTTCAGTTCAATGTAGCTATCTCTCTAGGCTTACCTGCAATTAATATAGCTTCTTAGCTACCAACATAAAATAATAATATAGTGAAGTTTTTCTATATTTTATTTAAATTGAAATCGGTTTGGAACCATCAGACAGTGCGCCGTCTAGTGGGTCGAAAGAACGAAAAAATCGGTAGACGGTAAAACTATCACAAAATATCACAAATAAAAGAGAAAAGATATACATAAAAAACATCAAAATAAAACTGAAAGCAAAAAAGTATTCAAGGGAAAGCAGAATGATTTAGTCAGCAGAAGTCAGAAGTTAACGAGCATAATCGTTCATCTTCGAAGGAAGTACACAGGGAAGTCTGGAGAACAAATGTGGACACCTCAAATTTGGACTGCAACAGAGTCGTTAGAAGTCGATCACAAATTCACACCCCTTTCTCAACAAACACACGAAACCGCCAGGAAATAACTGCACCTCAAAAGATGAGATTGCGGAATACGAGAATTTTGATAAATAAAGGTGTAGAACTTGATGGATAATAATATAATGAAGTTGAAATGGTTAATGTGAGGTTTCAACGAATAGGATTAACATTCAAGCACATATTTGTGTTGAGGTCAGGTTCGATGAGAATCTATCCTAAAATCAATAACATTAAGAATAGTATATCAAACTTATATACTATCGATGCGTTTCTTCCTTCACAATTACGATAAGACGATATATGTCACAGCTAATTACGAATTTTCTAACCAAAATATGTATAAACTCCCTAAATTTTGTAAATCATTAGTTATTTAGGAATTATAAATTCCCTAAATTTCATCCCATTCTAAACAAAATAGACCTTATATGTATATATATAATACAAGTATACAATAAATACACTATTTCTATCCCTAGATTGCATCCTTTCGGATGAGAACGCAAAGTTCGGGATCATCAGAGAACCGGGTATTGGCGGTCGAAAATCACATATGAGTTAAACGGTCAACAACACAGTTTATCTCTCTAAAAATATGTCTGATATGAATTTCGTCGAAAGAACGAAGATCCAATGTAGAGTCCAAAATAATCATCTCGAACTCACAAGTACAACTCCAAAAACCTTAAAGTGCGTTTTCTCGTAAAGATATGCAATCAAATTTAATATTTAAAATAAATAAGTGGTGCTTGTCAAATTAACCAAACATACACCCAATGGACTGTGTCGCTTAGAGTGCACGGTATGGCTAAGCTATAAGCTCTACCATAAATGACAAAGAAAAGAAATGTTTATGTTTTCCTTTTTTTATTATAATTTTGAATACACATTTTTTTTCCGAAGTAAATGTATTTTTGCCTCTATATTTTGAATATAAAGATTAAAAATAGCATTATATATGGATTACCGAGATTGCTATTCGTACCCACATATTCATACTATTCGTACCCCGACTACGCATGACCGATGCGTAGTCCTACTACGTGTACGCCATACGTAGTCGTAGTTGTACTACGACTACGCATCGTGTACGCGTAGTAGTCCGTAACATATATTTAGTTCGAAAAATGAAGGAAAACTTACTTACTACGCCTACGCATTGCGTAGGCACAGTAAGGTAAAAAAAAATACTACGCCTACGCATGGCGTAAGCGTAGATGTGGTATGTATAGCATGTATATGTTGGTACGAATAGCAAGAACCACTTAATCTAATATAATCCAACCAAAAAATTAGCGATGATGAGTAATGTTTTGTCCGTACACTATAAACCTTTGGGCCGAGTGTTCACGTAATGGGCCTGTGGACTTCATTGAACAATTTTTTAGGCCCAATACACAAGGAGATATTTAGTTGTGGTCCAATTGGGGATATAACCACTGGACCAACTTAGTATTGGTCATTCGCTCACTTGAAGTCAATATAGTGAACGATGTTCTAGTTTTGTTGGGTCAGTCGTCTACCCATCCATGTTGAGGTTATGTAGAGTGTCAAAAACCTCGTCATGAATGATGTGCTAGGTTGACAAGTGCATAAGATTTCACGTCGTGACGAGTTTTTATTTGCAATCCTTACAACATCTCGGACTACTAAACATATGTAGTGCCCTGAATCGCTTTACTTCACAAAAGTTAAAACGATTAATATGATACATCCAGTATATAGGGAGTATCTTGTTCATACGCTTTACGATCTTTCCCAATCCATTATGCAATAGAGGAGCTTAAAAAAAATACGAAAATGCATTTATAGTAACATGCCCATATAAAAATAACATATAAGCCTAACATGCATGTGTATTTGTGAGGAAACGACGCGATAAAAATGATTAGTTATTCCTTCTATTATCAATGGTAAACAATTAGTGATGACTATTTCTTTGTATTTTCAAAAGAGTTAGTAGGCAAATAATTCTATAATTCTATAATACCGTCCTGCTAGTACCATCTCACCAATAATACCCAAATCAACTATCCAAGCAATGCAAGACTCAAACTAGCATTCCGCATTGACGGATTTCAATGACATTGTCCATATTACCTCATCAGACTATCGCCTTTGGTGTATAATGGTCGCCCTGCGGTTCGAATTTGCAATGACCGACCTCGGCGACCTACACTTATTTTTAGGTGTCTCGGCTACTCGATCTCCTTTCGTAATGTTTCTTCACCAACTTAAATATTCCCTTGAAATTCTTGAGAAGATCGGGATGACTACTTGCAAATCTTCCACAACTCATGCCGATACAAAAGCTAAACTCGGTGTTGCCTCGTCCAAACCGGTTGTGGATCCTATAACATACAAGAGTCTTTCATGTGCTATCCAGTATTTAACATTCACTCGTCCTGACATTGCCTACGTGGTTCATCAAGTATGTATGTTCATTCACAATCCCCGTGATCATCATCTACAAGCCTAGAAGTGTATCCACGGTACGTTTGGGGAACCATTGATCTTGGACTGACTATTAGACAATCACCTCATTTATCTTTCCCCACATATTCGGATGCTGATTGGGCTGGTTTTGCGACACACATCACTCTACCTCCGGATATTGTGTCTATCATGGGCACAACCTTGTTCATGGTCTTCCAAGCGACAAATAATAATCTCATGGTCTAGTGCTAAGGCAAAATGCAGGGACGTTGTCAATGTAGTGGATGAAACTTGTTGGTTACGAGGCCTCTTTTCGGAATTGGTCATCACCCTCCGTACTAACTCGTTGGAA
Source organism: Fagopyrum homotropicum (assembly GCA_033239125.1). Taxonomy (NCBI): domain Eukaryota; kingdom Viridiplantae; phylum Streptophyta; class Magnoliopsida; order Caryophyllales; family Polygonaceae; genus Fagopyrum; species Fagopyrum homotropicum. The sequence goes on along the minus strand of BSWB01000002.1, from coordinate 163,033,691 downwards.
TATTGTGATAATGCTTCCGTAGTATATATGTCGTCCAACCCTGTTCAATGTCACCAAACTAAGCATTTTGAACTCGATATCCACTTTGTGCATGACAAGGTTACATTCGGCTACGTTTGCGTTCTTCATGTTCCTTCGGCGCATTAGTATGCCACCATTTTCACAAAGGGCCTTGTCCATTTCCTTTTCACGGACTTTCGACCCAGTCTCTCCCCGCTCTTCTCCGACATTGTCTCCACTCTCTTCCTGTAGGAACCTCTAACATCCGTTAGATAAATAATGAATGTCCATGATGGAAGGTGCATAATAAGCGTTAATAGGAGAATTTTATGAGATTGATCTTATATTATTCACTAGCAATTAATAGATTGTGATACTATGAAATAAAATATCTTGTTCGTCAGGTATAAAATCCTGAATTAATGGTTTAAGAATAAACAATTGATCTAATATGCTCAAAATAAATCCCGACAATTAATTATAGATTGTTAGTGTAGGCTAACGTTCGTCGGTTAAAAAAAAGAACTATGTAACGTAATTAAGCAGTTCATACGATTGTTAAACATGTTTAACGATCTATAAACCTAATTAACAATCGTTAATCTTGATTTAACGATCGTTTTTCTCTCTTCCCAACGTTAAATCTGCTCAACGGTCATTAAATTTGCTTAATGATCATTAAACAAGCTTAAAATTTGTTTTTTTCCCTTAACGATCGTTAAACTTTTTAACGACCGTTATAGTTTTTAGCCTATGTAAGAAAACAAATATAACGATCCTTAAGCAAGCTTAACAATCGTTACATTTTTTTCATTGTTGTACCAACGAGCGTTAGATATAAATACAAAATCATATAGGATAACAATCCTATGTAAAAACTAATGAGTTATAACTTATCGAATTGATGATAGGGTGAGGTGAAGGGCCTATAAACTAAAATTCAATACTTGCATTTCTATTATGAGCAATACAATATCGTGATCAATAACTTTTAAATGTTACCATATAAAACGATTAATATTGGTTGCTCATATAAAAAACCCTATATTTAATATTGATCCATATTTCTTACTTTTAAAAAAAAGGTTCTTACATGATTATATATACATAAAGGATCATGTAGGTATGCATAAGACTCTCTCGCATATCATATGTTGAGATGTATGGAAAATCTCACACAATACGATATTGTGTGAATTTAACATATAAGTTATATGACTACTTTTATTGTCAATTGATTTTAAGATGTAACCCCGAAAAACTTGTTTGTAGGTTATAGATGTGCACCCCCTCCACGTTGTTTGGTCCCGGAACAAATATAATAAAAGTTAAAAACTTAGGGCCCGTTTGTTTCCAACTCCGGAAACAGAAACGGAATGGAAACGAATTTAGTTCATATCTATATCTTTATTCATGAAATTGTATGAAATCATTCCTGGTGATTTAAGTCAAAATGTACTTGATTCCCACATTTTGCAACCTATTAAAAGTAATCAAATTCTACTCCAACTACTTCAAACCATAAGGAATGATTCCAAAAACTTTCATGAACAACGATATACGTATGGATTAGATTCGTTTCCATTCCGTTTTTTATTCCGGAGTTAAAACCAAACTGGCCCTTAATTTGCAGATTAATATAAGAAGTGACTAGCAAGTATGTCTTATGTCGGGGTAACATCCAAATGCCTTAAGGTCCAAATGGTTTCCTACTTTTATGATTAGCCGCATAAGAGTTGATTAGATGTTCCCTCCATGTCTAATGAGTTTCCTAATTTATAGATTAGTATAACAAATGACTAGTTAATTAATATGTGTTGTGTCTTGAGTCTTTTGAGTTTTGACTGCACGGCTGGGCCTAAAACATGATTATGCATTTTGGTCAAAGTGATTAGAAAACATAAAAATGATCTTAATGCACCTCTTTAGAGGGCATTGCCAAAGTGGGTCCATATGTTGATCTCTTGTATTTTGAATTGATTAATCAAACTTAAGTGTGACTAATCTCAATTAGTTGATACTAGACACGAGTCTTGATCAAGCCCGATTTAAAGATATTGGTCTAGGGTGCAAAGATGGATGGATATCATCGTCGCTAACAACTCAAATATAAAAAAAACATACCCACACGATCTTGTTGTAATACCATGTTGATATAATTTTATAGTCGATGCAAAACAATTATCCATAAATACAAGGTGTTCTATATAGTTTTGGGTAAAATGGTTAAGTAGGCATATTTTTTATCCTTGTGACAAAGTGGGTAGTTTTGAGTTATCATTAACAAACTAGGCCCCTAAAGCATTAAAAATAAAGATTTAAGAAAAATCAAAATAAAGATCCATGATCTTTCTCTCTCCAATTACACCATATTTATTTCCAATATTAATTAATTAAATTTAAGGAAATAACTGTTTGAGAAATATTAGCAGCCACGATCATCCATAATTATGCTCTATCTTGGACAAGATACGGTTCTCCATTTTCACACAATTCAGAGTGCGAAGGTCGTCGACATTTTCTGGGTAAACGTATGAGCGATTGTGAACTTATACGGCATCGATTCTTTTGGTTTCAGCATCATCGTCAATCGTAATTCGGTAAGCCGTATGTGTGTAAGTATATTTTCTGTATTTTCGAAGCTTTTACTCTATGCTTCAATGGCGGACGAAGGAATTAACTTGTACAATTAATCGTTGTCTCATATAGTATGAATGTACATATGTGATGAATGAATTACATGTAGTGTTTTAAATATGTATGAAGATATTTATAATCTTGAATCGGAATGGTAAGCCATATTCGGAAAAAACGATCACTGTCTGTAAATGACGTTATGAGGTTGAAGGAAGTAACTTGTGTACACATTTGATGATACATTCCTATATGTATGTGTTCTCAACAACTAAATAATATGTATAATGAATTACATATTATGATGTTTTGTTTGTGATAGTTTGTTATGTACATAAAAGTATGTATGCATGTCTTAGTAATGTGTACATTTTTGTGTGTAAAGGAATTTAAATATGTATTGCTTAATAATATGTACCTTTTGTTATGTACATAAAATTACGTTTTTATGTATCAGTAATTTGTATATTTCGTTGTGTACATTAATGTTCATATGTGTTTTGACACGTGTGTATGAATTATATACATCTGCTACATATTGTTTTTGAAATGATATATATACATTGATTAAGTACATAGTTCGTATGTACGATTGTTTTGTAAATGTGTACACAAATTCTGATATATGCTTATCTAATTTGTATCTACATTTGACAAGCCTATTGAATTCGAATAGATCGATGAACACGGGGACTGGGGAGGTCTGATGCGGGCGGCGCTGATATCGTCGTGGGGGTGGCACTTCGTCGGATGCGGGATGGGAAACATCAAAGCCGACAACCAAAGGAAATACGAACTAGAGGAAGGGGTGGGTTGGGCTGCAATCTGGTGAGGCGGCCAGATAAAGGGGCTGCAATAGAGGAAACATAAAAGCCGTTGCCAAACTTGCGACATGCAGGGATGGGTTGCAATCCGGCGGCACGGTGGCTTCAATCCGGCGGAGCGGCTACCAAAGGAAGGGGCTGCAATCCAACGGCATGATGACTTCAATCCGGTGGGGCTGCTGCAGATCTGCGTAATGTTCAAAAGTGGAGAAGGATGAGGCAATAGAGACAGAAAACCTAACTAGCGATTAATGGTGAAGGTGAATTTATGGAATTGATAGAAAGTGTAAAAGATTTGTTGAATCTTTATTATACGGTTTCCATTTTAAAAAACAGTTTTGTTTTATTTGGCAGTTTTTAATTAAAACATTTACCTAATTCTCTCAACTTCCTTCCTTAATTTCAGCATATTTTAATTATTTAATTTTTATTTTTAATTAGAAAATAATAGGGGCCTAGTTAGTATCCAATAAACAAAAACTACCCTAATAGCTAAATTTTCTCTTGACACTTTAGTACTTAATCAAAGGGTGCATATCATGTGAGCCAACACATAAATCCGATTTGTTTGGGATAGATTAACACCGAACGGGCCATAATAGTTCAATTAATATATAAACCTGATCTAGGGCGTGTTTAGTAGAAATATTGGAGAATATATTGAGGACTTTCATTCCTAATAACCCCACAATTCATTGAATTGGATGAAAAAAATTTCAACTTTTATCCAATAATCTCATAATTTTCAATAATCTCCATTAATCCTTAACCACCAAACACAACCCTAATTCTTCTACATGTAAGGAACTAGCTTATTTCCATACCCTATATGTAGGGTGTTATAAATAGCATGTTCAAGTGTTAGTTCAGTTTCTTTGTTAGAAATTAATTAATTTAATTATTCAGATTAATCTATAGGCCTACCAAGAACAATAAGTAGATCAATTGTAGAAAAAAAATAATGATAAATGTTACATTTTAAATTTCAGCAGATAAAAGAAGGCTAAATTATTTACTATTTATAAATTTCATTGATTTTAGAACGAATATCGGATTTAATATATATATATATATATATATATATATATATATATATATATAACCTGTAAAATCGTCACGTTATATAACTGATCGAAATTTGTCCACGTACAATATAAGCAATCATATCATTTCGGGTTTACCTCATATCTTCACTAAAACTTTGCACAATAATGTTTGTTTTTTTTTTGTCATGATTTTTTACGATAGTTTGTCCATTTTTCGAATTTTCCGATCGTTCAATTCATTAAACAATGTGTAGTCTAGTGCATCTAAGCATCAAACTGATTTTGTTTATAAAATAAATGTAGAAAAAGAATCCAATATTAAGAAATACATTCTGTTGAAGAAATGTATTATTTAGTATTTACCAATTACCGCCAAAATAAAAGTAAATTATGTACTTTATCGTCAAAGATGAAATCACACGCTTTGGACAAGGAGCGGACGGCGCGGACGTCGGAGCCACCGCACTGTTTGCCCTTCTCGGGACGTACGTCATTCCCAAAGTTGCCATCAAATCACCCTATTTCAAATTTAAATGTAAAATTGCATAAAAAATATATTTAATTTAAAAAAAATCATATATCTCAGGTGGGTCCCATCCGAGAAGTTTGAACGCAGAAAGACATGTAGTTTGACTTTTGACTGAGAGTAGGTTTGTACTTTGTGGCCCGTGTGTGTGGAAGCTCCGGTTCAGTTGGATCGGTTGGATTTAAATATGAATCAGCAGGCCCAATAGCCCATAGGCTATATTGGCAAGAAGACCATTAAGGGTTCGATTGAGAATCACCAGTTTATTAAAGTTAATACTAAAGTCGATTGATCGATTAGCTGAAATAAGTGTCTGATTTAACGATCTGATACTTTTTTAATAAGTTTAAACGGTGTTTGAACGAACGACATCATTCCTTTTTTATATATATAATTTGTGAGTTGAAGGATGGTTTATTACTTTATTGAGAGGGCACCGAATAAAAATATAATTTAAAAGGGTGATGAATATTATCCCAAATAATAAATTTAAAAGAAATAAATTAATAAACTTCGTCATCTACCATCGTCTATTTTTTTTAAAGTTGACAACATTATTTTGTCTTATCATCTATCATCATCTCCTTTCATATATGCCTCTCAAACACGCAAACTTCAATTACATCATCTCCATTAACTAGTGGTGTTTATTATCGGATACCGATCCGATCCGGCTTATCGGATCGGATATCTTGGAACAAAATTTCTGACATACTTATTCAATTATTCCGAATCTCATCCGTAATTGTACGGATATCCGATTTTGATAATCTCGGATCGGAACGAATATTCAAATCGGATATCCATTGATTTTAAATCCAATCAAATAATTCATTGAGATTCATATGAAATAGGCCCATTATGGCATAAATATCACTGACCCACTAAGTTTAACCCACTTTGGGAATAAAAAGAAGTGAAATAAGAGTGAGAGGACTCTAACCTTAGAAATTTCTATGAATTCTATCCATGTGCAATACACATCAACCAGTTATACTTATGTAAATATATAAGTATAGTGGTATACCCCGGATATCCGAGACATGTAAATATACATTTCGGATCCGATCCGCTAATCTGTTATATTTTCTCGGATTGTATAGAATTTGAAAAAAATTCACTAGACTCGAAATTTGTCGCATCTGATCGTCGGATTGTTTGATCGGAACCGTCGGATCGAGATTTCATGAACGCCCCTACCATCAGCTCCGTAATCTCCCATAAGCTCCTGCAAAATGCCTCCCAAACGAACCTTAAGTTAGGTAGTAAAGAGTTATATATGTGAAATGATGGAGGAAATATCAAAGTTTTGGGATAACAATTTCACCCGTATCGACAAATATACGCCCACCCGATCTAACGAAAAAAATGGTGAAACCGGTTAAAAGAAGGGTGAAAGCGGGTGATAGTTCGAGTATGATCTGAGTGAACGTTTAATCCACTCATCACCGACCAATCATCCACCCATCCATCCAATCCTTTTTCACAGGCTTAAAACTACATATATTTTAATAATTGTAGTTTTTGTTATCATAACAATTTTAGCTTTAGTTCCTTACGATAATTATATCAAAGTAAACCCTATATGTTCTTCCATAGCTTATTTTTTTGTGATTCCTAATATATTTTGGTGCTTACTATTGATTCATTATAAATTGTTTATTTTTTATCTTGTTTGGTTATAGTATTGCACTTATGTACATTTTTATGTTATTTTTAGTTGAACTTAAGTATGATCTTAATTATAATAATTTTTTTTAAATTTGTAGAGAAGTGTAGAACACCCGAAATCTCGTCTGATCCACCCTCTTCATCCGTTGGATGCGGGTGGGACCTTTGTGGGTGGATTGAAAAATTTTAAGTGATTGATCACATGACGGTCAAGATTACCCATCCGATCTATTATCATACCTAATCAGGTTGACAAACGACTCAATAATAATCGTTTGAAGATGTCCAAACGGACCCTAATTAAGATTCAAGTACTTGTTTCCAAACCTTGTAAATTTTCTTTTATGTCGACCACTTTAGATCGATTTTTAACCAAGAAAAACTTTATATCCGTTTGTTTTAAGGTTTAAAAGATAAATAATTTTTAATTAGCTAGCTTCTGTAAGCCAACTGGAGCTAGCTACGACATTTAAACTAATCACCTCCCAATAAACATATACAAAATCCACCTTTATATCATTATATATATATACGCATAATCAACCAAGACAATTAAGCTAACCACCCACTAATCATCATCAATCCAACTTCACACAACAATGAGCAGTAACACAACTACAAACTCCGGCATTATCACATCACCCACCGTGGACGGCGGCGGGCCATGCGGAGCGTGCAAGTTCCTGCGGAGGAAGTGCGCAGCGGGGTGCGTGTTCGCGCCATACTTCGACCCTGAGCAAGGCGCCGCTCACTTTGCGGCGGTTCATAAGGTGTTCGGAGCTAGCAACGTGTCTAAGCTTCTCCTTCATATTCCTTCTCATCGACGCCCCGACGCCGTCGTCACTATCTGCTATGAGGCACAGGCCCGGCTTCGTGATCCTGTCTATGGCTGTGTCTCACATATCTTTTCTCTTCAACAACAGGTTGGTAAATTCTCTTCACGTTTTGCATGCATTCAAATCTACGTCTACTACATGTATTAGATTCGAGCTCAACACCGATGGGATTTCATGCACGGTGAATTTTAGTAAACCATATGTTTGATTCAGACCGTATACGTTTTCGGATGTGTGTCGAAAATTTTCACGTTATATCTTGACCCACTAGAATTTCAAGTCAATACACCACAAGATAAGTCATGATAATAACATATGTATTTTCACGCTTCCGTATACACGCACGTGCACGTTAGAACCGAACCCAACGGCTGGATTTTCAACTCAAAACCAACCGACAATACGGAAATTAGTTTACAAACCCATGTTTCGATGACTCTAAACATGTCTTTTTGGTCGCTTCTAAACGATGTGCACATGCATCCACGCCTATAGGTCGGAAATCGATAGCGAGGTCAATGCAACATGGGTAACTAGCTAGGTTTCGTGAATCGTGAAGGAAGTGTAGCTAAATGGACATTAGTTATGCTTTACTACTAAAAGTGAGAACACCCATTTGCAGATCCAATGAAATAACTCGATTTTTTTTAATAAGATAGAGATAATAAAGAAATGAAAGAAAAGGTAAGTATAAGTTTGACTAATAAAGCAAGATAGTTTGAGCTTAAAGACTGAAAAAATATGAATAATTTGACATTATTGGTCGTGAAATAAGCAGATTTTCAGGATATGGTCGCCAATTTCTTGTCCTTTTGAAGTTCATCTTTGAAGTTTATGGTTGACCGGTTTCAATTGGCTTTGCCACCTCATCACACTACACGCTCACGTTAAGGTTAACGGGACGTTAACCTTAACGTGGGCGTGTAGCGATCTTTCAGAACATGTACAACACGAGCGGTGTGGAATTTGATTTGGTTGCAATGTGGCTAGTATTACGCTCCAACTCTAAAAAGATTTGGATATGCGACCGGTTTGTCCAACTGTCAACTAGTCATTTTACGAGATACGTGTAGATGATGAATGAAACTAACGAATACATCGAGCCTTATATCTAATTTTGATGTACTATTTCACTCATTACCGTTGATTTTGGACCCGAATACAAATTTGTCTCATTTGCTTCGATTTACTAGTCTTAACGCTTGTCATTAGGTGGTAACCGAACAAGACAACTCTTAGGGGGTGTGTTGATAATGAAAAGCTCTCATATCGGTTACAAATAGATAACGAATCTAGTATATAAGTCGAGGGTCATTCCTCTTATTGATCAACTGGACTCATATGTTAAACTTATATCTAACGTGTAGGATTTTGATCATGTTTCAGGTGGTGAATTTACAATCGGAGCTCGCCTACCTACAAGCCCACTTAACCTACCATCCGCCACCGCCACCTCCACCGCAACCCACGATGATTCCGCCACAACTCACAATTTCCGATCTCCCATCCACCTCAATCCCTCCATCATACGACCTCTCATGTTTCCTTGAACCAACAAGTCAGCATCCGTAGCCGCCAACCTGGCCCATGCAACCCCAACCTCCCAGGCTCCCAGCAGGGCTGGCCCGAGCAGTGGGCCCGGTGATCTACAAGCCTTGAGACGTCATCTCATCCGTAGACATGGTTCGAGGTCGGTGGCCTCGGCTTGTGCAGTGAGCCAATGCAATCGGCTTCTATCACTAAATGAATCCAGATTATAAGCTTTGCTAACATGGATTTTCGAATTAAAATTGATCTTAGAGATCAATTTAAGACTTTCTACTATATTGAGAATTAGATCTTTAACAATTGTACAAACAATCATCGGTGTAATTTTATTCTTAACTTGGAGGCTTCACATGTGTTGTAACAAAGATCACATAAATTAACTTCCTCATTATTCTGAGACTTTATAGAGCTGTTATAATAAGGCAATAAATCTAGTTATATTGATACGATGAGTCAAAGATCGAGCGAGACAAACTCTTCCTGGGCCGAAGTCCAAGAAATAATAACTGAAATATTTAATTATAATTTCAATTTACTCAAGTTCAGACTCAATCGATTTACATTGAGTTTCGAACTGACAAGTCCTCACATGCACCCTTATACCAATTAGACTAATTGAACTTGTATTCTATTGTTGATACACATTGTTATTGTACAATGTTAATACAAAATTTCAATTACAATGTTAAATTACGCAGTTAACAAAATCGGTCATTTCCAAATTATACAAGTCCGTTGTTTACACAATGTTGAGTTACACAAGCTCAGACGAGTTGCATAGGCCCAAAAGATCCGTCATTTACACAAGGTTGAGTTACACAAGCCTAAAAGCCTATCGAATACACAATTACATATTTGAGACATTTTGTGTGATTCTAAAATTAAATCATATTTTGTAATTATTCAATCCAGGCCATTTGATGTTTTTTTAAAAGTTTGGGACATTCTTATCAATATAAACTTGGGTCAAAATTTATAATCATCCATTTCGGGAGAACTTTGCAGATTCTGAAGGTTTGGGCAAGTTAACATAAATAAGAAGTATGAGTTAAAATCTGTAATTTACCCAAAACATTCCCAAACGGATTTCTGGAGCTTTGCGGCGTCGTGTCCCGGCGATCGGCGACTACTGGTGAGGTGGCAACGACGGCGGATCTAGGCGGCTACTAGCGAGGCGGCAACAACGGCGGGTTTGGGTGGCAACAACGATGGATCTAGGTGGCAAATCTGGCTTCTTCTTTACATAGTTTGTGAGCTCGGAGGCGAGACAACATTGGAAGTTGGAGACGAACGAATAGGGGCTCCCTAGGGCGGCGATTCTGGTTCAACACTAGCCTGGTCGAAGAGAGGAGAGGCTCGTGGGACTCAATATCTCAGATCATATCGAAGAGGGATGAATCGGACCTGGCTCGAGAGACGAAGGTGACAATGGTAAGGATCTATTGGAGATGGCGGCTCGGCGTTGGTATGTTGATCTCATACCCTTTAATTAATTATTTATAGATTTAAAATTTTATGAGAAAATTAGATGAGCATAGTTTTTTTTTTTTTTTTTTTTTTTTTTGAAAATGGAAAGCGGTTCGAAACCATTAGACGGCACGCCGTCTAGCGGGTCGAAAGGCCGAAAAAATCGGGAGACGGTCTAACCGTCACGAAGGATCACAAATAAAAGAGAAAAGAAGTACACAAAAATACATTAAAATAAAACCGAAAGCAACAAAGTTTTCAAGGGAAAGCATGAAGATCCAGCCAGCAAGAGGTAACGAGCATAAACGTTCATCTTCGAAGGAAGTACACAGGGAGGAAGCCTGGGGAACAACTGTGGACACCTCAGATTTGGACTGCAACAGAGCCTTCAGGAGTCGATCACAAATCCACGTCCCCTTCTCGACAAACGCACGAAACCGCCAACAAATGACTGTATCAAACATCGGAAGACGAGATTGCAGAAAACGGGTATCTTGATGAATAAAGGTGTAGAACTTAATTGGTAAGAGATATGTGATTTTTAGGGAGAAGATTGTTCATAGAAGTTTGATTTATATTGTCGGTAGTGATTGTTTGTAGGCTTTGTATGCAATTGAGATGTCGTTGTTAAGTGAGGGTTAATGAGCTTGGTTTTATGATCAATGAAGAGCTTGGTTTTTTTTTCCATTCATTTTTGTGATTTTGAGGCCGCTAGGCCGGGATCTATATCGTTAGGTCGCAAGAATGATGTCCATAGAGACGAAAAGACCATACCTTTGTAACCTTCACTTTTCTAAAAATGAGCAAAACATGGTCGAAGGTTGAGCCTTAACTCAGTCGAAATTATTTTTCATATTTATAATTTGTTTTCATTATTGGATGATTTAGGAGCCGTTAGGCCGAGAAACGGTGCAATTAGGTCGCGAGATTGGACTAGGTAGGTCGATAATATAAACCCGATAAAGTCTTACATCTTTTTTTTTTTTTAATGAACCAAAATAATGAATAACGTAGAATGGGAATTAGATGAGCATAGTTTGTATCAACGAGACAAAAAGACTTTACTGTACCAATCTTCTCAAGCGAAATCGAGTTTAATTAATTTCGCACTTGGGGTGCAAAAACGAATCTTATAACCAATTTCACACATGAAGTCCGAAACTAGATTTTTTTTAATATTTAAGAAGACCTCGCACCAAAAATCTAAAATTGAGTAATTTATAAATAAAATATATGGATATAGAAGGTTAACGTGAAAAGTAGGGCTCACTTAATCACTAATTTTATTCTTAAACATTATTAAGTTTATTAAATTAGTATTACGTAGGCGTACTTAGATCTGAACTTATGTTTATATAATATTCATGGTTGACTACTTGACTTCATTGGATAAGATATTTGGCTATTAAATTTTGAACGTCCATGTTAAAAAATGTGATTAATTTTTTTTGTTTCTTTTGGAAAATGCGTATTTGTAGACACTTTGAGTGAACCTCAAGTCTGGATCAACACGTTTAGCATCCTTAAACATTACACTATCGACTTCATTGCATTTATTTCGTCAATATCTTTATTTTTTTTTCTTTATTGGAAGAATAGATTCGTGTTATGTACGAGTTTAAATATGTTTATATGTTATTAGGGTTTGTTTCTTTCCCATATTATGATATGGGGTATGGATATGGATATCATATATCCGATATCCATGTTTCGTAATTGAGTACGTGAATATTAAAGTGATATACTAGATATCAATACTTTACTTTTTTTTTTTTTTATCGATTTTGATATCTTTAAAAATTGACTGATATCATAGTTCTTTTTCTCCCACGTCTCCCTTTTACCTCTCTCTCTATCTCTCCCTTTTTTGATATACCTCACCTTCTTGTCAAACACAAATATCAGATATCAATTTCATATCCATATCCCTAATATCAATACCGATATCGATATCTGATATACTAATATCAGATATGAAAAAAGAACAAGTCCTTAAAAAAACTATCTTACTTGTAGATAACATTATTACATATAGTGAGAGGGTTAAGGATAATATTCAAGAACATGACACAAAGCTGATCGGTCTATAGCATCTTGAGAAGATTAACTTAATAGGCATATTTTGTTTATGAGATACAAAACATGCCCTGATTTTTTCGGATTATTTTTTAAATGAAAATGAAAGGGTTTAATAGGTAATATTGGTGTAAGTTAAGGGGTAAAAGAAATTGAAATTGAGTGAAATAAAACCTCCACAAAAAAAAGTGTCCCTCTATCTTCTCCATCCCTACCACGAAGAAACTCGAACATCGATTCCTGGGTAGCAGTGAGAGTTGCAAAACCCTATTGACGACTTATTCCGACGGCAGTGTAACCCTTCCGGCGAGTTTACGGCTTCCTCTCGTCAAACCGACAGCCGGCGTACTCCGTCGACATATCCCGCCGGCCACAAATGGAGGAAGAAGATACAAACTAGGTTTTTACCTTTAAGCTTAATTATAAAAAAAAAGCTCCCATGTATTTATCTAAATTAATGGCCTAAACTTTTAAAACTTGCAAATATGGGTAATTACGACTAAAATTTGGTGGTTGTCTAGTTTACACAAGCAATACTGTGTATTAGTAATATGTATCAACACTGTGTTTTTACATTGTGTATAAACATTGATGATAAGTATAATTTAAAAAAAAAAAAAACAAAATATGAAATTCAATTAGTTCAACTAGTAAAAAGGGTGAGACTGTCAACCAGATTTCTTTACCCTAAAGTACAAGATTTGTATTTTGGGTTGGACCTTGTGTAAATCGTTTGGGTTGAACCTTGTGTATGTGTAAATCAAAATTATCAAATAACCCCTTGAAATAGCCTTTTTAAATTAATTCAAATGGTCTACTTTGTTTATGTAAAATAAAAGCGCCTGCTCCTTTTTTTTTTTCTAATAATGGAAAGCGATTCAAAACATTATACGACACACCGTCTAATGGATCTAAAGGCCGAAAAAGATAGGTAGACGGGTTAACCGTCTTGAAAAACCACAAAAAAAGAAAAGAAAAAGAAACACACAAAAATACATAAAGAAACTCTGATAGCAAAGAGATATCCAATGAAAAGTAGGATGATCCAGTCAAACGGAAGTGACAAGCACAATGTTTGTCTTTAAAGGAAGTACACATGTAGGAAGACTGGTGGAACGAATGTGAACACCTCAAATTTGGATATACATCAGAGCTATCAACAGTAGATCACAAATCCACGTCCCTCCTATACAAACCACTTAAAACGCCGCAAAAAATAACATCAAACTAAGAAGACGACACTACAAAATACGGGGATCTTGACATATAAAAGTGTATATCTTTGATGGTTAATGATTAAAGATTTATAAGGAGAAAATTGTTCGTAAAATTTTTTATGGCTAATGATTCAAGGCAACACCCAAAAACACAGGGGCAACAATTCTTGATTTGTTTAAATTTATAAACGAATATTGATAAAACAACCAAAACATGGTCGAAGGTTAAGCCACATTACTCATCCAGACATATTTGTCAATTTTGGGTGATTTTGGTGCCGATAGGCCGAGATCAAAATAACTTGTTTTCAATTTTTTTTTTCCTATTTATTTATATTTGAAATTTAAACAAAAGGACCTACTTGATGCTATATTAGACAAAAAAAAAAAAGTCCTATTACCCAACTCACCCTGTAGTCTATATGAATGAGAATTGAAAGTTTTGAGTTGTCGAACAAAAGGGTAGTAGGGGAGTTGTGGCGTAGCTTAACAAGTTTGATAACGATACGATTATTTTTTAAAAAATGTGGTTAGCCCGATAAGAATGTAAATAAGAGACACGCTCTTCTTCTTCTTCTTGATAACGGTCACGTTATTCCTTTCAATTATAATATCTTAAACAACTACGTTTTTAGCATGATCAATTTTATTATGTGTGCATGTAAGATGCTCGTTTTTTTTTAGAAAACAGCTATTGTGTAATAATAATTTAAATGTTTTTATCCCAAAATAAACCAAATAATTAAGTACATTGTTTAAATAAAAAAATTTATAAACATCAATTTTTACTAAATCGACAGTATAATCCATCTTAAACTTCTCACCTGGCCAATATCGACCTGCCATATAATTGTGAGTTTGTTTGATTAATTGTTGAATTATTTTGGAAATTATAATTATGTAAATAAATTATTTTAAATTGTAATTAACTTAAAATAATTTTCAATTAATCCATAGATTTAATATCCATGACAAAAAAATCGAGCAACCAAATAGACTCTGTACATTCGGATGATTATTGGTTTATCTTAAAAACTAAAATATAAAAAAATAAAATAAAAATTCGATGGACACTTTCTTTTTAGTATGTTTGAGACAACTTTTTCTTTGTTGAATTCCTTTTGAAAACTTAAAAATGAGGATTTTATATAGTGGATAAATGATAATTAGACCAATCATAAATTCCTAATAATAATAATTAACATTAAATTAAAAAGAAAAGAGAAATTCAAATCCCAACTGTACCATGATCTCTACTCTCTATACTTGGCAAAGATTCAACGAAATTCATCATCCCCATCTTGCGAAGAAGCTCAGTCCAGATCCCTCCGGCTCAAAACCCTACCAATTCTCTTCCATCAATCCCTTATCCAGTCAAATTCATCATCGAATTGCACCCTGGATTCTTGTAAAAGGTCGGCTCCTCGTCAATTTCTCTAAACCCCAACAGATCTGAGTAATCTGCGCTTGCCGTCGGGAATGGCTTCCTCGGAAGCCGATTCCCGCCTCAAACAAGTCATTGTTCCGGCTCTTGATAAGATCATTAAGAACGGTTCATGGCGGAAGCACTCCAAGCTCGTCAACGAGTGCAAATCGCTTCTCGAGAAGTTCAATAGCTCAAATGGATCATTTTCTCCTCCTTCTTCCTCTGATCCGGATACGGATAATTCTGTCTCCGGGCCGCTTAATGACCTCTCGCTTTCTGATTCGGAGCTAATTCTTAATCCTCTCATCAACGCCTGTGGATCTGGCAACCTCAAGATCGCTGAGCCGGGATTGGACTGTGTCCAGAGGCTTGTTGCACATGGCTACATTCGCGGAGAAGCTGATTCGAGCGGTTCAGCTCCTGAAGGTAAGCTTTTAGCTAGACTTGTTGAATCCGTTTGCAAGTGTACACAAATGGTGGACGAGAATATGGAGCTGCTTATTTTGAAGACTCTGTTATCAGCTGTTACCTCCATGACTTTCAGGATCCATGGAGATAGTTTGTTGTTAATTGTTAGGACTTGCTATGATATTTACTTGGATAGTAAGAATGTGGTGAATCAGACGACTGCCAAGGCGTCTCTTGTTCAGATGTTAGTGATCGTGTTTCGTAGAATGGAGGCGGACTCGTCCACGGTCCCTGTGCAGCCCATTGTGGTTGCTGAGCTCATGGACATGGAGCCGGTAGAAAAATCTGAGGGTGATCAGGGTATTACTCAGTTTGCACAAGGGTTTATAACCAAGATCATGCAGGACATTGACGGGGTGTTGAATCCTGGAATGACTGGGAAGCCTGTGGGGGGTAGTGGGGGCCACGACGGAGCGTTTCAGACGAGGGTTGATGCTACCGTTGAGGGAACTAACCCAGCCGATCTGTTGGATTCGACGGATAAGGATATGTTGGATGCCAAGTATTGGGAGATCAGTATGTATAAGACGGCATTGGAAGATAGAAAAGGAGAGTTGGTTGAAGGTGAGATCGAGAGAGAGGATGATTTAGAGGTACAGATTGGAAACAAGTTGAGGAGAGATGCGTTTTTGGTGTTTAGAGCGCTTTGTAAGCTGTCCATGAAGACGCCACCTAAAGATGCTCTATCTGATCCCCAATTGATGAAGGCGAAGATTGTGGCGTTGGAGCTGCTAAAGATTTTGCTGGAGAATGCTGGTGCAATTTTTAGGACTAGTGACAGGTAAATTTTTATGTTTTTGTCAGGCTGAGTTTTTGGATTCTACCAAGTTTCATTACTTTGACTGAAAACTGATGTTCTGGAAATCTTAAATCAGAATCTGAAAAGTTCGTGTATTCATTCTAATGCTTGTTTGGTAACATAGTTACCTGAAGTAAGATCAGGCAACTTTTATTTCCTTAGTTCATTTGTCTTTGGAACTTAGAAGTATCTTTTAAATATTTTAGATTATACAACAATACGATGCTGTTTGCAAATTTAGTAATAAAATTAAGTTATGACGATTGATGATATCTACTTGGAGAGAGTTTCACCATACTACCTTTAGAATTTGTATTTGTGCATTGGACTATACTGAAAATGACTCCTGAACCATTTATTTTCTTTGTGTGTAAACCAATTTCAAACTAGAACCAGATTTTTTTTTTTTTTATTAGAGTATATCTGAGACGATTCTACATCCCTGTGTCAGAACATTACAAATGACTCCTCAACCATCCCAAATTACAACCACGCTACACTCTTCTTTTATGTGCATATTAGTTTTGCTTGCATTTGGAGCTATACGTAATTTTTTTTTAAACAAATAGAACATTTGTCAAAGGACAATATAATGTATGTGTGTAGGCCAATTCTCCTCAGTCTCCACATCTTTTGTTAGAAAATGTAAGGGCAATTGGAATATTGTATGCATTGTCTGGTCTAAAAATGTGTGTGTGAACAGTACACCAACTATGGCCAGTCGCATCTTCCTTGTCCACAGAAATCAGACTTTCCTAGTCACTGTTTCCTTCCCCATATCCGGACTCCCTTGAAAGGATGGATTGTGTGAAATCCTACTTGTATTGATGTTTATGCTGTGACATCATCCATGGTATTAGGGTCAAATGACATAACTCTTGAACCCTGGGCGTCACACCTATACTTACTGTTTCTTCTCTTTCTTCCGTTTTACATGCAGGTTTTTAGGTGCTATCAAGCAGTACATGTGCTTATCATTATTGAAGAACAGTGCTTCAACCTTGATGATTGTCTTTCAGCTGTCATGCTCCATCTTTATGAGCCTGGTATCAAGATTTAGAGCTGGACTGAAGGCAGAGATCGGGGTGTTTTTCCCAATGATAGTTCTCAGAGTTCTAGAAAATGTTGCTAAGCCGAATTTCCAACAGAAGATGATAGTGCTGAAATTTATAGAGAAGCTCTGTGAAGATTCACAGATTTTAGTGGACATATTCATCAACTATGACTGTGATGTGAATTCGTCAAACGTATTTGAGAGGTAAGCAAGTGAGACCTTCTACATTGTATATATGAATTGCAAGGTAATCTCCTTGTATGAGTTACGCTAATTTTGGGAACTATGTTTCCAGCATTTATATTTACGCATTTTCAGCAATTGAAGATGCATAATTTATTTTCTTAATCTATGCAGAATGGTCAATGGTCTTCTTAAGACTGCTCAGGGGGTTCCAACTGGTGTTGGTACCACATTGTTGCCCCCTCAGGAAGTATCCATGAAGCTTGAAGCAATGAAGTGCTTAGTGGCTGTTTTGAACTCCATGGGATACTGGGTGAACAAGCAGTTGCGGCTTCAAAGTCCTCATCCAACAAAGAAGATTGCAGAAGTTGATGTCAGTCATGAATCTGCAGATCTTCCATCGGAAAATGGAAACAGGGATGAACCTGCAGAAGGATCTGATGGTCATTTTGAAGCATCAAATGAAGTTTCAGAAGTTCAAGCAATTGAGCAAAAACGAGCCTATAAGCTTGAACTTCAGGTAATATATAGTGTTTGAAAGTGAAGTTGTAAGCTGACTAACATTGGAATATCATTTTGAATTATTTAACGTATTATTCATGGCAGGAAGGTATTTCCTTGTTCAATAGGAAACCAAGAAAGGGAATCGATTTCCTTATCGATGCTAATAAAGTGGGTAGTTCACCTGAGGAGATCGCTGTTTTCCTGAAGGATGCATATGGTTTGAAAAAGACAATGATTGGTGATTATCTAGGGGAAAGAGAAGAATTACCATTGAAAGTAATGCATGCATATGTTGATTCGTTTAATTTTCAAGGCATGCAATTAGATGAAGCAATCCGGGTCTTTCTGGAAGGGTTTAGATTGCCAGGCGAGGCACAGAAGATTGATCGTATCATGGAGAAATTTTCTGAGCGTTACTGGAAGTGCAACCCAAAGGCTTTTTCCAGTGCTGACACAGCTTATGTTCTTGCCTATTCTGTTATATTGCTCAACACTGATGCACATAATCCAATGGTGAAGAACAAGGTATTTTTAACCCATTAGGTCTATATTACGAAGATGTAGGACATTTGAACTTGTTAATATTTATTTATCCGGTGACTTTGACTATACTACAGATGTCAGCAGAAGATTTTATAAGAAACAACCGTGGTATAGATGATGGTAAAGATCTCCCGGAGGAGTACATGAGATCATTGTATGAGCGGATAACAAAAAGTGAAATTAAGATGAAAGAAGATGAACTTGCTCCGCAACAACGGCAAACCTTGAACTCTACCAATTTCTTAGGCTTGGACAGTATCTTAAATATTGTGATCCGTAAACATGATGAGGAAGATCATATGGAGACAAGTGATGATCTTATCAAGCATATGCAGCAACAGTTTCAGCTAAAAGCTAGCAAGTCTGAGTAAGATCAGCTTTGCTTTCACCTCTTGCTCAAAAAGTTTTTCGTTTGCTCTACTTGCTGAGAAATTTTTGTAGAAATTCCCTTACTGTCGCCAGTGGCTGTCTGATTAGTCTTTTTCATAAAGGATACCTTCACTTTGGGCCTTTTTTGTACTTGATACAAGAATAACGTTTGATGTTTTTATTTAAAGTCTATTGCTATGTGAGGTAACTAAACCACTGTCAGCACAATGCATTAATGTTCAAAGACAATGTAACTCATCTTCTATTTTACTTATGCTTTATAGGCTCGTGGCCTTGTGGGAAATGGTTGAACTTCTCCTATGTCTTTGCTTTTGCCACTTAATGCACAAAAATTTCTGGACTGTTTATTTGTTGTCTTTAAGTACCTTTGTTTTCTCTCTTTTTCTTTATTTTCCTCATCTCTATATTTTTTCTGGCTTAGTTTACTTGCTGTTATAAGGAAATGTTATGTTCGTCTCTTATAATATTTGACAATGTTTACAATTGCTGGCAATTTGTAGGTCAGTTTATTATGCTGCAACAGATGTAGTGATTCTTAGGTTCATGATTGAGGTTTCCTGGGCTCCGATGCTGGCTGCTTTCAGTGTTCCACTCGATCAAAGTGATGATGAAGTGATTATTTCCTTGTGTCTTGATGGGTTCCAAGCCGCAATCCATATCACTTCTGTGATGTCTATGAAGATACATAGGGATGCTTTTGTGACTTCCCTAGCCAAATTTACTTCTCTCCATTCCCCAGCCGAAATCAAACAAAGGAACATCGATGCTATCAAGGTTTATAGCTTTTAATTTGATGCAGATGCATGCATAAATCAATCTGAGGTTTATCGTCACCACTTGATCTACATTAGCTTATCCCATGTTTTTTTTATTTAGGCTATAGTTCAAATTGCAGACGAAGAGGGGAATTACTTGCAAGAAGCATGGGAGCATATATTAACATGTGTTTCCCGTTTTGAGCATTTGCATCTCTTGAGTGAAGGTGCTCCACCTGATGCTACTTTTTTTTCTAGAAATCAGAATGATGTGGAGAACTCGAGACAGTCCAAGATGACCATTCTTCCTGTTCTAAAGAAGAAGGGGGCTGGAAAAATTCAGCATGCAGCTAATTCTGTAAGAAGGGGTTCGTATGATAGTGCCAGTATTGGAGGGAACATGTCTGGGAAGCTTACATTCGAACAGATGAACAATTTAGTCTCAAATTTAAACATGCTTGAACAAGTTGGGGGTGGTGAAATGAATCGCATATATACACGTAGTCAGAAGTTAAATAGTGAGGCAATCGTTGACTTTGTTAGGGCTCTATGTAAGGTCTCTATGGAGGAATTGCGATCCACTTCTGATCCTCGGGTTTTCAGTCTTACAAAGATTGTTGAGATTGCGTATGAATGCTTGCCCACGATGATTAATTTGTTGTTAATTGTTATTTTAAGTCATTCATGGCATTTATTTTCCTCTAATAATTTCTGAAATATTTTTGAACAGGCACTATAATATGCAACGGATCAGACTTGTATGGTCAAGTATCTGGCATGTGCTTTCTGACTTCTTCATAACCATTGGTTGTTCGGAGAATTTGTCGATTGCAATTTTTGCCATGGATTCATTACGCCAATTATCTATGAAATTTTTGGAGCGTGAAGAATTGGCTAATTACAATTTCCAGAACGAGTTCATGAAACCGTTTGTTGTTGTCATGAGGAAGAGTGCTGCAGTAGAAATCAGAGAACTGATAATCAGATGTGTTTCCCAGATGGTATCGTCCAAGGTGAAGAATGTGAAATCAGGATGGAAGAGCATGTTCATGGTATTTGATTTTCTTACTCGTCCATATGTGTCATATATTCTTCCTCAATGATTTTTTTAAGTTTAGGGGGCATTTGAATCTGAATAATCAAATTTTCCTCTATAAACATGTCAGGGTGAATTTGTTATTTTTGATATTTGTTTTCTCTTGATTATGTGTCAGGTCTTCACGACAGCGGCATATGATGACCACAAAAGCATAGTCCTCTTGGCTTTTGACATAATGGAGAGAATTCTCCGAGATTACTTCCCATATATCACCGAGACTGAGACAAACACCTTCACAGATTGTGTAAATTGCCTCGTTGCATTTACTAACAGCAGAATTAACAGAGAGATTAGCCTTACTGCCATTGGCTTTCTCCGCTTCTGTGCAAGAAAACTTGCAGAGGGGGATCTTGGTTCTTCAACAAGGAACAATGAAAAGGAAGCATCTGGAACAGTGAAAAATGTAAGAGGTGAAAAGCTGGAAAATGGAGAGCTGCACGATAAAGATGAGCATCTTTATCTCTGGTTTCCATTGTTGGCTGGTAAGCAAACTAGCAAATATGCTTTTTAAGATGTTTTAAAAATCAGTACTTTTCTCCTTCAAGAAAAAAAATTCAATAGCATTCCTAATTTAATGGTATACATATGTGCATACCCTGATAATGAATATAAAATTAAAAAAAATAAATAAAAATTGAAGATGTGGATTAAATTTTTTAACTTAATGTTGTTTGACTTTTTAAAATATCCTAGTTTTATCAGAATTGTTAACTAACACGAGACTCTCATTCTAGGTTACATACTGTCCTTTTTCATCTATATTGGATATTGTGTCAGCTCATTCTTTAACCTGTAAGCTTCTCTTGCCATGTAGTTGAACAAAGTGCATTTCTTTCTGTATCGCAGGACTCTCAGAACTTAGCTTTGATCCCAGACCTGAAATCAGAGAAAGTGCTTTGCAAGTTTTGTTTGACTCTCTACGGAACTATGGTCACTTATTTTCACTGCCTTTGTGGGAACGCGTATTTGAATCAGTCTTATTTCGTATATTTGATTCTGTCCAACATACTGTTGACCCTTCTGGGGGAAATGTCTCTGGACGTGGAATCAATAGTGGTACGCCTGAGTTTTATGAAGATTCATGGCTGTTCGGGACCTGCACATTATCTCTTGAACTAGTTGTAGATCTATTTATTAAGTTCTATTTGACCGTTAGCCCTCTTCTAAGGAAAGTGCTCATACTCTTAGTCAGTTTCATGAAACACTCTCACCAGAGCCTCGCTGGAATTGGTGTTGCTGCTTTTGTTCGACTGGTTACAAATGCTGGACACCTGTTTTCTAATGAAAAATGGCTTGAAGTGGTTTCATCACTGAATGAAGCAGCCAGTGGAACCCTTCCTGATTTTTCCTTTATTACTGAGGATCGTCACACTGCAGTTTTGAGCAATGAAGAGCTTTCGGATGAACAGAACCCAGGTCAGTCTAGCACGAGCACAAGGACTCAACAGCTCTATCCTTCTCTATCTGAAGTCAGGGTTCGATGTGCTACTCAACTTTTACTAGTTCAGGTAAATTGACATGACTTTCCTTATAAAATGTGCATTTGGAAGTGATCTGCTTTTCAGTCTTTGCCTTGTGAGATGCTCTTTATTGTGTCTTTTACATAATCTTCTTTTGGTTTATAACTCATTTTAGCATCATTGTTTAGGGCATGTTCCTTTCCCATATCCTGATATGGGATATGGGTATGAATATCACATATCCGATATCCATGTTTCGTAACCGAGTATATGGGTATCCAGATATCAATACTTTCTTAACGATTTTGATATCTTTAAAAATTGACAGATATCACGGTTCTTTTTATAAAAACGTCTCCCTCTCACCTCTCCCCCCAAGTCTCCCTCTTCTTGTATACCACATCATCTTGCCATACACAAGTATCAGATATCATATATCAGTCTCATACCCATTCCCTAATATCGATACCGATATCTCAGGATATGGGAAAGGAACAAGCCCTTAGATACCCTATTATATAATGCATTATGCATTAGTAAAAGAGTTATGTTCAATTAATTACACTACATTGTACGTCCAGTGCTGCATAGTTTACCTTTAAAGCCCTACATAGTTGCATTGTAACGTATGAGCATGCAAACAGATTCCATGGGACTCTGTAATCTGCTCATAATCTCATGAGACTAATCTGAAGACATTCTTCTGTTTATCCAACTGGCAGGCTGTGATGGAGATCTACACAGCATTCAGGACCCACCTCTCAGCAAACCACGTTCTCATCCTATTCGAGGCTTTACACGCCGTGGCATCGAATGCTCACAAAATCAACAGTGATTCCGAGCTCTGTTCAAAGCTAGAGGAGTTCAAATCCATAACCGAGATGCACAATCCACCTCTTCTACGCCTCGAAACCGAGACTTACCAAATGTGTCTCACTTTACTCCAAAATCTTTTGATAGACAAACCACCTTGTCATGATTCGGCTCAAGCCGAATCCCTCCTCATTAGCCTCTGCCGAGAGGTCCTCGAGTTCTACATAAAAAATGCTTGCAGACATATCCAAACTCTACCAGATGGAGGGCAACCGAAGTGGCTGGTCCCACTCGGCTCCCGTAGGAGACGTGAATCGAGTGCGCGGGGTCCACTCATCGTATCAACCCTTGATGCATTGTCCACTCTGGACGAGACATCATTCAAGAGAAACCTGCCCGGGCTCTTCCCTCTACTCTCGAGCTTGATAAGCTGTGAACACGGGTCGAAAGAGGTTCAAAATGCCTTAAGTGAGCTACTGAGTTCTTCAGTTGGTCCTCTTCTGCTGCGATCTTGCTGATCTGTTTCATACAGATCAAGATTGTATGATAAGGTATGATTTCGATTCACATTCCGATGCTCGTCTCCGGTTTTGGAATAATTACAGGCAAGTATGAGATATAGTTTGATGGTGTATGATGAATTAGTTCAAGATTGGCTATCTTAGGAGATAAATAGATCCATGCAGGGGCTTTTCCTTTGTGTATTAGTTATTCATATTTCGGCATATGTTTCCCATGTAAAGAAGTTTTCTCAATGAGTATTGGAGTTCTGTGATCTTCTGCTTTTCTTTCTTTTTCAAAATTTTCATTAGGCTCAATAAGGCTATAGTGTTCGAAAGAATTTGACCAAATAGGTTATTTTCTATTTTTATTAGATTTGTGTATAACTTTTTACCACTTTCATTAAAATGAAGTCGGAAGGTAAGATGTTTGATTATGGGTACATTTATTAAACATATTTATACCATGGGCCTAGTTATTAGAGAAATCTCGAAAAGGCAATTTGGTCGTAGTGTTTTGTCATTTGACGAATTCCAGTTTCAGAGGAGTCAACGTCGTGGCCGATGCTTTTGTTGCTATGGCTAGTTGTCCCTTGTTGTCCATACTGATGATCTCGTTCATAATGACACTCTTTGACGGCCTATCGATAGGAAGACTCATTCGATGTGACGTTTTCCCATATGTCGTTCTTTCAACGAGCACTCAAACCAACAAAAATATTTGGTGTCCCGAATTGCTTTCCTCTTATTGAAGGTATAGGAAATATACTTCTCCATCTATTTTAAAGTTCGGATTTTTTTCTCTTGGACCGGTTCTTTGAATTTCACATCATCCTCTTTCGATTTGATAATTGAGTTGATTATCAACCATATAGCTAACACACTACCAAAACCAAGTTTTGGTAATGTGTATATATTATAACAAAGTAAGCATTCAAACAACCCAAAAGCTCATTTTCTGATCTGGATGAGTAAGGTCACACAACTAGCTTAGCATTAAGACAAAAATTAGTGATATGATTAAGTGATAATAATGTGATTACTTGCCATCCGTTGACATCTAAATACCATAATTCAAATCAAATGGCATTTTAGTGAATTGTGGAAGGTTAGATGAAGGGCAAATTAGTAAGAATATGAGTATTCCAAATATGTCGTTATCTAATCACATGGAGCCTTGGGCCATGGTGTGTCGTTTAAGACTAAAATAAAATATTTCACAAAGCTCCAAGCAAGTTTGAATTTAATATGTGGGTTTAATCCACTCTTTCTTGATTAGTTGTTTATTTTACTTAAATGTTAATTAACTATTTGGCTACTTGTAGTTGTTTTAGTTGAGTTAGGTCCCCCACAAAAGTTACATGTACTAGTTTAAGTTAAAATTTAGCTACCCTAAGATTAATCCATAGATGTGATTGTTCTATTATGGGTAATGACTTGGATTTGAGATTGATTTATGTAAATAAGAATTCATGTATTAAGATGAATGAGGAAAAAAAAAAAAAAGTTAAAGCGTGTTTGGGCGAGATGTTTAAAGTGTTTTGTGGGTTGTACAATGTGTGTCAATGAGGATAAAAGATGACAAGTTTATTGTATCTGATAGTTATAAACCATCGAATATAAGAAAGTAGGCAAAATTTCAATAACATTACGAGTTAAATACTATTGATTGAGTTTCGGGTGATGGAAGGGTGCGAGGATGACTATAGTATCAATCACCAATCTTTTACTTTCCATTTTATGGCGGTATTTTTTATTAGTTGTAGAGCTTGAAGTACTATATCTTATAGTCTGAATTGCACATTATTTATTGTAATCATCATAAGATAATATAGCGTAAAACCTTTATTTCGTAGTGTCTTATATGTATTCACATATTTGTGGCGAACTTAATAATCAATTCTTATGTTATATTTTTCTCTCGATTGGCAAACTAAATAATAAATTCTCATGTCATATTTTTCTCTCGATCGCATTTTCATAGCAACATTGTCGTCCAATAAAAATAAATATTACTCCCTCTATTTCCTAATAGATGTCATTAGAGCTAAAAACATATAAATTAAGAAATCTAAAAATAGAAATATACAATATTTATTATTCAGATAACAAATACTAATATTTACTTTTTCGATGTAATTTGATACATTCACCGGCATAAATGGCTCGTAGACAAATTTTGAAAATATAAGTATGATGTTAATTTGGCGATTTCAATTTGAAGAGTTTTAAATTTAAATATAAATATTGATAGAGAGCACTGAAAAGGCAAATTTTGAAAATATAAGCAATAAATGCAAAAGTAATATGAAATTTATTTGTAGAATGTTTGAGCATTAAATGTGTCTATAATGTCGTGTATTGAGAAATAAAATTTTAAACCTCTAATAACATCTATTAAGAAACAGAGGGAGTAACAGTTTAACCTTTACCTTTGATAAAGGGGTTATACTAGATTCAAATGTCAAATTTTGATTAGTTTTTATTAAATTTGAAACTAAACACATAATAATAGGTAGGTCAATTGGTCTAAGTGAAAGCTTGAAAGTTTTGAAAAGGGGTGCAACATGATGGTGGAGATTCGAAGCCAATTAAGAAGGGTGCTCAATGCTCATCACATGGAAGCTAATCTTTTCAAGTGGTCCCTTTCATTTAGTGTAATTCATTAATTAGGAAAATTAATCATATTCATATAGATTAGGTAATGTGATTAATAAAGATAAACTATGCATTAAGTTAGACTAAAATTTTTCTAAGATTCTCTCACTTCTTAGTCTTTTAGATAGCAATTAGCTAGGTTTAAGTTTTCTTAGTTGGATCTTCAAGAATAATTGATGTTGCATATGATTAACCGATAGATTTATTCATAATGTGCATTTACTAGATCATTTTGATTCTTATGATATTCGTTGATATATTTTGAATATCACACTTCGATGATTGAGCCAACACATAAATCCGATTTGTTTGGGATAGATTAACACCGAACGGGCCATAATAGTTCAATTAATATATAAACCTGATCTAGGGCGTGTTTAGTAGAAATATTGGAGAATATATTGAGGACTTTCATTCCTAATAACCCCACAATTCATTGAATTGGATGAAAAAAATTTCAACTTTTATCCAATAATCTCATAATTTTCAATAATCTCCATTAATCCTTAACCACCAAACACAACCCTAATTCTTCTACATGTAAGGAACTAGCTTATTTCCATACCCTATATGTAGGGTGTTATAAATAGCATGTTCAAGTGTTAGTTCAGTTTCTTTGTTAGAAATTAATTAATTTAATTATTCAGATTAATCTATAGGCCTACCAAGAACAATAAGTAGATCAATTGTAGAAAAAAAATAATGATAAATGTTACATTTTAAATTTCAGCAGATAAAAGAAGGCTAAATTATTTACTATTTATAAATTTCATTGATTTTAGAACGAATATCGGATTTAATATATATATATATATATATATATATATATATATATATATATAACCTGTAAAATCGTCACGTTATATAACTGATCGAAATTTGTCCACGTACAATATAAGCAATCATATCATTTCGGGTTTACCTCATATCTTCACTAAAACTTTGCACAATAATGTTTGTTTTTTTTTTGTCATGATTTTTTACGATAGTTTGTCCATTTTTCGAATTTTCCGATCGTTCAATTCATTAAACAATGTGTAGTCTAGTGCATCTAAGCATCAAACTGATTTTGTTTATAAAATAAATGTAGAAAAAGAATCCAATATTAAGAAATACATTCTGTTGAAGAAATGTATTATTTAGTATTTACCAATTACCGCCAAAATAAAAGTAAATTATGTACTTTATCGTCAAAGATGAAATCACACGCTTTGGACAAGGAGCGGACGGCGCGGACGTCGGAGCCACCGCACTGTTTGCCCTTCTCGGGACGTACGTCATTCCCAAAGTTGCCATCAAATCACCCTATTTCAAATTTAAATGTAA
This sequence comes from Fagopyrum homotropicum, assembly GCA_033239125.1. Lineage (NCBI taxonomy): Eukaryota > Viridiplantae > Streptophyta > Magnoliopsida > Caryophyllales > Polygonaceae > Fagopyrum > Fagopyrum homotropicum. The sequence goes on along the minus strand of BSWB01000002.1, from coordinate 163,005,868 downwards.
AATTGCATAAAAAATATATTTAATTTAAAAAAAATCATATATCTCAGGTGGGTCCCATCCGAGAAGTTTGAACGCAGAAAGACATGTAGTTTGACTTTTGACTGAGAGTAGGTTTGTACTTTGTGGCCCGTGTGTGTGGAAGCTCCGGTTCAGTTGGATCGGTTGGATTTAAATATGAATCAGCAGGCCCAATAGCCCATAGGCTATATTGGCAAGAAGACCATTAAGGGTTCGATTGAGAATCACCAGTTTATTAAAGTTAATACTAAAGTCGATTGATCGATTAGCTGAAATAAGTGTCTGATTTAACGATCTGATACTTTTTTAATAAGTTTAAACGGTGTTTGAACGAACGACATCATTCCTTTTTTATATATATAATTTGTGAGTTGAAGGATGGTTTATTACTTTATTGAGAGGGCACCGAATAAAAATATAATTTAAAAGGGTGATGAATATTATCCCAAATAATAAATTTAAAAGAAATAAATTAATAAACTTCGTCATCTACCATCGTCTATTTTTTTTAAAGTTGACAACATTATTTTGTCTTATCATCTATCATCATCTCCTTTCATATATGCCTCTCAAACACGCAAACTTCAATTACATCATCTCCATTAACTAGTGGTGTTTATTATCGGATACCGATCCGATCCGGCTTATCGGATCGGATATCTTGGAACAAAATTTCTGACATACTTATTCAATTATTCCGAATCTCATCCGTAATTGTACGGATATCCGATTTTGATAATCTCGGATCGGAACGAATATTCAAATCGGATATCCATTGATTTTAAATCCAATCAAATAATTCATTGAGATTCATATGAAATAGGCCCATTATGGCATAAATATCACTGACCCACTAAGTTTAACCCACTTTGGGAATAAAAAGAAGTGAAATAAGAGTGAGAGGACTCTAACCTTAGAAATTTCTATGAATTCTATCCATGTGCAATACACATCAACCAGTTATACTTATGTAAATATATAAGTATAGTGGTATACCCCGGATATCCGAGACATGTAAATATACATTTCGGATCCGATCCGCTAATCTGTTATATTTTCTCGGATTGTATAGAATTTGAAAAAAATTCACTAGACTCGAAATTTGTCGCATCTGATCGTCGGATTGTTTGATCGGAACCGTCGGATCGAGATTTCATGAACGCCCCTACCATCAGCTCCGTAATCTCCCATAAGCTCCTGCAAAATGCCTCCCAAACGAACCTTAAGTTAGGTAGTAAAGAGTTATATATGTGAAATGATGGAGGAAATATCAAAGTTTTGGGATAACAATTTCACCCGTATCGACAAATATACGCCCACCCGATCTAACGAAAAAAATGGTGAAACCGGTTAAAAGAAGGGTGAAAGCGGGTGATAGTTCGAGTATGATCTGAGTGAACGTTTAATCCACTCATCACCGACCAATCATCCACCCATCCATCCAATCCTTTTTCACAGGCTTAAAACTACATATATTTTAATAATTGTAGTTTTTGTTATCATAACAATTTTAGCTTTAGTTCCTTACGATAATTATATCAAAGTAAACCCTATATGTTCTTCCATAGCTTATTTTTTTGTGATTCCTAATATATTTTGGTGCTTACTATTGATTCATTATAAATTGTTTATTTTTTATCTTGTTTGGTTATAGTATTGCACTTATGTACATTTTTATGTTATTTTTAGTTGAACTTAAGTATGATCTTAATTATAATAATTTTTTTTAAATTTGTAGAGAAGTGTAGAACACCCGAAATCTCGTCTGATCCACCCTCTTCATCCGTTGGATGCGGGTGGGACCTTTGTGGGTGGATTGAAAAATTTTAAGTGATTGATCACATGACGGTCAAGATTACCCATCCGATCTATTATCATACCTAATCAGGTTGACAAACGACTCAATAATAATCGTTTGAAGATGTCCAAACGGACCCTAATTAAGATTCAAGTACTTGTTTCCAAACCTTGTAAATTTTCTTTTATGTCGACCACTTTAGATCGATTTTTAACCAAGAAAAACTTTATATCCGTTTGTTTTAAGGTTTAAAAGATAAATAATTTTTAATTAGCTAGCTTCTGTAAGCCAACTGGAGCTAGCTACGACATTTAAACTAATCACCTCCCAATAAACATATACAAAATCCACCTTTATATCATTATATATATATACGCATAATCAACCAAGACAATTAAGCTAACCACCCACTAATCATCATCAATCCAACTTCACACAACAATGAGCAGTAACACAACTACAAACTCCGGCATTATCACATCACCCACCGTGGACGGCGGCGGGCCATGCGGAGCGTGCAAGTTCCTGCGGAGGAAGTGCGCAGCGGGGTGCGTGTTCGCGCCATACTTCGACCCTGAGCAAGGCGCCGCTCACTTTGCGGCGGTTCATAAGGTGTTCGGAGCTAGCAACGTGTCTAAGCTTCTCCTTCATATTCCTTCTCATCGACGCCCCGACGCCGTCGTCACTATCTGCTATGAGGCACAGGCCCGGCTTCGTGATCCTGTCTATGGCTGTGTCTCACATATCTTTTCTCTTCAACAACAGGTTGGTAAATTCTCTTCACGTTTTGCATGCATTCAAATCTACGTCTACTACATGTATTAGATTCGAGCTCAACACCGATGGGATTTCATGCACGGTGAATTTTAGTAAACCATATGTTTGATTCAGACCGTATACGTTTTCGGATGTGTGTCGAAAATTTTCACGTTATATCTTGACCCACTAGAATTTCAAGTCAATACACCACAAGATAAGTCATGATAATAACATATGTATTTTCACGCTTCCGTATACACGCACGTGCACGTTAGAACCGAACCCAACGGCTGGATTTTCAACTCAAAACCAACCGACAATACGGAAATTAGTTTACAAACCCATGTTTCGATGACTCTAAACATGTCTTTTTGGTCGCTTCTAAACGATGTGCACATGCATCCACGCCTATAGGTCGGAAATCGATAGCGAGGTCAATGCAACATGGGTAACTAGCTAGGTTTCGTGAATCGTGAAGGAAGTGTAGCTAAATGGACATTAGTTATGCTTTACTACTAAAAGTGAGAACACCCATTTGCAGATCCAATGAAATAACTCGATTTTTTTTAATAAGATAGAGATAATAAAGAAATGAAAGAAAAGGTAAGTATAAGTTTGACTAATAAAGCAAGATAGTTTGAGCTTAAAGACTGAAAAAATATGAATAATTTGACATTATTGGTCGTGAAATAAGCAGATTTTCAGGATATGGTCGCCAATTTCTTGTCCTTTTGAAGTTCATCTTTGAAGTTTATGGTTGACCGGTTTCAATTGGCTTTGCCACCTCATCACACTACACGCTCACGTTAAGGTTAACGGGACGTTAACCTTAACGTGGGCGTGTAGCGATCTTTCAGAACATGTACAACACGAGCGGTGTGGAATTTGATTTGGTTGCAATGTGGCTAGTATTACGCTCCAACTCTAAAAAGATTTGGATATGCGACCGGTTTGTCCAACTGTCAACTAGTCATTTTACGAGATACGTGTAGATGATGAATGAAACTAACGAATACATCGAGCCTTATATCTAATTTTGATGTACTATTTCACTCATTACCGTTGATTTTGGACCCGAATACAAATTTGTCTCATTTGCTTCGATTTACTAGTCTTAACGCTTGTCATTAGGTGGTAACCGAACAAGACAACTCTTAGGGGGTGTGTTGATAATGAAAAGCTCTCATATCGGTTACAAATAGATAACGAATCTAGTATATAAGTCGAGGGTCATTCCTCTTATTGATCAACTGGACTCATATGTTAAACTTATATCTAACGTGTAGGATTTTGATCATGTTTCAGGTGGTGAATTTACAATCGGAGCTCGCCTACCTACAAGCCCACTTAACCTACCATCCGCCACCGCCACCTCCACCGCAACCCACGATGATTCCGCCACAACTCACAATTTCCGATCTCCCATCCACCTCAATCCCTCCATCATACGACCTCTCATGTTTCCTTGAACCAACAAGTCAGCATCCGTAGCCGCCAACCTGGCCCATGCAACCCCAACCTCCCAGGCTCCCAGCAGGGCTGGCCCGAGCAGTGGGCCCGGTGATCTACAAGCCTTGAGACGTCATCTCATCCGTAGACATGGTTCGAGGTCGGTGGCCTCGGCTTGTGCAGTGAGCCAATGCAATCGGCTTCTATCACTAAATGAATCCAGATTATAAGCTTTGCTAACATGGATTTTCGAATTAAAATTGATCTTAGAGATCAATTTAAGACTTTCTACTATATTGAGAATTAGATCTTTAACAATTGTACAAACAATCATCGGTGTAATTTTATTCTTAACTTGGAGGCTTCACATGTGTTGTAACAAAGATCACATAAATTAACTTCCTCATTATTCTGAGACTTTATAGAGCTGTTATAATAAGGCAATAAATCTAGTTATATTGATACGATGAGTCAAAGATCGAGCGAGACAAACTCTTCCTGGGCCGAAGTCCAAGAAATAATAACTGAAATATTTAATTATAATTTCAATTTACTCAAGTTCAGACTCAATCGATTTACATTGAGTTTCGAACTGACAAGTCCTCACATGCACCCTTATACCAATTAGACTAATTGAACTTGTATTCTATTGTTGATACACATTGTTATTGTACAATGTTAATACAAAATTTCAATTACAATGTTAAATTACGCAGTTAACAAAATCGGTCATTTCCAAATTATACAAGTCCGTTGTTTACACAATGTTGAGTTACACAAGCTCAGACGAGTTGCATAGGCCCAAAAGATCCGTCATTTACACAAGGTTGAGTTACACAAGCCTAAAAGCCTATCGAATACACAATTACATATTTGAGACATTTTGTGTGATTCTAAAATTAAATCATATTTTGTAATTATTCAATCCAGGCCATTTGATGTTTTTTTAAAAGTTTGGGACATTCTTATCAATATAAACTTGGGTCAAAATTTATAATCATCCATTTCGGGAGAACTTTGCAGATTCTGAAGGTTTGGGCAAGTTAACATAAATAAGAAGTATGAGTTAAAATCTGTAATTTACCCAAAACATTCCCAAACGGATTTCTGGAGCTTTGCGGCGTCGTGTCCCGGCGATCGGCGACTACTGGTGAGGTGGCAACGACGGCGGATCTAGGCGGCTACTAGCGAGGCGGCAACAACGGCGGGTTTGGGTGGCAACAACGATGGATCTAGGTGGCAAATCTGGCTTCTTCTTTACATAGTTTGTGAGCTCGGAGGCGAGACAACATTGGAAGTTGGAGACGAACGAATAGGGGCTCCCTAGGGCGGCGATTCTGGTTCAACACTAGCCTGGTCGAAGAGAGGAGAGGCTCGTGGGACTCAATATCTCAGATCATATCGAAGAGGGATGAATCGGACCTGGCTCGAGAGACGAAGGTGACAATGGTAAGGATCTATTGGAGATGGCGGCTCGGCGTTGGTATGTTGATCTCATACCCTTTAATTAATTATTTATAGATTTAAAATTTTATGAGAAAATTAGATGAGCATAGTTTTTTTTTTTTTTTTTTTTTTTTTTGAAAATGGAAAGCGGTTCGAAACCATTAGACGGCACGCCGTCTAGCGGGTCGAAAGGCCGAAAAAATCGGGAGACGGTCTAACCGTCACGAAGGATCACAAATAAAAGAGAAAAGAAGTACACAAAAATACATTAAAATAAAACCGAAAGCAACAAAGTTTTCAAGGGAAAGCATGAAGATCCAGCCAGCAAGAGGTAACGAGCATAAACGTTCATCTTCGAAGGAAGTACACAGGGAGGAAGCCTGGGGAACAACTGTGGACACCTCAGATTTGGACTGCAACAGAGCCTTCAGGAGTCGATCACAAATCCACGTCCCCTTCTCGACAAACGCACGAAACCGCCAACAAATGACTGTATCAAACATCGGAAGACGAGATTGCAGAAAACGGGTATCTTGATGAATAAAGGTGTAGAACTTAATTGGTAAGAGATATGTGATTTTTAGGGAGAAGATTGTTCATAGAAGTTTGATTTATATTGTCGGTAGTGATTGTTTGTAGGCTTTGTATGCAATTGAGATGTCGTTGTTAAGTGAGGGTTAATGAGCTTGGTTTTATGATCAATGAAGAGCTTGGTTTTTTTTTCCATTCATTTTTGTGATTTTGAGGCCGCTAGGCCGGGATCTATATCGTTAGGTCGCAAGAATGATGTCCATAGAGACGAAAAGACCATACCTTTGTAACCTTCACTTTTCTAAAAATGAGCAAAACATGGTCGAAGGTTGAGCCTTAACTCAGTCGAAATTATTTTTCATATTTATAATTTGTTTTCATTATTGGATGATTTAGGAGCCGTTAGGCCGAGAAACGGTGCAATTAGGTCGCGAGATTGGACTAGGTAGGTCGATAATATAAACCCGATAAAGTCTTACATCTTTTTTTTTTTTTAATGAACCAAAATAATGAATAACGTAGAATGGGAATTAGATGAGCATAGTTTGTATCAACGAGACAAAAAGACTTTACTGTACCAATCTTCTCAAGCGAAATCGAGTTTAATTAATTTCGCACTTGGGGTGCAAAAACGAATCTTATAACCAATTTCACACATGAAGTCCGAAACTAGATTTTTTTTAATATTTAAGAAGACCTCGCACCAAAAATCTAAAATTGAGTAATTTATAAATAAAATATATGGATATAGAAGGTTAACGTGAAAAGTAGGGCTCACTTAATCACTAATTTTATTCTTAAACATTATTAAGTTTATTAAATTAGTATTACGTAGGCGTACTTAGATCTGAACTTATGTTTATATAATATTCATGGTTGACTACTTGACTTCATTGGATAAGATATTTGGCTATTAAATTTTGAACGTCCATGTTAAAAAATGTGATTAATTTTTTTTGTTTCTTTTGGAAAATGCGTATTTGTAGACACTTTGAGTGAACCTCAAGTCTGGATCAACACGTTTAGCATCCTTAAACATTACACTATCGACTTCATTGCATTTATTTCGTCAATATCTTTATTTTTTTTTCTTTATTGGAAGAATAGATTCGTGTTATGTACGAGTTTAAATATGTTTATATGTTATTAGGGTTTGTTTCTTTCCCATATTATGATATGGGGTATGGATATGGATATCATATATCCGATATCCATGTTTCGTAATTGAGTACGTGAATATTAAAGTGATATACTAGATATCAATACTTTACTTTTTTTTTTTTTTATCGATTTTGATATCTTTAAAAATTGACTGATATCATAGTTCTTTTTCTCCCACGTCTCCCTTTTACCTCTCTCTCTATCTCTCCCTTTTTTGATATACCTCACCTTCTTGTCAAACACAAATATCAGATATCAATTTCATATCCATATCCCTAATATCAATACCGATATCGATATCTGATATACTAATATCAGATATGAAAAAAGAACAAGTCCTTAAAAAAACTATCTTACTTGTAGATAACATTATTACATATAGTGAGAGGGTTAAGGATAATATTCAAGAACATGACACAAAGCTGATCGGTCTATAGCATCTTGAGAAGATTAACTTAATAGGCATATTTTGTTTATGAGATACAAAACATGCCCTGATTTTTTCGGATTATTTTTTAAATGAAAATGAAAGGGTTTAATAGGTAATATTGGTGTAAGTTAAGGGGTAAAAGAAATTGAAATTGAGTGAAATAAAACCTCCACAAAAAAAAGTGTCCCTCTATCTTCTCCATCCCTACCACGAAGAAACTCGAACATCGATTCCTGGGTAGCAGTGAGAGTTGCAAAACCCTATTGACGACTTATTCCGACGGCAGTGTAACCCTTCCGGCGAGTTTACGGCTTCCTCTCGTCAAACCGACAGCCGGCGTACTCCGTCGACATATCCCGCCGGCCACAAATGGAGGAAGAAGATACAAACTAGGTTTTTACCTTTAAGCTTAATTATAAAAAAAAAGCTCCCATGTATTTATCTAAATTAATGGCCTAAACTTTTAAAACTTGCAAATATGGGTAATTACGACTAAAATTTGGTGGTTGTCTAGTTTACACAAGCAATACTGTGTATTAGTAATATGTATCAACACTGTGTTTTTACATTGTGTATAAACATTGATGATAAGTATAATTTAAAAAAAAAAAAAACAAAATATGAAATTCAATTAGTTCAACTAGTAAAAAGGGTGAGACTGTCAACCAGATTTCTTTACCCTAAAGTACAAGATTTGTATTTTGGGTTGGACCTTGTGTAAATCGTTTGGGTTGAACCTTGTGTATGTGTAAATCAAAATTATCAAATAACCCCTTGAAATAGCCTTTTTAAATTAATTCAAATGGTCTACTTTGTTTATGTAAAATAAAAGCGCCTGCTCCTTTTTTTTTTTCTAATAATGGAAAGCGATTCAAAACATTATACGACACACCGTCTAATGGATCTAAAGGCCGAAAAAGATAGGTAGACGGGTTAACCGTCTTGAAAAACCACAAAAAAAGAAAAGAAAAAGAAACACACAAAAATACATAAAGAAACTCTGATAGCAAAGAGATATCCAATGAAAAGTAGGATGATCCAGTCAAACGGAAGTGACAAGCACAATGTTTGTCTTTAAAGGAAGTACACATGTAGGAAGACTGGTGGAACGAATGTGAACACCTCAAATTTGGATATACATCAGAGCTATCAACAGTAGATCACAAATCCACGTCCCTCCTATACAAACCACTTAAAACGCCGCAAAAAATAACATCAAACTAAGAAGACGACACTACAAAATACGGGGATCTTGACATATAAAAGTGTATATCTTTGATGGTTAATGATTAAAGATTTATAAGGAGAAAATTGTTCGTAAAATTTTTTATGGCTAATGATTCAAGGCAACACCCAAAAACACAGGGGCAACAATTCTTGATTTGTTTAAATTTATAAACGAATATTGATAAAACAACCAAAACATGGTCGAAGGTTAAGCCACATTACTCATCCAGACATATTTGTCAATTTTGGGTGATTTTGGTGCCGATAGGCCGAGATCAAAATAACTTGTTTTCAATTTTTTTTTTCCTATTTATTTATATTTGAAATTTAAACAAAAGGACCTACTTGATGCTATATTAGACAAAAAAAAAAAAGTCCTATTACCCAACTCACCCTGTAGTCTATATGAATGAGAATTGAAAGTTTTGAGTTGTCGAACAAAAGGGTAGTAGGGGAGTTGTGGCGTAGCTTAACAAGTTTGATAACGATACGATTATTTTTTAAAAAATGTGGTTAGCCCGATAAGAATGTAAATAAGAGACACGCTCTTCTTCTTCTTCTTGATAACGGTCACGTTATTCCTTTCAATTATAATATCTTAAACAACTACGTTTTTAGCATGATCAATTTTATTATGTGTGCATGTAAGATGCTCGTTTTTTTTTAGAAAACAGCTATTGTGTAATAATAATTTAAATGTTTTTATCCCAAAATAAACCAAATAATTAAGTACATTGTTTAAATAAAAAAATTTATAAACATCAATTTTTACTAAATCGACAGTATAATCCATCTTAAACTTCTCACCTGGCCAATATCGACCTGCCATATAATTGTGAGTTTGTTTGATTAATTGTTGAATTATTTTGGAAATTATAATTATGTAAATAAATTATTTTAAATTGTAATTAACTTAAAATAATTTTCAATTAATCCATAGATTTAATATCCATGACAAAAAAATCGAGCAACCAAATAGACTCTGTACATTCGGATGATTATTGGTTTATCTTAAAAACTAAAATATAAAAAAATAAAATAAAAATTCGATGGACACTTTCTTTTTAGTATGTTTGAGACAACTTTTTCTTTGTTGAATTCCTTTTGAAAACTTAAAAATGAGGATTTTATATAGTGGATAAATGATAATTAGACCAATCATAAATTCCTAATAATAATAATTAACATTAAATTAAAAAGAAAAGAGAAATTCAAATCCCAACTGTACCATGATCTCTACTCTCTATACTTGGCAAAGATTCAACGAAATTCATCATCCCCATCTTGCGAAGAAGCTCAGTCCAGATCCCTCCGGCTCAAAACCCTACCAATTCTCTTCCATCAATCCCTTATCCAGTCAAATTCATCATCGAATTGCACCCTGGATTCTTGTAAAAGGTCGGCTCCTCGTCAATTTCTCTAAACCCCAACAGATCTGAGTAATCTGCGCTTGCCGTCGGGAATGGCTTCCTCGGAAGCCGATTCCCGCCTCAAACAAGTCATTGTTCCGGCTCTTGATAAGATCATTAAGAACGGTTCATGGCGGAAGCACTCCAAGCTCGTCAACGAGTGCAAATCGCTTCTCGAGAAGTTCAATAGCTCAAATGGATCATTTTCTCCTCCTTCTTCCTCTGATCCGGATACGGATAATTCTGTCTCCGGGCCGCTTAATGACCTCTCGCTTTCTGATTCGGAGCTAATTCTTAATCCTCTCATCAACGCCTGTGGATCTGGCAACCTCAAGATCGCTGAGCCGGGATTGGACTGTGTCCAGAGGCTTGTTGCACATGGCTACATTCGCGGAGAAGCTGATTCGAGCGGTTCAGCTCCTGAAGGTAAGCTTTTAGCTAGACTTGTTGAATCCGTTTGCAAGTGTACACAAATGGTGGACGAGAATATGGAGCTGCTTATTTTGAAGACTCTGTTATCAGCTGTTACCTCCATGACTTTCAGGATCCATGGAGATAGTTTGTTGTTAATTGTTAGGACTTGCTATGATATTTACTTGGATAGTAAGAATGTGGTGAATCAGACGACTGCCAAGGCGTCTCTTGTTCAGATGTTAGTGATCGTGTTTCGTAGAATGGAGGCGGACTCGTCCACGGTCCCTGTGCAGCCCATTGTGGTTGCTGAGCTCATGGACATGGAGCCGGTAGAAAAATCTGAGGGTGATCAGGGTATTACTCAGTTTGCACAAGGGTTTATAACCAAGATCATGCAGGACATTGACGGGGTGTTGAATCCTGGAATGACTGGGAAGCCTGTGGGGGGTAGTGGGGGCCACGACGGAGCGTTTCAGACGAGGGTTGATGCTACCGTTGAGGGAACTAACCCAGCCGATCTGTTGGATTCGACGGATAAGGATATGTTGGATGCCAAGTATTGGGAGATCAGTATGTATAAGACGGCATTGGAAGATAGAAAAGGAGAGTTGGTTGAAGGTGAGATCGAGAGAGAGGATGATTTAGAGGTACAGATTGGAAACAAGTTGAGGAGAGATGCGTTTTTGGTGTTTAGAGCGCTTTGTAAGCTGTCCATGAAGACGCCACCTAAAGATGCTCTATCTGATCCCCAATTGATGAAGGCGAAGATTGTGGCGTTGGAGCTGCTAAAGATTTTGCTGGAGAATGCTGGTGCAATTTTTAGGACTAGTGACAGGTAAATTTTTATGTTTTTGTCAGGCTGAGTTTTTGGATTCTACCAAGTTTCATTACTTTGACTGAAAACTGATGTTCTGGAAATCTTAAATCAGAATCTGAAAAGTTCGTGTATTCATTCTAATGCTTGTTTGGTAACATAGTTACCTGAAGTAAGATCAGGCAACTTTTATTTCCTTAGTTCATTTGTCTTTGGAACTTAGAAGTATCTTTTAAATATTTTAGATTATACAACAATACGATGCTGTTTGCAAATTTAGTAATAAAATTAAGTTATGACGATTGATGATATCTACTTGGAGAGAGTTTCACCATACTACCTTTAGAATTTGTATTTGTGCATTGGACTATACTGAAAATGACTCCTGAACCATTTATTTTCTTTGTGTGTAAACCAATTTCAAACTAGAACCAGATTTTTTTTTTTTTTATTAGAGTATATCTGAGACGATTCTACATCCCTGTGTCAGAACATTACAAATGACTCCTCAACCATCCCAAATTACAACCACGCTACACTCTTCTTTTATGTGCATATTAGTTTTGCTTGCATTTGGAGCTATACGTAATTTTTTTTTAAACAAATAGAACATTTGTCAAAGGACAATATAATGTATGTGTGTAGGCCAATTCTCCTCAGTCTCCACATCTTTTGTTAGAAAATGTAAGGGCAATTGGAATATTGTATGCATTGTCTGGTCTAAAAATGTGTGTGTGAACAGTACACCAACTATGGCCAGTCGCATCTTCCTTGTCCACAGAAATCAGACTTTCCTAGTCACTGTTTCCTTCCCCATATCCGGACTCCCTTGAAAGGATGGATTGTGTGAAATCCTACTTGTATTGATGTTTATGCTGTGACATCATCCATGGTATTAGGGTCAAATGACATAACTCTTGAACCCTGGGCGTCACACCTATACTTACTGTTTCTTCTCTTTCTTCCGTTTTACATGCAGGTTTTTAGGTGCTATCAAGCAGTACATGTGCTTATCATTATTGAAGAACAGTGCTTCAACCTTGATGATTGTCTTTCAGCTGTCATGCTCCATCTTTATGAGCCTGGTATCAAGATTTAGAGCTGGACTGAAGGCAGAGATCGGGGTGTTTTTCCCAATGATAGTTCTCAGAGTTCTAGAAAATGTTGCTAAGCCGAATTTCCAACAGAAGATGATAGTGCTGAAATTTATAGAGAAGCTCTGTGAAGATTCACAGATTTTAGTGGACATATTCATCAACTATGACTGTGATGTGAATTCGTCAAACGTATTTGAGAGGTAAGCAAGTGAGACCTTCTACATTGTATATATGAATTGCAAGGTAATCTCCTTGTATGAGTTACGCTAATTTTGGGAACTATGTTTCCAGCATTTATATTTACGCATTTTCAGCAATTGAAGATGCATAATTTATTTTCTTAATCTATGCAGAATGGTCAATGGTCTTCTTAAGACTGCTCAGGGGGTTCCAACTGGTGTTGGTACCACATTGTTGCCCCCTCAGGAAGTATCCATGAAGCTTGAAGCAATGAAGTGCTTAGTGGCTGTTTTGAACTCCATGGGATACTGGGTGAACAAGCAGTTGCGGCTTCAAAGTCCTCATCCAACAAAGAAGATTGCAGAAGTTGATGTCAGTCATGAATCTGCAGATCTTCCATCGGAAAATGGAAACAGGGATGAACCTGCAGAAGGATCTGATGGTCATTTTGAAGCATCAAATGAAGTTTCAGAAGTTCAAGCAATTGAGCAAAAACGAGCCTATAAGCTTGAACTTCAGGTAATATATAGTGTTTGAAAGTGAAGTTGTAAGCTGACTAACATTGGAATATCATTTTGAATTATTTAACGTATTATTCATGGCAGGAAGGTATTTCCTTGTTCAATAGGAAACCAAGAAAGGGAATCGATTTCCTTATCGATGCTAATAAAGTGGGTAGTTCACCTGAGGAGATCGCTGTTTTCCTGAAGGATGCATATGGTTTGAAAAAGACAATGATTGGTGATTATCTAGGGGAAAGAGAAGAATTACCATTGAAAGTAATGCATGCATATGTTGATTCGTTTAATTTTCAAGGCATGCAATTAGATGAAGCAATCCGGGTCTTTCTGGAAGGGTTTAGATTGCCAGGCGAGGCACAGAAGATTGATCGTATCATGGAGAAATTTTCTGAGCGTTACTGGAAGTGCAACCCAAAGGCTTTTTCCAGTGCTGACACAGCTTATGTTCTTGCCTATTCTGTTATATTGCTCAACACTGATGCACATAATCCAATGGTGAAGAACAAGGTATTTTTAACCCATTAGGTCTATATTACGAAGATGTAGGACATTTGAACTTGTTAATATTTATTTATCCGGTGACTTTGACTATACTACAGATGTCAGCAGAAGATTTTATAAGAAACAACCGTGGTATAGATGATGGTAAAGATCTCCCGGAGGAGTACATGAGATCATTGTATGAGCGGATAACAAAAAGTGAAATTAAGATGAAAGAAGATGAACTTGCTCCGCAACAACGGCAAACCTTGAACTCTACCAATTTCTTAGGCTTGGACAGTATCTTAAATATTGTGATCCGTAAACATGATGAGGAAGATCATATGGAGACAAGTGATGATCTTATCAAGCATATGCAGCAACAGTTTCAGCTAAAAGCTAGCAAGTCTGAGTAAGATCAGCTTTGCTTTCACCTCTTGCTCAAAAAGTTTTTCGTTTGCTCTACTTGCTGAGAAATTTTTGTAGAAATTCCCTTACTGTCGCCAGTGGCTGTCTGATTAGTCTTTTTCATAAAGGATACCTTCACTTTGGGCCTTTTTTGTACTTGATACAAGAATAACGTTTGATGTTTTTATTTAAAGTCTATTGCTATGTGAGGTAACTAAACCACTGTCAGCACAATGCATTAATGTTCAAAGACAATGTAACTCATCTTCTATTTTACTTATGCTTTATAGGCTCGTGGCCTTGTGGGAAATGGTTGAACTTCTCCTATGTCTTTGCTTTTGCCACTTAATGCACAAAAATTTCTGGACTGTTTATTTGTTGTCTTTAAGTACCTTTGTTTTCTCTCTTTTTCTTTATTTTCCTCATCTCTATATTTTTTCTGGCTTAGTTTACTTGCTGTTATAAGGAAATGTTATGTTCGTCTCTTATAATATTTGACAATGTTTACAATTGCTGGCAATTTGTAGGTCAGTTTATTATGCTGCAACAGATGTAGTGATTCTTAGGTTCATGATTGAGGTTTCCTGGGCTCCGATGCTGGCTGCTTTCAGTGTTCCACTCGATCAAAGTGATGATGAAGTGATTATTTCCTTGTGTCTTGATGGGTTCCAAGCCGCAATCCATATCACTTCTGTGATGTCTATGAAGATACATAGGGATGCTTTTGTGACTTCCCTAGCCAAATTTACTTCTCTCCATTCCCCAGCCGAAATCAAACAAAGGAACATCGATGCTATCAAGGTTTATAGCTTTTAATTTGATGCAGATGCATGCATAAATCAATCTGAGGTTTATCGTCACCACTTGATCTACATTAGCTTATCCCATGTTTTTTTTATTTAGGCTATAGTTCAAATTGCAGACGAAGAGGGGAATTACTTGCAAGAAGCATGGGAGCATATATTAACATGTGTTTCCCGTTTTGAGCATTTGCATCTCTTGAGTGAAGGTGCTCCACCTGATGCTACTTTTTTTTCTAGAAATCAGAATGATGTGGAGAACTCGAGACAGTCCAAGATGACCATTCTTCCTGTTCTAAAGAAGAAGGGGGCTGGAAAAATTCAGCATGCAGCTAATTCTGTAAGAAGGGGTTCGTATGATAGTGCCAGTATTGGAGGGAACATGTCTGGGAAGCTTACATTCGAACAGATGAACAATTTAGTCTCAAATTTAAACATGCTTGAACAAGTTGGGGGTGGTGAAATGAATCGCATATATACACGTAGTCAGAAGTTAAATAGTGAGGCAATCGTTGACTTTGTTAGGGCTCTATGTAAGGTCTCTATGGAGGAATTGCGATCCACTTCTGATCCTCGGGTTTTCAGTCTTACAAAGATTGTTGAGATTGCGTATGAATGCTTGCCCACGATGATTAATTTGTTGTTAATTGTTATTTTAAGTCATTCATGGCATTTATTTTCCTCTAATAATTTCTGAAATATTTTTGAACAGGCACTATAATATGCAACGGATCAGACTTGTATGGTCAAGTATCTGGCATGTGCTTTCTGACTTCTTCATAACCATTGGTTGTTCGGAGAATTTGTCGATTGCAATTTTTGCCATGGATTCATTACGCCAATTATCTATGAAATTTTTGGAGCGTGAAGAATTGGCTAATTACAATTTCCAGAACGAGTTCATGAAACCGTTTGTTGTTGTCATGAGGAAGAGTGCTGCAGTAGAAATCAGAGAACTGATAATCAGATGTGTTTCCCAGATGGTATCGTCCAAGGTGAAGAATGTGAAATCAGGATGGAAGAGCATGTTCATGGTATTTGATTTTCTTACTCGTCCATATGTGTCATATATTCTTCCTCAATGATTTTTTTAAGTTTAGGGGGCATTTGAATCTGAATAATCAAATTTTCCTCTATAAACATGTCAGGGTGAATTTGTTATTTTTGATATTTGTTTTCTCTTGATTATGTGTCAGGTCTTCACGACAGCGGCATATGATGACCACAAAAGCATAGTCCTCTTGGCTTTTGACATAATGGAGAGAATTCTCCGAGATTACTTCCCATATATCACCGAGACTGAGACAAACACCTTCACAGATTGTGTAAATTGCCTCGTTGCATTTACTAACAGCAGAATTAACAGAGAGATTAGCCTTACTGCCATTGGCTTTCTCCGCTTCTGTGCAAGAAAACTTGCAGAGGGGGATCTTGGTTCTTCAACAAGGAACAATGAAAAGGAAGCATCTGGAACAGTGAAAAATGTAAGAGGTGAAAAGCTGGAAAATGGAGAGCTGCACGATAAAGATGAGCATCTTTATCTCTGGTTTCCATTGTTGGCTGGTAAGCAAACTAGCAAATATGCTTTTTAAGATGTTTTAAAAATCAGTACTTTTCTCCTTCAAGAAAAAAAATTCAATAGCATTCCTAATTTAATGGTATACATATGTGCATACCCTGATAATGAATATAAAATTAAAAAAAATAAATAAAAATTGAAGATGTGGATTAAATTTTTTAACTTAATGTTGTTTGACTTTTTAAAATATCCTAGTTTTATCAGAATTGTTAACTAACACGAGACTCTCATTCTAGGTTACATACTGTCCTTTTTCATCTATATTGGATATTGTGTCAGCTCATTCTTTAACCTGTAAGCTTCTCTTGCCATGTAGTTGAACAAAGTGCATTTCTTTCTGTATCGCAGGACTCTCAGAACTTAGCTTTGATCCCAGACCTGAAATCAGAGAAAGTGCTTTGCAAGTTTTGTTTGACTCTCTACGGAACTATGGTCACTTATTTTCACTGCCTTTGTGGGAACGCGTATTTGAATCAGTCTTATTTCGTATATTTGATTCTGTCCAACATACTGTTGACCCTTCTGGGGGAAATGTCTCTGGACGTGGAATCAATAGTGGTACGCCTGAGTTTTATGAAGATTCATGGCTGTTCGGGACCTGCACATTATCTCTTGAACTAGTTGTAGATCTATTTATTAAGTTCTATTTGACCGTTAGCCCTCTTCTAAGGAAAGTGCTCATACTCTTAGTCAGTTTCATGAAACACTCTCACCAGAGCCTCGCTGGAATTGGTGTTGCTGCTTTTGTTCGACTGGTTACAAATGCTGGACACCTGTTTTCTAATGAAAAATGGCTTGAAGTGGTTTCATCACTGAATGAAGCAGCCAGTGGAACCCTTCCTGATTTTTCCTTTATTACTGAGGATCGTCACACTGCAGTTTTGAGCAATGAAGAGCTTTCGGATGAACAGAACCCAGGTCAGTCTAGCACGAGCACAAGGACTCAACAGCTCTATCCTTCTCTATCTGAAGTCAGGGTTCGATGTGCTACTCAACTTTTACTAGTTCAGGTAAATTGACATGACTTTCCTTATAAAATGTGCATTTGGAAGTGATCTGCTTTTCAGTCTTTGCCTTGTGAGATGCTCTTTATTGTGTCTTTTACATAATCTTCTTTTGGTTTATAACTCATTTTAGCATCATTGTTTAGGGCATGTTCCTTTCCCATATCCTGATATGGGATATGGGTATGAATATCACATATCCGATATCCATGTTTCGTAACCGAGTATATGGGTATCCAGATATCAATACTTTCTTAACGATTTTGATATCTTTAAAAATTGACAGATATCACGGTTCTTTTTATAAAAACGTCTCCCTCTCACCTCTCCCCCCAAGTCTCCCTCTTCTTGTATACCACATCATCTTGCCATACACAAGTATCAGATATCATATATCAGTCTCATACCCATTCCCTAATATCGATACCGATATCTCAGGATATGGGAAAGGAACAAGCCCTTAGATACCCTATTATATAATGCATTATGCATTAGTAAAAGAGTTATGTTCAATTAATTACACTACATTGTACGTCCAGTGCTGCATAGTTTACCTTTAAAGCCCTACATAGTTGCATTGTAACGTATGAGCATGCAAACAGATTCCATGGGACTCTGCAATCTGCTCATAATCTCATGAGACTAATCTGAAGACATTCTTCTGTTTATCCAACTGGCAGGCTGTGATGGAGATCTACACAGCATTCAGGACCCACCTCTCAGCAAACCACGTTCTCATCCTATTCGAGGCTTTACACGCCGTGGCATCGAATGCTCACAAAATCAACAGTGATTCCGAGCTCTGTTCAAAGCTAGAGGAGTTCAAATCCATAACCGAGATGCACAATCCACCTCTTCTACGCCTCGAAACCGAGACTTACCAAATGTGTCTCACTTTACTCCAAAATCTTTTGATAGACAAACCACCTTGTCATGATTCGGCTCAAGCCGAATCCCTCCTCATTAGCCTCTGCCGAGAGGTCCTCGAGTTCTACATAAAAAATGCTTGCAGACATATCCAAACTCTACCAGATGGAGGGCAACCGAAGTGGCTGGTCCCACTCGGCTCCCGTAGGAGACGTGAATCGAGTGCGCGGGGTCCACTCATCGTATCAACCCTTGATGCATTGTCCACTCTGGACGAGACATCATTCAAGAGAAACCTGCCCGGGCTCTTCCCTCTACTCTCGAGCTTGATAAGCTGTGAACACGGGTCGAAAGAGGTTCAAAATGCCTTAAGTGAGCTACTGAGTTCTTCAGTTGGTCCTCTTCTGCTGCGATCTTGCTGATCTGTTTCATACAGATCAAGATTGTATGATAAGGTATGATTTCGATTCACATTCCGATGCTCGTCTCCGGTTTTGGAATAATTACAGGCAAGTATGAGATATAGTTTGATGGTGTATGATGAATTAGTTCAAGATTGGCTATCTTAGGAGATAAATAGATCCATGCAGGGGCTTTTCCTTTGTGTATTAGTTATTCATATTTCGGCATATGTTTCCCATGTAAAGAAGTTTTCTCAATGAGTATTGGAGTTCTGTGATCTTCTGCTTTTCTTTCTTTTTCAAAATTTTCATTAGGCTCAATAAGGCTATAGTGTTCGAAAGAATTTGACCAAATAGGTTATTTTCTATTTTTATTAGATTTGTGTATAACTTTTTACCACTTTCATTAAAATGAAGTCGGAAGGTAAGATGTTTGATTATGGGTACATTTATTAAACATATTTATACCATGGGCCTAGTTATTAGAGAAATCTCGAAAAGGCAATTTGGTCGTAGTGTTTTGTCATTTGACGAATTCCAGTTTCAGAGGAGTCAACGTCGTGGCCGATGCTTTTGTTGCTATGGCTAGTTGTCCCTTGTTGTCCATACTGATGATCTCGTTCATAATGACACTCTTTGACGGCCTATCGATAGGAAGACTCATTCGATGTGACGTTTTCCCATATGTCGTTCTTTCAACGAGCACTCAAACCAACAAAAATATTTGGTGTCCCGAATTGCTTTCCTCTTATTGAAGGTATAGGAAATATACTTCTCCATCTATTTTAAAGTTCGGATTTTTTTCTCTTGGACCGGTTCTTTGAATTTCACATCATCCTCTTTCGATTTGATAATTGAGTTGATTATCAACCATATAGCTAACACACTACCAAAACCAAGTTTTGGTAATGTGTATATATTATAACAAAGTAAGCATTCAAACAACCCAAAAGCTCATTTTCTGATCTGGATGAGTAAGGTCACACAACTAGCTTAGCATTAAGACAAAAATTAGTGATATGATTAAGTGATAATAATGTGATTACTTGCCATCCGTTGACATCTAAATACCATAATTCAAATCAAATGGCATTTTAGTGAATTGTGGAAGGTTAGATGAAGGGCAAATTAGTAAGAATATGAGTATTCCAAATATGTCGTTATCTAATCACATGGAGCCTTGGGCCATGGTGTGTCGTTTAAGACTAAAATAAAATATTTCACAAAGCTCCAAGCAAGTTTGAATTTAATATGTGGGTTTAATCCACTCTTTCTTGATTAGTTGTTTATTTTACTTAAATGTTAATTAACTATTTGGCTACTTGTAGTTGTTTTAGTTGAGTTAGGTCCCCCACAAAAGTTACATGTACTAGTTTAAGTTAAAATTTAGCTACCCTAAGATTAATCCATAGATGTGATTGTTCTATTATGGGTAATGACTTGGATTTGAGATTGATTTATGTAAATAAGAATTCATGTATTAAGATGAATGAGGAAAAAAAAAAAAAAGTTAAAGCGTGTTTGGGCGAGATGTTTAAAGTGTTTTGTGGGTTGTACAATGTGTGTCAATGAGGATAAAAGATGACAAGTTTATTGTATCTGATAGTTATAAACCATCGAATATAAGAAAGTAGGCAAAATTTCAATAACATTACGAGTTAAATACTATTGATTGAGTTTCGGGTGATGGAAGGGTGCGAGGATGACTATAGTATCAATCACCAATCTTTTACTTTCCATTTTATGGCGGTATTTTTTATTAGTTGTAGAGCTTGAAGTACTATATCTTATAGTCTGAATTGCACATTATTTATTGTAATCATCATAAGATAATATAGCGTAAAACCTTTATTTCGTAGTGTCTTATATGTATTCACATATTTGTGGCGAACTTAATAATCAATTCTTATGTTATATTTTTCTCTCGATTGGCAAACTAAATAATAAATTCTCATGTCATATTTTTCTCTCGATCGCATTTTCATAGCAACATTGTCGTCCAATAAAAATAAATATTACTCCCTCTATTTCCTAATAGATGTCATTAGAGCTAAAAACATATAAATTAAGAAATCTAAAAATAGAAATATACAATATTTATTATTCAGATAACAAATACTAATATTTACTTTTTCGATGTAATTTGATACATTCACCGGCATAAATGGCTCGTAGACAAATTTTGAAAATATAAGTATGATGTTAATTTGGCGATTTCAATTTGAAGAGTTTTAAATTTAAATATAAATATTGATAGAGAGCACTGAAAAGGCAAATTTTGAAAATATAAGCAATAAATGCAAAAGTAATATGAAATTTATTTGTAGAATGTTTGAGCATTAAATGTGTCTATAATGTCGTGTATTGAGAAATAAAATTTTAAACCTCTAATAACATCTATTAAGAAACAGAGGGAGTAACAGTTTAACCTTTACCTTTGATAAAGGGGTTATACTAGATTCAAATGTCAAATTTTGATTAGTTTTTATTAAATTTGAAACTAAACACATAATAATAGGTAGGTCAATTGGTCTAAGTGAAAGCTTGAAAGTTTTGAAAAGGGGTGCAACATGATGGTGGAGATTCGAAGCCAATTAAGAAGGGTGCTCAATGCTCATCACATGGAAGCTAATCTTTTCAAGTGGTCCCTTTCATTTAGTGTAATTCATTAATTAGGAAAATTAATCATATTCATATAGATTAGGTAATGTGATTAATAAAGATAAACTATGCATTAAGTTAGACTAAAATTTTTCTAAGATTCTCTCACTTCTTAGTCTTTTAGATAGCAATTAGCTAGGTTTAAGTTTTCTTAGTTGGATCTTCAAGAATAATTGATGTTGCATATGATTAACCGATAGATTTATTCATAATGTGCATTTACTAGATCATTTTGATTCTTATGATATTCGTTGATATATTTTGAATATCACACTTCGATGATTGAGTTAACTAAAGGTTGAAGGGACGAAATTCCTTAAGAATGGAGTTTCAGGGGGCAATAAGAAGATTCGATTTGGGTCTTTATTGTTCGATTTATTTAAATAGTTTAGCGTATAATACTATCTTTAAGCTTTTATCAATCCATATATTGTAGCGTTTTTCCCGACTACGAATTACATGTTTTTTCTGTAATCCGAAACTTCTCAATAAAGTATTTTTAAGTAGACGTATCTAATATTGAGTAGCACCAATAAAAAAATTCTCATAAAAAAAAAGTAGTTCAATATAAATATGTCGTTTTTCTTGTTCTTTTTGTAGCTTTTGTTCTATCCGATATTTCGAGCAACGATATAAATAATATTGTTCTTTCTATTTTTTGAATATTATATATATATAATAACATACTTATGTCACGGGTTGAGTTTTTTTATACTGAAAGTTGAGAATTTCTTAACTGGTTTGATCCTTTCGAGATAAGTTAAGTAAGTTTAATACGATGATTATCGTAGAACAGTGCTTTCGAGAAATGACATAAATACTCAAAGCCTTTTAGTGAAAGAGGTCTTCCTATATGCACTAAGTATTTGAGATTTCGGTGTTTATACATTGGTGCACCACTCGTATAACGATTATCTCATCGACTTGTAAAAAAGAAGATCAAACACTCATTGGTGCCTTTGTGCTTCATACCCGTCCTCGTTGCCTTTGTGCTTCTTCCCGGACGGGTAATCATTGTCTTCGTAATTTGTTTTAACATCCTCGCATTATTGTTATATCAAAACCTTTTATATACTCATATGTCACATAGTGAAGTATAACTTGACCATAACGAAGTAGTCAAACTAATACTCCATGTCCCTCTGGTGTTGGTCCACCCTTTTTTTGTCTACTTTTTGGCCTTGATTTGCTAAAAGTTCAACTCCTATGCTTACTCTTGATGCATTTGTATGCCTCTTCCGGGTTAGACACGTGACAATATTGATCAGAGAACTCGGTCGAAAGCCCATAACGACCTCAAGCAAACTTTGACCCTTAAACTCGCTCTTTTATAAGTTCTTGATAAACTAACAACTCGGGTCAATCCTTCTACAATACTCTTAAAATACATTAAACAACGATATCCAATATGTGTCGAGTCAACGATTCATCTCTTCTTCCTTTTTCTAAGTTTTCAACAATAAACACGGGTAAAATTACAATCTTTACCTCTTGACATTTTTAACATAGCTCCATTAAAAATTATACAAATCATTCATCTTATCCTTATAGTTTTTATAGTTAAGAAAGGTAGTAAATCATTGTGAAAAAACTAATGATGAATGCAATAATGGAAAGATTATAATGAGATTGGGTAATGTGATGATTGAATTAAGAGTATGTAAGAACCCTAAATATAAAAAAAAATAGACATTATGTTCCTTATTCTGCTACCACCATCACCATTGTTGACCATGCATTAATTTGCTCTCTATTGACACCCCCCACATGTTTTGTCTTTTATCATTTCATTTACCGATAAATATGTTTGCAAGATTAAATATTTATATGAGCATAAAATAAAAAAACGTTTACAAATAAAAGCATACCCAAAAATATACAAAAATGAACCATCAAAATCATTATAATTTAATTACCACAATTTTATGGTACAAAATAATAATTTGCTTTCTGGGTGATTAATTTAAAACAAACCGTTATAAATAAGTCGGGCTGCATAACGGATGTTGTATCATGCGCATTATATTTAACCAGATATTCAGTAAGGTTGTGTCCAAAAATCACTTGAAAGTAGGAGGATGAACCAACTGACCTTATATACTTGACTAAAATGCTCTCAACTCTTTATGCAGAAAGTTATCATTTCTAACGCGCCCTCACAATTACATTTAGGGTACAAACCTAGTTGACACTTGTACAAGCGGGTCTAGCATCTCATTCTTTAATAATTAGCCAATAAGTTAGGATCGACGAGTCGAATAGAGATTAACCGCTTTGATACTATGTTAAAGTTTGTTGGATATTATGACTAAGCATTTTACCACTATTATTCTATTAAGAGTTTCAGTAACATAAACTCATTAAGTAAGTATGCCCTTAAAAGAGTAATAGTAGTAAGTTAATTAGAGTAGTAAAAATTAGAAGAGTCTTCAAAACAAAATCCCATAAAAAATAACATACTTCACCCAATTCTTTCAAGTTTATTGGTTAGGGTCGTGTGCATACAAGTGTACATGCGTATTAGACCTAATTTCAACACATAATTTCTACGAGTTTCATACTAAAACCAAAAATATCAATAGTCCACCAACTTTATACACTAGGTTCGAATTTTCATGACTTAATACACGAAATTATCATATTTTACACAAAATGATACATTTTTCACAAATTTCAGTTTGTACAAAATATAAAAAAATTCAAGTGGATCCAAAACATAAAATCCTATACTTTATCCATATATTTTTTGATTAAAAAGCCAATGTATTCAACGTGGTACTTTATTTATTATAAATGCAAATACATATGTCATATATATACAATCAAATCAAATCAAATACCAAAACTCAATAAGCTGAGAATTTTTAGTTTGTTCTGCCGTCGGCAGATTAATTAATAATTATAAAAACTGTCAAATTTGATGATTAAGCCAAAGTCATTGATTGACATTCCAGACTTTCATGATAAACAAACCGCCCAATAATTTTATTTTATTTAATTGATAAAATTTAATATTGATTAATTAATCAATTAATCCGGCCATTGTTTGCTCAAACATCCCAGAAATGTGGGGATTAATTAGTTTCATTAAATTAACAGATGATTATCTTTGTTGTCGGGTTTAATTTGTGGTTATTGTATTGTTTTTCGTACTTAGGGTCCGTTTGTTTCCAATCCCGAAAACGGAAACGGAATGGAAACGAATTTAGTCCATACGTATGCCTTTGTTTCCAACCACAAGGAATGATTCAAAAAACTTTCATGAACAAAGGTATACGTATGGACTATATTCGTTTTCATTCCGTTTCCGATTTCGGAGTTAAAACCAAACGGGTCCTTAATTTATATAATTGAAAATAATTAAGTAAAGAGAATTTGATCACTTGGAACAAAATCAAATTTTGTAGCGGTGGAAACAAAAAACATGCAGCATCCGATGCTGTGGATTTCAGCATCTCCAAACTAATGTTCTTTTTTTAAAAAAAAACTTTTTTTCATTGAAAATTGAGATAAAAAAGAGTGTAGAAAAGTAAAAAGTAATGTATTCTTTTTATAATATTGTTGAAACCTCGAGTTAGTTTTATGATTTTATGTTTGAAATAGTCGAATGGTTCGGATGTGATGTAAGGGAAGAAAATGTGTCCTGTATCGATAATACAAGAAATTGTTAGGCTAATATATAAGTTCATTGGTTAGACCTTCGTATTGGTTTTATGAAAAAATCGATCTTGTGTGGATAGATTCATCTGATGTATACCCTCTACGTCTTTGATCCGTGATGGATATAAGAAAAAAAAGTTAATAGAGTGATTTGAATTCCGTCGTGAAAAAGACCGGTTTACGGATTAACTATCATGAAAAAACCCATAAGAAAAAAACACGAACAAGTATACTAAGGTAGCATGAAAGAAAATATGTTTTCTAGGGGAAGGAGGATCCGAACAACGAAAAGTGGTGAGCACAACATCAGTTGTCGGATGAAGTACACATGTAGAAAGTCCGAGTAACAATTATTGACACCTCACAGGCTCGAATTAGAATCATACGGAGTCAATTACGAATTCACGTCCCTTTCTAAACAAACAACTCAAGACGCCATTAAAAACATTTATTGGTTAGAGATAAGTCTAGTATATTGGGTCACATGTTGGACTTATCTTTTATTTGTTAGTCTACCGTTTTACCCTTTTCAATTTGTCTATATAATCAATATTTGATCAATGAAATAAATAAGCTTTCAGTTCACAAATTTCTACGTGATATTAGAGAACTTTTCTCTACCCTTTCGTCACGATATATATCATAAACAACTTTATCCGCCAATATCAGAAACATGGCCGATATCAAACTTGAAACAACTTTGTAACATCAATTTACTATAGATATAGATAAGTCAATTGTTATTGAATTTACTTTAAAATTTTCTACAAATAGGTGTATTACTATAGAAAAGATTGATGTAGATGTGTTATGAAAAAGAGTTGTATATATGTTATGTGGACAACCTAAGATATTAGGTTGAAAGTCATATTCATGATTAAAAATATCCTAAAACAACTTTATTCTTATGTTTCTTTTCTTGAATAACTTGATTATTATATATTCAAAAAATAATTTAAAAAAAAAAGAAAAGAAAATTGAGGGTTTTGATTGGGTAAACAGAAAGGAAGCCTGGGAAAAGGAGCAATCAACGATCTCAAGTGCTCCCTGTGAAACTATGCTTCTGTCTCAAGCGTTTCTAACCTGCAACTGCCATGAAAAGCCTGCGACCGCATGGCTTCTATTCCTACGCCTCACCACACCTGATCATCACTCCAACGGAGATCACACTAGGGGGAGCCACGTACGCAATTATGGTTCCTACTATTCGTACACATTAGTCATGTTTTATGTACCCGTTCTACGCCTACGTAATGCGTAGGCGTAGTAAGTTTTCCTTTGTTTTTCGATTCAAATGTATGTTATGAAAACTACACATACGCTTTACGACTACGCATGACGTATGCGTAGTATGTTGAAAGGTGGGGACACTCCGAGCCTAGTATATAAGGTCGGTGGACTACTCCTCCTATTGTCAATTGGTTTTAGGATGGAACCTCGACGGGTTTATGTGCTGGACTTGGGTCTAATGCGCATGTGCGCTCGTATGCACACGACCTCCGCTCTACCGGTCTGTTTGTATCGGACTTTGACATGGTATCAGAGCGGTTAGCCTCAGTTCGGCTCGCGATATAATACTATTATATAAGGTCGGTGGGCTACTCCTCCTATTGCAAATTGGTTTTAGGATGAAACCTCGCCGGGTTTATGTGCTGGGCTTGGGCCTAATGCGCATGTGCGCTCGTATGCACACGACCCTCGCTCCACCGGTCCGTACGTATCGGACTTTGACATAGTATGATTACGTTTCCGCAAAGCATAGTCGTAACCATTTTTCTTTATTTTTGAACGACATGAGCTTGTTTCCACGACTACACATTGCATAGCGTAATCGGGATATGAATAGTACGTTGTAGTGGTACGAATAGCAATCTCGCAATTATCATGACCAATTTGCCCTTACCTTGTTGGATGTGGACCCCAGCAACCGCAACTCCATTTAGAGGGAGTGGGACCTACTCGGGGATGAGGGAGCAGGAAACACGCCCCACTGATACAGCTGCAGGCCCCATCTGTGCTCCATTTCCCTATGCCCTTCGAATAAACGACGTCGTTTCTTGCCCATGCAGTCTTGCGTTTACATGCGTTATGGCTGCTCATCCGAATCATACGGGTGACGGGTCATTTGCAGTTACGTTTGACTCTCACCCGTATATCTAACTCATCCAACTGATCATCAAACTTTTTTTTTTTTTTTTAATGCTGAATGATTATTATTTTTAGCACAACATAAGAGCATTTGCATTACAGGTACTATGAATTTTTTTTTTCTTATTTAAATTTGTAATATGAAAATATAAATGTTAAAATGGATAAGAGAATATATGTAATGAGTAGGGAAAATTTTATAGAAAAAGAGATGAAATTTAACAGGTTTGTGCCTAATTCATGTAATTAAGAGTAAATACATATTTGGTTTTGTTATTTTTGTCAAAATGTAGCGAAGTAAAAGATGTTTTATTAAAAAAATTTTAAGACAAAAGTAATTAAAGAAATTAATGAATTTTGGGATGGATGAGAGTAGTTTTTTTTTAACTAATATTAAAGATAAAAAGTAATAAAAAAATCAGATAAGGAACTTAGTTTTAGTTATGAGACGAGGATGTGATAACCTAAGTAAATTTTCAATAATTTCTCCATTTTAGAATATTTGAAAAATTTATAATATTTTTTTGTTTAAATATATTCTTCATTTTATTCTCCAAAATAGAGAATAGTGGAAAAAAGTCAGGACTCTTCCCTAGATTTGAAGACATTCTCCAAACAAATGGAGAATTTTTCAAGATAGTAAATCTGTTGGATTTGATAAAAATATAAATGGTAGATTTTTACTTTTAATTTTCCATTTTGGAGAAAAGTTTATCTAAGTTGTTGAGACGATCTAAACTAATAAAAATTATAAAACCAATAATTACATCCAATATTTTTAGCATAAATTTCAAAATTAAAATTTAAAATTTGACATGATACTATGTTATAATTTTGTCTATTAATAACGTGAGATACAAACCTCAAAATATTTTCGCATTTCTAATATCTGGCCTCTATCACGGATCGATGGTTTTGATTAGATACAACCTATCTTCGGTGATGGCGGTTCAATCATTACACCTATAATAACATGATACTACTTATTTTATTGTCAATCGGTGCGTCTGTATCGTATTTTAACATGGTATCAGAGCGACTAGCCTTAATTCGACTCGCGATCCTAACGTATGGTCAAACGTTAACTTGTTCCCCAATTATATTTGTGGGGGTGTGTATTCCGAGCCTAATACATAATCGAGTCTAGAATCAACAAAACGATTACTCTAAGAGCCCGTTTGGTTCCAACTCCGGAAATGAAAATAGAATGAAAACGAATTTAGTTCACATATATATACTTATCCTTATTCATGAAATTTTATGGATTCTTCATATTTTTTAAATTAGGAGACTAGATTCGTTTCCATTCCATTTCTAGATTTCGGAGTTAAAATCAAACGGGCTCTAACTGCATGTGTGGTGGTATTATCATAACAATCCTTGTTGTTATATACGCATTTGTTACGTGTTATAGGATGATGATCGATCAATCCAAACACAAGAAAGATTCCAAAGTCAAAATAATGAGTTGTAATAACTATATATAAATATATATTTTATATATAAAAGAAAAATAAAAAGAAAAAAAATTGCTGGCAAAAGTCGAGGGGTTGGTGTATATATGTTTTTTGTGCCTTAGTTTGATGAGCTCTCTCCCCCTAGAAATCCGCTTGTAACGCTTCCTTCTCAACCAACTTCCTCCTCTATTATTTTATTTTTTAAAAATAATAAATAATAAATAAAAAATAATTTAATTTGTTTTATTGCTTCTTGTCTTCTGGTTTCTTATCCATTTAATGCTTACTTAATATTAATACTCCCAACTTCCCCAATTTTAAATTTACTTATTTTATTATAATCATCTATATATATTTATAAGATTTTTGTAACTTATTTTATG
Organism: Fagopyrum homotropicum; assembly: GCA_033239125.1. Classification (NCBI taxonomy): domain Eukaryota; kingdom Viridiplantae; phylum Streptophyta; class Magnoliopsida; order Caryophyllales; family Polygonaceae; genus Fagopyrum; species Fagopyrum homotropicum. The sequence goes on along the minus strand of BSWB01000002.1, from coordinate 162,976,766 downwards.
ATTATAACTTAAAAAGTCTTGATCTAAATCAATATGTTGATAAAGTTTTAAACTTTGTTTTTTTAGTTATAGTGAATAAAATAATAAACTAAAAAGATTGCATCAATTTACAAATTTGTTGATACTTGTGAATAAAAAAACTTGATAATATAAATCATTTTTTAAAATATATTTCCCATATAAATCACTCTCACTAGTGACTAGACACCATATGCATCGTCCTTCCCATTTTTATATTGTTTTTCCAGTCTCGTCTTTGTCTCGACCCTAACGGATATAAGGTCTGAACTCAACACATAAATCCTATAACGTTAATTTCTCTATTCTACTATAAAGATGTAAACTTTATTACTTCCTCCGATAAAAAAGAAGTGTCGTTTTAAGTTTTCTAAATCAATAAATGAACAATAATTATAAGAAATGTTCTTGAAAATTGGTGTAAATGATTAATTTTAGTTTTAAAATCTTTTTTATTGGTTTAAAAGAATGTTGGATATTAAATAATCGATAAGATTTAGAAAAACTTTACAAAATCTATATGATTTAATATTGAAACAATTTGGTTTACTAGGCTTTTTCTAGTTTTGTATTTAGTAAATGTACCCCTTCAGATAAAAGTGTGTAGAATTTGAAAATAAATACAAAAGGTTGGGGTATATTTATTTAATTGAAATATTAAAAAATCTAATTACCACTATAGTTTTTTAAAATGACCTAATTACCAAAATTGCCCTTTAATATTTTACTTAAAAATTGTGTCAAAGGCTAAAATGACAGTTAATTATGATCAGAGAAATCATGTTGAAGTAATATTTACAAAATTTAGCTTCATTTTATCACTAAACCGAAAAATATTGTTTCATAGGATTATGCTATATCCATGGATATAGATCGGATAGCCATTCATATATTTATTGAATCAACAAGATCTAAAAATGTTAAATATAGCTAATTAAATATAGTTAATATGTTCTTAAACGGTTTAATATATTATGACAAAAAGGTGGTTAAATAAATCAATATTGGCCAATATATATATAAGTAATTAAAGCTATAAAAATCTATAATTAAATAACGAGAAAATCTATCTATGTTGGACATTGATCAAGAATTAATATACAAGATTGAGATGCTTTCTCTTGATAACTTATACTTGAAATCTTCTATAACTTATATATCTACTTTATTTCAACATTATCTAGATTACAAGTAGGCCAAAAGTAACACAAATGGTTAAAAAAAAAATCATTTCTTTTAATCCAAGTTGAAAAAGCTTACAAATTTATAGCTTCCTTTGGGTTATAATGTTATATTCTATCTTGTGGATCAAATATCATATATATATATATATATATATATATATATATAGGACTATGTGAGTCATGACTCATGAGTGTGTCAATCTTGCTTCCATCTTGATGTCTTGATGTCAAGGATTCTTTAAAAATAAATAAATAAATAATCTAATCAAGAATATTTTTCTATGTGAAGGCTAAGTGTTATGTCACAAAGTTGTGAAAAGGCTATGTGTTATGTTTAACTTTGTCATTTCTCAAGTTGATTTAATTTATTGGGAGTGATTTTTTTGTTGGTTTTATGAATAGGTTCGAGTTATTTATACGTAATTTTTTATTTTATTTTATATTCATAAAGCGTGTTAGAAATACCTATAAAAATGACGAATTTTAGTTAAAGTTTGAATTTTGATGAAATTTGATACACATAAATAACAATATGAAGTAATTTGACTATACATAAGTGATTAAGTGGTGATTTTAATATTTTTTAAAGAAAAGAACTTTGATGCATTAATATACAACCGAGATATTGATGGTTAGATAATCGGAATAACAAACAAAACTACAAAACGATTATAAACATTAAAACTAAAAATTTAGAAAAAGTACTATTAGATAACCATGGTAAGAAAAAACTATAGTTTGAACTCGAAAAAGATATAGATTTGAACTCGAAGTAGAGCCGTCGATTCCGAGATTAAGTTGTGATTATAATAGAATTAGAGAGAGGTGTAAGTAATAATACAAAAGGGATTTGGTCAAACACATTATCCTCTTCAAGACTTCAACCAAACAAACAAAAACTGATGACCTTAAGGGAAGAAAACGTGGGGCTCATATGGTAGACCCCACTCAAAAAAATTAAATTAAATTAAAAAAAAAAATCAAGTTGTATAATATTTTGATCCAAAGATGGGTCCCACCCACCGCCCATGCGCACGCTGTCTTTACCAGAACTAAACCCATCCCTTTCCTTCTTCTTCTTCCTCTCCTTCTTAATTTCAACCCTCTCAAAAGAAACAACAAACCTAACCCTAACCCAACTCTCTCTCTCCCTCATATCATCCATGGCTGCCCCTTCGATCAATTAAAAAACCTTTCCAACCCAATTCCAATCCAATCTCTACCCAAAACCCCCAAATCTTAAAAACCCTAAATCATCTTTTCTTCGAAATATGCAGCAGCAGCTTTCTTCAACTTTCAGATTCAGCTCTTTCACCTGAGTTTGATAGGTATTTTTCTGCTCTGTTACATATATTATAGGGAAAAAGAAAGTTTAGTTCTTGTTCTTGTTCTTGTTGTTGTAAGAATTTTTAAGAAAAAGAAAGAAAAATGCTTCCACCGCCGTTTCATACCAATCTTCATCTGAATCCACACCACAACAGCAACAATCATCAATTTACTCATCAATTTACTCAACAAAACAACAATTCTTCTCACCAAGAACATTCTGAGCAAAGCGCGAGTAGCTCAGATTTGAAGCCGAGTCACAAACGAGGTGATTCCGGTGCTGATCCAAGCTCCGACCACTCAAAAGACGGTAACGGAACTGGCTCCGGTGAAATTACTCGCCGTCCACGTGGTAGACCAGCTGGGTCGAAGAATAAGCCAAAACCACCGGTGATTATCACACGAGACAGTGCAAACGCGCTTCGATCTCATGTGATGGAGATCTCAAGTGGGTCTGATGTTATGGAGAGTGTTACTAACTTCGCTTGTCGCCGGCAACGGGGAGTTTGTGTTCTTAGTGGTAACGGTGCTGTTACTAACGTCACGTTACGTCAGCCTTCAACTCCTGGCTCAGTTGTTACTCTTCAAGGAAGGTTCGAGATTCTTTCTCTCTCTGGTTCTTTTCTTCCTCCTCCAGCTCCTCCGGCTGCATCTGGGTTAACTATCTATCTCGCCGGAGGCCAAGGTCAAGTCGTCGGAGGTTCAGTTATCGGCCCGCTTCTTGCTTCTGGACCTGTCATGATCATGGCTGCTTCATTCGGAAATGCTGCGTATGAAAGACTCCCACTCGAAGAAGAAGATGCAACTCCGGGGAATGCTCCGGCCACCGGAAGTGAAGGTTTGGGTCAAAACCAGCAATTTCTCGGCGATCCAAATTTGATTCAAGGGTTGAATCCAAACCTGATGAACTCATATCAGATTCCCAATGAGAATTACTGGGGAGGCGGTGGCGGTGGTGGTGCAGTTAGACCTCCTTTCTGAACAAAATCAAGTTACAGAAACCTAATTTCAGAGAATTCAGCAAAGATAAATGCTGATTTGAATGTGCAGATCGAAGAACTCATCATCATGCAAGTAGACATCTATCTACCCTTATGCTTAATTTTATCTTTCTTTTTTTTAAGTTTTGTTTTGTGTCTTTTGAGTTTGTGGTTTATAATAGTTTGACATCTTGATGATCATCATCGTCGTCAACCCAATTGGGTAAGTTTCTATGAACTTCTTTCTGTTTATGTCCAGAAATTAGGGTTAATGCATGCCGATGATCGACAGTCGACAATCTAAACCTCTTTTTATGTCATTTTTTGTTTTGTTCTCATCTTGTTTGAAGTTATAACAATGTACAAAAATAATATGTTGAGTTAGGCTTGTTAATTTTAGCTTATTTGTTTATGTTTATTGTATTAATCTTCCATTTGTTAAGCTACGTACAACAATGCCTAATTTAGCTTCTAAGTTAATTTAAATATTTAATTAGTCTTATTATGCATGTGTAGTTCTGCATATTTTTCTAGGTCTTTTTTCCCCTTTACTTTGCTATATACATGTGAAGAAAAGAAGGTATTTAAGATTCTAACACATACAATAAAATATACAAACAATTAATCTATACAAAATAAGTTAATATTGCACAAAAAATTGTCAGAAGCAATTTTTTAAATATTTTCTCCATGTCTTTTTAACCTGATTTTTATTACCCTAAATATTATCTTAAAAAAAAAAGAATACTAAATAACCTATGGTCAGATTTTAATAAAGTTTGTACTATTACTAAAAAATACTTATTGTACTTATTGTATGTTATTATGATGAAACTTGCATCGTAAACGGTCTAATGTAAATTTCGAAGTAGGAGGCAAAGGTCCGTGTACATACTGGTTTCCAAACTGAAGTATGGATATGAACTATTGTGTCTTAAAATGTGAGCTAAGAAATTTGTTAGAAACATTGTGTCGAATGAATGTGTGTGGATATGAACTATTGCACGAGCTATTAGAAACCATTGTGTCGAATGAATGTGCGTGGATATGAACTGAATTAAGAAATCGATTAGAAACTATTGTGTCGAATGAACATGTGTGGATATGAACTATCGTATGAGTTAAGAAATCGGTCAGAAACCATTGTGTCGAATGAACTATTGTATGAGCTGAGAAATCGGTTAGAAACCATTGTGTCGAACGAACGTGTGTGGATATGAACTATTGTATAAACTAAGCAATCGGTTAGAAACCATTGTGTTGAATGAACGTGTGTGGATATGAACTATTGTACGAGCTAAGAAATCGATTAGAAAGTATAACAAGAGTTGAATCTATATATGTTTGTGAAGCATAACCCACATAGATGATAGATAGATGAAGATGATATAAGATTGAGGATCTAGCTAGTTTGAAGAGATGATGAGAGAGCTATAGAGAGAGGTGTATAAAAAAAGAGTAAGTAGGTGAGTGATGGGTTACACGTGCGGTGAATGAGAAGAAAACAAAAGCAGAATGCCTTTCCAAGGTAGTGTAATGACAGTGAAGAGACTTGCACACAAAGCCATTTTCATTGAGGCACAGATCTGAGTGAGAGAGATGATGTGCAGTTGGTAGTGATTGTGTTGGTCACTCTCTGACTTTGTGGACAACCTCTCTGCCTCAACTCCATCTGCCCTATATTTACTCTCTAGGTCCGATTGTCGAGGACCCTCTTTTAACCTACCCGCCCCTAATTTTCGATCATTCATCACAACAACAACAACAAAAAAAAAAAAACCTTTCTTTTAGTAATAAAACCGATTTTTAATATTACTTCCCGTTAAGATATGTGGATATAATGTCCCATTGATAATATGATAATAATCGAACCTAATATATAAGAGTTAGGGTTACTTCTTTTATGACCAATTGGTTTATGTTAAGATGTGTAGATTATAATACATTCAAAAATATTTTAATAATATTACTTTCCTTATTCTACATTGAAATTTGAAAAGAATAAGAGAAAAAACCCTAGTTTTTGATAATATAAACTATTTATGTTATTATTTTCCTTATTATATACATTGAAAAGAAAAGAAGAAAAACCTAGTTTTTAGTAATATAAACTATTTATTAATGAGGAAGAAAGTGTTTTTATATTGAAAAGAATAAAAGAAAAAAACCTAGTTTTATGATATTACTTTCCTTGTTATATACATTGAAAAGAAAAGGAGAAAAAACCTAGTTTTTAGTAATATAAACGATTTATTAATGAGGAAGAAAGTGTTTTTATATAATTAAAAAAACAATTTATTCAAAAATAGTTAGTGTAAATTACACAAAGCCAATCTTAATTTTTTTAAAAAGATTTTTCTAATATTATCAGGTAGTATGTAGAAATATTTTTATTATATTATTGACAAAGATTTTTTTTTTAAATTGTCATCACAAATCCATAAATTAGATTTTTTAAAAATATTCTTATCTGTGTAAGAAATCATCTATTTTTGTGATTTAACTGTTAAAATATTTTCATATTATTTGGAGTATTATAAAGTAAGTTTCTAACAATAAAATAAAATAAAATAATTTATGCAAATTATCTTGAGGTAAATATTAACTATTTTATCATGTAAAAATAAATATTTTAATATATAAATAATTCGTAAAAAATATAGTAAATTGAACTAAGTACTCGTATATATATGAATGTCATAAACATCGAAGTAAACCGCAAAGATATTTGATACCGATTTTAGTAATTTTTTTAATATATAAATAATTCGTTGTTATTTTATGTTAATGAATAACATTGTTGTTTTAATATATAAAGTATATCTATTTCTATTCTAAGCAAAGAAGATCGTCGTGCATGCTTTATACATTGTTGTTTTTGCACATTTTGACTATAATTGCACATGTTATAATAATTTGAAAAGAGAAGACGTAAAATTATTTGTCGTTTCACGAGTCAAATCATATGATCTTATATATTTGATTATGACATAAAGTAACATCGTGCGTATATATGAGTACCCTTTATTAGGTATACGGTAACCACATCCAATATATATTATTGTCACGAAAACGAAACTTCATTGAAGGACACTATATTTTAAAAATCACATGTTGATATATATATATATATATATATATATATATATATATATATATATATATATATATATATATATATATATATAGGGTGTGGTTTCCACGAGAACACCCCTAACGTGTATACATGAGAACAATTTTAGACCGTCAGATGGTGAGTATTAAGAGTCGAGATTTAGTGTAGATATCATAATTAATAATAATTAGGAATAACTACAATAACTACGAATAATCCACTCAACCAACAATAACTACGAATAATACATTAAACGATATGACACATTCGTAACAAAACTAATAATAATTATGAATTTGTTCTCATGTATACACGTTAGGGGTGTTCTCATATGATCTACACTATATATATATATATATTATGAGAACCGGACTTATCGTGTAATCATGAGAACAATTCGTAGTTATTATTAGTTTTGCTACGAATGTGCAACATTGTTTCATGTATTATTCATAGTTATTGTTGGTGAACAGATTATTCGTGGATATTATTAGTTTCAGAATATTATTTATTTAATAATTACGATATCTACCCTAAATCTCGACCCTTAATACTCACCGTCCGACGGTCTAAGATTGTTTTTAATCTTAGATCGTCGGTTGTGGGTGCGGGAATGGCTTGGCAGTGCACGCCCCATGGTGGAAGGACTAAAATAAATTGTGACATTCCCGTGCTACCTGATCGATGACCAAGTTTGTATTGGGCTTGTAGTGTATGATCACTCAGAGAGGGGTTGTTTCACGGGTACTCGGAGGATTTAACTAAAAGAGCATGTTCACCCGTTCGGTTTTAACCGATCGTCACATAGATAAAGTGATGTGGTGACATTCATTGTTGAAAAATGATGTCAATTCGCCATAGATAATGTGATATAGTTTTTTTTTTTAAAAAAAAACTTTTAAAAATATCTCTACTTAATCAATTTAAAATAATACTTTATCATTATTTGTAGAATATTTTGTCAGTGATTTTATTTTTGTAAATAATTTTAAAAAGTATTTGTATGAACCATCTCATTCTAAGTTTCAATTTTTTATAGTATAACTATTTTTGTTTGTACATAAAAAAAATTATACCACTAAAAATAATATATAAATAAAATCACATTGAATTTAACAAGTTAAGAAACAAAACAGATGAAAATACATGTACAATTACAATAACTAATACTTGATCAAATAACATTTAAACTAATAATTTTTGACATTTTAACTCAACTGATAAACTTGTTGTGAGACTAGATAGACATGCAAGATGGTCAATTAATAACTTTTGACATTTTAACTCAGCCGATAAACTTGTTGTGAGACTAGATAGACATGTAAGATGGTCAATAATGAATCACTCTATGGAACAATGATAAGGTCTCATTATGAGATAGCATGGGCTGTGATGGATAGTGATTGTTTATCTTGGTACCATTGTTGGCAATTTTATCGAAAGGATTATGAATGGGCTCATGGGTGTCTCCAATGATTCAAAAGAAGCAACACGTTTTCTCTCTCAACTTAGACCACTTGATCCGTTAATAGCTACATCTTTAAGTTGTCTTCCTTCTAACTTTAGATTTTTTATTTTCATTTTTTAATCATAGAAAACGGTTAAATTGGTCTACTTCTTGAAGGTAGTCCAACCTAAAGTATTATTCGGATAAGAACACGAAGTTTGAAATTAGCTTTTCATTTATAAGTATAAATACGGATGAGAATGTCGAGTCCAGTATAAAATATCATTTCTTTCATACAAAAAAACTCATTTATTTGGTTATTACGAAGTAAATTAGCGTGAAACAAGTTGAGCCATAAGGCTTGCTCGGTGATACAAGATTTTTAATTTGTTTTAACTATTTTTGATAAATTTATCTTTTCAGTTAGTATTTTGGTAGAGTTTTGATCGCTTTTGTAAAAATATGAAAAATCTAAAGAGTGATTGATAAAATATGTTGGGCAATTTTGGTAACTAGGCCTTTTTGAAAAATTAGAGTAGTAACTATACTTTTTAATGTTTTAATTAAGTAATTGTATCCCACCTTTTTGTATTTATTTTCAAAATCTACACACTCTTCTCTCAAGGGATACATTAACTCAACACAAAACTAGAAAAAGCCTAGTAAACCAAATTGTTTCAAATTATTATATGTTTTGGGAAAATTTTATGGTGTATTTATCAATAAGGAAAAAAATAAAAGTAAAAGAGTGTTTAAATGATAGCGGTAAAATTGAGATAATATTTTAATAAACTCCTTTTCAAAAAGCTATTCTCGTTAGCGATTCAGAATCTGATGAAAATATTGACGGAAAGCTCTTCAATAATCTAACTTGTCATAATACACATGTAAGATTTTACAATTTGTTAATCTTATGAGAAAACTATAATATGATCTTGTTAAAGCTCGATGCATACAAACTGTATAGCAGGTATTGTATGCATACGAGCACGCATGTACTGATGTACACATGTATCTTCACCAAATTACAGTTTCAATATGTTTTCATGGCTGAAATTGTGGCATTGAAAAAGAGACTTTTAATGAAAATGTGATCATGAAACAAGAAATACAAAGGTGAAATCCTTGTAGTTAGCAATTTATCATTGTTACAAAATGCATCAGAATCTGATTGTAGTTAGCAATTTATCTTTGTGTCTAAAGTAGACACCTTTTATTTTGCGTCAACAAAGTAAGCACCCTAAATTATGAATAAAAAAATTAAATAGATAATGATAAAAGATATTACTATATAAGTCAACCTTCTCTCTCCTATAATAATTAAATTATTTTCTTAAATAAAGAATTAAAGGTATATGCTGCTATGTAAAAAAAAGTGATAATAACTAAATATTCTTATAATCTTTCATCGTTATTTTATAAATTAAATTAATGAGGAGTAATTTGTATGTGCAAAAATCAATACTTGTTGAGAATGAAATATGTGTACATATTAATGTGTACCCGCAACATGTTTATCTTCTGCATTGTGTACCCGCAGCATGTTTATGGATTAAACCTTGTGCACGAAATACATTTCACTGAATTTCTTTCATGAATAATATGTATGTGCATTAATCAATACTTGTTGAGTATGGAATATGTGTACATATACACATATTAATGTGTCGAGTTTTGTTTGTGATTGCGTGATAAATACATATTAATTGGAAATGTGTACATAATGGTTAAATTTAAATTTAAGAAATAAAGTGTAACTGAAATTATGTATTAAAATTGTGTAATTGAAATTATGTAATTGAAATTATGTATTAATATTGTGTATTATCAAAAGAATACACGAAGTTTGATTAGTACAGCTGATATAAGGAAGGTAGGGGGCAAATCGTGCAGAGTTTGCTATTCTTGTTAGAGATTCAAAATCTGATGAAAATATCAGTAAAAAAACTCTCAAAATAATTAAACTCTTTAATAATCTAACTTGTCATAATACATATTACATATTACATTTTACAATTTGCTAATCTTATTAGAAAACTATCAAATAATTATTTTAAAGCTCGCCGCAGACAAAACGTGGAGTAGGTATCTTATGCATACGAGAACGCATGTACACAGTCACGATATACCATATTGCAGTTTCAATATGTTTTCACGGCTGAAATTGTGGCACTGAAAAAGAGACTTTTATAAGGAAAAGAAACCGTGATCATGAAACAAGAAATACAAAACTGAAATCCTCGCAGTTATCAATTTATCATTGTTACCAAATGCATCAGAATCTGATTGGTTTATAAGGTTCTTTGAATACTATATCGAAATTGTAATCTGTAACCGTTTTTGTAAAGGAGACGATCCTAATTTATTTTCAACATAAATAAATAAAAAAGGTGTTTTATAGGGCGGATATTCGAACCGGACTTTATCATTCATTATGGGCTCGTTTATAAACAATTACAGACTGATCAAATTCTAAAAATGTGTCCATATTTCTCTTAGCTTGACTTAAATAACAAGCCTAATGTTATTCTAGCATGTAAGTTCAGTAAGGTTGCATCATAAAATCAATTATCAATATGAGATGAACTTTGACATCTTCATGTTCGGTTCATTTATAGACAAGTTGAGTTCGAGCATAACCTAAATTTCAACCAGTCTTGAAATTTGTTTATATTTTACTCACCGATTCAGAGTCAGTTCTTCTCGTATAAATCCTATTTTGATTCCCATTTTTTTATTAGCTTGACTTAAATAACAAGCCTAATGTTATTCTAGCCTACAAGTTCAGTAAAGTTGCATCATAAAATCAATTATCAATATGAGCTGAACTTTGACACCTTCATGTTCGGTTCATTTATAGACAAGTTGAGTTCGAGCATAACCTAAATTTCAACCAGTATTAAAATTTGTTTATATTTTACTCACAGATTCAGAGTCTATTCTTCTCGTATAAATCCTATTTTGATTCCCATTTTTTATTAGCATGACTTAAATAACAAGCCTAATGTTATTCTAGCCTGCATCATAAAATCAACTGTCAATATGACCTGAACTTTGACATCTTCATGTTCGGTTCATTTATAAACAAGTTGAGTCATACATAACCTAACAGTTTTAAAATTTATTTATATTTTACTCACCGATTCACAGCCAGTTCTTCTCATATAAACCCTATTTTGATTCCCATTTTTTATTAGATCATCATATATACTCATTATTGATTTTCCCTATCATCTCTAAGCATGAAGCAATGCATGTAAAGTAAGTGCTTATACATGTCTGAACTATTCATTATATGAACATCTAACAAGACTCGTTATTATGAATCGAGGATTGCTATAAGATTGGACCAAATGCTGGCCAACATATTCAACGAAACCGATTGACGTGATAGGTACAATTAAGTGAAACTGATGTGACATTTTTATGATGCCATGCCACAATTGAATCGCAACTGACAACATTTTACCGAGATTTACGAAACACAGGCTCAAATCCAATGTAACTCGGTCCCATGACTCATTGTCAACTCATTTCTCTCTTTAGGGGACCATTTTTACGTGCCATCCAAATAACTTGGCTTTAAACATAGTATAGTCCAAAGATGTAAGCATTAACTATGATTCTGCTCTAATAAAGTAGGATAAATTTAGGTGGTATCGGTCCGTTAAGGCTCCGTTTGGAAGTCTTAAAATCAATAGCTTTTGAAACTTATCCAGGAATAGGATGTTTAAAAGCGTAAACTTACGAAGATAGAATTAGAGTTATGTTAATGTTATATGAATTTTACTAGACATGGGTCCCAAACCTAAACCTACGGTTTAGGTTTGGGAACCGACGCTAAACCGGCCCAATTCAAACCGCCAAACCGCCGGTTTGGCGGTTTGACACACTATTTAAAAAAATATTTAAAATGCAATGTATTTTTTGACTGGTTAAACCGACGGTTTAGTCAAAAAAATTTTTTTTTTAAAAAAAAGGGGTTTAAACCATCGTTTTGAACCGTCGGTTTAGGTTTGACCTAAACCGCTAATCTACGGTTTGGCCGAACCGGCAAACCTAAACCGCCGGTTTGGGCCGGTTTGGCGGTTTGGTTCAAACCGGACCCATGTCTAAATTTTACCAATTTATCGCTTAGCTTAAAATTATATATATTTTATCGTTTTATCTCTATCATGGATATCAACTCAATAAAGAAAACAAGTTTTACGATAGTATCAACCCAATAAAGAATAAGTTATGATATTTATGATAAATTATTAAATAATATATTACAAATATAATCCTATAAATAATTATATTTAAATAAAAAGTAAAAAATTTGTGTAATTTACACTAACAACTGTTCGACTAAACTTCATTCTATCATACACCCGTCAAACTTATTAGGAAAAAAAGTTTGTTCAATCAACTATTTATATCAATTACCCAATACTCTCCAATTACCATACTTTTCAACTACAATAAATTTGATATTCTCAGCCGAAAAAACGACTATATTTTAAAAAAAAGTTTGAAAATTCTGGACTTCATTTTTTTTTCAGGTATTTATTTTTAGAAAGCTTTTCAAGTTAAAATTTTATTTTATTATTTTGCAAAAGAAGTTGAAAATATAAAACATATTGTCTATTTTACAAAGCTAGAAAGAGACAAGGAACTCATAACTTCTGAAGAAACAACGTTGGTGAGAGTGGTAAGATTGTTGGTGGTTTATGAGAGCCAACGATGCTATTCGGATTTGGTGGAAAGACAATAAATTATGATGGGTCAATAATGTGGGGTTTTATATATCTCTATGGATGTATTATTGGTCAAAGATAACACATAAGTCTACTATTCTTTATACTAATGTAGAGGTAAGATGATTATATTTTTATAATTGAGCAGGTTAGGTTTATTGATATTGCATTTTGTAATATTATTATTGAGAATCTCATAATAAACAAGTTTGAAGCAAGTTAGAGCATTTTACGACTTGTTAGTATAATGAAATTTTTGGATAGTTTTTTTTATAGAGTTTTAATTAGTTGTGTAATGTATGAAATTATAATGAATAATTTAAAAAGTGTTTTTAGGAGGATATTTGTGGGTAACTTTTATGGTGGATTTATTAAAAAAGACAAATATTAAAAAAATCTAAATGTAAAGATGTTAGAAAGGTATATTGGACAAAATTGATGACTAATAAGAAAATCTAAGCACAAACTACTACAAAAGATTTCAAAAACCTCTATTAGAACATGTACAACATATACTCTATTTTAGAGAATGTTAGGTTTTTGGGGAATTTTAATCTGTTTTTTTATCCAACAAATTTCCTATCACAATCCCTAAAATAGGGAGTTTGGGAAAAATATGCATTTGTTTCCCTATATTTGCAGTAAGGAGAAGTTTCTCCAAATACCTTTCACCTACAAAATTTAACAGTTTTCATCTTTATTTTAAAATAAAAAAAATTAAATCTATACATGTCTCCCTATTATGGAGAAGCTATTGGGTTAAAGACAAATAATTTAGAGAAAACGAAAGTTCCATCTCCATTTTGAAGTATTTTTGGAGAAGTTGTTGCACATGCCCTTATAATCTATCAAAACTCTAATCTCCATAATAATCCACTCATAGAAAACCTTCGTTTTGCACATATAACCTTAGGGTCCGTTTGGCATGATATATTAAATTATTTGGAAGATTAAAATTTCACGATAATCTCCAATAATCCATGTTGAAAAGGATGAAAAAAATGGGCAGAATAATCTCTCAAAATAATCTCCCGAGATGATAATCCTCAATAACCTCGATAATCCATGTCCACCAAACGCACCCTTAGTTCTCACCCTCAACCCAATAACATATTAACTATTATCATGCTACTTAAATAAATAAATAAAAAAAAATTAAAAAGAGGGTGAAGAAGCTTAGATTTTTTACCTTTTCGGGTATTTTTCAATATGGAAATTTATTTTTTAATTTTAAAAAATAGAAAATATAAATTTAATACTGTGAATTTTTTTTTTAACGATATGAGTATGTTACAAAATAAAACAAAAGATCAAATATACCACATAAAATTTAAAAAAAGTTCAGTCAAGTAAAATATGTAAGATATCAAGGATACCACATGATATTATCTAATAAAATAAATCACCATAGTTTTCTTTTTTAACTTTTCTGTTGTCAACTTCGTTTGCAAATAAGATATTTATACACTACAAATTCATTCATAGGGTCCTTGGAACAACAGCATCTTCAGATCACAGTTCGTGTGTTACAGAAATAATCAACGAACAAAGATACAAGGCAACACCCTAACACGTAAAATAAGCGTTATCTACTTAGCTCGCGCTCAATGAAGCACGTGAAAATGGCATTTTTGAGCAAGATGCTCGGGGATTGTAATGCGGCTGAAGATCATCATAAATCTATCCTCAACCGGCGTAGCTCAGATTGGAAAATGGAGCTGGAAGAAAGAGTACGGTGGGCGAGGGTCCGAATGTCTTCTCGTGAACAATCTCGTGAAATACGGACTAACTCCCACAAGGCTCCACCGGCAATCAAGTCTCTCGCGTTCACTTCTGTTGGAAGAAGAAAGACTGAGATTTTGTTTAAGAGGATTGAGGATTTTGTTAAGGTGTTCTTGGAGGATTATGTTATACTTACCATGCTGTGCCAAATGACAAAGAGCTAATTCGATATGCCGCCTGATGGGTGAAGCATCATTGTTCGCGTTTTGTACAATCCATGAAAGTGCACCGTCGTCGATTAGAAGGGATTTTCCTGCTTTCATTCCTGTGTAGGGGAGAGTGGAAGTTAGTTAAGTGCATCAAATGCTTCATAGAAATCAAGTTCCTGTGAATTTAGAGTATAGCCTTAAGAGCTCAAATGGCAGTCCAAGTCTACGTCACTGTAAATGTTAGAGCATCAACAAATAACGTCCCAAAATCTCTTGGAGAGGAAATTTGTTCTGAAAATTGTCGGTTTGGAAACTCGTAATTCTGATTCTTAGAGCATCTCCATCCACAAACTACAGGTTTATTTAGAGCATCTCCGTCCACAAACTACAGGTTATGACTAGAGAAAAAGGCTCTCTAAGAAACTAAGGGCCCGTTTGGTTTTAACTCCGGAAACGGAAACATAATGGAAACGAATCTAGTTCATACGTATACCCTTGTTCATGAATTTTTTTGGAATCATTACTTGTGGTTTGAAGTAGATGGAGTAGAAATAAAATGGGGGAATCAATTGCATTTTGCAAGAAACTACAAGGAATGATTCCAAAAAAAAATTATGAACAAGTACCACATATGGACTACATTCATTTCCATTTCGTTTTCATTTCCGGAGTTACAACCAAGCGGGGGCTAAATTTGACCATTGTTTTTGGTTCAGTAAAAAAGCTGAAAAGGGTAGTCCTAAGACACAAAAATGGATAAGAGGGATGGAGATGCTCTTACACTAACATCAATCTGACAACAATGCTATAGGCATTTGCTTAGTATAATTGTATGTAAAGGAAGTATGATTCGAAAGATGCTTACCCTGAGCAGCAGCTCTAGATTCACATTTTGCAAAGTTTGCTACTCCGCGAGCAATCTGGGACAGAACATCAGGATGTCTACACCTGACCATTCCGAGTAGTGCCTTGATACCGCCTTCAGACCTTAGCTTGACCTGTAGCTTATCTGGATAAAAATATATAATATTTTTTTGTTCTTAGATAGATGAACTGCTCAGGAAATAATCAGGCTGATACATAAAGAACAAAGGATGCAAAAAAAGCTGAATATCTTAACAAGTTAAGGTATAATCAGCAATTGGCTTTACCATTCCCACATAAATTAGCTATTGCACCAGCCACCATGCGGAGGGTTTGTGGATCTTCGGCGTCATCTGCTGTTATTGACAATAGACTGATTCCGCCTTCAGCCACTATAAGCTCCTGATTGAGTTCTACAATTTGGGCACAAGTAGGGAAATGAGTTTGGGACAGAGAAATCCAAGAAACCGTTAAGAATGTGAGCAAGTTTAGGGTTTGTTTATACCATTCATTGCAAGATTTGCAAGTGCACCAGCTGCCACCCGACGAACAGTTTCATCCTCATAGCTTCTCAGAAGCATCAACAAGGAAGTAAGTCCACCAGCTGCAACAATCCGTTCCTGGTTTGCCTCTATATATCAACAAAGAGTTGAAATTATCATACAACAGTACGCACCTTCAGCTGTTGCACCAGCGACCATGCATAGGCCAACTTCTAACAAAACCCACCATAATGTATAGAGACAACTTAAGCATCATACAAGCATAAAGTGCACTACTTTTTTCATCATAAGTTATAGAGATAGCAATTATTAAGACAAATTAATGACAAGTTATACTAGAACAAACAAGTGAGTCATCAAAAGTGAAAACAATATTAAGACTACAGATATTTCAAACTTTTAACAAAACCCACCTTCGGCTGCAAGGTTGGCCACTACTTTTACAGCATGAATCCGTACACTAGCATCTTCAGATTCCAGCATAGACAAAATCTTTCGCAGTCCAACTACAATTTAAGAGGTCAAATAAGAGCCATAATTCAGTCTGCTCAGGATTGGAACCACATGTATTGCATTACCAAAAAAAAGTGCATATATTACAGTTACCTTGCTCAAACATGGAATCAAACGATGACTTATGTGCAGCAGAAAAGCCATTTCCTGCTCCTGCCTTTTCAAGATACTTCCGCATCTAGATAGCATATGATAGAAGTTAGATATACAATATGAAATCATAGAAGTACAATGTATAAAATTGTTGCACCCTCAAGATTGAGTAATAAGGAGTTTTATACTCTAGTGTCATTCATTATTCGGGCCCTCAATTTCCCTTTGACATGCACCCTTCCTCAATTATCCTGATCTAAAGACGCAAGTCCCAACCCTCCACATTTATTGTGTCTTAATTTTGTAGGTTATAGTTGTGCTTTAAACATTTCTGTTACTTTTTCTTATATCCGTCCCGGGACCGAATGACGCGGAGGGCGCACGTCTAGCGAACCACACGGGGTTCCATCCTAAAACCAATTGGCAATAGGAGGAGTAACCCGGATGCTTACATGGTAGGTTCACTTAGGTTCACTTGATTGCGTGTTATCGATGTGGGATTATTTCCCTACATTTCCCTACATCTCAACACTCCCCCTCAAGTGTTAACTACCTGAACTAGTTAACACTTGACACATTTTTCTTTCTCGGGTCGAGCATCTCATTCTCTTTTTAGCTCGCCCACAATTTCTTTTTATTCTTTCGACGGGTTTCGCATCTCATTCTCTTTTAGTTAATCCCGAAGTCAGGAAACCGGACCTGGATCGGACCTGCTCTGATACCATGTTACTTTTTCTTATATCCGTCCCAGGACCGAATGACGCGGAGGGCGCACGTCTAGCGAACCACACATACAAGCACACGGGGTTTCATCCTAAAACCAATTGGCAATAGGAGGAGTAACCCGGATGCTTATATGGTAGGTTCACTTGATTGCGTGTTATCGATGTGGGATTATTTCCCTACATTTCCCTACATCTCAACAATTTCCTAGGTAACTGTCCATTTTATAACTCAATTACCTCTAATCAGGCCCAGATATTAACAGGTGCAACCTAATCTTATTAAACAAATTACAAAAAACCTCATTTCCCAAGCTAAAAGAAAGTGCACTCCTCCTGTAGTTTGTAGGCTTACAATCCAATTTCCTCCATCTTTTTAATTCTACTTTTGGAGCCCTACAACCCTATTTTTTTCTTTGCTTCTTAAATCCACTTCTTTCTTCCTTTATCCTCCCTCCTTTCAAATCTAATCCCTCGTGTCTCTGCATACTTAATTTTTTTCCCCTTCAAAACTACTTTCTCCTACAAAATTATTTATATAAATTGCACAGGCCTTCCAAATAGATTGAGCTGGCCCTGCCTCTAATCTGCTAGCAGATTTATATGAAGTGTAAGGTTGCCAAAAATAAGGGATCAACAAACAACATACCTGATCAGCCTCAATACTCAAGTGCATCAGTTGAGTTTGTAATGTCGTAACTTCCTCTTGAAGCTTCTTTTTCTCAAACTTCTCATCTTGTAAGATTTTATTAAGTTGTAAAATCTCCGTGTTTCCACCTGCCTAGTGGCCAAAACAATCAAATATCAGAGCCCGTAGATATCTCAGTGGCATGTAAGCAATAATATCTTCAAATGATGAAAAGCAAGATAACCCACCCCAACGGATGTCAACTGCATCACTTGACTTCTTACTTTCTTCACCTCCTCTTCAGCTTCCTTTCGCATATGCCTCTCATTCTGAAGCAGTTCTTTCAGCTCAGCAACTTCCTCCGGAATAGAACCATTGGACTCCTAAAGGTATGCAATGATGAGATAAAAGTTATAAGAAAATGACAAGGAACTAACAAACATTACCCTACAAGTCAGTCAATGTAGAAAGCATTCCACAAGCTTCATATCCATGGTTGAAATACTTAAACTTCCTAAATCAAGCTAAGCTTTAGTAATCCTCAAAATTCAAAAAATCGTTCCCTCTCTGAAATACAGGTTCATCCTATGCACGACTAAGCTACAGAAAATGAAGTTTGCAGTCAAAAGATAGCACAGTTCCCGTGAATTTATGCAAATGAATATAAAGCAGTTGAAGGTTAAGAAAGAAATCAATATTTCCATATCACAAAGGTTGAAGAAAAAATATTTTCCAGAACCACAAAGGTTGAAGGACTGCTATAGAAAAAACAATACCTCATTGTTGTGTTGCTTTTGTTGATTCACAACCCATTTCTCCTCAAGCTTCTTGATAGATTCCAAATAATCCATTTGGCATTTTGACCTTTCTTTCTGCAATATAGAACAATTTTTACACGATTCTTTAACCACAAAAAGTTATAATGTGTAATAAAAAAAGAAGAAATCCATACCAAAATGAAGCATTTATTAATTCAACTTGGACAAGACATACCTCTAATTCATCAGCAAACTTCCTCTCTATGTCAACAATCTGATTCTGAGCTTCAATGTTTATCTTTTTTACTTCATCATCAAAGGCTTTCTGCCGCCTTTCATCTTCAGCAATGAGCTTGTCTAGCTGCACTTCAAGCTTTCGAGACAAACTTTTGTAATCAAATTCTTCCTTGATTCTCACCATATTCTCTACTTTCATAGCCTATAAACATAAGGCTGCATAGTCAACCGTTGTAGTTCTATACAAGTCCAAAACAGGAATACACACGCTATTTTGGGACACGTGAAAGATCCATGAACAATATTAGCAACATAAAATATGCAATATGATTTAAACTTCAATTCAACAAATACTGTTAAACTCACCCTTTGTCCAAATAATATAGTACTTGAAGTCTCACCACGATGTCGGGGCGAGGGACCAATCGTTACAATTAATGAAGTTCTTGCAGAACCTGTAGGGCAGAAATAATACTTCTCTTAAACAAAACATTACAAAAGAGGCAACATTTTCAATGGCTACCGGAGGAAGTGGAGAAACAATTACTATGAGAGTTGAGCTCATAATTGAAATTTTTGACTTGCCCATGTAAATCAGACAAATCATTAAAGAAAAAAAGGCTGGTGATAAAAAAATTCCTTTCATATTTTATAAGGATAGGTCAAGCTTAAATACGACAGCAAAGCATGAAAGCTTCTTACCTCCAAATGAATCTCTAAGCAATCTCGTAAGTTTAGAATCACGAACAGGGACATGAGGGCTATTTTCTGCCAATGCATTTATGCATTTTCCCAAAGCACTGAGCGAAAGATTAATAGACTTCGCTTCCTCCAAAGTGTGACCCTCACTACCTATTAGCAAATACATAAAATGATCTTTACCGTATTTATCAAGCCTGAGAAAAATATTTCTTTTTAAGAGGGTATACTAACGAAGCTAAGGGCACATTGCAAGATCAAGATTCAAGAGGTTTATAAAGTTAATGAAGTCTCATATTAGCTCAGCAAACAGAACCTCCAAACACCAAATAAATAAATAAAAACTCATGATTGACCCTTAACTTCCCTAAAGATGGGATATGGCAAAGAATATCATCTTAACTGCATCATTTATACAAAAAAAAAACACAGCAAGGCAAGTTGAAAAAGAGAAGGAAGATACAACAAACAATATCCTTTGTTTTTAAGAGAATATGATTTACATTGCAGCTCCTTCAGGAATTGAAAGTATCTTAAATACACAATTTAGATCCACACCTGACTTGTGAACACGCTCTGAACCCGCTAGATCCACCACAATCAATTTGCCTTTCCGTACGAGAGGCACATCACAACCTTTAACTGAGTGAGAGCAGCTTTCATCTTCGCTGGAAGAAGCCTCGCCTCCTCTGACGGACCTCCTAATTTGTACCTGCAAGATTCAAGTTGAGCTATCAATGTGTACTTCATATACACAAATGAGCCACTCCAGTCTTCATGCAAAATAAATATCAACGGAAGAAAGAACTCACTACAAGGAGAGCATGACTCCGAGAAGACTCAGTATTCAACTTTGTATTAGCTGCAAACCTATGAGTCTCTCCTAAACGTAAAAGCTCCAAAAAACTCGATTGATCGCGAATATCTACTACAGTTGCACCTGGCAATGACACTTCCCCTGATTTTGAATCTTCCACAATGGGGATATTATCATTTATGGGATTGAGGAGATCTTGAATTGTTTCCATATAAAGCTGTGAAAATAAAAACAAGCTTCATTGAGGATAAACTAAAGAAACTTTGATTACAACATCTTATTAGAAAATAACATAATAATGTCATCTTCAAGTGCATTTATTAATGTTAGGATAGGCAAATAGGCAATGTTCCGAAACAGATATTATCTATTAACGAGAATATCATGAAATGAGAGCATATGGACCTGTAAATATGAGACCGAGACAGTATCAGTCTCTGGACATATGTCAGCTAGAATATCCTCCATGGAACGAACCATAATTCCACGCTCCGAGGCATCTTCTTCTCCCAATTGGCCAAGAGTAAAAGTTTTACCTGTTCCGGTTTGTCCATAAGCCATTACAGTTCCATTGTAACCTTCCAATACACTCTGCAAGCATAAAATGTGCATGAGTTCCTTTGTAAAATGCGAATAAAGTAACAAAGTTTAAACAGCAACATAGACTTGTGCAACTGTTCAGATTATCTTTCATTTGCTCACAGAACTTCCAAACGTTCAAAAAATATAAAGGCTTCAACAGAATTTCCTAATTTCAGGTTATTTTAGCTCTAATACTTGCTTTTTCATATATGAGTCTGAAAAAGGAATTGCATAAACTATATTGCTCAAATTAGGCAAGCACAACATACCTCAACAACTGGCTTTGCGACAACTTCATATACACGCTTTTGTGATGCATTTTCAGTTAGCAATTCATCAAATTCATAAGTGTCTGAGTCCCAATTATTCTTCCTGAGTTTTAACCTCTTAAGCTGGGAGCAAAAACAAACAGAAACCAGAAATCAAAAGATGTATGGGGATAAATGAAGCATTCTAACACTTTGGCATCAAATCATCTATTGAATGTAAAATTAGTATTCTTAGTTTGTTTAGAGACCTCAGGTTGCAACTCTACACAATCAGCATAATCTGCATCAGCAACCTTCTCCTCTGCATTTCGAGGTCTCAATCTCACAGCCACTCTTACCCTCCCTGAAACTGCAACAAATACAAAAAAATTAGTAGAGATCCCCGAAGAACTAAATAGAGCAACATTGCATATGAACAAGACTGATGATTTAATATAAGTGTGGACAAACAACTTTCACTACTTCACTTCTCCTTTTAAGGCTCAAAGACAAAATATGCATGTTAGATAAGCAAGCAGAAATAGCGATATACTAGAGAACATATCTTGGAATAGCTGGAATGTGAATTCGCTATAGAAAAGCAGAAGACAGACATCAAGTTCTAACCTATTGTCAGAGGAGCACCATGCAGGTAACTTGTCTCCCCAATAACCCACGATGATAACATATCATCCAATCGTTATCTTAGTATGTAGTAATTGTAGTGAAAAGGGAGAATATGAAGGCTTTACTAGTTCAGCGCCCAGTACTCCAGTGAAAGATATGATGTATGCCCTTAATTCTTATTTTCAAATTCCTAAAATTATATGCTATCATCTTTTAAGCTGATACTGTTTCCAAATTTACTCGAGAATTTTCAAGCTATTCCGCGTACATAGTTCAGATTCTGCACTACAAAACTTCACTTTCGATTTTGTGTCTTGCAACAATATCTACTCATCCACATACGGATTTAAGGCAACATAGGGTGCAACTTTAGATAAGTACACATTATAAGTTAAGCAAAAAAGGACGAGGTGGACCGGATGAATATAAGGTCATTGGATTCGTAATTATAATTGCTGTCACTTATTTTAGTTAAAGATATAGTATGCACAAATATCTACAAATGGAAAATTTATTCGAGATTTCTTCCAAAATGTTTTTAATAGAACATTTCAAATTCATTTGAGCACTATACTTCTTCATTTCATATTTAGACCCAATCCTGCATAATTTAATTCTAAAGCCTAATACTACATGATTGAGTTATAAAGCTCTTACATCCAAACAGGCCCATGTTGTTTATTCCCAAAACCGTAATCACTAGGCCATCAAACTGCAACATTAACGTCTTATATAATCCTCGCGCTAGTTCCAGTTACCAAATATTGATTCAGAAAATTCCAACAGTTTTCTAGCAATAGCATCCCTCGTGAAAATAAATGCCTATATCAGCATAGAAAGCTGTGTATAGTTAAATCCCAACAAGTATTTATAACAGTTAAAATATAAGGTGGAATGATGAAATCAAACCATTTGCCTACTTGTCTTCTCATATTCAAAGTGAGATCAAGATCAAAAATTCAAAATTATATCTCAAACACTCAGAACATGCAGCAAACTTTACAAATGATGGCCACAGATCACTTGCTAATACTTCACTAAACTACATATATTTTCTCTAGCCCTAGGTGGTCCAATGTTCAAATACTACTTTATAATTATACTGCAAAATACTCTTTGTTTGAGCCCTCATTCCTGCCTTTTAAGATATGAATATTTTTTTTGCCATATGCGAGCTCTGTTGTTTCATCTTCGTGATCTCTTCAAATTTGAAGAAGCCAGACCAAAGTACTCAACATAGCCGGTAGCAGTAACATCTCTTCCAATTTAACATACATTCAAAATAAGAAGAACCGCAAGAAATCATAAGTACGTTTTCTTCCAGATCCGGAGGATAAATGTACTCTTCAAAACAAGCAGTCAATCACATATTCAAATTCAATATCCAATTCATCCAAAAAGTAACTGAACTTTTTAAAACCATTCAAATATGAAAAAGGTAGTGAAAGAGCTCAAAATTTTTAAAATAACTCACCACCGTCAGAAGCATATCTACCATTAGCACCACCGATGGAGTTGCTCCTACGAGTCGGTGGCTTCGATTTAGAAGATGACCTAACCGGAACAACCGAAGATGACCTAGAAACTCCTCTTTGAACGCCATTTCTATAACCACCACCGCCAGACATCATTGATGTCCGTAATAACACCGTCTTCGCTCAAACAACTAAATCCACCGCGGCACCGCCATTACCGACTCGTCTGTAGAAATCCAACGCAGAACAGGATGAGGAGGAAGAGAACAAGGAGAGGAAAACAAAGAGGAAGAATTATGAATTATGAAGGAGTGAGACTTGTGAGATTTCGAGGGTTTGTCGCAGTTGTTTTGCTTGAAGCTGATTTTTTACAGTTCAATTGAAAGTGGGAGAGAGAGAGAAGGGGTTGGGGGCGTGAAAGAGGTATGGAGAATGGGACCCAAATGGAACAGAAAGAGACAGATTGAGTCATTAGGATTTGGAGCGTGGGACCCATTGGCTCCGTGGCTCACTTAAATCGCGCTTAAACTAGATTTTGGTTCGCCTTTTTTTGGAAGTGCGGAGCTCTTTTTCCCGCATTCGACTCGCAAACAATTGGGCTTGATTTCAAATGATGAGTTTTTTAAATCTATTTAAAAGTATTAACTTTCCGGATAGGATATCCGATCCGACAAACTCTAAAAAGTTCGATCCGACAATACTCGGATATCCGACAATTTTATCCGAACGGATATTCGATCCGGATATCCGATCCGGACATTTATTCTTAGAGTAGTCGGATATATCCGATCCGACTTTTCGCTATAAAGTTTGATCTGTATTCGATGATTCAAAAAAATGTCTGAATCGGATCGGACTCGAATCATCAATTGCCGGATATCTTCGGATCGGATTTTTTCGGAACGGATCTTCGGGCTGGCGGATCGGATTAGTCGGATCGGATATTTTTGCTCACCCTGTATTAACTACAAATTTATTTATATCGTGCAATTCTAAAATGATTTATAATTAATGTCAGAAATTTTTTTACAAACTAGTTTAAATATGTTTATCTACCCCAAAAAAAGCCTGTGTTAGAATTTTAACTAGTTATTGAATACTTTTATGTTACTACATGATTTTTTAAATAAACGTGATTTAATCATAAATTTATGTTACTACATAATTCAATTTCATTTTTATATATATGTTAATATTGCGACAACTAATTTTTAGAATGAAGAAAGATCCGTTCAGCAGATTTCTCATAATATTTTTCGGATGATTATTTTTCAATGATTTTTAAATAATAAATTATTTAACTGTAAATAAATTAAATTATCAAAATATTTTGTGAAATAATTAGTTCAAAATAATCTAGCTCATAAATGTAAACTGCTTGTTTTTATCACGATAAAAATGAACATTTGTTTGAAAAGTTTATCAAATTGATATATTTGACATAATGTTGATTACATGTATTCTGAAATTAATTAATAAAATATAGTTATAATTGTTTTTTATTCTCAGTCTTATTTTTTGTAATCTTGTTTCTTATTTAGGAAAAGAATGATATTAGGTTATAGTTTTAATTAAGAGATTTTTCATGTTCATTACCTCTATCCTCACACTACATTAAATTAATAGGTTTTGCAAATCCGGATATCCGATTTACCAAACGTCCGATCCGAAAATTTAGAAATGTTCGAATTTGATACGAACTATGATGCACGGACACTTCTAGAAGGCGGCGTGCCCCATGTCCTGCCGTGTCGGACACGCGGACACAACATGACACGGCTTGGACACGGTCAAGACACGTTTCCGAGATAGGACACGTCTAGGATACGGAGAGGACCCATATTGTGTCCGGTCAAGACGCGGACATATTGGACACGGTCAACGAAAGTTTACCTTATTTTTCAAGGCTAGAAAAAAAAATTGAAAAAATATAAAGAAAAACTGATTTACATTAATATTTTTTCTTCTCTTCCAATTTTTTCCGACTAATGTAGCCCCACATGGACACCTGCGACTTAGCTGCGAGATTGTGGCTACTGAAATAAATGAATGGTTCATTTTGTTATCACGTTAATATTTTTATCTAGTCATATATCATTGATTATTTTTTTTACCATATAGTATAGGAATTCTATATTTCAATATCTTTAAAATGATTTATTATTTGTTCTATTTGTCGTGTCCCCATTTCCTATACTTTTGAGGATTGCCGCTTCCCCATTTCTCGCCGTGTCCGTTTCCCGTACCCGTATCCGTGCATCATAGGATACGAAAGTAGTCAAAGGACACGGTAAATAATAAGTAGTGAAAAGGGCGGACAAAATGATGGGTCCACCGAGTATACTGATACTGTTGTGTTCGTGAATTGTACTCGGCACTCTATCGTAACTTGGAAAGTTATTGGGCCGGGCCCACATTGACAGCCCAGTCTGTGTCGTAATACCAGTGGGCCGGGCCCATCACAAGTACTACAGACTACATTATCAAAATTTTACATTTCATTTTGCTAATCAAAAAATGTATTTCATTGGAAGAATCCGAATTCGGGACGAGCAAAATCATTTTTCTTACACTTTTTTTTGTGGTTTGGAATATCTCAAATGTATGGCCTTGTTTGTAACTGCCCGAGACGAGCTTCAAGACGGAATTTTTGGTCTGGAATCTTGTACATACCCGCCCGTTTTATCTGGACAGAATGTTTGAGTTTAACCGGGTCTAACCCTACTGCTAAACAACTCTTCCTTTCAATGTGTGTGGGGCTAATGACATAATCATACCGTAATCCCTCGGTTAATTGTATTATAATCCGTTGGCCCTAGGTCAATGTATTACTTAACCACGAGTTCGATCGATGAAAATCATATTCGTTAAGTAATATGTCAAAAATACTTAACCACCCTACACAGTCGAGTTCGGTTATTTTTTTAGAAATTTCGACTCGGTTACCCGAAAAAATGACTTGATGTCTCGGTTTTCTTGGACACTCTTGCCCATATGGTAAGTTATATAAGAGCATAATCTAGGGCCCGAGACGAGTTTCAAAAAGTAATTTTTGGTCTGGAATCTTGTACATATCCGTCCGTTTTATCTGGCCATAATGTTTGAGCTTCAAGAAGTAATTTTAGGTCAATGTATTACTTAACCACGAGTTCGATCGATGAAAATCATATTCATTAAGTAATATATCAAAAATACTTAACCACCCCACACAGCCGAGTTCGGTTATTTTTTAAAAAATGTCGACTCGGTTACCCGAAAAATGACTTGATGTCTCGGTTTTCTTGGAGACTCTTGCCCATATGGTAAGTTATATAAGAGCATAATCTAGGGCCCAAAATACCAAAATAGTTTCAACCCGGCCCAAAGAACCAAATCGGGTTATACCCACAAACCGGATATTTTTCCGTACTCCTAACCAAATCGGGTCCATGTGTAGTTGTGGACAACTGCAAGAACAAAAGGTCTATTTATCTTAATTACTTTCATCGTTAACAGTGATTCAATAACCTTAAATTATGCTCGACGATCTCATGATGAATTTGCTTTACTTATCCATAAATTTTGCTCGAGAATCTCCCAAACCAAATCGTGCCTCTCAATACTCATATTCCCATATCTTCAAGCTTCAGTAATGGCGGATCCCCAAAATTGATACTGAGAATTTCAGATTACTTCTCCATGTTTATTAGTCAATGCAAAATCATTTGATACAGACTGTGAGTTTACTCAGAAGCCATTAAAACCCAAATCAAGAGAACAAAAAACAGCAGCCTTTACTGGAAGTTTTCCATTCACTTATTAAATAACATCAGTCAAAACAAAACAAAACAAAAAAAAAACAAGAATGATCATCTATATGATCATATTCTGAATTCGAGAATACAACGCTTGATTCTCTTTAATAAGAAACGCAGCTTTCTCTCTTAATCTCTCATTCTCTTCTATAATATTCTGATTCTCAATAAACAGCTTGAAGTTCTTGAACAACATCGATCTCCTCCTGTTTCACAAGGGTATAAAAGTAAATATAACCCTGTAAGAGCAGCAAAGAAACAAGAAGAGGAAGTGAAATTACCTTTTTAGCCTTTGGATTTGAAATATATTGCGTTTTCTTGGTGAGTTTGATCTTGCTAAGCTTATACACATTGCTGATGCAGTAGAAATGAAGAAGATGATATGTGAAAACTATAGGAGAGAAGATGTGGGCTTTTATAGTTGTTTTGTGGCAAGAGTGGAAAAGAGAGAAATATGGGGTTATTTATGGTAAATTTGTAATCATGGCAGAAGCTCATGATGATAATAGAGACTGGGCAGAAAATGAGCAGAAAAATGGAAGAGTCCCCCATATGCTATTATCTGTTTATGTGGGAAGAAGACGGCTGTTAAAAATCATGAAGTTTTAGCCTTCATTGAATCATTGATAATGTTTTTTTCTTACACGTAATTATCATTTTTCCTGTTTTTCCCCTCTTTCTTTTTCTGGCAAATTCTTTGGGGGAATTGTGTAATATATCAAATTTTGGGTTGGTTTCATGATCTCATGTTCCTTTCTTAGTAACTTAAACCATATTGTAACCTTGCCACCTCGATGACAAGTCCCTATGAGTATGGTTGTTTAGTTAAGTGAACGAGCACGGTTCAAACTTTTCTCGAACCTAGTCGAACGAAGCTCAAGTCAGATGGCTCACCTGATAATAAAGTAAAATTTGATTGATTTAGTATCTTTAATGTTGTTATTCATGGCAAATAAGTCAAGAACAATCATTTTTTGTTGGGTTATGGAATCCGATGAACTATACATCAAAACCCAATTTAAACTTAAACGGTTATAAAAAAATGGGCAATTTTGGTAAACAGGCCTTTTTGAAAAACAAGAGTAGTAATTAGACTTTTTAATGTTTCAATTAAGTAAATATACCCAACCTTTTGTATTTATTTTCAAACTCTACACACTCTTCTCTCAATGGTACATTTGCTAAACACAAAACTAGAAAAAAAAGCTTAGTAAACCAAATTGTTTCCAAAAAAATAGTGAAAACCTTGATCTTACAAAATATATATATATATATATATATATATATATATATATATATATATATATATATATATATATATATATATATATATATATATATATATATATATATATATATATATATATATATATAGAGGTCCGTTTAGGAGCTTATTTTCACAAGCTTGCGAGAGTTTCTCAAGCTTATGAAATTTATGGAAAATATATAAGCTACGAAATCTATGTTTGAGAGTCAGTTTATGAAAGTTTATAAAAAAGAATTCATTAGTTACATGGACGAAGCTTATGAAAATTACCGTATTTGATCGAATGATATATTAGAAACGAAACCCCAATCTAACACATAAAAGCCAAGTAAAAAAGAATTAGGGCATGATTAACAACTTATCCTAAAATTATGTTTTATCTTCCTTATTATTTGTCATTTGAACTCATAATCATCCAATGAGAGACCTTACACTATGGATCCGTTTGGCACTGATAGTTAGATTATTTGGGAGAGTAAGATTTCACAATAATCTCCAGTAATCTCGATAATTCATATTGAAAAAAATAACAAAATAATCTCCCAAAATAAGCTCCCGACGTTATAATCTCCAATAATCTCGATAACCCTGTACACCGAACTCACCCTATGTTAATTAGTATGTAGATACATTTATTTCAAAGAAAGGCAGCAAGTGTGATGTTGAAATTTCACCATTGACATCTGTTGTGTAAAGTCACTGTTAAAATGATTGTTTTCCCCTCTTTCTCTCAATATTCACTGGATTTGGATTTGGCCGTTGAGATCACCAACCCACCATCATAACTGTTGGTTGAGATCAAGATTTTAAACTTGCAGCAATCTATACAGAACCCATATAATATCCAAAATTAACCCAGGTTAATTAGGCATAAAAACATTGGGTAAAAGTAAAACTTTGCCCTAAAGAAACCCTACAGTAATATATATCATGAAATGAATTATATTTGATTGAAAATAAGAAGAACAAAAAGGAGTAGGGTAAAACGAGTAATCACATGGGTATTGAAAAATTGAAATATAGAGAGTAATGAATGAGGGTGAAGAAAAATTGCAGAGGGGAAAGTGAAGGAACATTGACAGGGAGATATGAAGGCAGTAAAGAAAGAGTCAATGTGGTTAGGTTTCTTCTTTTGTCGAGTTTCACCATGTAATTGAGTGCTAAAAGGTCCCGATTTCTTGTTTTTATTGAGGAAATTCAAGCTTTTGTGTTGTCCTTTTCTTTGCATTTGGTAATTTCACATGAGGGTTGCTTAGATTGTATCAATGTCTTGATCTTGGATTAGTTTAGGATTTGGATTTGACAAAACATTGTGTGTTAGAGTCTTTGAGTTAATGATTGGGTCGAACTAATGATTGGACACATGAATATATATATATATATATATATATATATATATATATATATAATAAAATTATTTAAACAATATCTCATCTTTTAGGATAACTAAACTTTAGTACCCCGTCGTTTAAACTATCAGAACGGTACCTCACCTATTGAGTCCGACCAAAGATTAGTATCTGGATCAGTGTACACATGTTAAGTTAATATATCGGTGTTGAATATCAGGAGCAAAATTGTCCACCCACCATAGAAATAAAGCTTATATTACTGTAAATTTTCAACATCGATTTGTTAACTTAACGTGTGAATAGTAATTCGGATACTAATCTTTGGTCGGACTCAATAGATGAGGTATCGTTCTGATAGTTTAAACAACGGGATATTAAAGTTTGTTCAGCCTAAATGACGGGTATTGTTTAGCCCCCTCTCTCTCTCTCTCTCTCTCGCGCGCGCGTGGTGACCCCTTAGGGTCCAAACATGGTCTTATTGATTGGTCAACGAGTTTGGAGTCGAGGGAAGTACCCCGAGCTCACACATCTTGAGTTATATGTTTGGACATTTATTGTTTGATAAAAACCTTTTCTAAAGGAGTATGAGTGTCCGGTGCACTCCTTTTCTTTCTTCTCCTTTTTAATTGCTCTTCTCTTAAATCAATAATTTAAAAACTCTCTCTACTTAAATCTCCTACTCTCTATTCTAATTGTTTATGTTTTTAGTCCTCTACTCTGAATTGAGATGAAATTTTAACTTGCAATCGATATAGGTTGCTTTTGTGAGACCTAGATTTTATCTTTCTTTTAATATAATTTGTAACACCTAAAGGTACCTAAAAATAAAATCGCCAGAGGGCACACAAATCTCAAGGACCACCGGCCCTGCTTGTGAGCAGGTGAGACCACGGTATTTGTTTCCTCAAGAGTGTCACTACAAGATGTAAGTCCGATTCTAGGATCGCATGTTTATAACCATAATCTCAAAACACCCTAAGCCCATGTAAACCCCCTCCCCCCTCCAACTCAATTATTGGTATTGTACATGTTCATAGGTTCACGACAAAGCCCTTTCGCCACTCACCCATATTGTTCCTAATCACTTTAACCGTCGTAGTATGCTCACTATCTGTCATTGCTCCATCTGTAATGATCTTCCCAACCACCGAAGAGCTCTTGCAAAAAACATCATTTCAAGACGATCGTTGTATAAATGTATCACCGTTCATAGCATGACCTCTAACACTCTAACCCATCTCGCGGACAAATGGGTATAAAAATCTTACATGCGGATGTGAGCTCTCATGGTCTCCCAAACGTGCATGGCCTCTATGTATTCTCAAGCAAACGACTCAATGATTCCCCATGCTTTCCACACATCACACATTTCGGGATGTTGTCATATGGTGTTTGACTCGTTCATGATTTGTAATGATGCCCCATCAATACCTTCTACACAAAAACTTTTATCCTCTATTTGCTTTGCAACTTCCATAGTTTTTCATGCACGTGGTCGTGTGAGGACCCATCCTAACCAATCTATCTCAACGTCATCCCTCATTTGGACTCTAGTAGTCCACCAGCACCACCACCACATCCTATTCGGTAAATTCCACATTTCTACGTCTATCAACGATCGATCCCCTATCTAGATACCCGGCCACAATCTCACTATTGACCTATATCCCTTCTTGATCTTAGGACCGCTACCTCCCCAACCCCTTGGAAAAACTTGTTACGTCTAGGAATAGATGTGATGTGCACGCAATAAGTCTTAAATTTATACTCGTTATATTTATCCTAACTCCTAGCGAACCCGCAGTGTACGGGACGTTTGTAGAAAGGTAAGTATTCCGAGGTCGAACACAAAGACTAAGGTGAAATCGAGTCAAACAATGATCAAAGATAGTGTGAATCTAGGCTAGATAAGATGAGGAACAAAGAAAATGGAAAACACAATGTTTTTGTGGTGATCAAACAAAGATCACAAGTCAAGCAAGGTAATAAATCAACTAACAACTCAAGCTAGCAAAACGAACAAGTAACACAAAGCACAAAGTATATGATCAAGAGAGAAAAATAGATTCTAGAGGTCAAGATTTCCGGTTATGGCATTGGATTCAAGGTTCTAAAGATTCTAAGGACTAAGCTGCGGTGTTGGGAAAAAGTGTTTCACTAATGTAAGCAATTACCGGGTAGGTCTCTCACTTTACTAGTCCCGCATCTAACTCCTATTACCGGGTAGGTCTCAAGGGTTCAGAATAAGGAATTCCGCACAAACTAGATACTACTTAAGGGGTAACCCTCTCCTTACCGGGTAAGTCTCGGAATAGGGAAATCTCAAGCAATAATCCTAGCACACTCGATCCAATAGCGGCTTATGAGGCTCACTACTACCTAGAGTTCATCTTCTAAGGTATCTAAGATCGGAAATCATCGGGTAGATCTCTTCCCTCACTTAGATTGGTAGCGTTAGGTGATCCTAAGCTAAATTAAGCTAAATAAACACTAGGATTTAAACAACCAAGCACCCTAACTTGCAGATTCATCATTTAAAGAGCAACAGAAGAATAAATCGGGCTGTTCTACAGATAAATCGGCCGATTTATCTGATGAACAGGTCGATTTTTCTTCCTGTTGTGAGTTTCGTGCATATAAATCATCCTAAACTAACATATAAGTCCATCCTATCATCACCCAAGCCATAACCATCAATCCATCACTCCAGAATCACAACAAACTAGCCAATAATATGCATATCAAGATCCAAAATCATCAAACAAGCATACATGGTGTTCATGGATGAGAAATGAAAGATGAGTAAGCAAAATCAATAAATCTCAGCCAAATCCAAGTTGTAGAAAGACTTACAAACTCTAAAATGAAGATTCAAAACGTTCTTAACAATCCTTGCAATTAGTTCTTCGATCCAAGACTACAAAATCACTCAAAATCACTCTAAACTCTTAGAATGGTGTTCTCCTCTTCCTTCAATCCTTGGGAGCTTTTCTTCTTCTCCAATCTTCCTCTAGAATCAATGAGCTGTCAATGAGAGTGTGTGAGAGGAGAGATGCTCAGCAACCACCTGAAGGACCACTTATATTCTCCACCAAGAGCAAGGACGGGCAAGAGATCGTGGGACACGTGGCTTAAGCTGTCAAAGCCTCAAAAATCGACCCAGTGGACAAAAATCGGCCGATTTAGCTGCTACTTGGTCCGATTTTCTTCAGCAGAAATGTGCTATGATTGTCTAGCCATGAGTTGCTCCATTGCTTGCACCATTAGTGATCTTTGTGTCCTTTGTTGCTCCAATTATGCTCCTCCAAGGCTTTGGATGTGTACCATCATGAGGCTTGGCCCTCAAATGTATCGATTAACGTCCAATAGATCCCCGAAATACCTACAAAACCGATAAAAGGTAGTGTAGACGTCTTTTCTAGAAATGTGCATGAATTGAGCGAAGACGTCATGAACCAATGCCAAACGTGCATGAATGAGTGAGGAATCTATCTAAATGATTACCTAAACCTAAGTTATAAATCGTGTTATCAAAATACCCCATACTTAAGGTTTGCTCGTCCCCGAGCAAATTCCAAACTATAGACTAAGAGATGACATGATTTATGTATGCAGAAAAATGGCAAAATCTTTTGGAGTTGTGCTTCTAATATTGGATCACCTTCATAGTCATGTTTCATGGCAATGGACAAGCAATTATGCATCAAATAGATGAAAGCATGGAAAGACAATTACACTTAACTTGATAGCATGCAATGAAATGTAAAGATGAAGAAGTCAAGATGATCATGAGTATGTCCAATCTAAATCACTTAGCCTCACACACATGCAAGTAGGTCAAAAGGACTTGTAAAATAGAAGGCCAAGAAACGTTGTGATTAGGTGGGAATTTTCTAGGCTATGTGGTGCTAATCCGGGAAAGGAACTAAACAACCACAACTTCAAATTTCCTTATCAACTTCCCTCAAGTGTATATTTTTCATTTTCTTTTCTTTCTTTTCTTTTATTTTTGAGACAATGGCATTGGTGTGCAAAAGCCGAAACCTTGGTGATTAGCCATTCTCGGGCTTTTTCTATTTTTCGAGATGCATCCACACCGGGCACACATACCAAAGCTCGTTAGGACTATTGGTTTATTTGACTTTGGCAAGGCACCAACACCCGATTATGTGAAGTGTACCGAGTTACTTGTCATTTAAGCCAATGTCCCCAAGCCTATATTTTTTTGCTACACTTTCACAACAAATTCAGCATTTTATTGCATGACATTCCTTTCATCAACAACTTCACCCCACACTTGCTTTTCACACACATCAACACACTAACATGCTCCTATTCCCGGATGGGTCAAAAGAGGTCAAATTTATCTCAATTGAGGTGCTCAAGCAACATGATCAAGGTGAGAAGTAGAGAAAGATGAATTGCCTTATTCATTCCTAAATGATGTGCAAGAACTAGCATGTAATTTCGACTTTCAATGCTCAATTCAATCAAGGCAAACATTCATGATCACAAATCATTCATGGTTTCAAGAGAAGTACTTCAAGTCCACATATGCTATCATCAATTTAACACATAAGGCTATCCATAGCCAATTCACAAGACAATTTCATCATAAGGGTCATTCCCAAGCTTTAGAAGCACTAAAATTTTTTAAAATTTTCTGATTTTTTTGGATTTTTCCGAAATATGTATGTACAATGCAAGACATAATGAAACATGTGACAAAATTAAACTATCCTAGATGCTAATCATGCAAGTGATCATGAAAACCCCACCCCATACTTAGAAACACATTGTCCCCAATGTGGAAGCTAAATAAAGAAGTGAAAGAGAGTTCTCACAATGTAAAATTGGTGATGCTTTGGTATTTCGGTTCACATTGAATGATGATGGTGGATGATCAATCAAGGATGGTAGAGAGCTCTTGATGTTCGTTATGATGTCGGAACCCGCGCTTGGCATCGCAAGCCGTCCAAGTTCCACGTCCGCTCCACCCATGCTTGATTGGAGATCATCACTTTCCCTTGTACAGAGGAAAAATCGCCCCATAACCCAGGAAAATCGGCCGATTTATTGATGAACAGGCCGATTTTTCTGGGTGCTTTCCTCTTCGTCCATGTGCTTGGATCTTGTTCCTTCAACTGGTCCATGAGGCTTTCACATGACCTCCAACATCCCATAACTCATGACAATCAACAAGATCTAGCACCCAAAAACACAAAAGAAAAACAAAGCACACCAAGAGTGAGATTAAACAAAAGCAAGAAAAACACAAGGAAAAATATATACCAATGGGTTGCCTCCCATTAAGCGCTTCTTTAAGGTCATTAGCTTGACCAAATTCTGGAGCGTTTCAATCGAGGTGAAGCGGGGCAATCACTTCCACCGGGGCTTCCGGGATGTACTTCTTCAATCGATGCCCATTCACCTTGAAGTTACCACAATGATCTCCTCCTATCTCTACCGCTCCATGAGGAAAAACTTTCTTCACCACATATGGCCCGGTCCATCTTGATTTGAGCTTTCCGGGGAAGAGTCGCAACCTCGAGTTGAAGAGAAGGACAAGGTCGCCTTCACTCAACTCCTTCGGGATGAGGCGCTTGTCATGCCATCGTTTAGTCCTCTCCTTGTAGATCCGGGCATTCTCATATGCATCCAACCGGATCTCCTCAAGGGCGTTCATGTCTAGCAACCGCTTTTCTCCGGCCTCCTTTAGATAAAAATTTAGCCACCTTATAGCCCAATATGCTCGATGCTCCATCTCTACCGGAAGGTGGCAAGACTTTCCATACACCAACTTGTAAGGAGTGGTGCCAATTGGTGTTTTGAAGGCGGTCCTATATGCCCACAAGGCATCATCGAGCTCCATAGCCCAATCTTTTCTCGTCCTTGATACCGTCTTCTCAAGAATGGCCTTGATCTCCCGGTTGGAGATCTCCACTTGGCCACTAGTTTGGGGATGGTAAGGTGTTGCCACCTTATGAGTCACCCCATACTTGGCCAAAAGTGCTCCAAAGTTCCTATTAGTGAAGTGCTTTCCTCCATCACTTATGATCACCCTTGGTGTTCCAAACCTAGGGAAGATCACTCGGTTGAAGAACCGCACCACAACCTTGGCATCATTTGTAGGAGAGGCGATTGCCTCCACCCATCTTGACACATAATCCACCGCCAATAGGATGTAGAGATTTCCACATGAAGAAGGAAACGGTCCCATGAAGTCCACACCCCATACATCAAATATTTCGACCTCTTGGATGTTGTTCAAGGGCATCTCATTCCTCCTTGAGATGTTGCCCGTCCTTTGGCAAGCATCACAAGCTACCACAAAGCTTTGCACGTCTTTGAACAAGCTTGGCCAAAAGAAGCCCGATTGCAACACTTTAGCACATGTCTTGTGTGAGCTAGCATGCCCTCCACATGGCAAGGAGTGACAATGGCGGATCACACTCTCCACCTCATCCTCCGGTATGCATCTTCTAAACATTCCATCCGGCCCTCTTTTGAACAAGAGCGGCTCACTCCAATAGTAGTGCCTCACATCCTTGAAGAACTTCTTCCTTTGGGCATATGTTAATCCGGGAGGCACTTCCTCACACACCAAGTAGTTCACGATGTCGTAAAACCATGGCTCGCTTCCTCTAGACACTTGGAACAAGCACTCCTCCACCATTTGCAATTGCTCATCCCGGAATGAGTAATCAATCGGGATGTCCTCTCTTTCAAGCTCCAATGGTGGGAGTCTACTAAGGTGATCCGCCACTGAGTTCTCGGATCCCTTCTTGTCCCGTATTTCCAAATCAAACTCTTGAAGAAGAAGGATCCACCGAATCAACCTAGGCTTGGCATCCTTCTTGGTAAGGAGGTAACGGATCGCAGCATGATCCGTATAAACTATGACCTTCGCTCCAACAAGGTATGAGCGGAACTTCTCAAAAGCATACACCACCGCTAGCAACTCTTTCTCGGTGGTAGCATAATTGAGTTGGGCATCATCTAGCGTCTTGCTAGCATAATAAATAGCATGAGTTTTCCCATCTTTTCTTTGCCCCAAAACAGCCCCAACGGCTACATCGCTTGCGTCACACATGATCTCAAACGATAAACTCCAATCCGGAGGTTGCATGATAGGTGCGGAGATCAAGGCGTTCTTCAACCTACAAAAAGCTTCAAGGCAATCTTTGGAGAAGACAAAATCAACATCCTTCATTAGTAGGTTAGTGAGAGGCTTAGAAATTTTAGAGAAATCTTGAATGAAACTCCGGTAAAAACCGGCATGCCCTAAAAAGCTCCTTACCCCCTTCACCGAGGTAGGTGGTGGCAACTTCTCTATCGTCTCAATCTTGGCCCTATCAAACTCAATGCCACGGTTAGACACCAAGTGTCCTAACACGATACCTTCACTTACCATGAAGTGGCATTTTTCCCAATTCAAGACAAGATTTGTCTCCTCACATCTTTGCAATACTAAGGACAAGTTAGCCAAGCAATTATCAAAGGAAGAACCATAAACAGAGAAATCATCCATGAACACTTCCATGATATCTTCAATGTATTCCGAAAAAATAGCCATCATACACCTTTGGAAGGTGGCGGGTGCATTACACAACCCAAATGGCATTCTCCTATATGCAAAAGTACCCCATGGACATGTAAAGGTTGTTTTCTCTTGGTCATCGGGGTGGATAGGGATTTGGAAGAATCCACTATAGCCATCTAATTAACAAAAATGGGAGTGTTGAGCTAATCTCTCTAGTATTTGGTCAATAAAGGGAAGGGGGAAGTGATCTTTCCTAGAGGCCATGTTCAACTTCCTATAATCAATACACATCCTCCATCCCGTAACCGTTCTAGTGGGGATTAGTTCATTGTTCTCATTGGTTACTACGGTCATCCCACCCTTCTTAGGTACTACATGAACGGGACTAACCCACTTACTATCCGAGATAGGGTAGATAATTCCCGCATCTAGCAGCTTTATGATCTCCTCCTTAACTACCTCTTTCATTATAGGATTTAACCTTCTTTGATGTTCAATAGAGGGTTTATGATTATCTTCCATCATTATCCTATGCATGCACAAAGATGGTTTGATGCCAACAAGATCATCAATGGTGTATCCTATTGCCTTTCTATGCAGTTTCAATTCATTCAACAATCTATTAAGCTCATCATCATTCAAAGATGCATTCACAATCACCGGATAAGTAGAATTTGAACCAAGGAAAGCATACTTTAAATGAGAAGGAAGAGGTTTAAGATCAAGTTGAGGAGGACCTTTTTCGGTTGGAGATGATCCATACAATGTAGGTTGAGATGATTGCAAAGCCATGGAAGCCTCCTTGAAGTCCCTTGATGATTGCTCATACTCAAGTTGTTGATGCTGAAAAGACTCAGGAAAATCGGTCCAGGAAGAAAAATCGGTCGATTTTTCTGAAGGGGGGTCGATCTGAGTTTCTGTTTTGGCAAGACTGGCTGAAATTTCAGCATAAGTACAAAAATCGGCCGATTTTTGGCCCCCAGTCCGATTTTTCTGGCAGTTTTCCTCTTCTTCTAGCACTTCAAATCCCACACTTGGTAGCTCGTCCAATGCATTCAAGGCCTTGATTACTTCATTGCTACTCTCCTCAACTCCTTCCTCCATCAAGCTCGAGCTAAGAACCCTCTCAAGTGGATCCTTGAGCAAGATTGAGCTCACAACCTCCCTAGATTCCTCTTCTTCAACTATGTTGAATACATCCTCATCAAGGGTTGGCCCTTTTATCATTGTTGATAGCTTGAACTTGATGTTCTCTTCTCCAATGTTGAAGGAGAGGGTTCCATTCTTGCAATCTACTAGACACCCGGAAGTAGCTAGGAAAGGTCTTCCCAAGATGATAGGAACCGGATAGTCCGCCGGAATATCCAAAACAACGAAGTCTATGGGCACATAGAACTTCCCTAATTGTACCGGGATGTCTTCCAAGATCCCAACCGGATGAGTGATTGAGCGGTCCGCCATGTAAAGGGTCATCTTGACCAGCTTTGGCTCTCCTAGCCCAACCTTGTTGCAAAGTGCAAGCGGGATGATGCTTACACTTGCCCCAAGATCACATAGGGCATCATACTTCACTTCTCCTACTCCGATTGGCACACAAAAGGATCCCGGATCCCTTAGCTTGGGAGGCATCTCCTCCTTCATCGTTTGAATCAACTCCGAGGATCTCTTAGTCATCCTTATCTCACCATACTCCTCCAACTTCCTTTTGTTGGAGAGTATTTCCTTCAAGAACTTGCCATATGCCGGCATCC
This sequence comes from Fagopyrum homotropicum, assembly GCA_033239125.1. NCBI lineage: Eukaryota > Viridiplantae > Streptophyta > Magnoliopsida > Caryophyllales > Polygonaceae > Fagopyrum > Fagopyrum homotropicum. Next base: position 162,937,553 of record BSWB01000002.1, on the reverse strand, counting down.
CTAAAATAGCATCCATGAACGGAATGTTAATATGCAATTTAGACATTAGTTCAAGGAACTTACCAAAATGATTGTCCAAGCGAGCTCTTGCTCGTGATTGAGGGAACGGTAGTGGTGGCTTGTATGGAGGCGGTGCCACATAGGTTGGCTCTACATCCTTGCTCTTGCCTCCATCTCCTTGCAAAGTCTCTTCTTCATTCACCACTTGTTTCCCTTTAGCATTCTCCTTGGGCAAAGGATCCTTCATGCTTAACCCACTTCTTGTTGTAATAGCCAACACTTGGCCTCTTGGGTTTTCTTCGGTTCTTCCGGGAAGCTTCCCCGGATCTCTATGTGCTTCACCCGCCTTTTGGAACACTTGTGCTTCCAACACTTTTTGAGCTTTGGAAATGGAAGTCACCGTGCTCTCAAGACCACTCAACCTTCCTAGCAATTGCTCAAACATCATTTCGGTCCTATCCTTTGGAGGTTGAGTGAATCCGGGTGGAGGTTCGTGCGAGGCCTTTGGTGGTGGAGTTGTGCTTGTAGAAGCGGGAGGGTTCAAGGCTCCATCCGGGTTAGAGTAAGAAAACCCGGGATGGTTATGGTTGGGCCGGTAATTGTTGAATTGCCGGTTGTTGTTGAAGTTCCTTGGGCCTTGGTAGTTGTTGTAGTTGCCCCTTCCCATATAGTTCACATCCTCCTCTTTGGAAGATAGGTTGGCTTGTGGAGGCACTTGAGGAGTTGCTTGGTTCTTCAAGGTTGTAGCACACAACTCCCTCAAGGATTTCAACTCATTGTTGATGGCGTCGAGCTTGAAGTTGCTCATGGTGACCTCACTCACCTCATATGCTCCCGCCTTTCTCCCTTCACTCTTCCTATGGGAGTACTTCTCAATCACTAGAGCTTGCTTCTTCACAAACTCCCAAGCATCATCTACATGCTTCTCCATGAAAGTCCCACCGGAAAGGGATTGAAGCTTGAATTGGCTATCTTCATCAAGTCCCTTGAAGTAGATCTCCAATAGCTCAATTTTCGGTATGCCATGGTGTGGACAATCTAGGAGAAGGTCTTTGAATCTCTCCCAAGACTTGAACAAACTCTCCCTATCCTTCATCACGAAGGCATTGATCTTCCCTCTTAATTTGGTAGTCTTGGAAGGTGGGAAGAACTTAGTCAAAAACTCGGTTGTCATCTCCTCCCAAGTACCAACTCGCCCTTGTGGAATAGATTGATACCAAGCCAAGGCTTTGTCCTTAAGAGAGAAGGAGAAAGCCCTTAGCTTATGGTTGTTGCTCTCCAATCTTGGCGGTCTAAGAGTCTCCATCAAAATCTCATAGTTCATCAAGTGTTGATGAGGAGACTCTCCTTCCATCCCTCCAAATTGGTTGTGCCGGATCATTTGTAGAACTTGAGGGCGGAGCTCGTAATCATGGGCTGCGGGATCTCCTAAGTTCACACCCGGGCGGTGTGCTCTTTGTGCCGGATCCATACGTTGCCCCAAAGTTTGTGGCTCATCCATAGCAATGGGCACAACCCTAACGTTCACCGCCGGCTGCGGTTGTGGTGGAGGTGGAGGAGGTTGTCGACGGTTAAGTTCCCTTTGCACAAGTGCTTGCCTAATCTCCTCAATCTCCCTCCTAGTTGCCTCTTGCCTCTCATTGGCAAGTCTCCTTTCTTCCTCCAAGAGCTCATCTCTTATCCTTATTTGCTCTAAGGCTTCATCCAACTCAGCTTGGAGGTTCCTACCGGCCATCTCTTTCTCTTTTCGAATGCTCTTGGATCTAGATCTAAGGGTTTTCTCCGGTTCGGGATCGAATGGAGCTAAATCCTTGCCACGAGATCTTCGCATACACCTAAAGAGTAAGAGATGTCCTGAAAAGCAAAGACACACACCAAAGAGAGATCAAAAGCAACAAGAAAGATCTACACTATAAACAATCACGAAATGACTCAATCTAGACCTAGTCCCCGACAACGGCGCCAAAAACTTGTTACGTCTAGGAATAGATGTGATGTGCACGCAATAAGTCTTAAATTTATACTCGTTATATTTATCCTAACTCCTAGCGAACCCGCAGTGTACGGGACGTTTGTAGAAAGGTAAGTATTCCGAGGTCGAACACAAAGACTAAGGTGAAATCGAGTCAAACAATGATCAAAGATAGTGTGAATCTAGGCTAGATAAGATGAGGAACAAAGAAAATGGAAAACACAATGTTTTTGTTGGTTTTTGTGGTGATCAAACAAAGATCACAAGTCAAGCAAGGTAATAAATCAACTAACAACTCAAGCTAGCAAAACGAACAAGTAACACAAAGCACAAAGTATATGATCAAGAGAGAAAAATAGATTCTAGAGGTCAAGATTTCCGGTTATGGCATTGGATTCAAGGTTCTAAAGATTCTAAGGACTAAGCTGCGGTGTTGGGAAAAAGTGTTTCACTAATGTAAGCAATTACCGGGTAGGTCTCTCACTTTACTAGTCCCGCATCTAACTCCTATTACCGGGTAGGTCTCAAGGGTTTAGAATAAGGAATTCCGCACAAACTAGATACTACTTAAGGGGTAACCCTCTCCTTACCGGGTAAGTCTCGGAATAGGGAAATCTCAAGCAATAATCCTAGCACACTCGATCCAATAGCGGCTTATGAGGCTCACTACTACCTAGAGTTCATCTTCTAAGGTATCTAAGATCGGAAATCATCGGGTAGATCTCTTCCCTCACTTAGATTGGTAGCGTTAGGTGATCCTAAGCTAAATTAAGCTAAATAAACACTAGGATTTAAACAACCAAGCACCCTAACTTGCAGATTCATCATTTAAAGAGCAACAGAAGAATAAATCGGGCTGTTCTACAGATAAATCGGCCGATTTATCTGATGAACAGGTCGATTTTTCTTCCTGTTGTGAGTTTCGTGCATATAAATCATCCTAAACTAACATATAAGTCCATCCTATCATCACCCAAGCCATAACCATCAATCCATCACTCCAGAATCACAACAAACTAGCCAATAATATGCATATCAAGATCCAAAATCATCAAACAAGCATACATGGTGTTCATGGATGAGAAATGAAAGATGAGTAAGCAAAATCAATAAATCTCAGCCAAATCCAAGTTGTAGAAAGACTTACAAACTCTAAAATGAAGATTCAAAACGTTCTTAACAATCCTTGCAATTAGTTCTTCGATCCAAGACTACAAAATCACTCAAAATCACTCTAAACTCTTAGAATGGTGTTCTCCTCTTCCTTCAATCCTTGGGAGCTTTTCTTCTTCTCCAATCTTCCTCTAGAATCAATGAGCTGTCAATGAGAGTGTGTGAGAGGAGAGATGCTCAGCAACCACCTGAAGGACCACTTATATTCTCCACCAAGAGCAAGGACGGGCAAGAGATCGTGGGACACGTGGCTTAAGCTGTCAAAGCCTCAAAAATCGACCCAGTGGACAAAAATCGGCCGATTTAGCTGCTACTTGGTCCGATTTTCTTCAGCAGAAATGTGCTATGATTGTTTAGCCATGAGTTGCTCCATTGCTTGCACCATTAGTGATCTTTGTGTCCTTTGTTGCTCCAATTATGCTCCTCCAAGGCTTTGGATGTGTACCATCATGAGGCTTGGCCCTCAAATGTATCGATTAACGTCCAATAGATCCCCGAAATACCTACAAAACCGATAAAAGGTAGTGTAGACGTCTTTTCTAGAAATGTGCATGAATTGAGCGAAGACGTCATGAACCAATGCCAAACGTGCATGAATGAGTGAGGAATCTATCTAAATGATTACCTAAACCTAAGTTATAAATCGTGTTATCAAGACACACTTTGGTGTAACTTGTATTCGTTTTGAATATATTAACTATCGATGCATGCTTCTTGAATTGGTAATTCGGTATCGAGTTTTTTTTTTATCATTGGTATCTTTAAACACGAGAGAAAACATGTACAAATGTTGAATATAATATGTGCATAATGTTTGCAGAATTAGGCTCGTCCCGTCACACATGGGATAAGATCCGCGCGGGACGAAAAAAAGTTGTAAATTCCGCCCCGCTTATACTTTGTGGGACGGGACACGGGACATCCTCAATCTTGTCCCATCCTGTCCCATGTCCAGCCCTAATTCTAACCGCTTTTAAAAACGTCAGTATTTTCTTCTCTTTTACCGTTTTCATCTCACACTCTGATCAAACGGACACTAAATATATAAGTTCTTTAACCAAGCAACAATATGTAAATTCAAAGCCACCGCCAAGAAAATGTGAACTTAAAGAAGAATAAGAATTAAGTTAGCAATCTTTTTCATTGGACTTGAAGGTTACATTGAAATGCCAATACGATAAATCAAGATTCTTTAGTATACTTATTGTCATTTGTCATTGCATATCATTATGCTTGAGAAATACATTACTCTTCATGATAGCATTTTTGAAATAATCGAAGCACCAAGATAAATAATAATATGTTTTCATGTTTATCTTTTTTACAATTTTTTATTCTTAAAAATTGAACTAATTTAGGGTTAGTTTTGAAACCACTAAATTATTAAAATTGAAATTTATAAGTAGCCTTAGAAGGTTAATGATTAATAATCTTTCACAAATTTGTCTTGAATATCTCATAAAATTTTACTTTTTAAGTTTTGTGTAATTTATATCAAGTATATTAAACATAACCTTGATTTTATTTTCAATAAACAAATACCTAGAGATGATTAAATTATTTTTAAAATTTAAAAATAGCTTAAAAATACATAAAATAAACAAAATTGAAGTCCACCGGAAGATTAAATGTTTCGGTTTCATTTTATAGATGATAACAAACCTAATTGATTGGTTTTAATTATGTATTGGGTTTGGACCCAACCTTGCATGACAGTTGCACTGAACTTCCACGTGATTTCGATCGGAATTTAACATGATATCAAAACAATTTGATATCGGATCATGTCTTATTGAGTTGTCAGCCTTAAGACATTTGATGGAGGACCCTAAATTCTGATTGCCCCGTCCAATTGGACTAGCCAACTTTAAAACATATCATCATGTGTTATCAATAATGATTATTCTTCATAAGTTCAATCTAACGTGCAAGTGCGCTCAGAAGTCTTTTTCTTTTTCAAAACTCTAAAGACTATGTTGGATACTTGGACACAATAAATTTAAATAATCTAACTGATATTTTTAGGGAAGTCGTAAACGCACGGGTCAAGATTTAATAAAGGCACGACGTTTACGGATCTCATAACCGTCATAAGGTCACGGTTACGGGATTCGTAACCTTGACCAAAAGTTCACGGTTACGGATCCCGTAACCGTCATGATTACGGGTTCCGGATCCGTGATAATTTTCTACATGAATTCTAACCCGAAAAAAACACCAGCACGGTTACAGAACCCGTAACCATGATTGCAGGAATTTTTTTTTACGGTTACGAAACTCGTGCACGCCATGGTCACGAGTTCCGTAACCGGTGTGCATTAACGAAATCTTGAACCGTGCCCGTAACACCCTTAGTAGGCTAGAAAAACCGTAATATACCAAACATCTATATGATACTGAACTAGCAAGGTGGCCATATGAAATTATGAAGAAACCGACTTGCAAATAAGCTTATGTTGCTTTGCTGTCTTTGCTTCGTCGCATTTGGATTTTACAAACACATTTGATAAAAACCCATATAGGCATTGATGATTTTCACATGCATGTTATTATCAGAAACTACGATATGGTGTGGTCCATAGTATATCATCTTCACCAAAACAATTGCTTCCAATTCACAATAGAAATTCATTATATTTCACATCAAAACTTTCACAATATCACCTAACTCGAACGATACCAATATTCAGTTAGTCTAATGATAAATGACACTAGACCCTAAAGTATATGTTGTTCATTCGAAATCCTCCTAACAAAATGTATGTAGAAATTAAAATTAAAAGGGTCTACTCAAATGGGTAACGAAGTATTTAATCTAAACATAGAGCGATATTAGTCAATCGAACCTGACAAGCCAGAATCAAAACCTAAAGCAAATAATATAAACTTTCCTTTGTTTATTGTTGTAGAAGGACCAAACAAATTCTTAGTAAAAGATGTAAGTCCATTTAATTTTTGGTGTGGGAGAGGCGATCAGGTGATTTGATTGAAGAATTTGTAGATGTGTAATCATATTACAACGGTCATAAACCAAGTTTATATACGAAGAGTTTTCAATTATTCTCCAAATACAAATTTGACAAGGAGGTAATCTTAAAATGATTATTTTACTTTGCTTTAAGCTCTATTAAACTCGATCACCCGCACAATTTTAACAAGAAAGTAATCTTAAAGCGACCATTTTAATTAAGGGATTGTTTAGCTAAAACACAATTTTTTATTGGGTTGTAAGAGAATAAATAGTGGCTGAATTTGCAATGTGGTTCTTTTATAATGTAGAGTTTAGATTTAGGGTCTCTCATCATTTCATTTAGAAAATGGGTTCCTATTTTAGAAAAAATCATAAAGTAAGGGACATAAGTTCCATCTGATTTGATGGGTGACATGTAGAAAAAATCAGAAAATAATTTACTCAATTCAGTCAGCCCTTCTTTGTCCCTTCTTCTTCCCTCCTTTCAAATATTTCTGGGTATCCATATGCAGCTCTTTTCTTCTTCCCATTGAAACGCAGGAATCTGGACTGCTTGTTGAGCTTCTTCTTCACCGGAATGTATTTGTGGGTAAGCAGTTTGTTCCTATTTCTGGGTAAGCAGTGTTTGTTCCTATTTCTGGGTAAGCAGTGTTTGTTCCTATTTCTGGGTAATCTCAAACTTTCTGGGTAATGTATTTGTGGGTAATCTGAAACTTCTCATCTCTTCTTTTTGTGAATCTAAAACATAGAAACTTCTTGTTCTATTTGTGGGTAAGCAGTGTTTGTTTACATTTTCTATTTGTGGGTAAGCAGTGTTTGCTTGTATCCATGGATAATCTCCAACTTCCAATCTTCCTGGGTAATGTATTTCGGGGTAAGCTGAAACTTCTCATCTTCTTGGGTAATGTTTTTTGGGTAATCTCAAACAGTCAAACTTCCTGGGTAATGTCAAACTTTTTGGATAATCTATTTATGGGTAATCTCAAAATTTTGGGCAATGTATTTCGGGGTAATCTATTCTTGAGTAATCTATTTGTGGGTAAGCAATGTTTGTTTGTATACATGGATAATCTCCAACTTCTCATCTTCTTGGATAATGTATTTCGGGGTAAGTTGAAACTTCTCATCTTCCTGTGTAATGTATTTCGGGGTAATCTAAAACAGTCAACCTTATTGGGTAATGTCAAACTTCTTGGGTAATCTATTTCTGGGTAATCTCAAAATTCTTGGGTAATGTATTTCGGGTAATCTATTCCTGGGTAATCTATTTGTGGGTAAGCAGTGTTTTTTTCCCCAAAAATTTAACATCAAATCATCTCAAAAAAAAGGCTGCACCCCTCTCTTTTCAATTCAATGTCCACAGTAGCCTAGTTTATACGTTTCAGACCTATTTTATGTAGTTAGTTTGTTAGAGGCCCATTTCACAAAATGAAAAATTTTGGGGTCCTCTTTCTCTCATTATTTCGTAAATAGTTGAGTATTTGGATCAATTTAGTCCGATTTGATAGGATTTTTAGATTCATATTTGATTATAATATTTTGGATTTTCTACCAATCATCCAACTTGCATATTCGAGATCATTATATAACTTATGACCTACTTCTATGCTCGGGGTTTTAAATTTTTTTTTTATAATGGAAATTATTAGATAAACTATCTTCGTCTATCCTAAAACATCCTCAAAGATGAGAACACAAAGTTCAAGTTATGATTTATTTCGGATTTGGATTTGTCTGGTGTCGAGTTTGTATCAACTCGAGTTTGATTCTAGTTTAAGTATCTTAAGGTTGAATTGGGTAAAGGTCGGTTTCTTCGTTGTCACCAGACTCACCAATAATTGTCCAAATTTTTACAAAAAATATTACCCACGGCTTATAGACGTAATTTCCTCTTTTTGTTGGGGTTGTTTTGAAATCCCTTGCCCTAACCCTCACTCTCTCGGCGTTCTTCTCAAATTCCACACTTTCCTGTTCTCTCCGGAGCCGGAGCCGGAGCATACCCGACGGTAACAGTGATGCCCTCTTGGAAGGGACGAAGGTAATCTCTCGTTCCTACTGTTTCGTCTTTGTTCCAAGTTGTAGCTTCAAAGTCATTTATCGTCTTGTGCACTGAGGCCGGGACTGATTGGGTTTGAATTATGACTGATTTTGGCATTTTGACTGATCCTCTACAGAATTGTACATCTAATATTTGTTTGATTCCTGCTCTCTCTTGGATTTGCCCTTTTGGATCTACTTTGTGTACGAAGGTGATGATTTGTTTGTGTAGTTCGTCGAAATGGCTCTACGGTGTGGATGAAGTTGATAAGTGTTCAATTCTTTGGATGATTTTGGGGATAATGTTGTCCAGGTATAACAAGACTAAATTATTCAGATGATTTTGTTATCGAAATTGATAGGAATATATGATGTCTCCATACCTTATCTAGCTTAAATTCAAATTTGCAATGCCATAGTTAGTCCCCAGAAATCTATAATTGCTTTAATTTTCTTCTCTTTCTTCAGAATCTGATTGGAATTCCAGTGACACCATGGCTGAAAGCCCGTAGGAACCTGAATAGGCTTGTCCCTCTTTAACCTGTTTATATGAGTTTGCTTATAAACCCGATGTCTGTAGTGACAGAGTGACTTATATAGAGGGTATGAACAGGGTGCTTCCTATCGTATCACTGAGGTTGATCTACTTGTCTTGTCTGAATTCTTTCCATGGCCAAAGGGTGTAAGGTTATGATAATACCCAAACCTAATATATAAGAGATAGGTAACTCCTCCTATTGCCGATTGGTTTTAGTATGCTTCCCGCCCGTTTGGCTAAGCCGGCACTTAAGGCTTTGTGTCAAGCGCAACGATAGTTGCACTTGAGCTTGTGTGTAAGGTTTATGTGCATCCCCGTCGGATTATAAAAGATAATTGAATACTGGTGATGGGTCTCGAGCCAAGTATCGAGATTGTATCATCAATTGTGGTGCATGAATTTTACTATATCCCTTCATAAGTAAACTTCCCTGACATCAACCTATGTCCAAGCCAATTCTACCAACCAAACAGAAAAGTGGGGAATTTATGAAGACTTTTGAATTGCTACCTCCCCCAACTCCTGGATCTCTCTTCATCCTGATTATAATGAGGTTTCGGATGCACGTCGCCTGGAAGAAGCAGAACCAAGTCTACCCCATCCTATAACTGGTATGTTTACCAGTTCAGTCACAATGATCCTTCATTCTGCCTGTTATTTCCTTTGCTTATTGAACTGATTTTCTTCATTACAGGACCATCTAGTCTAATTAGATCTTTACAAAGAATATAAGATCAAAAGAAAGCGAGAAGTTGCATGTTATAGTTCTGAAACGAAAGAGATGAACCATCCAAGCAAAAAAAGTAAGAACTTCCACTTCACAGACAGAGGAGCAAACGACTACCAATCCTCAAGGAAATGTGGAGCTAGCTGATGTGAGTACTTCAATTGGTACATTATGCCTCCCAGAAGTGTCTACAGCCTTGGATTGATTATCTAATATAATTAAAGTAGGTTGACTCTTAGTTAATTTTAGTTGCAAAACATCCAGACGAGTTGCAGCGCCAGCTTGATGAAAGCAGGGAGGAGCTCGTCAAGCTCACGAGAGAAAGAAACCGAGCTTGCCGGTTAAATGTAAGCAGACAGATAGGAAATTGTCGAGCTCAAGAGAACAGAGATGACACTTGTAGATGAAACTGAGAAAGAAACTGAGCCCTGATCATGACTCTAGTGTCCATGCGTGTACTTTCGCTTGCATTTGATTTTGGTACCTTCCTGTGTAGGATTATGGTTCCGTTTGATAAGTGTATAAATTAATGATATTAAGATTATGAGAATTAAAGGGGAAAAGTAATTTTTGTAATTTCGTTTGGTGAGGGAATTAAGGAGATCAAAGGGGTTAGATTATACAGATTAAGTAAATTATATTATGAAAATTTTATAATCTTACAAATCTTTGATTATAAGAATTATGAAGATTATTGAGTCTAAAATTTAAGTTTTACCATTTTTTTTATCTCTTCCATATAAAAATTAACACGGTCTTTTTTATAAATTTAACCATAATCATATTAATTTTACAAAACACTTATTTTCATATTCACTCTTAAACAAGTATGAAATTTAACAATATGACGTTATGTATAGTTAATGAAGTTATGCATAATTAAAAATATAATATTTTTCATGTTATATATAATTAAATTCAAATATAACATTTCACGTTACGTATTAAATAAAAGTTGAATCGAAAGCCTGCGCGATGTATAACACTTGCTCTATGCGTCAGAGTTGGTCTCATTGTGGGATGTGTTCGGTTCTTTTCAAATGCCTAACCCTAAAAAAATAATCGCTTTCTCAATTCGCTCACAGTCTCACACCCTGATTTTCCTCTAAAACCCCTCTTTCCACGCTGATCAGCTACCAAACGAAGGTAATTTCTCGTTCTCACTATTCGACATTTCTTCCAAGCTTTACCTGCATAGTCATTGTTGTGATGTGCACTGAAGCAGGGACTGATTCAGGTTTGAAGTAGGACTATTTGTTTTTGCGTTTTGACTGATCATTGACTGATTTCCTTGATTTCTTGCACCCTGCTATAGTATTCTCATGACACTAACTGGGTTGTTTGGCTTTGCTTTATTTGGGTCGCTCTGAGAGGCTTTTAGTACGAAGAAGATGATGTGTGAATAATTTCTAGGATGGTTTTGCGGTTTTTGCCTCAATGTGTGACCGTTTAACAAGAGCGTTACAGGCACGGAAACGTTAGTTGTCGTAGTGACCTTGGGAGTTTCCGGGGAGCATGGGTTTTGACCGTTCAGGGACTGAATTTTAGTTAAATCTTTGTTTGATTTCTTGCATGGTGCTTCTCATGGTTTACATTGGATTTTGGGTCAAGTGTATAATTTGTGTATGATGGTGGTGATGTATTCAATTAGTTTATCGGGTGATTTTGTGTCTAAGGTGGTCACCGTATTTAACAACACTACATTATAATCCCAGACGTGCTGCAATTGTATTCAGTTTGTGTATCAGCTTTGCTTAGTTTATGTTTTTTTTGCCCACTTTTAAGTGATCTTAACTGTATATGCCTTATCTAGCCTCTTACAAATTTACAATGTCATATAGCTAGTGTAGTCCCCAGAAATCTATATTCACATAAATTTGCTTGTCTTTCTTCAGACGATAATTGGATTTCCAGATGGCTGTGAACAGGGCTGAAGAACCGGTGTACCCGCCTTTAACCCGTTTAGAAGGCATGTCTTATAAACCAAAAGTGTGTGGTCGTAGAGTATCTTGTGTAAAAGGTACGGGCGGGGGATATCCCTGTCGTATGACTAAGGTGGATCTACTTGATTTGGCTGAGTTCTTTCCATGGCCAAAGGGTGTAGAGTTATGTTTACCATGTACTGCTGGTGGATCTAGAGCCAAGTACCCAGGTTGTATTGTGTTGCACGAAGAAGCCTTGAAAGCGGGGTTTCGCCTTCCTCTGCATCCCTTGATATGTAAATTTCTCTCTGATGTGAACCTATGTCCAAGCCAATTCACTCCAGACTCTTGGAGTCACGCACTGGCTTTCCTACTGAAGTGTAAGGAGTCGGACCTAGCTCCCCCATATGACGGTCTGAAGAATATCTATGCACTTCAAACCTTTGGTTCTTTATATAATTTACACTTCCCAAATATCAATCTCATCTCAAATCTGCCTATTAGGGATTCACTTTGGTTAGATAGATGGTTTTTAGTGTCGCAGAGTGAGGAGTTTCGCTTCAATTTCCCTATGTATCCCGGTTATCCTAATAGGAGAATGGATAAAACGTGTAGACTAAAAACTCTGCAATTTATCGAGACTATAAAATGGCTACCTCGCCCAGGACCTGATTATAAGAAGGTTTTGGATGCACATAGTTTGGAAGCAGCGGGGCTGAGTCTACCTCATCCTATAACAGGTAAGTTCCTGTCATAATGGTCTTTCATTATGCTTTCATTTCCTTGCTTGAGTGGCTAATAAGTTTTCTTAATTACAGGGCCATCTAGTCTAGACGATCTTTATGATAAATATAGTAGTCAGCCGAGACAACTGGACCGTCCAAGCAAAAAGCAAAAGACTTGTACTTCACAGCCAGATGAGGTGGAGTTTGACAATGAACCACACGCAGTAGAGCTAGATGATAACAATCCTAATGAATCAAGTCTTGAACGAGGTCCTGATCTTCCTCTTGATTCTAAAGAGGCAAGGGCAATTGACACATTATGCCGCCCTGAGATCTTTACCGCCGTGCAGCAATTGCCTGATATAGTTAAGGTAATTGACTCTCAAATTACTATTCATTATTGCTTTCACATCACTCCTGTGTAAAATGGCATATTATTCGCAGGTTGCTAAACATTCAAAAGAGTTGCAGCGCCAACTAGATAAAAGTCGGCAGGAGATTGTTGTACTCAAGAGAGACAAAGCCGAGCGTAATTCTCAGGTATAAACATCATCAACATGTCACTATTTTGGATGGTTTGGGCCATACTATTTGCTTAAAGCAAGGAGTTGACCACACTACAAGCCACTTTGTGTTCTATCCTAGTTATAGTATCATCTAATGTGCTTCTTATATCAAAAATATTGTGCCACTAAATCTTATGTGCTAGGCTGAGCCTATAATAAGTTGACATACTATGCCATTTTGTATGATCCACCCTTTGGATTTAATTTGTCTATGTTTGTAAAATATGGCATATTATTCGCAGGTTGCTAAACATTCAAAAGAGTTGCAGCGCCAACTAGATGAAAGTCGGCAGGAGATTTTTGTACTCAAGAGAGAGAAAGCCGCGCATGATTCTCAGGTATAACATCATTAACATGTCACTATTTTGGTAGGTTTGGGTCATACTATTCGCTTAAAGTTGAGCTCACTTCAAGCCACTTTGTGTTCTATCCTAGTTATAGTATCATATATTGTGCTCTTATATAAAAAATGTTGAGCTTATAGGTTGACATACTATGCCATTTTGTATGATCCACCCTTTGGGTTTAATTTATCTATGTTTGTAAAATATGACATATTATTAGCAGGCTGCTATACATTCAAAAGAGTTGCAGCGCCAGCTAGATGAAAGCCGCCAGGAGATTGTTGTACTCAAGAGAGAGAAAACCGAGCTTAATTCTCAGGTATAATATGCCATTGTTTTCGTAGGTTTAGGTCATAGACTCATACAATTCGCTTAAGTGCTACTGAGCTCAATTCAAGCCATTTTGTGTTCTATATCTATTGTGCTTATATCAAAAGACATGGTGCCACTGAATTTTATGTGCTAGATAGAGTATTTAAGTTGACATACTATGCCATTTTGTATGATCCACCCTTCGGGTTTAATTTATCTATGTTTGTAAAATATGCCAGCTAGATGAAAGCCGCCAGGAGGTTGTTGTACTCGAGAGAGAAAAAACCGAGCTTAATTCTCAGGTATAATATGCCATTGTTTTCGTAGTTTTGGGTCATACTATTCGCTTAAGTGCTACTGAGTACTGAGCTCAATTCAAGCCATTTTGCGTTCTATCTTAGTTATTGTAATCATCTATTGTGCTTATATAAAAAACTCTGTGCCAAATTTTATGTGCTAGATAGAGTATTTAAGTTTCACTTAGACACTTACTATGCCATTTTGTAGGATCAACACTTTGGGTTTACTTAGTCTATATATATGTATATATTATGTTTTAGAATCATAAGGGTGCACTTCTCGTTTCACAAAACTTCATTGCTGTACAATTTGAACTTTGAGAAGGATTGATCTTCTGCAATATGGCATAACAGAGAGTTTCAATTTCAGATCGAACGAATGGAATTCGACAAGAAGGGTGTTGAAGAGGAGTTACAAGAGACGCAATCTAGACTCGGTCGAACAACTCAGATGGCTAAGGAGTTGTTAGAATTATCATCACCATCACCATCGAAGTATCTAACATCAAATGCTGCAATGAAATGATCAGTGTATTGAAGAAGCTTGTAACCCCTTGTAAATTAGGTGTGGAAGTAAAGATGGTTGATTCCATATTTCCATGTATGTTTAGTTAGTGGTGTCGTCGGTTCGAAAACCGCATGCTCCGGTTTAGCGAAACCGGTGGATATTTTGAACTTCATTTGGTGGTTTTGTGATTAATTTAAAAAACATTCACCTCTCATTTGATTGGTAGTGAAGACTGAAGTTATGAAAACTGAGAATGACTTGTGATTTCCCGGGCCAAGTCCGGACAATAATCGAATGATTATGAGAAAATATTAAGGAGACCCAAATGATTATGAGAAAATATTAAGGAGACCCAATACTGAAAAAAATATTTTTTAACATATGAAGCGATGGAATATTTACTTGAAATAATTAAAAGATTTTTGCTTACATAAACGTGAGATTGATGAATCCACCACAATTACGTGATCCATATATACTGCAGAAAATAAAGGTTATAATAGAGTTTCTCTTGTAATATACGGTAGAATATAGTTTATCTTGAAATTTTTTATTTTTGTGATTATCCCATAAATTCTACTTTTTTTAATTAAAGTTTTACTATTTTTTTTATTATTATGAGATTGTCACGTCAGCATACTTTAGTAAAAGTAAAATTATACAATAACATTCTAAAATGATTAAATATAGCTATTTTTATGAAAGGGGATATTATTTATACGGTTCAAGATTTCGTTAACGCACCACTCATACGCAATGTGTGACCGTACGGTCACGCATTGCGTAACCGTAAAAAAAAACAAAAGTTGTTTTTTTTTCCTGACATCACGGTTACGGGTTCCGTAACCGTGAAGGTGTCAGATTTTTTTTTTCGGGATAGAATTTATGTAGAAAATTATCAAGATCCGGAACCCATAAAGTCAAAAGTTCACGGTTACGGATCCCGTAACCGTGACATTACAACTGCGAATACGACTTCCGTTATAAAATTATATTTGTTTAAACATAATTCAATTAGTACACACTTTTACTAGTTTAATAACATTATAATACCACACTTACAAGGATTCAATTTTGCTCACCCTTCACTTTGAGGGGTGATACCATTCACCAATATAAATACTTCATTATCATTATTTTTTACTTTAAAAAAGAAATAAAAAAATCAATTATATTTAATTTTATTAAAAATAATAAAATATTTATATTAATGGGTAATATCCCTCAAAGTGAAGGGTAAGCAAAAATTGCCAGATACAACATCAATTCAACCACACGTGTTTGAATTTTCAACTGATCACACCCTTTCTTTCAGATTACAAATAAAATCCTGTAGAATAAAATTATTAAATAATAATTTAAATAAAGTACATGTAATAATTCAACTCTGTACAAAGGGGGACATGAACATTAATACGATAACAAAATATATATGAATAGCTGATGTAATAATTAGACTCTTTAGAAGTAGACGAATTTACATAAACATGTAAGATAATATTTGTCGGACATCAACCATTATTTGAAAACTTAAAATAGAGGTAATTATTTAAAATTAAACCTTCAACGGATAATTAACTGATAACTCAAAAATAATTTGTAAATTCTTAAAATAAAAACTGAAAAGTAAGGGTTATTAATTGCCGATCTGGATATTAAAGGGCGGGAAATGAAATTACTTTTATTAATGGCGAATGATAGATGTACCGGCGAAAATCGCTATTAGTAACATAAACTACGCACGCGAAACGCGTAGTTTTGTTTTTTTAGCTTCGGAATCTAACTACGCTAATGACGTGCGTAGTTGGAGCAAATGCGAAGCCGATAGGAGCCGATGAACTAAACTTATGGTAAGCGTAGTTAAAGTTGAATTTAAAAAAAAATCAAGTTAGAGTGAATTTATAAAAAAAAAATTAAAATTAAAAAAAAAATTCAACTTTGATTCCCATTACCAAAGTTGAATTAAAAAAACACTCTAACTACGCTTACCAATAGCGTAGTTGAATTTAATTTAAAAAAAAAACTTCATCGGCTCAGAACGGCTCTCCAACTACGCTTGTCAAAAGCGTAGTTTAAACCCATATGCGAAAAGCGAAACTACGCATTTTGCGTGCGTAGTTGTGGCTCCAAATAACATTTTTTTTTGCCGGTATGACTAAAATTACCGTTATTAATATCAGTAATTTGCATTACGCTATACACAATGTCAGCAAAACGCAGCGCTTTTAATGCATGCCCACCACGTGGTCTCATTAACTCCACACTTTACCAGGCGAGCCAGTTCTGTTATGCGATCTCCACCGTCCAAATAACAAAAATATTTTATAATCGTAGGGTGGCAATAACAGATAATTACTCAAAATATGCGAATGAAAAATAAATTAAATAATTAAAAAAAAGGACCAGTGGCCACCTCAATCTCAGACAAGTATCTTGATTTTTGACCCATCATCATACTCCCCCCACTTATCAATCACCACTTCACCACCCAAACAAACACACGGCCTGCTGCTACAATGCGCAGCTTTCGCTAAAATAAACCAATCGATAAAAAAAAAAAAAGTTAAAAAAAAAACAAAACAAACAAAAGTAACAAACTGACCATAACGTACATTCGTGAACTCAAAAATTACGAAAATACCACACAGCTTCTAACACAATACTACGGCGGCAGCCATGGCTGACACCAACAGCGTAAGTCCCTTCACTGACGATGAGACAACGGCGTCGTTGGCTTTGTCGGCTGCGCTGTGTGACTTGGTAGACGGCGCGTCTGCTGGAGATCCTTCGGGTGAAGGCATCGCTGGAGCAGGAGGAGAGACGGCTGGCGAAGCATCGGAGGAAGGAGCGTCGGCTACTGGAGATGGAGACGGTGAAGATGATTCCGGTGCTGGAGCGGGAGCTGGTGTTGGAGACTTACCGAAGAGTTCTTCTGGAAGAAGCACACTGTCGACGGTGAAGATGACAACTGGAGGATCGTCGAGGACTGTGGAAGCTACTCTAGAAGTATCGACTCCGGTATCAAGAGATACGTCGTCTCCGGCGCTCTTCACGGTGAGGTCGTATTTCCCGGCACCGCTGGTGGCGAGTGTGGTGAGAGAGTTCTTGTTAGTCTTCAGAGATCCCTTAGGGTTGTAGGTATTGAGCGCATGATATTGAAGGAGAGAAACGAGCTCGGCATTTGTAAGCTTCGATAGATCAGGCACTCCTTTTGCCTTGAAGGCTTCATCGTTTGGAGCAAACAGCGTTAGTCCTTTATCCATCTGACCTTGGTAAACCTTTCAACAGCAAATACGAACCATTCAAAATTTTCAATCTCCTAAAATTCAAAATGTAAAGCGATAAAAAAAACAACGCATATTTATCGAATACCTTGAGCACACCGCTAGATTCAATGAGTGAGGCGAATGTCTTGCATCCAGCCTTCTCGAGCAAGCCGGTGATGTTTCCGGTGGAAGCTGACGGAGCGGCGGCAGCGAGGACAGCCGGAGCATTAATCGGAGAACTAACCTCCAGAACGGAGATATTGTAAGGGATCTGCTTAACAGCCTTGGTGTAAGTACAATCAAGCTTGGAGCCAGGAACACCGGAGCCGAAACCGACAACTCCTCCCTTAAGGTCAGTAATGTTCACGGACCCGAGGTTTCCAGGTGCGTTTCCGGTGGTCTGATAAAGCGTAGTGGAGAGAGTAGTTCCCTTGGAGATCTGGTGAAGCTTCTTAGGGTCAAAGTAATCAAGAAGAACATGAAGGCTAAGCTCGTTCTTAATAGCGGCAAGCGGACGAGAGGTAAGGGACGACATTGCAGAGTTAGGTATAACGAGGACAGTAACGGTTTCGCGGGAGTTGATTTCGGCATCGAGCTTGGTTCTAGTGAGGTAGTCAGAAAACTGACTGTACTCCGGAGTACCGGAGAGGATTTCAGTGATGTTGTGGGCGGTGATGGTGGAGGAAATGGTAATGAGAGCGAGCCAGAACAGAAGAAAACGGTGGGAAGCCATTGGAAGAGCTTCCGAGAGTGAGTGTGAGAGGAGAGTAAAGTGACAGGAAGGTTATAGAAGAAAGGAAAGAGAGTTTCTGTTTTGCAGATAGTTAACTAGGGTTAAGATGAGGTTGAAGAAGTAACCATGGTTAGTAGTTGGTACAAAGCTACATGCTAGGTATGTCCAACAGAACAAAAGCAAGAAGATAGGGTTACAGCTGTAAATTCCCTCCAAAAAACAGATAGGGGATAACGTGTAAATGTAATTAAAAACAGTTTAAAGTTTTTTTGTTCTTTATATAGAGGGGCAAAATTCATATTTAGTGCAATTTTCTGACATTCAAACCATGCCAAGAATATAACTTTTTTACAATATTCCACAAACTAAATTTCGATGGATCAAAACTTGATTCAGGAATTAAATTATTACGGTAAAGTAATTAGCTTTTATGCTTGGAAAAATAACTTTAACTCGGTGATTAAAGGAGAAGTATTCGCGCTGAAAGCGAGAATAAAAGAAGCGATAAGGCTAAATATAAAAAATATTGAAATTGAGGGTGATAACTGATAACTTAAGTGTTATCGAGGCATTTCAACGACTTTGAAGTTGTCCTTGGGAGATCGAGATGATCTTATCCGACTCCTTACTAGATCTCCGTTTCTTTGAAGAAGTTCAGATCAGACATATGTTCGGAGAAATCAATTGTGTTGCTGACCGATTGACCTATTTGGGAATTTCAAGCCCCAACACACCCTTTTATGACGACCCCGAACTTCGTGTTCTCATCCGCAAGTATGCTTTAGGATGGACTACGTCGAGAAGATAATTCATTTCTAACCGCTTTCCTTTTTCAAAAAAAAAATAAAAATAAAAACCTTTTTACAAGAAAACGTTAATAAATCTCGACATACATAAATTTCGAATGATTTCGCTTAAATTTTTGAACAAAGCACTTAAGCTTTTTTATTTAGATTATACTTTATTATTATTAAATATTTATTAACGATAATAATTAATAATTATTTTAACAAAAAATTAATTTATAAATAATCTACTTAAGCTCTAAAATACGTAGAGAACGACCGGAATCTCCCATTACTTTTTATTATTGCTTTTATTATTATTTTATAAAAAACAATTTATTCATATATAGCTTTTCTTTCTTTTTCTTTTATTTTTTTTCTTTTGTCGGTGGTAACTGATGGTCAGGAGTCAGGACTGCAGCCTTTTACAATAATGCCCCTGGTTTCCACGTTCAGACCGTTGAGTTGTGAGCTTCAAAAACCCAAACTTTATAATAAAATTTGAAATATAGTGATATTGTTCCGAGATTGCTATTCGTACCCACATATTCATGCTATTCGTATCCTGACTATGCGTACGCAATGCGTAGCCGTAGCAAGAAGTTCATTTCGTTCAAAAAATAAAGGAAAATGGTTACGACTACGCATGGTCGATGCGTAGTCCTACTACACGTACGTCATGCGTAGTCGTACGCATCACGTACGCGTAGTAGTCCGTAACATATATTTAGTTCGAAAAATGAAGGAAAACTTACTACGCCTACGCATTTTTTTTTATAACTACGCATACGCCATGCGTAGGCGTAGATGTGGTATATATAGCATGTATATGATGATACAAATAGCAAGAACCATATTGTTCCAAAGTTACAAGTTTATTATAATTTTATCCTTCGAAATATAAAATGGGCGTAGAATTTGAAATATGCTGATATTGTTCTAAGTTCACATAATTGTGATCATTTTACCACCATTTTGATTAGATCTAAAATTTTATCTCACAAAAATAAAACTTATATACGTTGGTTTGAGGTTCGGAGGTGAGTACAAATATTCTATTCGACTAATCTGATCGAGAATTCGAAAGTTTGAAAATATTTGTTAATTGTTGATCTGGTCCGAATCTTTTTATCACTAGATAGGATATGGACTTTTTAAAAAATATAGGATATCCTATAATTTAAATTTAAATAATATTCAAGTATCCGATGCGGCTAAATGTGTCGAATATCCGAATACTTTTGAATAAAATCGGTCATTTACAAAATTATCGAATTGGATATCAGATTTCTCGGGTCAGGTAAATCGGATTACACATTCCTAGTTGAGACAGGGGGCAATGCGTTTTTACGCTTTTATAACTAGAACCTTTATGTCAGAACAGTTATTTGAGTATGGTTCGAACTCGACTCGTAAAAACCAGTTTAAGCTCATTCACTTTCTGAATGGATCAAGTACAACAAGTTTTTAAAAACATTATAAAAGTTCAAACTCGGTTCGAATTCAACTCATTTATATACTATTTAAGCCCAAACAAATCAATTTCTCCATGTATTATTATGAGTATTGAAACACAAAACACTTAAAGGAGACAACACAATATGGCAACTCAATCATTCATAAACTCTACCTTATTAAATTCATGTCCATTATAATGTGCAAATTTAGGTATGGTCAGTTGTGAAATTCACATGATCACATTTTCAATTTATCGTATCATTTACACTTCTGATCATATTTTTTGTTTGTTTTATACTTGTGAGTTGTGACTATGTTTGCCGATTCTTGTACGACACTCTCATCGTAAAAGATTATGAACTAGCCATCAAGAATGTATAAATTATGTACTAGTGTTGTTAGGGTAGCTAAATTCATGAAAACTCCTTTTCGTTATTAAAAAAAATCATCTAATTCGTTTCGTTTTATCGAGTCAAATATCATAAGTCATTTCAAAACCTTCTTACTCAATCTTATCATATACTCCATACAAGTTTAAAACCCTCTATATATTTTTATAATAGTCTATAAGGTCCCGTCAAGATCAAAATATCTCCGTCGTCTTTCGGGAAAATCCGCCACCTTCCTAGATATTTCTCTACCTTATGAAGTAGCATGTTATCTGTAAACTCGGCCCATTTAAAAGTAGTCCAACACGGAGCGAACTTTGCTTTTGGTTTCTCCACCGGGGTTAATGTGTTGTGTGAT
The DNA here is from genome assembly GCA_033239125.1 of Fagopyrum homotropicum. Lineage (NCBI taxonomy): Eukaryota > Viridiplantae > Streptophyta > Magnoliopsida > Caryophyllales > Polygonaceae > Fagopyrum > Fagopyrum homotropicum. The sequence goes on along the minus strand of BSWB01000002.1, from coordinate 162,916,470 downwards.
CCTCCAGAGGGTATAGTGGATTTTTTGCATTGTGATGTAAGGGCCAGACTATCTTCAGTGTGCGTATGTACTACTTAACCTCTTTTCATTTATAATAAGCGCGACTAGATGCGCCGGAGACTATACATGGATCCGGTTAGGACTAAACCGCCAAACCGGAGGTTAGCGATTTAGGTTTGGTCAAACCGGAGGTTAGCGATTTAGGTTTGGTCAAACCGGAGGTTAGCGATTTAGGTTTGGTCAAAACGTCGGTTTGGTTAGTTTTATTTATTTTGTTAGCAAACCGCTGGTTTGGTTCAGTTTTTTTAATTTTTATTTTTAAATATATGTACCAAACCGCCGGTTTGGCAAAATCCCGGTAGGTTTAGGTTTGGGTTTGGGACCCATGTCTACCGGAGATCACCGATCCATTACTTAAAAGATGTCGGGTCAACTCGAGAAACATGTAAGTTATATACATCGAACCCAAAGGAAGTTCTAGAATGCGTGTTAGTATCATTACCCCGGTCCATGGCCATTGGAATCGATTCAACCCGATCCATCACCTAAAAGATGTCGGATCGGGTTGAAGTTGCAAGAATATTTATAATATATATATATATTCTATGTGGCAAATGTGTCTAGGTTTAATATATAAAGTTAAGTCCACTTTATAGTTTGTAGTTTTAATATAAAGTCGAAACCGTAATGGATCGGTATCGGTTAAAGACGTTAAAATTACGGGGTTAATTATAATCCCTTCTTCCTTGCCTAATAGTTAATATATATACTTATCTCATTAAATTAATTAATTAATAAATTAATTATATATATATATATATATATATATATATATATATATTTAAAAGGAAAGTGACGGTTATCTGTAAAAAAGAAAACAAAAGGTATGAGGCATTTTTTACAGAAGAAAACAGTTGTTTTTTTCTGCAATCAAATGGTTCGCCGCAATCTACAGAAGAAACAAGAGATAAGTAAAAGATTAAGGATTAATCTCCTCCATTAGAGATTAACTAAAAGTAAAGGATTAAGGAAGGAGAAGATACACGCTTACGATCGATTCGGACTCGTTTGATTTGCGATGAAGACTCCCACGGATAAAGGTTAGTCTTCGTTTCATATACGAATATACGGGTTGATTCATGTATAAGTCTAGATCAATTATAGTGTTTGATTTCGAAACGGAATCGTAAATAATCTAACAATTGGTATCAGAGCGAGGTTTAGACTTTCATGATTCACCATTATCATAGCAGTATGCTGTCTGTTTAGAATCCTTTTGTGAGCAAGTTCTGTTTGACAGTAAATTGACAGTAAATTGCTCGGATATTATTAGCATGTGTTGTAAATTATCTCTCTGCAATGTTGAATGAATGAGTGATGATATTCTTTTGAATCATATTTATCTTACTGTTGATGATAATATTCAAAACTGAATTAAGTTTTAGATTAGTATAAGTATACGTGTGATTTCATGTAAGGCACTATGCTTTTATTTTTTATAGATCCTTTTGAATGCAATTTTTATGCCTTTTTGGGCTATCTATTTGATTGCATCCAATTGTGATATGTAATGCACACACACTGGCAGTGATTAATTTATTAAAGTGCCGTTTGTTTGATTAAATTATATCATTAGCATTTGAATGTAAAGAGTCTTATTATGTGCAACCTGGAGTACTCGAATGATATTTATATGACTCATCAATTTTAAAAGCATGAATGCATCATTACAATACGTAATGGTTATAATAAAGTAATTAAATTTAAATGTTAAAATTATGTATAACTTGTTTGTCACCAAAGTGACCTAGTTGTATTTAAGTTTAACCTTTAAATTTTAGTATATGATCAATTGTTCATGAATAAATGGATGCTATGAAATGATTTGATTGGACAATTAATCTATTGGTTATGATTCTAGGAGATCACCCAAAGGTGGATCATTGAAAATAGTCAATAGTATTAAAGAGATTAATTATGATACTTAAGTTGAATAGTGTGTATATTCAAAGATAGCATGCTTATTTGATTTATGTATGTCATGATAATCTACTGAATGTATATTTTAGCATCGATGATTGTATGTGTGTTTAAGTATTGCCCAAAGGTTGCTTGAATACATATTTTAAATTTTACATATATGATTTGAATCTGTATTATAGTCAAAGCACTAATAGCTAAGCATGTATAAATTATTGCAGCTTCATCGAATTTCTCTGCATCTGCAAACTCTGTTGTCAAATTCAATGGGCAAAACTATGATGATTGGTCTGAACAAGTCCGATTTACTTTGGGCATTATGTCGTTGGACCTTGCTATACTCATGGATAATATACCAGCAGCCATTACAAAGGATAGCTCCGAAGCTGAAAAGTCTCTTTATGAGGATTGGGAGCGTTCTAACAGGCTGAGTTTGAATCTCATGAGGATGAGTATGGCTGAAAGTATTAAGCCATCAATGCCTAAGACAGAGAATGCAAAGGAATTCTTTCTGAAAGTTAAGGAGTATTCACAGTCGGATTTGGCGGACAAGTCAATTGTAGGAAGCCTTATGAGTGAGCTGACTACGAAAAAGTTTGACTGGTCTCAGCCTATCCATGATCATGTGACGTATATGTCTAATTTGGCAGCAAAGTTAAAGACCTTGGGAATGGACGTTAATGAAACATTCTTGGTCCAATTTATCATTAACTCTCTACCTCTTGAGTTTGGTCAGTTCCAGGTGAACTATAACACCATTAAAGACAAATGGAACTTTCAGGAATTAAAGGCCATGATTGTTCAAGAGAAAGGGAGATTAAGGAAGATAAAGGATCAAGTTGTCCATTTTACAAGTCATGATGGTGCCAGCAGCAGTAAGGGTAAGTCAGGTAAAAAGGACAGGAGGAACAAGAACCTTTTGAAAGTCAATGAGGGTCATGTTAAGAAGGAAATGAAGTGTTTCTTTTGCAAGAAAACGGGACACTACAAGAAGGACTGTCCTAAAAGGAAGGCTTAGTTTGAGAAGAAAGGTATACATTATAGTTTTGTTTCCTTTGAATCAAATCTTATAGAAGTGCCTAATAATACTTGGTGGATAGATTCTGGTGCTACTACTCACGTGTCTCATATTATACAGGGATTCAGTATGATCCGGCCCATAAGAGGAGTTGAACAATATTTGTTCATGGGAAACAGGATGAAGGCAAAGATAGAGGGCATCGGGACTTACAGATTGATCTTAGACACTGGTTGTTATATAGATCTCGAAGGATGTTTTTATGTACCTGAATGTGCTAGAAATCTTGTTTCCATTAGTAGATTGGACAACTTAGGTTTTATTATTAAGTTTGGACATGGTGAATTTTCATTGTACAAACATAATGTCTTTTATGGTAGTGGTACATTGATTGATTCACTTTACAAGTTTAATCTTGATATTAAATTTTCTGAATCTTTGCTTCATGTTGAAGCTAATGTGGGCATCAAGCGTAGTACATCTAATGAAAATTCAGCTTTCTTATGGCATCAAAGATTAGGTCACATATCTAAGGAAAGGTTAATGAGGTTGGTGAAAAATGATATCCTACCTCACTTGGATTTTAGTGACTTAGATGTGTGTATAGAATGCATTAAAGGAAAGCAAACTAAACACACTACAAAGAAAGCCGCCACAAGAAGCACTCAACTTCTTGAGTTAATTCACACTGATATTTGTGGTCCTTTTGACGTTCCTTCATGGAGCGGTGAAAAGTATTTCATCACTTTTATTGATGATTTCTCACGTTATGGATATATTTATCTATTGCATGAAAAGTCTCATTCTATAAATGCCTTAGAGGTATTTGTTACTGAGGTGGAAAGGCAATTAGATAGGAAAATAAAAGTTGTGAGATCCGATAGAGGTGGAGAATTTTATGGGAAATATAATGAAAATGGACAGTGTCCAGGTCCATTTGCAAAGTTCCTAGAAAATAGAGGCATTTGTGCACAGTATACAATGCCCGGTACACCTCAGCAAAATGGTGTAGCTGAGAGGCGGAACCGTACATTAATTAATATGGTTAGGAGCATGTTAAGTAATTGCTCTTTGCCCTTATCATTGTGGATACACGCATTAAAGACTGCAACATATTTATTGAACCGGGTTCCTAGTAAGGCAGTTCCTAAGACCCCTTATGAACTATGGACAGGAAGGAAACCTAGTTTGAGACATCTTCGTGTTTGGGGTTGTCCTGCAGAAGTGAGGGTGTATAATCCACATGAAAAGAAGCTTGATCCAAGAACAGTTAGTGGATTCTTCATTGGCTACCCTGATAAGTCAAAGGGGTATAAATTTTATTGCCCTAACCATAGTACGAGAATCATAGAAACTGGCAATGCTATGTTCATTGAGAATGGTCAAACTAGTGGGAGTGGTGATCCACGAAAAGTGGACATTCAAGAAATTCAGGTTGAAGATCTTTCACCTGTGGTTTCTTCTGAGGTTGTTGTACCAATTGTCATATCACAGTTACATGACAACTTGGAACAACAAAATGATGTCCAAAATCCATTAGTTGAAAATGAAATAAATGAACCGGTCATAGTACAAGAAGAGACAACTGAACCACGTGAATCATTAAGGCGGTCTATAAGAGAAAGAAGATCTGCCATTCCAGATGATTATGTGGTTTATTCTCTTGAAAGTGAATGTGACTTAAGCATTGATGAAGATCCAGTTTCATTTAAGAAAGCCATGGGAAGTGATAATTCTGAAAATTGGTTAATTGCCATGAAAGAAGAAATGAAATCGATGAGTGACAACCAAGTATGGGATTTAGTTGAGTTGCCTGAGGGTTCCAAGACAGTTGGGTCCAAGTGGGTCTTTAAGACCAAACGGGACTCCAAGGGCAACATTGAAAGGTATAAGGCTAGATTGGTTGTTAAAGGATACACTCAAAAAGATGGCATTGACTACATAGAGACTTTCGCACCGGTGTCAAAGAAAGACTCTTTGAGAATTGTTTTGGCTTTGGTGGCTCATTATGACCTTGAGCTTCACCAAATGGATGTAAAGACCGCTTTTCTAAATGGAGATTTAGAGGAGGAAGTATATATGGACCAACCTGAAGGGTTCTTGACCACAAACAAAGAACATATGGTGTGTAAGTTGAGAAAGTCAATATATGGACTGAAACAAGCTTCCCGACAATGGTATCTTAAGTTTAATGATATCATCACGTCTTATGGTTTTGTAGAGATCACTGTTGATCGGTGTATCTACATAAGGGTCAGTGGGAGTAAATTTGCTATTTTAGTCCTATATGTTGATGATATCTTGCTTGCTGCAAATAACATAGGCATGTTACATGATATAAAGAAATATCTCTCTAAGCACTTTGAAATGAAAGATATGGGTGAGGCATCCTATGTGATTGGAATAGAAATATTTCGGGATAGATCACAAGGATTGTTAGGTTTGTCTCAAAAAGCTTATATTAATAAAGTGTTAGAGAAATATAGAATGGATAAATGCTCTAAAGGGATAGTTCCAATTCGGAAGGGAGATAAGTTTAGTAAACTACAAGGTCCTAGAAATGAATTGGAACGAAAGGAAATGGAAAATATTCCTTATGCATCAGTGGTTGGGAGTTTGAATTATCTTCAAACATGTACTCGGCCTGACATTAGTTTCGCTGTAGGCATGTTGGGTAGATATCAAAGTAATCCCGGAATGAACCACTGGAAAGCTGCTAAAAAGGTTCTCAGGTACTTGCAAGGCACCAAAGAGCACATGCTTACATATAGGAGATCCGATCATCTAGAGGTCATTGGATATTCAGATTCAGATTTTGCCGGATGTGTGGATAGTAGGAAATCTACGTTCGGATATGTGTTTCAATTAGTGGGAGGAGCTGTTTCATGGAGGTGTGGGAAGCAGTCTATCATTGCTACTTCTACTATGGAGGCTGAGTTTGTGGCATGCTTTGAGGCCACTAACCATGCATTGTGGATGCGGAATTTTATCTCGGGGCTTGGAATTGTTGACAGTATAGCTAGGCCGCTGAGAATTTATTGTGATAACTCTGCAGCCGTGTTCTTTTCGAAGAACGACAAGTACTCTAAGGGTGCTAAGCACATGGAGTTAAAGTACTTGTCAGTTAAAGATGAAGTGAAGAAACATAGAGTGTTTTTTGAGCATATTAGAACGGACATGATGGTTGCAGATCCGTTAACTAAAGGTTTACCACCTAAGGCGTTCAATGGCCATGTAGAACGTATGGGTGTTATAGATAAGACCTTGCTATTATAATTATATTTAGCTCATCATATTATAACACTTTGAATTCACCTATTGATATGTTTCTGCTTTATAATACTTGTCATCATCATCGTACTTGTATACAATTATTGTTTTCTGATGACACGTAATTTGAGACTTATAGTGCATCTCAAATTTAAAGCAATATTGAATTTTGAATTGATTTGTGATACTTGGAAGGAATCATGTCGCTCAATGACATGTGACCGCCATGATCCAATCAATTTTGATTCAATTATGGATTATTGATATTTTATGGACTTATATAAGTTTCCGCATTACAGATATTGAACTATTAAGCTGACACACATGCCAAGTGGGAGAATGCAAGAATATTTATAATATATATATATATTCTATGTGGCAAATGTGTCTAGGTTTAATATATAAAGTTAAGTCCACTTTATAGTTTGTAGTTTTAATATAAAGTCGAAACCGTAATGGATCGGTATCGGTTAAAGACGTTAAAATTACGGGGTTAATTATAATCCCTCCTTCCTTGCCTAATAGTTAATATATATACTTATCTCATTAAATTAATTAATTAATAAATTAATTAATTATATATATATATATATATATATATATATATATATATATATATATATATATATATATATATTTAAAAGGAAAGTGACGGTTATCTGTAAAAAAGAAAACAAAAGGTATGAGGCATTTTTTACAGAAGAAAACAGTTGTTTTTTTCTGCAATCAAATGGTTCGCCGCAATCTACAGAAGAAACAAGAGATAAGTAAAAGATTAAGGATTAATCTCCTCCATTAGAGATTAACTAAAAGTAAAGGATTAAGGAAGGAGAAGATACACGCTTACGATCGATTCGGACTCGTTTGATTTGCGATGAAGACTTCCACGGATAAAGGTTAGTCTTCGTTTCATATACGAATATACGGGTTGATTCATGTATAAGTCTAGATCAATTATAGTGTTTGATTTCGAAACGGAATCGTAAATTCTCTAACAGAAGTTAGACTTGAAATTTGGGGACCATTAAGTTGGTGGTGTAAGATGTGACTTGTGAACGTTTGAAGGGGAGACAAATTTAGTTGCCGACAACGGAGCAAACACCATAGAGATGTAGTACGTGTTATGTATAATGTGTGTGGGTGCTCTTTGCTATTTTGGCCTTTAGAATTGCGTTGTGTTGTGTTCGCTGGCCTCTCTTTGCCCCCACTACAACGTATCCTTCTCCACTCAACTTAATCGAATTGTTACTCAGTTAGTCTAGTGATAAAGTGAGTACTTGAGACTTGAGAGATTTAAGATCGAATCTTTGTGACAACATGTATAAAAAAGTTAATATTGAATGACTCATCTTTATAACGGATCTACGAATTGGTGTCCGATTTAGATGTAGATCGAATCAAACGAGCAAAGAAATGATCAAATGTTGTTAATTGGTTTCCTTTATGATGATGACCTTATTTGATAGGGTTTATGGCGAATGATATGTTAATATGGATATGTGAACCATAATCTGATTTGACTTGTCATAATTTTCGATGATATGTGAGTGGTTCAATCTCGTAGACTGATCGATCGAGTTTGTTAGTTGAGGTAGGCAGTTGTACTTTAAGAGTGTGTGAAAAGAAGTATCTTGCATGTCGAATAAACAAAATACCTAGCGTACTATATAAGATCGTGGAGCATCTATATTGTCAATTTGTTTTATGATGAAACTCAATAATCTTATACGTCGGGGTTTTGTCAATCACGTCATTAAATATCTAATCGTTCATATAAGGCCGGTTGACTTTTTATATTACAGATTTGTTTTAGGATGCAATCATATCCACCTTACATGTTAGAATTACGAGGATTAAGACACATCAAACATTCGTACAAATACTTATACTGGCGGAATTGGCGGGGGGAAGGAGAGGGACACTGGACGAGATCTATTAGGAACGAATTGCGCTTACACACCTCTTTTATACTTGTTCGTGGGATGAAAATATAGATAATCGGGGAAGAGAAAATTAAAAAAAATTAAACTTAAACTATTTTTCTTATGAGAAAACTGACTCATTTACCATTTTATTCTTTGTGTCTTTAACAATTCTATTTAAAATTAATCAAATTTAGAAGAAAAAATTTGGTGGAGTAGGTTTTTTTTTTTTTTTTATAACCCTTTATTTTATAGACCCTTCTAATTTTTACCATTAATTGACTTATTAGCGGTATATTTACTAAATGTGTTTATATTATGAGCATATTTAATTGATTAATATTTATAAATGGTCTAGTTAGTGAATTTGGTCAATTTAAAATTAATTTTATGTTAACGGTATAAATATTATACAAGAACTTTAAAGTTGAGATTATATTGTACATATACATAATTGTCCATCACATTACTTCACTAATACCAATTAGTAAATGTTTTTCTTCTATCATTTATTAGCAAACAACTTAATGTAACAAAAGATTCATTTGTCCTTATCTATTATAATAATTTTTATTCTAATTAATTATAAAAATATTTCTAAAATTTTTAATCGATTATAAAATCAATTTGAATTAATGTCATACTTTAGGATAATTTTTATTGGTTTTCTTAAAACTTATATGATATATAATTTTTTATTATTAAAACTTATATAACTTTACAATTTAATTTAGTGCAAATAGTTTTAACTTAGTTTGATATTTCTTATAAATGAGATGTATATCCGTACAAGTTAAATCTCATAATTTATTCCTTTTTTAAAATTTATAAATATATGTTAATTATAAATTTTCTTGTACCAAAACTTAATATAACTAATTTCCTTGTACACACTTGTATCATATACAATTAACTCAAATATAACTTATCATTGTACACAAGTGTAGTTACTATATAGTAATTGTAGGTTCCACTTTGCAGAAAAAATACAAATAATTTCTTAAAGCATGTCTTTAAAAAGAAAATCAATTAAAGCAATAAGTTTAGACTACCTTTGAAATAAAATTGAATGATGAGAGTACCCGATAAAAGTCCGAAGTCTTGGATATCCGATCGGATCCGAAGTTTCGGATAAAAGTCTGATCCAAATCCGATGAGAATACCCGGATATACGACAGTTTTATCCGGATCGGATATTCGATCAGAAGATCCGATCCGGATATTCGATTATTCATTCTTAGACTAGTCGAATATATCCGATCCGACACGACTTTTTCTTGCATACATCGATTCATTTCCGATTCGATGATCCGAAACATATGCTCGAATCAGATCGGATTGGAATCACCAATTACCGGATATTTTCGGATCCCAATTTTTTACTCACCCCTATAACGTCCGAACTAGAGATGGGGCCGGTTCAAACCAAACCGCCGAACCGGCGGTTTGTGAACCGGCGCAAACCGCCGGTTTGACCAAACCGGCGGTTTAGGTTTGCCGGTTTGGTTGAACCGGCGGTTTGCGGTTTAGGTTTGGCCAAACCGCCGGTTTGGTTATTTTTTTTTTTTTTTAAAAAAAAAATGGACCAAACCGGCGGTTAACCGCCGGTTTGGTCCGGTTTGGTCCAGTTTTTCAATTTTTTTTTTTTTTTTAATAAACCGGCTAAACCGCCGACCAAACCGGCGGTTTAGGTTAAACCTAAACCGCCGGTTTAGATTTTGACGGTTTAGGTTTGGCCAAACCTAAACCGGCGGTTTAGGTTTGCGACCCACCTCTAGTCCGAACCGAGCATAAAATTGTATTATTTAAGAGGGTAACAATTTCTTCGTCGTTGGGCCTGCTTTTCCTCCCCCCCACGAGTTTCCAAAAGTCACAGTCGAAAACAATTTTTTTTTTTCTTTCTAAATATTTATTAAAATGGGAAATTTTAAGGAACTTCACTTAGCCACCTTAATATTATAAAAAAAAGTTTTATCACGTGTGTAAATGAGTATCAGCAAGTAACGGTCTATTTCATTTGTCTTCTTTTTCGCGTTTTCTTCTAGCCTAGTATAATATAATACCCGCACTTTGGGCGAGTTTTAAAAAATATGGGTTAAATTTATTATTGTCTTATTAGTGCTTGTTTGGTTGGCTGTAAAAAACCCAGTAAAGTAAATTAATCCATTAAATGGAATCTAATTAAGGTGTTTGGTTGCAAAATAAAAAATGATAAACACATTAATCTAATTTACTGGATATATTCCAATTACCTCAAATAGAGTATTTACAATTATCCACTCCTCCCTAGGTAACAAAACAATTAAGGTGTTATTTTGATATCAAATTTCCCAATTACCCTTAAAATTTTCATCTTCAACCTTTTTTATTTTTAAAATGAAGGTTATAATTGTCATTAACTAATAATGCCTATGAATTTAACACATTGTAAATTACTGGATATTTTTTTGCTTCCAAACATATTTTCTCAATTCTCAGCAATGTAATTCCCAGTAATTCAATTTCTAAGAAAGTCAATTCCCGAAAATTGTAAATCCATTGTTTAACCAAACAAGCACTTATATATATAAAGGAATTGAGAACTAGTTATTTATTAGTTTTGATAGAAAATTGCACAAAACTTTAAATAATTTTTATAAAAAAAAAAAGTAGAGATAGTACGTTATTTATCAAGTTTCGACTTCGTGAATAGTTATAATTTTCGACTAATAATAATGAAATATATAAACAACAAAACTGATATTAATACTTTTCCGATCAGAGTTTGGACCGGACCGGATGTTGTTCTTGTCAAAAAAATATTAAAAGTATAAAACATTCGGTCCGGACCGGGGGGGAATTTTTCAATTACGGCACAAGACCGGACCGGACCGTAATTTCCGATCGGGTCTCAGTGTGTGCTACTGTACTCAAACCTAGCTTAATTAGCCGCTTCAGCCTCCATCGAGAAGAGTACCGGCGTCGTTTCTGATAACAACGACCACTGCCATCTTATCGTCCTCCACAAACGGCACCATCGATATCGATTTAGATGAAACATTGAAACCATTGAATTCCAAAGGTAGAGAAGAAGACGTTTGCAATCTCAAGAATTACTAAGCATGTCGAGGATCCGGTTTAATATCCGAAGAACCTCATTCTCTGTTATCTTAGAGCTTACGGATAGTCTTGAATAAATTAAAGTAAATAGGATCACAACAAAACTGTCCAGGATCCGGTTTAATACCCGAAGACATAAAGTACATTCCCAACGGTTAATGACAACCAAAGTCTTCAATATATTTGATTATAAAAGAACTTACAATATGCGAATAGTTATAGTACTTTTTTTCCAAATTTTATTTTCTTTTACAATTTCCAAAGGAAGAAAAATATAAATAACGAGATTATTATTCGTATCACATATTTCGAGTTATTCATACCCGTGATCCGATTACGCATGGCGGAGCCGTAGCAATAAGTTGATTTCGTTCAAAAAATATAGGAAAATAGCTACGACTACGCATGACGTATGCGTAGTCGCCCATATAAAAAATTCCGATAAAAAACTAAGGAAAAATGACTACAGTTACGCATTAGTAGGGTAAATAATTAGGGTGTGTATATTGTACATACATATAAATATATAATTGGTTGAATGATGAAGAATTCTTTGCTAAAGTTGCATGTTAATTTATTCCTCATAAGTACACCATTTTGCTGTTTGCATGGAGTATAATTAGTATATAGTAATGGTAGGTTCCACTTTGCAGAGAAATACGAATATATAATTCTTTAAAGCATAAATCTTTAAAAAGAAAAACCATTAAAGCACTAAAATGTAGACTAGCTTCCTTTGAAAAAAAATATATTAATATTTTTTGGTGGAATATATATATATATATATATATATATATATATATATATATATATATATATTAATGATTGATGGTACAATGATAAATATGAAGCAGAATTAGGGTTATGAATTTCGGTTAACCGTTATTTTCGTGCGTAAATTTACGAGGTTAATAAAGCACATGGAAGACAAATTGAAGCCTTGTGCGTTTTAAAAAGCGTACAAAATTTTGCATGGAGTATATTTAGTATACAGTAATGGGATGTGGTGTTAGATTCCAATAATGAGCCACGACTTATACCCGTCCCGTATAGGGCGGAAAGTCGATCGAACCGAAAGCTACTTACAACCTTTCAAAAAAAAAAGCCCATTATTTTTGTATTTCTTAATTCTTATATCAGGCGAGAAGAAATACCTTCTATCAAATAGTAGCCTCGAATAATTTATTGAAAGAGGTTTATTGACAGTACATCGCCCCTCTTTTGTTTAGAAGGAAACGTTCCAACCTTAGTTGTTTTGGTGGTTGACTCAAGTGCCATTAGCTCTGACCATATATATGCATCAATTTGAGCAACGAGATGGTAAAATGGTGTTGAGATGTGTGGATTATTGTCCCACATCGACTCTAATAAGTAATGTGAACTTATTTTTCTTATAATTTATTTTAGATGTAATCCTGAAAGCTTATGTGTAGGTTCACTATAATAAGTAATGTGAACCTAACATAAAAGTATGTAGGTTCAAAATTTTGTTTTAATATGTTTACCTTGTGTTGATTACCAAATATATATTTTCATCATATTCTAATCTTGAGGGTAAAGATGTTGGTAATTTATCTAAAAGGTTAAACCCATTGATCTCGAAGGAGAGTAAACTTGTGGTGTTTGGATTTGTGTCGAGTGAGAGTTCTTATTGCGGTCTTGATTTCTCTGTCGTATAAGCGGTTACCCACGATTTAGTAGATCGGGTAGTTAGATTCAGAGATGAGGGAGGAGAGCTCGTATGGAAGATTAGGGTTCCTTGGTAAAACGAGTCAACTCTCGAAGATCTAGAATCATTGACCGATACGTTTGCTTCTTTAACACCAAAAAAAGCAAACACCACCTATACGTCTCACAAGACACACACAATCTAAACCATCTTTTAACAAAACAAAAACGTGAATATTAAACCATAGCCATTTAAGTAGAAGTATTCAATTTGAATTTACAAAAATACCAACTACGTAGAGCTCATACAAAACAAGAGCCGAGTATTTATATTCTCAAACTCATTCCGTTTAAAAATGAGTTGAGTGAACATAAATTCAAAGTAAGTTTTAAAATATGTTCATATTTAACTCGTTTTGAAAGTGAATATACTTGTTATATAAGCTTTTTTCTAATTTGTAGTCATCTAATATAACACCTTCATAAATCGAGCATAAAATTTTAAATGAGAATAAAAATTTATACTATTTACATTTATAGTGAAAAGAGTTAAATTTTACACTCCTATCTAAAACAAATTTCTACGTCCCATATATTTTCTCCGTGTAAATAGTTAAATAAAAATTTATACTATCTACATTTCTAGTGAAAAAGGTTAAATTTTACACTCCTATCTAAAACAAATTTTTGCGTCCCATATATTTTCTCCGTGTAAATAGTTAAATAAAATTCTCTCCATTCAAATATAGACGTCATCCTCTAAGAGTGCAAAATAAAGTGGGTCCCACTCATCCACAAATAAACCAATAATATCTTTTTATAATTTATTTTTTCTCAAATATTTTATGGAAAAAAGAGAAAGTAAAGTTAAAATAAGATTATAGACGGAATGAAATGTAAAATAAAGTGGGTACTACTCCTCCACAAATCAACCAATAATATTCTTGAAACAATTTGGTTTACTATATTTTTTATAGTTTTGTGTTTAGTAAACGTACCACTTGAAAGAAGAGTGTGTAGAGTTTGAGAATAAATACAAAAAGTTGGGGTATATTTACTTAATTGAAACATTAAAAAGCCTAGTTATTACTATAGTTTTTTCAAAAAGTCCTAGTTACCAAAATTGCCCTAAAATCTTTTTATAATTTATTTTTTCTTAAATATTTTATGAGAAAAAAAAAAAAGTAAGATTAAAGTAGATCTTATATAGACGAAATCTATACGCAAAGACATATAAAAATACTTTGAATAAATAGCATTATAGACGGAGTGAGATGCGATTAGTCTTTAACTCGTTTACAAAGTGAATAAATTTAAATCGAAACCATGCAAGTAACAATTTCTTCCTCGTTGGCCCAAATTGACTTCTTTTACTGCCGTCAGTTGGGTTAGGGTCTGATTTTCTTTTCCACGAGGTTTCAAAATCATCACTGAAACCTTTTTTATTCTAAATATATATTAAAATAAGAAATTTTAACATATGGCATAGCTTGAGAAACTCAACTTAGCCTTGAATAAGGCAGTGAAGTCTTTCATTTCACTTCTGAATTAACGTATCTCGGACAATTTTGATAACTAGGCTTTTTAAAAAAAATTAGAGTAGTAACTATACTTTTTAATGTTTCAATTAAGTAAATATATTCCAACTTTTTGTATTTATTTTCAAACTTTACACACTCTTCTCTTAAGGGGTACATTTATTAAACACAAAACTAGAAAATGCCTAGTAAACCAAATTGTTTCTTTAATTATAAATATTTGAGAACTAATCTTTAGAAAAAACAAATAAGTTTAAACTAAATCGAATAACCGAACAAACATAATTTTAAACGACCGTTGACATGCTCAAACAGTCAAGCTCAATTCGTTCATGATAAACCGAACAAACATAATTTTAAACGAGCTTTATAATTAATTTATATTCGACTCATTTAAAACCAAATAAGTTTAAACTAAATCGAATAACTCGGTATAGCTCGGGAAACTCCACTTAGCCGCCTTAACATTATAATATTTTTACCACTTGAGTAAAGGAGTAAAACACCGAGTAACGGTCTCTTTCATTTGTCTATTTTTTTTTTGTATTTTTTCCCCCACCTAATACTATTAAACATAACGTTTTCTTTTAATTTTTTTTTATTTTTTTATGAAAGCCATTTAATGGATTGGTCTAATAACTTCAAAATTTACAAAGAGCTAGAAGGAAGACGGACAACAAGTTGTGCCGTCAATCCTTTCTGGATAGCGAATCCGATCCTCCTAAAAACAACATCAGAAGACCTAGGAGACGTAACGTTGCAATGCAAAACCCGTTGCACCCTCTTCAGAATTTCAATAGCATCGGGCGCAAGGAAACCAAAGGTGTCGAAAGCGAACGGAAGAAACACATGTTGATTTTCAATACAAGCTTTCTCATGTTTGACCACCTTAGCAGAAGCCGCATTAAGCGCCGCCTTACCCACCGCAAAAGGCCCACTACCCAAACAAACAAGTGGGGAAACTCCAGTCAAATCGATGCAAGCATGTTTTCCACCCGCCCATCCAAACACCAAGATATCCGCCGGCCTCAAGGTGGACCTCCCCTCACGTGGGTCAGTTAAGAAGGACACAGACGCCTCCTTCTTAACCGATACCCCCGCCCTCCTAAACACATCACACAACACATCACAGACCAAATCATGCCTATATTTGAAGCCAGAAAGCTCTTTACAATGAACCGCATGCTCTCCAAAAGAATCTAGAATTCTCCGACAATTGGACATAAGACAAATCTCATCGACCGGGTATAGAGGAATCATAAGGCGATACTTAAGAACCGAACGATACTCAACCGGGGACATACATTG
This sequence comes from Fagopyrum homotropicum, assembly GCA_033239125.1. Lineage (NCBI taxonomy): Eukaryota > Viridiplantae > Streptophyta > Magnoliopsida > Caryophyllales > Polygonaceae > Fagopyrum > Fagopyrum homotropicum. Next base: position 162,900,667 of record BSWB01000002.1, on the reverse strand, counting down.
CCCAAGTCCATCAATGGGTATGGCAAGAAGGAAATCTTGGCTATGTGTGGATTGAAGACACTTGAAAACCGCTTTTTGTCTTAGAGTCAAATCAAAAGTAACTTCCATCTCCTGCACGGTCTTACCGAAAAGAGCACTCGCCAAAGCATGTTGGGCTTTAGAGGGGACGGTGTTCTTGACAGTAAAGACAGAAAGATCGAAACCAAGAATAGAAGTCTGAAGATTGCCCAAAGCTCCATAAAACTCAGAGCACATTTCTACAACTCCACTGTCCCGCAAAATATGGTCTTGGAGCTCCCAAGACTCGGCCCTAGAGGCAACAAAAGCAAAGGAAGACGTCTCAATAGCAGAGTATAGCCCAAGCCCCCCAAATCGAATAGGCAAAGAAGCAAGTCGCCACTGAAGATCTCCAAAAAAAGGGCCCCACAAACCACAATATCCTCGACTGATCTACGAAGCTCGACATCAAAATAAGTTGTTGCACTCTCCCAATGCTCCGGATGACAAGTCCTCAAGCCAAAATACAACTTAGCAACACCCATACAAGAACGAAGCAGGAGAAGCTCACTCTGGGGGTCCTTCAACTGTGGAAGAAGATGCATCAACTCAACCGCCTTAACAACTCTCTTCATGACAAGATCTCTAACAAACTCCTCATCTCTACTCACTGCCCCACCTAGCAACTTAACACCCAACGCTGACCTTGCAATGCATGGGGAAATAGTCCATCTCTAAGTTTAGACCCATCACATGAAGGCCATAAGAGGTCAGTTTTGCGAACATTCAACATGAGGCCTAAACCCGGACCAAACTCACGAATGATATCAAGAGCTCTAGCCACCTCCTCAGATCGACCAATAATGGTCCCATCGTCAAGATACCAAGCATGTAGAATAGTCTTGCAACTGTCTCTGATCCTATGCAGAAGCGGGTGCAAGACAAGAGAGAAGAGGAGGGGCCTCAAAGGGTCTCCTTGTTGCACACCAGTAGCCGACCAGATGAACCTATCTCCAATGTACAACCTGACGGCCTGACCATACAAGAAATCAACCCATAAAGAGATAGACGAACATCTCTTTCTAACCTCCCTAAGCAAAATTGTCCTATCAACCAAGTTGAAGGCATTGGAAAAATCCATTGTCAACATAGCTAGAGAACCATCGGTAAAACGATCACTCAGAACTCTATTAACACTATGTAGAATAGCCTCTGCACCACTTGAAACACCCACTCCAAACTGGAAATCTCCCAAATATCCTCCCATATCCTTACACACACTCTTCATAGCAACTTTAGACACCAACTGTCTCCATATAGTACCAACTGCAATGGGTCGGATCCCATTTCTTTTAATGTAAATAAAAGTTCTTCTAAAGTTTACTGTACTTTATATTTTACTCACTAAAAACTCATTCGGTATTGATTTATTTCAGTATTTGTGTATAATATTGTCTAAATTCAAATTTAAAATAATTTTAAAAAATAAACATCACAAAATTTTTTTAATAAAAACATTTTATTCATTTTAAAATAATAATTATTTTGACAATATACAAATACTTCCTCAGGTTCCTAATATTCATTATAGAACTTCACCTATTTTTTAAAACTTTAACTCACAATATATGTCATTATAAGTATAATTAATGCTCAAAACTTTGATTTATAGAACTTCACCTATTTTTCATGCATTATTTGTATTTTTGCAAAACTATTTATCCTCTTCTCGTACACCTCTACACATTTTACCATTGTCTTTTATACAAATTTTTAAAGTTACTGTATATCACAAAATATCATAATTTTTTCTAGTTTTATGTTTTTTTTGGTATATTTAACTTATCCAATATCTTTTATTTTAGTAAATAAATACATAATCTTTTTTCTCCTCTTCACGTGAATCGAATCCTATTCTTCTTTTTGGCTTGGCATCGTAGATCAATTCTTTCTTTCTCGCAAGAGTAAGCGCTTTTTAAATACAATTTTTCTTTGACTTGTTTCGCTTCTTCCGCTGTAGACCGGAACCCCCACAAACAACGAACCCCCAAATTTGAAACAATGACCTTTATTTTTCAAAACGTTTATGCACGAACTTCGCTGATTATACCTTAATGAAATTACACATAATTTATTGTTTTGTATTTAAATAATAAAGGAGTTGTAATTAATATTTAATTTAACTACACTTCATTAATATTTGCACATACATTTTATGTTTAACATTGAAAATATTTTGTGTTTGATATTTACAATTGTAATGACTTCGAAAGAAGGATGAAGAAATAAATAATATATTTATTTATTAAAATAACATATATTAAAAATTTTAAATTGTTTAAATATACCAATTCTTGTACCTTTTAATTTTTTAAAAACAAATTAATTAATAATTTAACGAAAAAGCTAAATGCATGGGGTTTGTTTTACTAGCGTAAAAAACAAACGCATTCCGATGGCGCTCAACAAGTAAAAAAAAAAAAAAAAGAATTTGAGCGCCAGCGCCTTCCGAAGGCGCTCAAATCTTTAATAAATAAAAGGCTAAAGTAGGAAGACGCTCAAATCTTAAAAAAAAAAGGGCCAAAAATAAGAAAAAACACATGCGCCGGCGCTCAAAACCCTAATTTTCCTGAAATTTTGCCTACTTTATTTTTATTTTAAGATTTGAACGTTGTCGCAAAGCGCTCAGATCCATCTGAGCGCCACCGCAAAGCGTTCATATTTGATACAAAGTAAATTTAAAATTGTGTATATAAACACGCCCCCAATTTAATCAATAAGACGAAGGAGACGATAAAGAAGGCTGCTGGTCACTCAATTACAACTCAATTCCTGATTTTATTTTAACCCAATATTCAAAATATACTAAACGAGCTTGCGTAATTTGTTTTATTCATATTATAAAATGTATTTTAATCAGATAAATAATGCATATTATAATGTCTTGTACATTGAAAGTCTCCGTTCAAACTCAGACGACGCCATATCAATATTTATTTATTCATTTTCCATTTGACTAGCCAGTCGATCACCACTTTGAATGAACATATCATATATTATCAGAGAACCATTCTATAGAAAAAACACACACAATTCAAATTCAATCGTCATTCATGGAAAAACCACGTTAACTTCATCTCTATAAAACCATGCACATAGCCATCACTGCAACACAGCAGTTCAGTACAGCAAACAAAATGGATTACCAAATCCCTCTCATTCTTGCATTTTCATTCATATCTCTTCACTTCCTAATCCATCACTTCACAAAATCTCGAAAATCAAGCAAACTCCCTCCCGGACCAAAACCCTTTCCGATCATCGGCAACCTCTTACAACTTTCCGACGCCGACAACCCTCACCGTTCACTCGCCAGCCTTTCAAAAATCCACGGCCCTTTAATGACGGTTAAGCTTGGAACCATGACAACGATAGTTGTATCATCAATCGATATCGCGAAAGAGATTTTCCAGACCCATGATAAATCTTTCTCGTCGAGGAGAATCCCCGACGCGGTACGAGCAATGGATCATCATACGTATTCGATTGCTTGGTTACCTATGTCGCCGTTATGGAGAAATCTGAGAAAGATTTCGATTGTTCATTTGTTTACGAAACAGCAATTGGATGCTACTCAGCATCTTCGTCAGAAGAAAGTGCATGAGCTTCTTGAGTACGTGAGTGAGTGTTGTGAGAATGGTAGGGTTTTGGATGTTGGGAAAGCTGCGTTTACGACGACGCTTAATTTGTTGTCGAATACGTTTTTCTCGATTGATTTGGCTAGTCATAGCTCGGAAAAATCTCAGGAGTTTTTGGATCTTGTGAGTAGGATTATGGATGTTGCTGGAAAACCTAATGTTTCTGATTTTTTTCCGGTTTTAAGATGTTTTGATTTGTTTGGTTTAAGGAGAGAGTTAGCAGGTTACTATGGGAAGATGTTACCGGTTTTTGATGATATTATCAAGAAAAGGTTATCCGCAGATCCCGGATCCGGTTCTACTGAGGATGATGTTCTAGCAACACTTTTGAAAATCAACAAAGAGAATGATTCTGGTTTGAGTCTTGATGATATTAAGCATCTTCTCCTGGTATGTTTACTTGGATCTTTCCTTCATACTTGCTTTGTTTAGTCAAGTGAACGAAGTTAAAACTATCTTTTTTCGAGTCTAGCTTGTCTCGTATAACAAATTCATTAAAGATGACCCATCGTGTCATCTTTAGGGACTATTATTCAAACTAGTCGAGCGAGTTTTGATATGCTCAAGTGCAACTTACTTATAATCAAGTCGAACTCGAGTAGTTTGACTCATCTAATCATCCTATATACATGACAGTTTTCGAGTCCTGCTCGAGTAACTTGTAAGATCCGATATTTCCTTTACTCATATTCAACTTTTTTAGAATTGATCTAAACTTGAATTTTCACCGGGTTTAAACATGTTCTTAACCTCGTATTTTTTAGTTAAAGTAAACAAACTTAGCTCGTCTTATATAAAAATCCCATGACTAATCAAGCCATCTTTAGGGTTATTATTCGAATCAAACGAGTACTCTACTTTCTTATAATTGAGTCGAGTTCAAGTAACTTGGCTCATATAACCTTATCGTTATCTTTGATGTCTATATTTAGATGCAAGATTGCAGCTTTGATAAGGGAAGTTGAAATCACAATGATTGTGTTATGTTGGGTTTGCTGTGGTTTCAGGATCTATTCACTGCAGGAACAGACACGACTTCCGTAACATTAGAGTGGGCAATGACGGAGCTAATCCGGAACCCGGAAAAGATGGCGAAAGCTCAAGCTGAATTGGATGAAGTCCTTGGAAAGGGCAAGTTGGTTCAAGAATCCGACATTGAAAGGCTACCTTACTTGCAAGCAGTGGTGAAGGAAACCTTTCGGCTTCACCCACCCGGTCCTTTGTTACTTCCACACAAATCCGAGAATGAGGTAAGCTTGCGTGGATATGTTGTTCCAAAGAACACAGTGTTGCTGGTTAACATATGGGCTTTGAGCCAAGATCAAAACACATGGAAAAACGCGGAAATCTTTGATCCTGAGAGGTTTCTTGGGTCGGAGATTGATATGAGAGGTCAACATTTTGAGCTAATCCCGTTCGGAGCAGGAAGAAGGATATGTCCGGGATTGCCTGTGGCTTGGAGGATGTTGCATCTAATGTTGGCAACTCTTGTTCAAAGTTTTAATTGGAAGCTTGAGGGCGGAATGAGAGGAGAAGACATGGATATGACCGAGAAGCTCGGGATTAGTTTGCATAGGATTCAACCTCTCTTGGCAATCCCTTTGGCAAAATGAGATCATCAATGACTATTGTTGTTTTGTGTTTGTTTGTTATAATAAAGTGTTGTTGTTGAAGAAATATATATGTCAATGTATTGATCACTCACCAAGAGGTTTCACAAACCTTCATCCTATTGATTTTAGTAGGGTGTATGTAACCGGATCGATCCGGATGTTCATATTCAATCCGTTAATTTCATTAAAAACTTATCCAAATATGATTTGAGAGTGTTTGAGTATCCGACACTTCTATATCAAATTCGAATCATCATTTTTGGATAGGATATTTTTTACTAATCTCTATATCTGTCACCATCTAACACTTAATTTTTTTTATCTTTCAATTTTTGACCATTTACTTTTAAAAAAATAAATATAAAACAAAAAAATCAAAAATTTGGTTGACAATCCTTTGGTAGTACATCTTTGTATAGTCAACAAAACATTATAAAAAATTAGGTTAATAGGCAATTTTGAAATTACGTATTAGTAACTAGGCTTTTTTTTTTAATTTTTGATTAAGTAAATGTACCCCAAACTCATTTTTTTTTACTGTGGAAATCTAACTCATCTACTCTCGCTTCTTATTCTCCTTTGCCTTCTTCAAACACCGTCCCTCTCATTCTCTTTATGTTGGTCCCTCCTTAATCAAGCTCAATTAATAAATAGGTTATCCAACTAATTGGATATGAGTCCAATGGGTTAAGATCCAATTATGAAGAGTCCATTGAGGAGAATAATCTAGAGAAGAGAAGATAAGAAGATAATGGTCTAGAGAAGATTAGTCTAGAACTAATCTAGAATTTTCCTCTAAAATATCTTCTAGAAAATTGTGTAATTCTAGAATCCACTTCCCAAATACCTTCCTAGATTATTGTGTAGGAAGTTGATCTCCTCCCATTATAAATAGGTGGATAAGTTGTACATTTTCATCATCCACAAAGTTGAGAGCTCAAGCAAGCTAAGTATACTTTGTAAGAGTGCCCACACAAAATCTTGTAGAATTCCTTCTCCACATAAATATAAGTGAGTTTGTATCAATTAAGCCATTGACTTAATTAGTCCATATTCCCATTCTACCAACACGAAAGTGGGAGGTTTTTCCAACAACTGGTATCAGAGCAAGGTTAGTCTGGTCATTTTTCTTATCTCGTGTTGTCAAGATGGAGGCTACCGTCATTCACGATGGCGAGATGTTCAAACTCACGGCGGATAATTATTCTTATTGGAAGCCGATGATGGAAGACCACCTTTATTGTAAGGATTTGTATGAGCCCGTCACCAGCAAGGATAAGCTCGAAGGGAAGAGCGAGAAGGAGTGGGAGCTTCTAAACCGGAAAGCATTCGCCATGATCCGTAAGTACATCGACAAATCTCTATTTGAACATGTATCTACATACACAAATGCTTTTGAATTATGGACAAAGCTTGAGTCCATGATTAAAAAGAAAACGCCTCGTAACAAAGCCATTCTAGTTCAACGGTTGGTGAAGATGGAGTACAAGGATGGAAAAACATGATCGAGCACTTGAATAATTTCAAGGGGCTCGTAAATCAGCTAAGTAAAGTTGGAGTGAAACTCGAAGATGAGTTGCAAGCCCTTCTACTCCTTAGTTCCCTTCCAGAGAGTCGGGACACTCTCGTGGTTACTCTTAGTAACTCGGCACCGGAAGGGAAGCTCACCGTGGACGCCGTTAGTGATAGCCTCCTTGGTGAAGAAGTTAGAAGGAGGGAACGAGGCACGTCTACCCAGTCTGAGGCGAACATTTTAGACAACCAGAGTAGAAGCGATACACGTGGGCGCAATATGAACCGAAGCCGAGACCAATCTCGAGGTCTGTCTAAGTCACGCTCTAGGCCAACTTGTTATTATTGTGGAAAAATAGGCCATAAGAAATCAGAATGTCGATTTCTTAAGAAAGATCAGAAGGCCGGCAACGTCAAGTCCGACCAAATTAACCCAACAAAGAGGCGAGAGGAAGACAAGTGTACGACCGCCATGGCAGATGAAGGCGATGATCTATATCTCTTCGGAGAAGACAACTTCCTGAATATCGCCTTTGACGATAGCTTCTGGATTGTCGATTCTGGTGCATCGTTCCACATCACTCCTCATGAGAGTTTCTTCTTAACCTACCAAAGCGGTGACTTTGGTAATGTCCAGATGGGGAATCAAAATAGGATCAAGATTGTTGGTATATGAGACATCATCCTGGTATCAAATACGGGATGCAAGCTTATCCTTAAAGATGTGAGGCATGTCCCGAATATGCGCCTCAACCTCATATCAACTGGAAAGCTTGACGATCTTGGCCTAGTAAATCAGTTTGGTGGCGGCAAATGGAAGCTCATCAAAGGAAGCATGATAATGGCTCGAGGAAAGAAGGAAGGGTCATTGTACGTCACACAAGCAAAGCTGTGCAAAGCAGAAGTAAATGTCGCAGGAGCAGACATGGAACTATGGCACCGAAGGCTCGGGCACATGAGTGAGAAGGGTCTTCACACACCAGCGCGAAGACAACTCCTTCCAAATGTGCAAGGTAACTCTCTTGACCCTTGTGCCGATTGTATATCTCTTCACTTCCTAATTCATCACTTCACAAAATCTCGAAAATCAAGCAAACTCCCTCCCGGACCAAAACCCTTTCCGATCATCGGAAACCTCTTACAACTCTCCGACGCCGACAACCCTCACCGTTCACTCGCCAGTCTTTCAAAAATCCACGGCCCTTTGATGACTGTTAAGCTCATAACCATGACAACGATAGTCGTATCATCAATCGATATCGCAAAAGAGATTTTCCAAACCCATGATAAATCTTTCTCGTCGAGGAGAATCCCCGACGCGGTACGAGCAATGGATCATCATATTTACTCGATTGCTTGGTTACCCATGTCGCTGTTATGGAGAAATCTAAGAAATATTTTGATTGTTCATTTGTTTACGAAACAACAATTGGATGCTGCTCAACATCTTCGTCAGAAGAAACTGCATGAGCTTCTTGAGTACGTAAGTGAGTGTTGTGAGAATGGTAGGGTTTTGGATGTTGGGAAAGCTGCGTTTACAACGACGCTTAATTTGTTGTCGAATACGTTTTTTTTGATTGATTTGGCTAGTCATAGTTCGGAAAAATATCAGGAGTTCTTGGATCTTGTGAGTAGGATTATGGATGTTGCTGGAAAACCTAATGTTTCTGTTTTTTTTCCGGTTTTAAGATGTTTTGATTTGTTTGGTTTAAGGAGAGAGTTAGCAGGTTACTATGGGAAGATGTTACCGGTTTTTGAAGATATTATCAAGAAGAGGTTATCCGCGGATCCCGGATCCGGTTCTACTGAGGATGATGTTTTAGCAACACTTTTGAAAATCAACAAAGAGAATGATTCTGGTTTGAGTCTTGATGATATTAAGCATCTTCTCCTGGTATGTTTACTTGGATCTTTCCTTCGTACTTGCTTTGTTTAGTCAAGTGAATGAAGTTAAAACTATCTTTTTTGAGTCTAGCTTGTCTCTTATAACAAATTCATTAAAGATGACCCATCGGGTCATCTTTAGGGACTATTATTTAAACTAATCGAGCGAGTTTTGATATGCTCAAGTGCAACTTACTTATAATCGAGTCGAGCTCGAGTAGTTTGGTTCATCTAATCATCCTATATACATGGCAGTTTTCGAGTCCTGCTCGAGTAACTTGTACGATTCGAGATTTCCTTTGCTCATATTGAAGTTCTTTAGAATCGATCCAAACTTGAATTTTCACCAGGTTTAAACATGTTATTAGCCTCGTATTGTTTAGTTAAGTAAACAAACTTAGCTCGTCTTATATAACAACCCATGACTAATCGAACCATCTTTAGGGTTATTATTCGAATCAAACGATTACTCTACTTGCTTATAATTGAGTCGAGGTCGAGTAACTTGGCTCATATACCCATCTTATCGTTATCTTTGATGTCTATATTTAGATGCAAGATCACAGTTTTGATAAGGGAAGTTGAACACACAATGACTGTGTTATGTTGGTTTTGCTGTGGTTTCAGGATCTATTCACTGCAGGAACATACGCTACTTCTCTAACATTAGAGTGGGCAATGACAGAGCTAATCCGGAACCCGAAAAAGATGGCGAAAGCTCAAGCTGAATTGGATGAAGTACTTGGAAAGGGCAAGTTGGTTCAAGAATCCGACATTGAAAGGCTACCTTACTTGCAAGCAGTGGTGAAGGAAACCTTTCGCCTTCACCCACCCGGTCCTTTGTTACTTCCACACAAATCCGAGAATGAGGTAAGCTTGCGTGGATATGTTGTTCCAAAGAACACAGTGTTGCTGGTTAACATATGGGCTTTGAGCCAAGATCAAAACACATGGAAAAACGCGAAAATCTTTGATCCTGAGAGGTTTCTTGGGTCGGAGATTGATATGAGAGGTCAACATTTTGAGCTAATCCCGTTCGGAGCAGGAAGAAGGATATGTCCGGGATTGCCCGTGGCTTGGAGGATGTTGCATCTAATGTTGGCAACTCTTGTTCAGAGTTTTAATTGGAAGCTTGAGGGCGGAATGAGAGGAGAAGACATGGATATGACCGAGAAGCTTGGGATTAGTTTGCATAGGATTCAACCTCTCTTGGCAATCATCAATGACTATTGTTGTTTTGTGTTTCTTTGTTATAAGTCCACTTACAAAATTTGTAACTGTTTAATAAAGTGTTTTTGGTGAAGAAATATGCCAATACATTGATCACTCACCAAGAGGTTTCACAAACCTTCATTCGATTGATTTTAGTAGGGTGTGTGTAACCGGATCGATCCGAAAGTTCAATATTCGATCAGTTAATTTCATTAAAAATTGATCCAAATATGACTCGAGAGTATCCAGGTATCCAATCCTCTTATTCCGATCGATCAGATATTTTTATCCGGATATGTTGAATATTCCATTATCCAAAAAAACTTATGTATCAAATTCAAATCATTGCTTTTGGATTGTATATTTTTACTCATTCCTATATCCGTCGCAGTATATACTCTCTTATGAACCCCAACCTCTTCGACCCTCCAATACTGTCTACAATAGACAATCGTGTTGCGAGGAAAATGCGTATATCTTGGATCTACTCATCCAGCTTCTGTCATGTATAATGTGAGCCAGCCAATCTAACACCTTTTATCTAGTGGTGATATCTCCAAAAATCCTAAAATCCGTACCAACATGCCTCCATACCTCACATGCATGTGTGCAACCAAAGATCAAGCGATCACGAGACTCACTCTCGCTCATGCACCACCTACAAGTAGGATCAATATACCAAGGAAATGTAACATATCTTGGGTAGATAAACGGCTAATGATCGCCATCTATTGCCCGGATCTCAAACTACTACGAACCAGTCCACCTCCTCGCCTTGTTGTCTAAGAATCTCATAAACCTCAGCCACTTATTGTAACCACTATGACATGTATATACGAGTATATTCATTTTCATTTAAGTTTTTTTAATTTTTTTTCAAATTAAACGTCGTTTGTGTTGAGAAAATTTTAGAATTGGTTATTCATAGCCGTGATTTGAAAAATCGTTGTAACAATCCACTTGAAGCAGATGGGTGTTTGATCTATTGTTTCACCTTCACAAATAGACCAATTTTCGAAGTAATCTATTTAAATTTTGAAATTGAAAATTTAACCCTCAACTATAAATTTTTTAAAGTCATTGATCAATATATAAATTTTTTAAAGTCATTCCGGGTGGTGGGCGGTTGACGGGTGAAATTGACGGGTGGTGGGGTGGATAAGGGTGTAGGTACAACCACCCACCACGCGAACCATCCACCACCCGTCCCACCCGCCCCACATCATCCGTATAAAGTATTAAAAAAATTATAAATAATAAACCCTAAATTCTACCCATATAAAAATTATTAAAATATAAAAACATAAAAGTCCTAATTTATCAAGAAACAAGAGTGCAACCGCATTACCATTTACCTTACCCTTCGGTCGTTAGACTCGCTAATTCTCTAGTCGCTAGACTCGCTAAAACCTTCGGTCCTTCGCCAAATCGTCACAACTGACTACCTTAGTTTACCGCCGCTGAGCCACACACTCCTTTCCCCGTTCGGTCACTCACTTCTACACATCGCTCGCTTGATTCTCTCAACATGTAATTAATCTTCACTAGTGTCCTCTCTTCATCCTCTCCTCAGATCTATATTCAATTTTGGAGCCACACACTCTCTTCAACACAACACTCACTTCAAGCGTTCGGTCCATTATACACTTATATGATTCATACATCTTATTTCTTACCATGTGTTTAGATTATTGCTTTGATAATTTTGGATTAAGGCCGCTTCTTTGCAAGCTGTTCCATTAGTTAATCATGGGTGCCATTACATTTTGCAAGAGCTTGTGCGTATTGTCTCCCTAAATGATACAAGTCCGAAATTTTCGAAACTTTCTAGAATATGAGAGTAGACAGGCTGATGGTCAATAGTAGTTGACATTTTACCATGTTATTTCGGAAGATTGCAGGATCACTACATCAAACTCTAAAGGAGTTTGATTGTAGTATATGCTAATTTACATTTGTTGTATGCAAAAATATTGCATTTATTTGCATAGTTTTCTACTAATTGAAATTCATTTTTCACGTTGGTTCGTAATGTCGGATAATTTTTTGTGATTTAGTAGATTTATATTTGTGTTACTTTAAAATATAAATTTACTTTATACATGTAAACGTTTAAAATTGAAAGATATACTACACAATACATACCCGGTTATTTCACCCGAACCACCCGAATACCCGGTGGGTGATGGGTAGGTGGGTGATGGGTGAAGTGTTAGGCGGGTGGTGGACGGAGTGGGTGAGAGTTTAAGTAAGGTGGGTGGTTGATGGAAGTGAAATTTCCACCCATAAACCGACCCATTTCCATTCCTATCACCAATAGGCTTATAACTTATGGTTTACATCTTCATCGGTGATAGTCAAGTAATACCACATAGATGGTACAACTCGTAAACCAAGTATTAATTCAGAATTTGACTTGTCACCAGTGTCAGTTTAGCCCCATTTGATTGTAATTGCGGAAACGGAAATAGAATGTAAATGAATATAGTCTACATATGTACTTTGTTCGTGAATTTTTTTTTTTTGTAATCATTCCTTGTGATTTATGTAAAATGTGTTATAATTCACGGTGTATGAATTATACAAAATGTAAGCGAGAGAGAGAATTATAGAGAATCTGTTATGAAGGAATGAAAATTTGTTATTACATGAATGTTTACATCACTATTTATACACACATGTAAATGTCTAGTCACTCATTTCTGTTACAAATGTGTGGACCAGATTCTTCTGGCATAATATTCTCATCATCTCCCGCAAGCTGGAATGGAGTGATTGATCCATGCCAAGCTTGAGAAGCAGTCTATTTTGCTGGACAGATGGAACTATCTTCGTGAAGACGTCTGCTAGTTGGTCTTCGGTGGAAACATGCTTTAGCTCAAGTAATCCCTCCATGACTTTATCTATGGTAAAATGACAGTTCAACTCAATGCGTTTCGTTCTTTCAAGAAACACAAGGTTATGAGCTATTTGTATGGCAGATTTATTATCACAATAGAGATGTATAGGCTGCTCAGGTTTAAGGACAATATCAGTCAATAATCGGACTACCCAAGTCACTTCTGCTGACACACTAGCCATGGCCCGATATTCAGCTTCTGTAGAGATGCGTGAGACAGTGGATTGTTTCTTGGATTTCCAACTTACTGGGATTGACCAAGAAGGATGACAAAACCACCAACTGAGTTACGAGATGTGGGACATGTTGCCCAGTCAGAGTTAGTGTAAGCAAGTATAGAAGGAGAGTCACAACCATTGAGGAGTACACCATAACCAATGGTTCCTTGGATATACCGAAGGCAGTGATGAAGAACACTAAAATGAGAAGAACAAGATTACTGCATGAATTGGCTCAAATATTGGACAACAAAACATATGTCTAGTCTGCTGTGAGTAAGGAAATTAAGTTTTCCCACCAAGGATCGATAATATGAAGAAGCATCAGAAAGAAGGCTACCAGCTTTGACCAACAGTTTGATATTTAAGGGAAGAGGAGTAGCTGTGGTTTTCGAATTTGGAAGAGAAGCATCATGCAACAATTCCAAAGTAAACTTGCGTTAAGAGATGACAATGCCATGATATAGATAGTTGATTTCCAGGCCAAGGAAAAAATGCAGGATACCCAAGTCTTTGACACTAAAAGTGTCATCAAGGTATGCTTTTAGCTTTAAAATTTCACTGTGTTTGAGCCAGTAATGAGAAGGTCGTCCACATAGATGGAAATCACTGTAATAAGAGCTGAATCATGATGAATAAATAAAGAATAGTTGTTCTTAGACTGAAAATATCCACGTTGTATCAATGCAGTAGTGAGACGATGAAACCACTGTCGTGATTCTTGCTTTAGACCATATAATGATTTGTTGAGCTTGCAAACTAGATTATGTGGGTTTAGAATGCAAGGAGGAGTCTTCATATACATGTCCTCATCTAAATCCCCATGCATAAATGCGTTATTAACATCTAATTGATAGAAGAGTCCATGATTTAGTGGAAGCAATGGCAATTAAACTTCTAATGGTAGTCATCTTTACCACTGGAGAGAAAGTTTCATGGTAATCTATTCCAGCCTGTTGAGTGAAGCCTTTGATGACTAGTCTTGCTTTATAGCATTCAAGGCTCCCATCAGATTTGAGTTTGACCTTAAAAATCCACTTACACCCGATGACTTTCTTGTGAGGTGGGAGAGACATTAGATCCCATGTATGGTTATGTTGGAGGGTTGTGTATTCTTTGGCCATAGCTTGGACCTAATTAGGATCCTTAGATGCTTCAGTATAGGTTGTAGGCTCCACATATGAAGTAAGAGAGGAAACAAAAACATGATGAGATGTAGGTAAAAGAGTAGAAGGGAAAATACCTAGTGATGGCAAGGATGAAGAACCAAATGAGCATACCAATTTCATACCAGGATTGTCTTTGATACACGAACCATTGATGAAGCCAAGCTTCAATTTCGCTCCAAGCGCCATCCATATGAATATCTCGTTTCCAGGAAGAAAAATTGGATCCATCAAACAATGTGGACACCAATTGCATATCAGGATTGTCTGATGGCGCGAGATAAAGTGGATCGACAGAGTTTTCTGGAAGAATTCGTTCGATTCTAGGTGAAAGACCAACTCCTGAGTTAGCTCCAGTTTGAACATTAAGTATAGGATCTGAATGATCCAAGTTAGGATCTGTATCCTGAACTACTAGCATCCATGGACTAACGATTGTGAAAATGTGTGTGGAAGAATGGATTTTACGGCAAAACCTTCATTGCTCTGATACCATTTGAAGGTAAAAGAGAGAGAGTAAAGAGAGATGAAATGAACTGTGTATATTGCACTTAACAGAATTCTGTTACATTCTAGGGTATATATACCCGTGTAGTTTACTCTAACAAACCACCTTCTTATTGTACTTATTTATATATGTGACCTCTTATTATATGAATATGTATATTCTATCCATAACTTTCTTTATTCTATCCATGCTTATCTATGTTGTAATTTTCTAGAGATTATTCGCAAACCCTTATTATTATGATTATTTATTAAAGCAAAAGTTACAAAGTTGTGTAGTAAACAAACATAAGAACACATACAATAGCGTAAAGAAAACACATAAGAAGAACAACAACTATCGATGATTGAAGATCTCATTTTTCCAAAGGGATTAACAAGAGAGGGTGAGCCCTACACAAACTGATTCCGAGCTTCTCAGTCAGGTCCACGTCTTCTCCTCTCATCTCACCCTCAAGCTTCCAGTTAAAAGAATGAATAAGAGTTGCCAATAATAGATGCGCCATCCTATGAGCCATCGGCAATCCCGGACACATCCTTCTTCCCGCTCCAAACGGGATTAGCTCAAAATGTTGGCCTCTCACATCGATATCCGACCCAATAAACCTCTCAGGATCAAAGATTTCCGGGGTTTTCCATGTGTTTTGATCTCGACTCATAGTCCATATGTTTACTAGCAACACTGTGTCCTTTGGAACAACATATCCGCACAAGCTTACCTCCTTCTCGGATTTGTGTGGAACTAACAAAGGACCAGGTGGGTGAAGCCGAAAGGTTTCCTTCACCACTGCTTGCAAGTAAGGTAGCCTTTCAATGTCGGATTCTTCAACCAACTTGTCCTTGCCAACTACTTCATCCAATTCAGCTTGAGCTTTTGCCATCTTTTCCGGGTTGCGGATTAGCTCTGTCATTGCCCACTCTAATGCGACAGAGGTGGTGTCTGTTCCCGCTACAAACAAGTCCTATATTCAAGGATATCAAACGTAGGGTGGTTATAAGATACGAGTTATTAAAGGTATATTGAAATATCTATATGAGTGAACATACCAAGAGCATATGCTTAATATCATCAAGACTAAAATCTGAATCATTTTCTTTGTTGATTTTGAGTAGTGTTGTTAAAACATCATTCTCGGTAGAAGCGACGACGGATAATCTCTTCTTGATAATGTCATCAAAAACCTGTAACATTTTCCGAAAGCAACCTTCTGTTTCTCGCCTTAAGCCAAACAAGTCAAAATATCTCAATACCGGGAAAAAATCAGAAATATTAGGCTTTGCACACAAAACCATAATATTTTTCACTATATTCGAAAACTCAAGTGATTTTTTAGAATTATGCCTAGCCAAATCAATCGAGAAAAACGTATTGGACAACAAATTAAGCCCCGTTGTGAAGGCAGCATTGCCAACATCCAAAACCCCACCATTTTTACAACACTCACTTATGTACTCAACAAGCTCATGCACTTTCTCATGGCGAAGATGTTGAGTAGCATCTAATTGGTGTTTTGTAAACAAATGCATAACTGAAATCTTTCTCATATATCTCCATAAAGGTGTCGTGTGTGACCAAGCAAGCGATTTGGTATGATGATCCATTGCTCGTAGCACATCCGGGACACCTCTACCTGAGAAAGATTTATCATGGATTTGAAAAATCTCTTTTGCGAGATCTTTTGATGATACAACTATAGTTGTCATGCTTCCGAGCTTTAGGGTCATCAATGGGCCGTAGATCTTTGAAAGATTGGCTAGAGAACGGTGAGTTTTATCAGGGTCCGAGAGTAAATAGAAGATGTTGCCGATGATTGGTAAGGGCTTAGGTCCGGGAGGAAGTTTGCTCGATTTTTTGGTGTTTATGAAACTATGGATTAGAAAGTGAAGACATAAGTATGAAAATGCAAGAATGAGAAGGGTTTGGTAATCCATTTTACGTTGTATGGAAATGCTTTGCTTAAACACTGAAGAACTCATATGCATATATAGAGATAAATTTCACGTAATTTTGTGTGACCCCATTATTAAATAGTAGATAGTAGTTAGTATAGTTTTTCCACCAAAGACAACTGAAATTGGATGGATGTGAGCAAAAGTTTAGAATGAACAATAGAAAATTAGACTTTTATGTTTGTTCATTGAATAGAATTCACTATAGTTTTTTCCCTTTAATTATTATCCGTGTAAGAAATAAAGCATTTTCGAATACTTACGAGACGGGACATAAAAGTTGACAAATCTTCACTTATTTTTCGGATCGAATTTTCGGATACCTATTGGTACGGATACAATATTGTTTCAGTCATAGAGAGGACTGATACTCTCTACGCATCTAGTCGCGTTTTATTATTAATATAGAAAAAAATGTTAAGCAGTGCTCAAGCGAGGATCAAACAACCCTTACATCATCAAATATAAAATTCAATATCTCCTCGTACAGGTCAAATAATACAACAATGTCAAAAGATAAATTGAAAGCAAAACTATATGAAAACAATGCAACTCTATCCGTGGATGTCGAGAAGGGGCGTGGATGTGTGATCGACTCCTGACTGATCATTCTGCTTTCCCCTAAAGACGTCTTTGCTTTCGGGTTTTTATGATGTACTTTTGTGCTTTCTTTTTCTCCTTTGTTGTGATGCTTCATGACGGTTAGTCCGTCTGCCGATCCTTTTCGGCCTTTCGATCCAATAGTTGGCGCGCCGCCTATAAGATCGAACCGCTTTCCGTTAAAAAAAAAAGGATTTTTTCGTTTGGTACCCTTGAGTTTTTGGCTTTTTCGGATGGTGCCCAAAGTTTTTCACGTTTCCGCTTGGTACCCCTGAGGTTTCGGTTTTTCTGTTTGGTACCCTTATTTCTTATTTTTTGTCTAAAATAACGTTTTTTTATATTAAAATTATTTTTAAAAAAAGGAAAAAATATATAATAACAATTTTATATTATAAATTTCAAAGATAAATATATTTTAATTAAAATAACTATGATATTTATTAAATTATATAAGATTTTTACCTACTATTTTATGAGTTTTATTATGTTTATATACTTTATCATATTTTGCATCAAAATATGAGAAATTTATTATGTTTTATATAAAATATAAGAATTTAATATATATTTATACGATATTTTAATCAAAAATTTTAAAATTAAATATAATATATAACTATATGATATTTCGTTGTTGGTATACTCCGTGAAACGGAAAATTCGTAACATGTAAAATATTTTCTCACAATTTTAATCATTCTTAGTTTTATAGGTTTTGCATAAAATAAAATTTTTAGAATACTTGATATTACTATGTTATACTTTTTACAATTTTAATAAAAAATTTATTATGTTTTATCATATTATTTTTAATTTTAAAATTGATTAAAATATCACATAAATATAAATTAAATTTCTTATATTATATATAAAACATAATTAATTTCTCATGTTTTGATGCAAAATATGATAAAATATCAAATAGAATAAATATATTAAAATTCATAAAAATAATAGGTAAAAATCTTATTTAATTTAAGAAATATCATAGTTTATTTTAATTAAAATATATTTAGCTTCGAAATTTATAATATAAATTGTTATTATATATTTTTCTCTTTTTTAAAAATAATTTTAATATAAAAAACGTTATTTTAGCCAAAAAAAAAAAAGAAATAAAGGTACCAAACGAAAAAACCGAAGCTTCAGGGATACTAAGCGGAAACGTAAAAACCTTTAGGCATCATCCGAAAATGTCAAAAATTCAAGGGTACCAACCGGAAAAAGATGGCGACGAGGACAATAACTGAGGTCCGTACTTACGAGTTGTGATAATTGGGTTGGGTTTGCTCTTGCTATTGGGCAATGCTATTTAGGCCCCATAATAGTCTCACTCAATTGATTTTGACATTAATTAAAATCATTAACTGATCCATTATACTGATGGCAATGATTACCTTGTTACCTTGCAATGTTTTAGGCCAAAGGATGTGGGTAAATTAAGGCACTTTTATGCATTAACAACAATAATTTTTTATTGTACGTATATTAATCTAATACAATTATGTAATTTAATCCATTAATCGTTAATTTAGTTACATGTAAAAAAAAATATTAGGGGCAGAAAATATACATAAATCACTAGTAAGATACGTATAAATATCTTCTTAAACTATAACATTATCCAAGTGATAGTTAATGTAACTATATAACTAATGTAACGTAAAATAAATTAATAAGCTGTGCGAAGTTTATTCCATATCGATTGAATTTATTTTTCGAAATATGTCAAGTTACTATTAGTCGCAGTGAGTATTATATATCTTCTCAAACTATAACATTATCCAAGTGATAGTACATTGAAGATCCATCTCTGAATCCGACAAGATCTATTAATTGATGATCTGAGCCCGATCCGAGAATAATTTTTGGATCATCGGATCGGATACGGATAGAAGTTTTGTAAATAAATTCGGATCAGATATATTCGATATATCGAGTAATAATTACTCGGGATTTTCGATCGAGTCATTACCCGTGATTGATTGGCACGATATATTCGCAAATTCGACATTTAAGCAAAAAAATATGGTTATTACTTTAAGCTTAATAAAGTGAAATTAAAAATTGTAGATATTATAAAAAATTTACATACCGGGAGGAACCTTTCGACATTAGGGTTAAAGTCAAACAAGAAAATTTAAAAGACGAAGCGGTTGTTGGAGATGCCTTTTTCGGATGGTCGTTATTTTATTGAGGATTAGGCTTTTGTGGCCCGGCCCACATGTAGGCTTCTTCCGAACTTGATTCCGAGGTTGAGACGACATTGAATCTTTAGTTGGGGTTTGGTTCGTTAGGGATTGAATCACAATATGGCTAGGTGTAGCTTGATGGACGAGACTAGGTTGTAACGTAGACACTACAATCAGTGGTTACCTGGTGGGTGGAGTTCCAGGCTTCCAGCCGGGTTGTTCGATGATAGAATGGTTCTAGTCTCGCAGCGGTTGATTGACCTGGGTTGATAGACACTTCACTTGAACAAGTTGCGCGTTGCACTATGGAAAACATTGGTGCAACCTCTATACTAGAATCCGTTCATTAATCAAAAGTTGGAACAGTGTACCGTTATCAAAGTCCGGTCTCACATATCTTGTGATTCGAGGTTGATCAATGTTCATATGATGCATATTAAGTTTGATCAATGTTCATATGATGCACGACTAGATTAGGCTTATAAGTTAATGTTCATTAACGTGCACGATTACTTACAATTTTCATAATATTGTATTTTCATATATGAAAATACAATAATTACAATACGTGATCAGTATGTATTATCATTAAATCTACGTCGTTTATTATTTAATCCGATGACACTCACACACATATATATATTCATATTTTTTACCGTAACATATTTTCTCACTGGTTTCATCCTGATCCTAGCTGCTTTTCATCCAAAGAATATAAATTTCGTCTTGTCCCACCAAAAAAATATTCGGCACATGATACAAGTCTCACTGGTTTCGTCTTGTTCCACCAAAAAAAAAAAAAAATCCTAGCTGCTTTTCATCCAAAGAATATATATATATATATATATATATATATATATATATATATATATATATATGTGTGTGTAAAACATATATTCTCACTGGTTTCGTCCCGATCCTAGTGGTTTTTTATCCAAAAAATATAAATTTCGTCTTATCCCATCCAAAAATATCGGGACAAAATATGGGTCTTACCTTTTCTCACCCTACTAGACTTGGTCTGCATGTATGCAAATTAGAAAAATATATATATTTAGTGTTAATGAAACATACTGAAACCTTTTAAAAATTTTAAATACGATTAATTAATCATATAAATTATTATTAGTTAATTTATTTAATCACTCAAATCACTAATACGATTAATTAATTAAAAGAATTATTAAGAGTTTAATTTTATAATTAAACTAACGGACTAACTTATTAGCTAATAATAAGAATCAGTAACCGTTCAAGTTTTATAAATTATTCTAATTATAAATTTGATTAATTAATTAATAATAGCAACACCTTAATGTATAATTAAGTGGACATACTTAAAGAGTAACGTTGAAAGTTAAAGTCCAAAAAGTGAGAAACCTATCAAAATTAATGTGCAGCAGTCAAATTGTCAAAATCCAAATCAGTCAAATTTCAAATCAAAATTTAAAATGGTGTGTCAGTACAAATTTAGGGTGCAAATAAGTTACGCCTTTTAGTACTTTATTTTAGTTTTAACTATTAATTTAAGTTTTTTTAATAATTTTAGTTAGTATTACGATTGATTAGTAATTAATCACAATAGTTAGTAATTAATCATTTTTAATTAGTAGTTATAATTAATTAGTAAGTCGTATTAATTATTATTAGTTTAATTATTATTAATAATGAAGGTTGTTTAATAGTTTTAAGTAATATTAATTATGATTAATTAATAACTAATCATAATTAGTAAATAACAATATTTGAATAATAGTAATAATTAATTATTAATTAGTATGAATTATTATTAGTTTTAATTATTAATAACTAGTATTAAGGTTGTTTAATAGTTTTTTTTTTTTGCGATCGGAGGACTTATTATTAAAATATCGCAACTTTTTAATTAAAAATACATACTTTATATGAATGTTTAAGGTGCAGGTGACCATATTGTTCTCGAAGGTCTCTAAACGTTTAAATTTGCGGTTAGTATGTCTTGCCCAATCCTCAACGCTTCGATCGTGAAACACGTGTCAATATACAAGAACGGGCGGTATTGGACAACTTGTCATACATCATACTTCTTCAAATGTGAGGTCATTTATCCTCCTCGCGATCCAACAATACAACAAGTGTCCGGAATCCTTAATTTTTTTCGCCTTGAACATCTGCTTAGGCATTAAACATAAGGAACCATTCCGGTTTCAAAATTGTTGGAGTCGAACTCATACTTGCCTATGGCAACCGGTGCGTAGGTAAGGACTGATGTTTCATTTGCTCTCACTTCCTCTACTAGTCATGGGTCCGGTTTGGGCAAACCGCCTGTAACGACCAGAATTTTCGTTACGTTTTGATAGTTTCAGAGAAGTATTGGGAGCCGTGCGCAAGGGCTCACACCCTTGCGGTTTAGGTTGCGCAATCGAGTAGGCCGTGTTTGCCACTTAGCGTGCGTGCAAATAAGTCTTAAATTTATAAAACTAGAAATCAAGCAAGCGAACCCGCAGTGTACGGATCGATATAGTTAAGCAAGAATTCTAAAGTATCGAACACGGGGATTTGGGGGGTTAAATCCAATTATAGAATTGTCAAGCAAGTAAATGTATGAAGCTTTGTAAATATTGGGAAAACAACAATCCTAAAGATCCAGAAATTCAGCTGTGGCAATCGATACAAGATATACTAAAGATATAAGGACAGAGTTGAGGTTTGCAAAGGTATACGAATGTAAAGCAATGTACGGTGAAGTTCCAAGGCTTTATATGACTCAACTAAAGACACTCTCTATAAAGGTTGTTGAGGCTTCAGTATAGAAAGGATCTAAAGGTAAGAATTAATATCAAATACCCAAACTTGTAATCCAAGAATCAAGACCAACTAAACCGATTAAGGTTGTGACACTCGGAATCGAGGTAGAGGTTGTTGAGGCTTCACTACCACCTAGAAAAGGCAAGTCAAGACTAAGTTAAAGCAAATCTTTAACTTTGGATTAAAGTAAAAGTAAGGTTCGTAAACTGAGGGAAATTACGGGTAGATCTTGAGATTCCACGGCCGTGGAACTCAAGAACGCACCGTGATTTTGGGTTCGTCGACGATTCTCTCTAACTCTCAGGGTCCAATCTGTTTACGATCGATCTATCATCATCTAAGCCACAACTATCAACCCTTCACCTTAGAATTGCTAAAGGGTTTTAGCCAATAACAGTCAATATGATATCAAATTCAAGATTTAAAAGAATGAAAGATGAAAACCTTCGAAAACCTTGAATAAATCTCAAATCAATCTCAAATCCACAAACAAGAACAATGATGTAAGTAGATTCAGAATAACACAAACAATCACAATCCTTGATAAGAACGAAGAACGGGATGTCAATCCGTCTTCTAATCAAACCTAGGAATCAAAGACGTAACTTCTGCCACAAACGATCTTCCAAATCTTCAAGCCTTTGCAAACCTCCGTTGCAAAAAGGCAATTTCCGCACGTCCCAAATGAAACCCTAGGCACGTGCAACTCCGTAGACAAAAGTCTAAGTGCGAGGCGTAAGCAAAGATGCAAACCCTAAGCGGAGGTGTAAGCGAGGTAGCCAAGGTGACGGAATCTCTTTCCTTCCGTCCTTTTATAGGGTTGGATAAAATGTGTCTTCGGCCCATGTGCGTAGTAGATCGTGGCTTAAAATATTGCGTAAAAGATCGCCAGGATCACGGTCGTGGAAGGTTCCACGCCCATAATTTAGAGCGTGGAACTTGATCACGGTTGCTTCAAATCCTCCACGGCCGTGTAAGTTGCTGGAATGCTCCACGCTTGTGTTGCCAAAGTTCCACGGCCGTGGATTAGAGCGTGGATCCTAATACGGCCGTATTTTAGAGCGTGGAACGTAGATGGCTCGTAATTCTCCTTGATTTTGTGTCATTCTTCAACTTAGTATCTTCCTTAGCTCCTAGTGATGTCCTCAATCCTTGGACATGCTCGATCTATCTCCATTCTCTCTCAATCCGTTCGGTTTTAGCTCTTAATGCCTACAATCAACACAAAGCTTATGTAGACCTCTATATCGACAATATAGGCAAACTAACTCACAATTGCTTCAATGCTTTATCAATGAACACCAATATGGATGAAATACACTTACAAAACGTGCCTAGAATATCACAATATTTCATGCTAACAGGCCGTAGGTGCGGCTAGGAGTCCCGTAGGGGCGGTGACACGCGATGGCGGGGTATTAGCGTTTTCGATCAACCTTTCACCTTCCTATCTTTATAACTCACCTTATTAATGTTGAGGGAGTTCATGGCTGAGGGACCCTTGACATTCCCCTCGTGTAGCAGGGTCAACGGAGTTTCATTAAGGCGATATTACCACCAACACCAGTGAAGAAATGTGTATGGGAGAACGGCCTTGCTGGACTCGAGAGTCCAAGGTAACCCCAATTATCACGGGACCTAAGCCATCAACACAAACGGTCCATGCAAGAGGAACTGCAAGTGGATGATCATTACGGCCATGCAAGAGGAACTGCAAGTGGATGATCATTACCACCAACACCAGTGAAGAAGTGTGTTTGTGCTTTTACCTTTATACTTATGCATAGAATGTTAGCTAACGGTTTTATACCGCTTGTAGATGTCTTGCAGGTTAAGATAGTTGTAGAGAGATCAGGAGGGAATGGTCAGCCGGATCCACATACTCATTTAGTTGGGGATGGGGATGTTTTATGTTCTTCATATGCGTCGTTTTAGCATCTTTGCTTTGTAAGGTTGATACATATTCTTCATTTATATATTGTTTAAAGTTTTCAAATGTTTTAAATACTTTTGTGCCTTGTTGTAAGATCCTAGTGAAATTGTTCTCAAACTAAGGTCGGGACCCATTGTGAGGTCCTAACCAGTAGCTCCCCAAGTTCTTAGAATTTGGGGTGTTACACCGCCCAAACCGGCGGTTAACCGGCAGTTTGGCCCTTAAACCGGCAATTTTCGACTTTACCAAAAAAAAATTGAAAGTTATTATTTTTAAAAAAAAAAATTTCTAGTGTATTTATTTAAAAAATTTTTATATTTTAAATAAATACACTCTCTATATTAATTTTTTTAAAAAATTGTTCTATAGGCGCGGTTCTATATCTTTTTTTTTAAATAAAATTTTTACACTAGAGGCGTATTTTTTTAAAAAAGTTTACGAATAAAAACGCTGTCTCAGACCACATTTCTATTCCCAACCCTAGACTTCGCGCATTTTTGGAAATAACGTCCGAGTCTAAAACAAGAATTTTTTTACAAAATTCGTCTACTTAGGCAAAAGATCCTGTTTATGCTAACATAGCGGGTCCAAGTAATTTCTAGTATTTATTTTGTATTTTTATATTACCCTATTCAAGACATCGTTTAACATTTAATATTCAAAAATATGCTCACGACTGCCCGAATCCCGCAATGTCTGATCCTGTTCAGGAACCCGTACCTAGCCGTGAACCAAACGATGAGGGGTTCCCGCATGATATCGTCAATATTGAAACCGGATAACCATTGACCGGTAATGTTCTTGCAGCTACGTACTATTAACGTATTTTTAGTTGTTGACGAGTTTTGGTTTTAAATCGCATGTTACGCATATCAAACGATCGTTATCTGTTAGTTTTTTTTTAAAAATGACTATTGTTAGCCTATACTAAGAGTTAGCTTGTTGCACAAATGAATCTAATGGTTGTTTTCAATGTTTGACGAACATAAATAAAAGTTAATCGAATGAAAAGATCCATAATTATATTATTTTGTTTTCTAATATACCAATCTTATTATTAATAGTAACCTTTCTTTAATCCAGAACGTTCGTTCATTAATCTAACAATTTTATTAATTGATAATCAATTAATAAAATCGTTTAATTAGTGATATTTGTTTTCTCATTCCTCACACTACATTTTCTTTAAAATACTTCAAGAAGCGTTAATGTCTAACAACTTTTGACTATTTTGATTCTCATTCCTCACACGTGTATATATATAGAAAAATTTTATATAAGTACTACATATAATAAATTAAAATAAATAACAATACTTTTAATAACAACACATAACATAAGTTGAGTCGTTGTATAATATTACATAATAACACAAACCACAATCGAACTTAGAAATAATTTTATTAATCAATTTTGGTGTAAATGATGTCGTTAGGCCGCAAAAATGGTGACCTCATGTCGAGATTAACGGAATAAATGTCTAAGTTGAACCCCTTAGAATAATAGATTTTTTTAAATTTAATTTTCTTCCAATTTTCGACT
Organism: Fagopyrum homotropicum; assembly: GCA_033239125.1. Classification (NCBI taxonomy): domain Eukaryota; kingdom Viridiplantae; phylum Streptophyta; class Magnoliopsida; order Caryophyllales; family Polygonaceae; genus Fagopyrum; species Fagopyrum homotropicum. The sequence continues at coordinate 162,874,957 of BSWB01000002.1, read as the reverse complement.
TTACCAAAAAAAAATTGAAAGTTATTATTTTTGGTTTAACTGTACTAAACTGGAGTCATTGCTTTGGTACGGTGTAAGCAATATGCCAATTAATGCACTAACAGTGCCCACACATATTTTGATGTGCACCAATTTCCATGTAATGATGACTATCCATCATCTCAAATTGGGGTGCATATATGAAGGCTCTAATAAAATAATAATAATGATAAGGTGAAGATTGATATGATTGATAGTTGATTTGTGACGATTGGACTGTTGAAGGTATTGTGGTGCTGTAACATTTGGCAAAAATTTCATTCGACTTGATTGATGATGACTAATTTCAATTAGGGGTGTATGAATATAGGGTGTATTTAAGATCCGCCTTTTTTTTCTATTTACTAAAATAGAAATTTGTGGATATGCTATGAGTAGTTTACTATCACATCCAACCAAAGTCATAGACGTTGAATTCCATCTCGATCCCGTTCCGATCGCGATGGGATTTGAAAAAAAATGTGTATCCCATCCAATTCCGTCCCGTGAAAAATTTGCGGGACGGGACGCGGGACGGATACTTCCCATCCTGGATCCGTCTCGTTCCGCATAAATATAAAAATAGTATATCATACATAAATTATAATTTTTTTTAAAAATATTATATTTAAAAATATTTTTATATTTTTAAAATTATTAGTTCGATAATTTTTCATCAGTCATTCACTCATTCTTTACGACTCATTTAGTTGGATCTAAAATACTAGAGGTTATACTCTCCCTTGATTTAGTCCGCTTGTCGTCTTGCTCTGGTCCGTTCCATTGCCGCCCTTGCTCTAGTCCGTTTCATCGCCGCCCTTGCTCTAGTCCGTCCCACAATTGTAATCGATAGTTAAATAAATGTAATTTTCTGTAAATTATTTGTTGTTATTTTTTGAATGTAAATCGGTAAAACATTTTGATGTAACTTGAATTTGTTTCCAATGTATTAACTACTAATGTAGGCGTCATTAATCGATAATTAGGTATCGGGTTTTTCCCCGATCATTTGTGTCTTTAAACATGAGAGAAAACAAGCATACATATTGAATATAATCGGTGCATAATTTACGCGGAATTTGTCCCGTTCTGTCCCGTTCCACATGAGACAAGGTCCGCACAGGACGAAGAAAAAAAGTCACAAATCCCATCCCGTCCCACAAATAACTTACGGGACGGACGCTGGACGACTCCTATCATGTCCCCTACCCCTAATAATGACTAGTGATATTCAAATTACGTTTTACTTATTTTTCGTTTTGAGAAAGCTCTTAGTAAACCTCTCTCTATTTATTATAGTAAACCATTTTCCATATACTTTTATCATTTAGTAAGTGTATGTTTGATATCTATATTGGTATGAGTATGTCAAATATCTATATCAGTATATATGGGTATAAAGTATATATGAGTATAAGAGATGTATTAGCAGTTATACGTCGTGTTCACATTCTTTTCATCTACTTGTCGTGTTGAAATTAATATCACCGAATCCATTTTTAAAAGAAAATTGTATGAATTAGATTTTATTTTCATTATGATTATAAATTTTATTTAAATAATTCAAATTTTATTTATATTAGATAAAAGTACTGAACAAGAGTTGCCAAAATAAATTGAGATTATAAAATTCTTATACACTTATATTTAAACTATGATGGCTAATTTTGTCAAATATATATTGAATTTTGAAATCAAATCCTTGAGATTATGTACGTAACTTAATTTTATTATTTATAGTTAACTTTGATAAGAAAGACAAATATTTTTGAAAAGTTTTAAAAAAATTATTAACCATCAAATATTTTCTAAATTCTAAATTACTAATCATATTTTTAAAAATGTATCATTAAATTTGTTGGTTTTAATTGATAGACTGAGTCTTATCTGTATTCTCCATGGAACCCTTCCCACAACAGCAGCAATCAATCTCATCTTCCACTCATCTTCAAGCAAAAAAGAAGAAGAGGGGAAGCAGTGGCACTTCATCCACTTCGGCTTATAGTTATATTAAGAGATTAGAGCAAAATCAGTAGAAAATTAGAGAGGTAAGTGGAAGAATATTGTAATTAAGCCAAGTATAAGGATGTAATTGAAATATTAAAATTAGTATTGCTACATTTATCTGGCATGATTTTATCCAGACAGAAGAAAAAAGCTTTTCTCATATAGAACAGAAGAAAGAAGCTTACATTCAAATCAATCTGTATAAATCAGCAATAACACTATTTGTATATATCTGAGAACCATCTAATTGGGAAAAGTCTTCATCCTCTTCATAGCTTGGTGCAAAATCAACATTTTTGGGTCCAAGGTACTTGAGTATAGTCTCTGAATGGTGAAATACTTGTCTGCGATGGTTGATCATCGGTTTGCCTAGATGAACTGAGATTAGGGTTGCTATAATCCACATTACCCATCTTAAAAGAAGATTGATTATCTTCTTGAGCCCGCCACTTGGTATGAGCCCGCCACTTGGTATGAGCACCTGAGCATGCGATGTTATTATTGTCGAGATTAGGGTTGCTAATATCCACATTATCCATCCTAACCGATTGATTTTGAGCACCTAATACAAAAAATATAAGTTAGAAAAGAATGTAAAAAAAATTTAGACAATATTGTTGAATTATAAAAAAAAATACCTGAAAGTGAGCATGAGTTGTTGTTCATCTGAAAAGCACCAGGTTCGAGTCGAGATTGCGCGAAACTAATGGGATTCTGTGGTTCTTGAATACGAATGCCTCGATGCTTATTCAGCTGCTGATTTTCCCATATCAAATTCTTTAGAGATTCATTAATGGTAGCAACCTCCATGATCTTTAGTTGGACATTCTTGTAAACTCTAGACTCAAAAAGAAATTGATGAAGCCTGTAAATCAACAATACGGTTAGTGTCAATAAAAATATATATATATAAAAGGTTGATGATCTAACTACGTACAATTCGTTACAAGGATAGCCATTGGGAAGCTGGTCCGAAAGCATCCACTTCGTGTGCTTACCCGGCGCCGTTACTTCACGGTAGAACGTAGGCATTTTCTTCCCCTGTGCAAATCAAACTTAGTTGGGATATTGTCTGTATTAACATAAAAGAAGAACTTACGGTACGAAGTCATATACGTACCATGATTTGTAATACTCCTCCAAAAGATGTTGATTTAAAGTTAATTGCCATAGTATCTTCCCATGCTAATAAGAATTTCATCTTTCTAGCATATTCCTCAACTTCCCACCAGAATTTGTAATTCTTAAACGAACATTTGAAGATCAGCTCTCCATTATGAAGTACATGGGTCTTCTGAAGTAGAGAAAACCCAAAATTCAAATCAGTCAAATTTTCAAACAACTGTGTTACAGTATAGGCCTAAACAAGATAAATCAAAAATAAATTAAAAAACCGAAGGTAAGCACTGTGTTCATCAACTTCCCCTGCTTATCTTGTTACAGTATAGGCCTAAACAAGATTAAACCGAAGGGTTGTGTACACATTCAACTGAGTACATCCCAGACTAGCCAGATATAAAAAATAAATTAAAAAAATTTACCTTCCAAGGGCCGACGTGGATTGAATCTAGTCTAAAGTTGACAGACTTTTCTATATCACGTTCTTTTCGTTTCCTGTTAGAATCTGAGTTTGGATGCTTGGCTTCATCGTAGACGATGAGTTTGCCCTTTGAAGGTTCTGCATCCTGCGATTCTTGCGTCATCCTGGCCTTCTTCAACAATACAGTTATTTTAACTCTGCGCAGAGGTTGGTAAATAGGAATAGGAATAAGCAGAGACCGTGATATATATATATATATAATAACGATCCTTGTACGAAAGAAAGTAGGCGTACAATCCTATTGTAAATATTAAAAAATATTATCTTTTATTTATTTTTTTATCTATCTATTATCTCTGAATTACTAAAAGAAGAAAAAAAAAAAAAAAAAGCAGTCATGGATAGAAAACATTTGCTGAATAATCGCAACAAATCTTACTAGAAGATTTTCTTCCCCTCTGTCAAAATAAGTGAGACAGCTGGGAATGCATCCCAAAATAAGTCAAAAGTAGGTCAGCATATCAATACAAAATTGCAACAAGTCAAAAGTAGGTCAGCATAAATATTACTTATGATCACTAAATCCCTGATTCGATTAGGTTAGGTCACATGTTGCTTATGCTCCATCAGAGAACAACACATCCTCCAGCATTTTAACGCTTAATAATCAGCTACCTACCTACCTCACTAGTTTCCTACCAATTTCATATTAAAATCACAAGTTCACAATTCTAAGAACTTCACAACTCATTTGGCATCCCAAATCTTACATCAACAAAGGAAATCATACTCTGCAAGATCAGCAACATAAGCATTCGAAAAAACATCATTGATACGAAAAGAAAAAGGAAGAAACCTCTAAATCCATGTTCATAGTCTCAGCAACATGGCGCATAATGGAATGAACAAGCTTGCTCTTATTGTAGCGCTCCTCAGAAGCCTGAATATCCTCCTCAGAAACCCTACGCTTACTCAAATCAATGTAACCTTTCTCTTTGTCGACTCTTAGAACCATAACAGGCTCAATCCGTCCCACCTTAATCAAACTGTTGACACTTCGAATTCGTCGACGGGAGAGCTCCGAGAAGAGAATCATACCTTCAATATTATTGTACTCCAAAAGCGAAACGTCCGCTCCCATATCAGCAATCACCTTCACCTGAATCATCACCGCCATATCCACCTCGGGATACTTTGTTTCGTACATTCTGCACTCTAAATTAGGGCCACCTGACGCCATTACTACACAACTCGTACTTTCTAATGAACAATGGAAGGAGATTGAGGATTTAATTCCAGAAATTTGGGTGGATTGAGCAAGGAATGTTCGATGTGGCCGATGCCTTCTTTGCTTTGAGCAGTTAGGGTTTTACCACTATCTTGTCACTACTTTCTGCTTGCTGTGAACGCAGTGTTGTTTTGATAGGAAAAAACATAAAAAGAAAGAAAAAAAAATATTCATCAACAGCAGGATTCGAACCTGCGCAGGCAAAGCCCAACAGATTTCGACTCTGTCTCCTTAACCACTCGGACATATTGAACTAACTCTAATTGCGAAAGGAAGAAAAGTCCAAATTTAACAGATTCAGCTAAGTCACTGCAAACTGATTCAAATGTGTATCCTGTGAATTCGGTCTGAATGAAAACTGTGATTGAACTATAATTTCAAACCCAGCTTATGAACTTGGACCATAAAATCTCAAGATTTCACATCAAGACTTCCAATCTGCACGAATTTTTTATTTTATTAACACTAATACTCAAAACGCTCTCTTTTACTAAAACCTAAATTAGCAAACAGATTAGGTTTTGTGACGGCCATGACGGAGGAAACTCCTCCGGCGGGGCCAGGGACTACTGCAGAGAGAGTCTTGGCGAGCAACGAAGATACTAACATGGAGGATGCTAATGTAAATCAAGTATCAACAATTCTCCCTAGTAGTGAGATCAATCCCAATACTGGGGGATTACCCATCGCCGGCACCAACACGGAGGCTATTGCGATAGCAGTGACATCTCCGCAGGTCCACGTAGCTACTACATCGAAGAAATCGTCGGTGCAGGCAACAGTTCAGCAGGTTGCTCCAGTAGATTCGGAAAAAAAGGATCAAGCAGGGCCTATGGAAAAAGTAGGACAAAAGTCGTGGAGCGAGGTTCTGGGAAGTGGGAAAATAGACACCATCAAGAATGATACTATCACCAGAGAGATGCTGAACGGAAAAATAAATGTCAGCTTCCCCTTTGGTCTTGATGGCGACCCAGTAATGGAGATTGATAAGGAAGTCACAAGAGATCTTGAAGAAAGATGGAAGAGCTCCATTGTGTTTAAAGTTCTAGGATTTCCTATTGCCTTCCCGGTCATGGAAAGGAAAATAAGAGACCTCTGGAAATGTGGTGATAATCTTCAACTTATTGATCTAGAAAACAACTATTTTCTCGCACGGTTTAAAAGTGAGAACGAACTCATGATGATACTCACTGGGGGTCCATGGGCGGTGTTCGGAAGATGCCTGATCATGAAGAGGTGGACACCGGAGTTCATTACTGCAGAACCAATAACCTCAGCTCCAATCTGGGTTAGAATTACGGATGTTCCAGTCCAATGGTATCACGAAGCAATCCTTTGGAGTATGGCGGAAGGTGTGGGTTTACCCCTCATGATTGATCCAAAAACTCTTCATTATAATAGAGGAAGATTTGCTAGATTATGCATCAAAACTGATCTTAACCGTCCTCTGAAGAAAGCCATCTTTATTAATGGACGGAGATGCCCTATTGAGTATGAAGGCTTAGATACCATTTGTTTCAAATGCGGCAGATATGGCCACTTCGCGTCACAATGCAATGTTGGTGAGGGTCATGGACATAGTTCCAGTAAATCGGTAGAGCAGGTAAACTCAGGATCCCGAGGGAAAGAAGGAGTAAACTCGGAGGGAAATAACAATGAGATGGTCCAGAATCATGTACAATCGGTTCATGCTCAGCTGCCGGAAAGTGATTCCGGTTACGGACCGTGGATGATGGTGGCTCGACGCCGGAAAACAGAAAAAGGAAAGAATAGTAATAACAACCCTAATTCTGGACATACACAGAATATCACGAAGAATCAGAATATCCATGCACAAGGAAAACAGATTATTCAGAAGGGCAAGACTATCCCCTACGCTGCAAAAGGCAAAGGTGTAGTAATTGGGCTGGTGGAAGGCCCAACAAGCCAAAACAAGACTGTCAATACTGACCTAGCCTCCACAAGTAAGACCCAGTTACCCAAAGCTCCTAAAGCACCCATAGCGCATAAGGAGGCGGAGGGCCCAAAAGCATCTGCACCAAAGAAAAACAGCCCAAGTGATACAAATAAGGGCAACCAGAAGGAGGTTATATTTACAGCTAAAGCGGATGCTACAGACGGAAAAGCTGGGAACGAAACTAACAAGAAAAACCGAAGTAAAGTTAAGAATGATGCGAGAAGGGCGGCATGGAGAATTAAGAAGGCAGAGGAAGCGATAGTGTATCAAGGAGCAATCAAACGGCCTAGACAGGAAGACACATCTAACCATCATCTCACCAAGACTACAACAGTAAATCATGATACCAACAAAGAGAATCAGTTCCCCCCAGTCCCATCAGGATCCTTGGATACGGGTACTAATGGGAAGGTATCGGAGGTATGTATCCACCATGAAGATCAAATAGAGTTGCAAATCACTACAGAGTCTTTGGATCATATAGATCAGAATGTAGAGTACAATTCATCCATGGAGCATTCTGCGACAGAGACTAAGGAAGGTGATGAGACCATGACGGATTCTGTTGGTGATATAGCCAACGGTATTCTACATCAGTAGGGTACCTCTCCCCTCAGGTTATCCTATCCCTTTCTGGTTTAAATGAATTTTCTCTTCTGGAATGTGTTCGGAGCCTGTAAGAATGGGTTCCGGCGTGCTATTAAGTATTTGTGTAGGCAACATAACATCGACATCCTATCTATCTTCGAACCTCGAACCTCCGGTCATAGAGCGCAAGAAATTTGTGATCGGATGAACTTCTCGGGTTGTTTTCGAGTGGATGCAGATGGCTTCGAGGGGGGCCTTTGGTTGTTGTGGAAGAGTGAGAGTATTAATATTACTGTTAGGAAGAGCAACAAATACTTTATTCATGCTCAAGTTAATAAGGGAGCTCTCACGTTCAACTTGATCACTGTCTATGCTGCACCATCTGTTTCCCGAAGAAGGGAATTTTGGCCCAATCTGGATGAAGAAATAAAGACAATTACTGGACCCCTCATCTTGGGAGGTGACTTTAACGTCATCCGGTATTTGCACGAACGTCAAGGAGGATCCGGGCAACTCCATGCAGATTCACATATTTTCAATGATATTATTTTACAGCAAGGTCTGATTGACCTAGGATTCACAGGGCCGGAGTTTACTTGGGATGATGGGAAAACGGCAAAAAGGAATATTTTCAAGCGTCTTGATAGAGTCCTCATGAACTTGGATGGAAGACTACTTTGGCCAAACGCCCATGTGAGACACCTTGCCAGGTTTTCCTCCGACCACTCTCCCCTTCTACTCTCTTTAGATTGTCCTATTAAGTGCAGGACGGAAAGGAGACCGTTTAGGTTTGAGGCGGCGTGGTTGACGCATAAAGACTTCATCCCTATGGTAGAACAATGTTGGTTCCAGAACCCGGAGGTAAGTTTAGCTCTCCCTAATCTTAAGCGTTCGCTTATTATATGGAATAGACTTGTGTTTGGAAATATCTTTCGCAGGAAACAGGAAACAGTCAATAATCTCATTAAAGTCCAAGAGAGAAGATGTACTAGAGACTCTAGTGGACTCAAGGAAAAAGAGAAATACTTACAATCGAAGCTGGAAGGTATTCTCGAGCAAGAAGAGATATTGTGGTTTCAGAAATCCAGAGAACAGTGGCTCGAGTATGGAGACCGTAATACGTCCTTTTTTCATACATCTACCATTATTAGAAGAAGCCGCAATAGAGTGGTGGGTCTAAGAGTGGAGAATGATGTGTGGACGGAAGATAGCACGGCTCTTGAACAACATGCCGTAAGCTACTTCAAAGAACTGTATAGTCTTGAGAGTGGGCCGTCAAATAATGAAGACCATCCGTGTGCTGTGGATTTTCCAAAGATTGATAGTTCTGACTGGATCTTCCTGCAGAGGACCATTGATATGCCAGAAGTCTGGGAATCAGTAAAGAGCATGGGGGCTTTTAAAGCTCCCGGGGTTGATGGCTTTCAGCCTGTGTTCTATCATAAATGTTGGAGCATTGTTGGGCAATCCGTCAAAGAGGAAGTATCGAGGTTCTTCATCACTCAGAAACTACCCCAGGACAGTAATGATACCCTTATTTCCCTCATTGCTAAAGTAGGAAAACCTGAATTGATCAGTCAATTCAGACCCATTGCCCTATGTAATTTTAGATATAAGATTATCTCTAAAGTCCTAGTTCAACGGTTGCAAAGCATCATAGGCAAGCTTGTCGGCCCTACTCAAGGGAGTTTTATTCCGGGTCGCCTCATCCAAGATAACATTGTCCTTATGCAGGAAGTGGTGCATTCCATGAGGAAGAAGAAGACTGGGAGAAAGTGGATGCTACTTAAATTAGATCTGGAGAAGGCGTATGATAGAATCAGATGGGACTTCATTGATGATACGATTACTCAAGCTGGTTTTCCGGATGAGTGGGGAAAGATGATTAAGGAATGCGTCACTTCGGCTAGAATGCAACTTATCTGGAATGGAGAAGTCACTGATCAGTTCATCCCGGAGAGAGGTATCAGGCAAGGAGACCCTTTATCCCCCTATCTCTTCGTCTTATGTGTTGAACGCCTCAGCCACCTTATTCTCGAATCGGTCAGATTGGGTGAATGGAAGCCCATTACCATCGCTAGAGGTGGCCCAGCTTTGTCTCATATATTCTTCGCAGATGATATCACGCTCTTTGCGGAAGCCTCACTTCACTACAACATTTAGAAGCATTGATAGCGTTTGAAAAACGCTATGATATACATTAATAGCATTTTTATAAACGCTATGACAAAGCCCGCTATAATAGAGTCACAGCTTTTCATAGCGTTTGTACAAACGCTATGAAAAAGTGGACCTATTATAGCGTTTGCAGAAACGCTATGGAAAAGTTGACATTAATAGCATTTGTATAAACGCTGTGAAAAAGTAGACCTATTATAGCGTTTATCAAACGCTAGGAAAAACATGGACCTATTATAGCATTTATCAAACGCTATGAAAACATCGACCTATTGTAGCATATGATAAAACGCTATGGAAAAGTGGACATATTAATAGCGTTTGTGCAAATGTTATGAAAAAACGAAAGGGTTAAAAGCATTTTTATAAACGCTATGAAAATGGACCTATTATATAAGTGAACAATAATAGCGTTTCCTCAAATGCTATGGAAATAATGTCATTTATAGTGTTTTATAAACAATATGAAAACGCTATAGAACCCAATTTATAGAATTTTTTATAAACGCTATAAAATCTAACAATAGCGTTTTCTATAAATGGTATAGAAACTCAATAACGACATCACACAAAAGCCACATTGTTTCATTTTAAAGATTCAATAGAATACAAAACACGAGTTGTTTACCAATAGAACATAGTTTGACAATACTTATCTAAAATGAATAACCATCTAATTTCATTTCATATTATAACAACTTTGTCTAATGGCCATGCAATTGTTGTACAATCTGCATCTTTAATGCAATCTAACTCAGATGTTGCCCTCCAAAGTGTTGCATAAGGAATCTTAGATATGTTAACCCAAACTCGTACAACATTAGGACCTAAGGGCCGGAGTTTTATTTCTTGGATCTTCTGCAGTGGGATCAGCAAAGTTTCTAACTGAAGCACCAGAAGCTATAAGGGCCGCAACCATCTTCTCCTTGCAAGTGTCCACACCAGCTAAGATGGGATTAAAAAGCTTTATGTAGAAACTATGCAACCTAAAAACATTGTATAATGGAGGATGGGCAACAAGAATAAAGATATACTAAAAGAGCAACGAGAATAAATATATACTAAAAGAGTCAGTGTTGTAACTTGTCTTTCAAAAGTTCCGGCAATACCCAGTCAATGGAGGCAGATGAAGTTTATGAGCCCGTCCGAAGAGCTTCAATATGGAAGTTATAGTCCTCTCCCTTCTGCTGAGAAGATTCAGACAGTAGAACCTATACAAATTTAAGAAGCAATTCAACTTCTTCGAAAAGACCAAAGTAGTTCATTACACATTTCTAAATCAGCATGTAACAGGTAGAAAATGCAAAAAAAAAATAATAATAACATAAATAGTTGAGTGCATTCATGGCCTTAAATCTAGCCCGCATAAGTATTTTTTTCCAGTAAGAAGGTGATATAACCACAAGCATTCTCAAAACAATTTTGCTTCAACCACTTATTTTATTTCCCACTATCGAAAATAGCAAAGCATTTTGTTCTACATATACAATTCAGCTTGTAATCGGAATAAAATGCATCAACCGTACTAGTTGCGTGCCTTATTGGCCAAACGAATTTTGCATCAAACTTTGATATTGAAAAGAGATGAGCATTCGATTCTCCATTCTAAATCAGCTTTTAACAGGAAAATAAATGGAGATGCATTTCTTGTGCTTACCACTAGGATGCATAGATTTTTTAAAAAAAAAAAACAAAAAAACAAAAAAACAAAAGGGATTTCACTTACTAATGTAGCATCAGATCACGACAATATCGAATTTCAGATATGAAGATGCCTTTATTACCTCTCTGGTTTAAGATGGCACAACTCATTCTGCCATCTTTTTGATGAATTCACAAACAGATATTCCTTGATGAACGTTAACTTATGTTTAATCATCCATGCTCTCTTGTGTTCGATGAGCTCAGTATGTATATCCTTCATACAGAAACTATACTTAATAAACAAGTTACCAAATTCATAATAATGTAACTAAAAATTCAAAACATTTACAATCAAATATTTTACATAGTCACCTCGAACAACTCTGCACAACCATGAAAAGCTAAGGTCACTTTGACCTATTTCAGTTAGGGAAACAAGCAAAGCTGATTGGTTTAGGTACTCATGACTGATAAAATTTGGAGAATAAGTAGAGTAATGTTAAGCAATGGTACATCCACAACAACATCACAAATATGTGGTATGCTTATTAAACATAAATCAAATTTTTAAGAAGATAATTTCCATCCTCACAAGTAAATAGGGCATCAGCAGATCGAAGCAATTCTTCCCATTTCATCTGCAATAATTCGTGAGAGTAATCTCAAAATACTGACATTCCGAACCTTGGCACTGACATTATTAGGCTTTGAAGAAGACTCTTGACAATAGACAAGTAAATAGGGCATCAACAGATCAAAGCAAAAAGCTTAGCGGTACCGCCTTGCTAGTTGACCCTCCTTCATAATGTAATGTTGTGGAGGGAAATCTTCTCCTTTGAAGTACCTGTCCAGCATGTCCTTAACCCCTGCAGCATAGCGCAACTACACTATTTTCGGACTCCACTTAGTTTATATTCTTGGAAAACTACTTAAAACATAATAATCAAATGCTGGAAAATGAAAAGACAGTGTGGTGCCTGAAATGTGTGGGGTCATGGCATGGTTTGGCATGGATCGCCATGGGTGATCCTTTTGAGCTGGTTGAGTGTACCAGACATCACCACTATAGCTTGAAATTTGATAGATTTATTATAAGCCAACCACTCATTTAAAAAATATAAATAAGATAGAAAAGGTATATATTACCTCCTATTTGCCCACTTGAAATAGCATCAGCAACAACTTGGGCATCCATAATTGCACCACGGGCGTTGCAATTGTTTCCTTATAAGATTTTGATGCGTAACACTTGCGAAATGATGAAGGGGGTATTTTATTTCATACTAATAATTACAATGTAAGGATTACCTTTAAAAACTGTGAGATCTTAAAGCATGACACTTAATAAAGGACAAAGGGGAGTAGTTCATAAATCATATCAAATACTTGAATTTAGCCTCTGCATTTGGAATCACATATATATAAGAAGAAGAAAAAGAGCTTACTCAAAAATATCAAGGATCAGTTCAACCTCTGCAGCAGTTGGCGCTTCACGAATCTGATTCAGACAAAAGAGATAACCTGCGTTAACTTCCATGGATCAGAAAGTTCAAAAAAACATCCAAATAAGGCTTTTAATCATGCGCAGTTAACACCATTATTTCTAGCATAGCAGAAATACAGATTCAACTACATTATCAAGATCATGATGTAGTTGTTTAACTTCTGTTAGAAAAATCCATTCAAGTTTACAGAAACTTAGGACTAGATTGTTTTGAATTTGTTTCTGAGTTTGTTAGAGCCTTATAATAGCATCAATTATTCATTGAATAAGCAAGTAGATTTTCACCGTTCAAACTATAAATCTTTCGATTTTTACCCGATTGTTCAATGGGGCATTTTAACAAACAGGTGGTGTGCGAGCTTCAGAGATTTGAGAGTCGGTACACAGATGTCGCCATTAGACCCACGATTTCTAGAACAGGGAAGACATAATGACTTATATATGTCAAATATGGAGCTCTAAATTCACCAAAAATGGAGGATTCAAAAAATAATTGAAAATACCTCTTGAAGTGGTGGGTCTTGATGGATCTCTCGCAAAGGGAGGACTGAGCCAAGTGACGACTCAACTCAACAATGAAACTCGTTAATTCAAGGTTGTCGCTACTCTCCGTTTCAGTGGAGCAAACAAAAAACTATCCATGAGAGTTCAGAGGAAGGGAGGAGTGACGAAGTAAAGAAAATCCGTTGGGTTGTTGTAAGAGAAAAACGGTAGTTGGAGGCTTGTGAGAGGGAAGAGATCACTAGGAAGACGAGAAAGAGGAAGCAGGATGAGGATTTGGTAACCCTAGAGAGGTGGATGAGAAAAAATAGCGTGAGTTCAAATGGGAGGGGAACGTTCTTTCCTTGATTCTTTTCAGCTTGACGCGCTTAATGTTCGAAACTTTTTAATAGCGTTTGTTTTATGGGACTTTTTTTTTTAAGCGTTTATATAAATGTAAAACGCTATTAAACAATAAGCCTTTGTAATTTATAGCACTTGGAGCATAACCGCTATCAATTAATGCTATAAAAAGTCAATTTTGTTGTAGTGCTTGCCCCAGTGAAAGTGATTATGCGGTGTATTGATGTCTTCTGCAAAGCCTCAGGACAGAGAGTTAGTAAGCAGAAGTCCAAAATTTTCGTATCTCCCAACGTTACTCAAGATCTTTGTGTGGATATTGAACGTTTGTGTGGGGTGGAGGTTACCAAAAATCTTGGTAACTATCTAGGGGTCCCCATTCTACAAGGAAGAATCAACAAAACAACATTCAGCAGCCTCCTAGATAAAATAAACGGTAAACTTAATGGGTGGAGAGGAAAGACACTTAGTTTCGCCGGAAGAGTTACACTCACTAAATCGGTCCTCACTGCGATTCCCATGTACTCTATGGCTACATTGGCTCTCCCAAAAGGTACTTGTCTCGACATTGAAAGAATATGTCGTAAGTTTGTCTGGGGAGATTCGTTGGATCATAGGAGCTTACATACGGTCAGATGGAAGGATTTATGTATGCCCAAGGGAAAAGGAGGTCTAGGTATCTGCAGCATCACCATAACTAACAAGGCCATTCTAGGCAAGCTAGGTTGGAGATTCATAAAAGAACCGGAAAGTTTATGGGTCAAAGTACTAAAAGGCAAATACATGAGGGATACTAATACCACTTACTGTCAAGCATCTCATGTGTGGAAAGGTGTCATCACCGGCATTCAACAGGTGGTGGCTAAAGGTGCTAGGTGGTCGCTAGGAGATGGCAATAACATAAGATTTTGGATGGACAACTGGCTATCTCCTGAACCTCTCAACAATATTGCACTTCATCCGATCGGACTCGAAGAAACTGCTTACAAAGTTAGCCACTACTGGAATGAAAACAGTGGGTGGGACTGGCAGTTTTTAGATGGAAAACTACCACTTTCTCTGTCCCTAAAGCTGGCCTCCGTACGCCCCATGACGGGATTTCTCGACTCAAATTCTGAAAGCCAGCAGTACCACCAGAAGGATGAACTTACTTGGGCACACTCACAGGATGGGGAATACAGCGTGTCCTCGGCTTATAGGTTCCTCTCTAACGTTGATAACCTCCATATACAAGATGAAAGCATCTTTAAGCAGTTATGGAAGTTAAGAGCCCAAGAACGTATCAAAACGTTTCTATGGAAGCTCATGAAAGGAGGTATTATGTGTAACGAGGAGAGAAGGCGCCGGCATATGACTATGGAGGATAAGTGTGCGAGTTGCGATCGGGAACCAGAAACACTGGAACATCTGTTTCGAGACTGTAATCAAACCAAGCAAATGTGGGTTAATCTTCATGCTCATCAGAGGGATGGCCGATTTTTCACCACCTCGTTTGCATCGTGGTTGCGAGGTAACTTGTCCTCTAACACTCCCTTTAATAATTTATGCAACTGGAATGAGCTTTTTGCAGTGACCGTGTGGTGGGTTTGGAAGTGGAGAAACGAGAAGGCCTTCCGAAATGCGAACCCAGGAGATGATCGGAGTCGCCTTGTTCAAAACAAAACCAAGGAGTTCATGGATGTGTGGCGAAGGAGAACCAATAGCAAGGGCTTATGGCAGGAGAGAATCATCAAGGTGAGCTGGAACTCTCCACCGGAAGGCGTCGTGAAAGTCAATACGGATGGAGCCAAGACCAAAGAAGGCTTCTCCTCTGCAGCAGGTGTACTTAGGAATAGTGCGGGAGAGTGGTTAAGAGGGTTTGGTGTCAATCTTGGAGCATGTTCAGTTCCCATAGCCGAATTGTGGGGCGTTGTACATGGACTCAAGATTGCTTGGGAGATGGGTCATCGGTCGGTTATTCTGGAAACGGATTCTCAATTGGTGATCGAGCTCCTTAAGAAAAACTTAGCCCCTCACCACCCTCTCGCTAGTCTGGTACGTACGTGCCAAGACTTTATGAAAAGAAACTGGGTTATTCAGTTTCGACATGCCTACCGCGAGGCGAATAAAGTTGCGGATTTTATGGCTAGCTTAGCTTTGAACTTTCCGTTTGGATTGATTGTATTGAGTGACCCGCCGGAGGGTATAGTTGATCTTTTACTTGCTGATGTAAGGGGTCGGGCTATCCCCCGTGTGATTACTACTTAGCCTTCTTTCCAATTAATAAAAGCGCGTCAGATGCGCCGGAGACCACTGCCTCTCCTTCACACCAAAAAGACTTCCAATCTGCACCCTAATTTCAATCAAGACCACACAAGAAAACTTCCAACAATCTTTCATAGCTAAATAATTTCAATTGAAAACATACCAAACAGTTGCCCCAATTTCGAACCTCCACATGACATTAAGGAGTCACCTGTGCAAGAACCTTGCTAAAATTTCATGGAATTCGAACGCCCTTCTGGTTGGTGCTTCAATAATGATTGATCTCTTTCGATCCCTTTAGCTCGCTCCCAATGGCGCCGTCGCGCCGAGATTCCCCTTGATTCCTCTCTTCCATGGATGCTGTATGCAAGATTGCTAATTATATTCATTAACCCTGATGATTAGTACAAATATAAGGTATCCAGTTAGCTAGATACTCCATAGAAGTATTGACATTAAGATCTTTATTAAATACAGTGATAGGGAATTTGGGTCTATACTTCAATTTTTCTTGTTTGACTTCTGATTAAAGGTTTCTTGAGCAAATTTACGTCTTACTGCAGCTCAAGTGTTTGATGAAAAGCTTAAGAGTGTCAATTACTTAAAAAAATTTCCTGTTGTAGGAAGATATGATTATATTGCAAGTCTAATTCTGAATCTAAAACAATTGAACATGTTTTTAGCTTAAAGGGGACAAAAGACAAGGTTTGTAAGCAGATTTCTGAAAGTGCATAGGGTTATAATACGTGTTTTGAGTTCTAACATTGTGGATAAATGCACAACATAGAAACTGTATCAGCTATTGGGCAAAGTTTCCTGAAGAAATGTTCAAACAAACCTAAAGGGCCTGCACGGGCTCATGTTTTGCCTGAAATCAAATTAAATGGGCCTGACCTTGAATTCTATTCATTATCATTCAAGTAAACTCGGGCCCAATATCTTTATATAGCTGCATTCTTAGAACTAAAGTTCCCACATCGACTATACAGTAACTCACAAACTGCTATATATACCAGTGTAAACCATACACAATTGTCTCTTCGGAGACATCTGATAAAATTGGAACGATACAGAGAAGATTAGCATGGCCCCTGCGCAAGGATGACACGCACAAATCGAGAAATGGTCCAAATTTTTTTTCCAATTTTGGATCTTTAATGTAGGCCTCTTTAATCGGTATCGAGTTTTTTTTAATCATTTGTGTCTTTAAGTATGAGCAAAACAGGTGTAAATGTTGAATAGCATACTTCTTGCGGGATTAGGCCCGTCCCATCCCACTTGAGACAACGTCTGCGCGGGACAACCTCAATCTCGTCTCGTCCTATGTCCAACCCTATATTGACGGATTTTCAACCGTTTTTTTGGATATGGTTTTCGGATACCTATCGGTACGAATTTGTGTCTTTAAGTATGAGCAAAACAGGTGTAAAAGTTGAATAGCATACTTCTTGCGGGATTAGGCCCGTCCCGTCCCACTTCAGACAACGTCTGCGCAGGACAACCTCAATCCCGTCTCGTCCTATGTCCAACCCTATATTGACGGATTTTCAACCGTTTTTTTGGATATGGTTATATTATTTTAGTTTCAAGGAGGACTGATACCCTCTACAGATCTAGTGGCGTTTTGTTATTAATATAAAAAATGTTAAGTAGTGCTCAAACAATGATCAAATAACCCCTTACATCATCTGATATAAAATTCACTATATCCTCGTGCAAGTCAAATAATACAGTGATGTCAAAAAACAAATTGAAAGCAAACTATATAAAAGAAATACAACTCTATTCGACTGGCTATAAGTATATCGAATTTGGATATACTAATTTTTTTATATCATCGGATAACGTACATACTAGATTGAAAAGATGATGATTGGCGGACGAGATGTGGACAAAACTAAGCTCGATACCTATTGTGATAGTTGGATTGAGTTTGCTATTTACTAAAATTGAAATTTGTGTACATGATATCAGTCGTTAATATATCCAACCAAAACTATAGGACGTTGGAAACTGTAAAAAATGATTAATATTATTAGACCCTCAATATTTGTTAGTGATATTCTAAATACAATTTGTTTACTTTGTCGTTTTGATAAAACTCTTAGTAAACCTCTATTTATTATAGTAAACTTTTTCCGTATACTTTCATCATTTAGTAAGTGTATGTTTGATATTTATATTGGTATGAGTACGTTAAATATCGATATCAGTATATATGGGCATAAGATCGGTGGTTAGTATTTGTTTGAAGTATATAAACATAGGAATTGATATGTTTTTTCGGGTCCGGTCTATTCGTCCGAAAAAGCGTTCGGATATGAATAATGGAAGAAGTTTGACCGGACCGAAAAGCCCAACCTACCAAGTCCGGCGGGCCAGACCCGGGCATCACTCTGGACCCTACGGCTAAATGTCCGGCAGCTAATATTATTACGTAAAATATCTTAAATATAATTTATATTCTAAAAATTTATATTACAAACAAATATTTAAATATTTATTTTTTAAAAGAAAAAGAAAAAAGATATTGTAGGTCGGGCCGCCCTTCCGACCGGACGGACACGGCAGCCATCCCGGAATCCAGAAAAATTAAAAGGATATCATAGGCTCTATGGTAGACAAAATCAAATTTCTCAAATGTTGAACAAAAGTCTAATTTTCTATTCTTTATTCAAATTGTTGCTCAGTCTTTGATGGAAAAAATATACTACACCATAAACACCAAAAAAACGAGCAAACTTCCTCCCGGACCTAAGCCCTTACCAATCATCGGCAACATCTTCCAACTCTCAGACCCCGATAAAACTCACCGTTCTCTAACCAATCTTTCAAAGATATACAACCCTTTGATGACCCTTAAGCTCGGAAGCATGACAACCTTGTATCATCAACAGATCTCGCAGAAGAGATTTTCCAAATCCACGATAAATCTTTCTCAGGTAGAGGTGTCCCGGACGTGATACGAGTCATGGATCATCGTACCAAATCGCTTGCTTGGTCACACGCGACGCCTTTATGGAGATATATGAGAAAGATTTTAGTTGTTCATTTGTTTACAAAACACCAACTAGATGCTACTCAACATCTTCGCCATAAGAAAGTGCAAGAGCTTGTTGAGTACGTAAGTGAGTGATGTAAGAATGGTAGGGTTTTGGATGTTGGTAATGTTGCCTTCACAACTGGGATTAATTTGTTGTCCAATACGTTTTTCTCGATTGATTTGGCTAGGCATAACTCTAAAAATCACACGAGTTTTCGAATATTGTGAAAAATATTATGGTTTTGTGTGCAAAGCCTAATATTTTTGATTTCTTTCCCGGTATTGAGATCTTTTGCTATGTTTGGTTTAAGGCGAGAAACAGAAGGTTGCTTTCGAAAAATGTTACAGGTTTTTGATGACATTATTAACAAGAGATTATTCGTCGCTTCTACTGAGAATGATGTTTTAACAACACTACTCAAAATCAACAAATAAAACGATTCAAATCTTAGACTTTATGATATTAAGCATATGCTCCTGGTATGTTCACTCATCTAGATATTTCATATACCTTTAATAACTGGGATCTTATAACAACCCTACGTTTGATATCCTTGGATACAAGACTAGTTTGTAGCGGGAACAAACACTACTTTTGTGACGTTAGAGTGGGCAATGACAGAGCTAATCCGCAACCCGAAAAAGACGGCGAAAGCTCAAGCTGAATTGGATAAAGTAGTTAGAAAGGGCAAGTTGGTTGAAGAATCCGACAGTGAAAGGCTACCTTACTTGCAAGCAGTGGTGAAGGAAACCTTTCGGCTTCACCCACCTGGTCCTTTGTTAGTTCCACACAAATCCGAGAAGGAGGAAAGCTTGCGCGGATACGTTGTTCCAAAGGACACAGTGCTGCTAGTAAACATAAGGACTATGAGTCGAGATCCATACACGTGGCAAAACCCATAAATCTTTGATCCTGAGAGGTTTATTGGATCGGAGATCGATATGAGAGGCCAACATTTTGACTTAATCCCGTTTGGAGCAGGAAGAAGATTATGTCCGGGATTGCCGATGGCTCATAGGATGTCACATCTATTACTACCAACTCTTACTCATTCTTTTAACTGGAAGCTTGAGGGTAGGATGAGAGGAGAAGACGTGGACCTGACTGAGAAGTTTGGGATCAGCTTGTGTAGGGCTCACCCTCTCTTGGTAATCCCTTTGGCAGAATGAGATCAGGCCCGGCCCACATACAAGGACAATAGGGGCTTTTACTCCGGGCCCATTGTTTCAAGGGGCCCAATATAAAATTTAGAGTATAATATAATAGCCTTTCATTTAACCCAATAACACTAAAAAAAGAAAATAAATTAAATAAAAACTCAATCACACTCAGCAAAACTACTGTGCGTGTAACTCCTCTTCCCCATTCCTATTTCCAATTTCTCAAACCCTATATTCAATGCAGCCTTCAATTGACTTCAATGGAGGGAGGCAAAGAGGTGCACAATTTGCAACCAACGCAGGTTCTTCTTCTTTTCTCTCTTTTTCTCTACAATAAATAAATCTTCATTCATTCCATTGATTCATTCGTTCCATTGATTCAATCGTTTCACTCACCCCCAACTTTTCCAAACTTTGTCTATAAACATTCAATTGATTTGAGATTAAACTTGCAACTGACAAATATTACATCTACCGTTTTGTAGAGTTTGTGTGTGGGTGTGGGATTGCAGGATTGGTTTCAACATTTCATGTGATGTATGTTCTGTTGTTCACCGTTGAATCTGCAACATCTGCTGAGTGTTGAGATGTACAAACAAGCCAAGTTAGCCAACACTCAACAACAACAGTAAGTGCAAACTATTAACTGTCCAATTCCAATTTGTGATTTGTATAAATTTATCTATTTTGCTTAATAGCTTACTAAAACTTTCTTTCTTTTTGGTGCATAAATTTTCTTTCTGCTGAGTGTAGGCTGAACTTTGGGGTGTTGTCGTGTTGACTTGTGGTTCTAGCTTTGTTACTCAATTTCAGGTGACATCGCTCCTTATTTCCCTTTGCTAGTTTATTTCTTTTATAATTGGTTTTATATAATGTTTCCCAAAAACATTTATCTGGAAATCAAAAAAGGAAAAGAAAAGAACGTACTGAAAAGTTTATCGAATCACAAAGAGGAGCCATTCATAAGTTCTTTGTCAAACCTGTGGATCCTAACCAAAATTTTGAAGGATTAGGGGAGGATAACTATGAACAATCAAACGAAAATGTAGGTGCTGAAAATCATATAAATGTGGATATTGATTATTTGAATGAGCATGAGGATACACCTAATGTGACCAATATTGAAAACCCAAGGCTTAGTGAACAATCTATCCCTCTAAATATATATGATCCTAGATATTGGGAAAATCTTGATGATAAATCAAGAGACATTTTAGTTGAAATGGGGCCCATAAGGGAACTAAATCTTGTTTTTCCTATTGATAAACTTTCTAGACATTTTTCTTATGCTTATTATTCTAGAAAGTTGAGCAATAGAGAGATTAGTGACAGAAAATGGTTGGTTTACTCTAAACATGTGGATAAAGTTTTTTGCTTTTGTTGTAAGCTGTTCAAATCTAATAGTAACAAAAGCCACTTAGCAAACGATGGATTCAACGATTGGAGGCATCTTAGTGATAGACTTGGACAACATGAGAATAGTGTTGAGCATATGACTAATATGAAAAGTTGGAATGAACTTAGAATAAGATTGAACTTAAATCAAACAATTGATAGAGAATTGCAACAAGAAATCTCCAAAGAGAAAGAGCGTTGGAGACAAGTTTTAAAAAGAATAGTTATTGTTGTAAAATGCCTTGCTAAAAATAATTTGGCTTTTCGAGGCTCCAAAGATAAGCTTTATCAAGATAGCAATGGAAATTTTCTAGGATTTATTGAAACTATTGCAGAATTTGATGTCATAATGCAAGAGCATGTTAGACGTATCCAAAATAAGGAAATTCATAATCATTACTTGGGTCACAAAATTCAGAATGAGTTAATATCCCTTTTGGCCTCCAATGTTAAGAATTCTATCATACAGCTCATCAAAAGGGCAAAATATTTCTCTATAATTCTTGATTGCACCCCTGATGTGAGTCATGAAGAACAAATGACTTTGATAATACGGTTTGTAAACATGTCTAGCAATAAAGTGCGCATAGAGGAGTGTTTTTTGGAGGTTCTGATTGTTCATGATACATCTGGTTTGGGACTTTTCAATGAACTAATAAATGTACTTAAGTCTCTTGATCTTAATGTTCATGATGTGAGGGGGTAAGGTTATGACAATGGATCTAATATGAAGGGAAAACACCAAGGGGTTCAAAAACGATTACTTGAAATAAACCCAAGAGCTTTATATATGTCATGTGCTTGTCATAGTCTTAATCTTACACTTAGTGATATGGCACATTCTTGTGTTAAAGTTGTTTCATTTTTTGGAGTTGTACAACGCATTTATACTATACTTTCGAGTTCTACTAAACGTTGGGATGTGTTACTTAAACATGTTCCTAGCTTAACTCTAAAATCCTTATGTAATACCCGTTGGGAGAGTCGAATAAAAAGTGTTAAAGCTCTTATACTTCAGCCATCAAAAATAATGTTAGCTTTGACAGAATTATGTGTGTCTTGTGATGATGCCAAGACAAAGAGTGAAGCTGAAAGTTTAGTTGATGCATTTGAAAATTTTGAGTTTTTGTTTTGTTTGGTTATTTGGTATGACATCTTACTTAACATTAACAAGATAAGTAAGAAGTTACAAACTAAATCTATGGGCATTGACATTGCAGTGAAACAACTAGAAGGTGCAATATCCTATTTTGAAAAGTTTAGAAGTGAAGGATTTGTGTCAAGCAAAGAAATTGCCATTAGCCTTGCATCTGACATGAATATAGAGCCTATTTTTCAAACAAAGCGTCGTATCTTCAAGAAAAAATACTTTGATGAAAGTAATCACGATGAAGAAATACAATCTCCTGAAGAGTCCTTTCGACTTAATTACTTTATAGTCATTGTAGATATGGCTATTAGTTCATTAAGAAATAGATTTGAGGAACTAAAGATTTTTGAGAGTATATTTGGACTTAATTACTTGGATTTTTCAAACAATGCCATTTTTCTAAGTTTTGCACCCTATATGCAACAAAACGCTCTGAATGTCATCCCCTCCCATACCCCAAGCGGCCACTGTTACCACCTCACCTATCCCACCGGACAAACCACCGGACCCCAAATCCTATGCGGCGGCGGTGGGAGTTGCGCCAATTACCTCCGCCCCACTTTGTTGCGACTCACTCATAGAATCTCGAAGAATGAGGATTTCTTTTCCGGAGGGTACTAGAGGATTGGCTTTGGCAGAAATCGATCCAGATGTCGTCGATTTGCTTTCAGAGAAGTGGAAGACATCCGTCATTATCAAGGTGCTTGGTCGAAACGTTGCTTTCAGACTCTTGGAACGTCGGATCTACCAACTTTGGAGACCGGCGGGACTCATGACAATTCTTGACTTACCCAATGGATACTACGCCGTCCGTTTCGATCAAGAAGAAGATTTCCTACGAGCACTCACGGAAGGACCCTGGGAGATTTTCGGTCACTATATTACTGTGAGACCATGGGTGTCGGACTTCAACCCATACTGCGATCATCTACGCACCATCTTCGCTTGGGCTAGATTATCGGATTTACCCATGCAACTATTCGACGAGGCGGTATTGTATGGTCTGGCATCAGCGTTAGGCACTCCCTTGAAGGTGGACCTTCATACATTGTACGCGACAAGGGGCAAGTTTGCAAGAGTCTGTGTGGAAATAGAGCTGGATAAACCGTTAATTGGTACCATCATGATCGAAACTTCAAGAGTTCACGTTGAGTATGAGGGCCTGAATGCAATTTGCCACCGCTGCGGTTTGTATGGTCACATATATGAGAGATGCCCCCAACCTTCACCATCAACTGAAAAGGACACTCCAACTGAGACGGCCACTGCTGCCATGGAGACCAATGCTACAGAAGCACAACAACCATCACATACCGGAGCCAGTTCAAACTCAGATACAAACGGAAGCGCTTACCTCGGACCATGGATGACAGTGATACGAAAACCACGGAAAGCACCTTACAATAAAAGCACTGGCCCGAACAAACAGGATCCTCAGTCCTCCAACTCTTACCAAGTACTAGCTACCGCCGGCGACAACAATCCGGTCATTACTGCGCCATCCGGGAAATAGGAGGTCAATGTACCGATTAGTATGGCGTCAATCAATGCGGCAGTTACAACCCAATAATTTCAGCCATTAATGCGCCAGTTACGGTCCCGTCTTTGGATAGCCCTACCGAACACCAAAAAAACCTAAACGGGCCAAGACGGGTGGGCCAGAAAAATCCACCAACCAAATCATTGGGTCAACCTCATCTTCCAATCAGAAAGCCGAAGCCAATACCATTACTAAACCTATCGGCATGGTTACAGTTAGCCCTACTAAAACCAACTCGCATTCTGTCGAGAATTCAAATATACATTCCTCTCCGAACCCACCGCAACCCAGCCCTGCCATGGAAGTCGATGTCCACACTCCAGTCTCCGAACCCCACACAACTCCTCCTGATATTCGGGATGTGAACATGAGTGACGTAACAGTAACTAATACACCAACTCAATCACCACGGTCCGTTGATCCGAGCGGTTCCAAATGAATTGTCTCCTATGGAACTGTAGGGGTACGGGTAATCGACGGTTCCGCAAATCCCTCAATTACATGTTAAACCGTCACAAGATCGACCTCCTCTTCTTATTTGAAACCAAAATCTCTGGAGATATTGCAGACGAAGTTTGTTTACGTTCCAGATTTTCTAATTACGAACGAGTGGAGGCTAATGGCTTCCAAGGAGGTATCTGGCTATTGTGGAATTCCAACCAATACACTATTTCTATCAAACAGAAGGAAGTCAGCTTCATTCATGCACACATCTCCATGGGCTCTCACATCTGGATTTCTTTGGAGTCTATAACCCCCCAACGGCGACACGAAGGATGGAATGTTGGACGAAACTCAAACTTGCTATTCGAGATTGCACTCACTCTATCATGGTTGGAGGTGACTTTAATTGCGTCCTTAATCTCGAGAAAGTCGGAGGAATTTCTACTTCCCTATCTCCTGACACCGCAATCTTCCACAAATGGGTTGAGGATACTCATTTAGTTGATATGGGTTTTAGCGGCCCCCGTTTTACCTGGAACAAGGGAAGTAGTCCGGATAACAGGATCTCTAAAAGACTTGATAGGGTTTTTTGAATGGTCAGGCACGGTTGGAATGGGCTGAAGCGTTTGTGCAACACATCCCTGCTCTCTCTTCCGATCATAACCCCTTGCTTCTCCAACTTCAACCCCAGCGTAAAACTGATGTATCTCGTCGTCCCTTTAGATTCGAGGCTGCCTGGCTGCATGATCCTGATTTATTATCTACGATAAACGGATGGTGGAATCTTACTCAGAATACTGATTTGTGCAGTGCTTTGTCCATTCTGAAAGCTAAACTGAGAAGATGGAACTTTGTCACATTCGGACGAATAGAACAAAAGAAGACGACTCTGATTAATAGGCTCACTGCTATTCAGTCAGAGATTGAATCTCGTATTACGCAAGGCCTGCTCGACCTCCACGCTGATCTTCAGACCGAACTGGACACTATTCTTGATCAAGAAGACATGTTATGGCTTCAGAAATCAAGAGAAAAATATATTGTTGAGGGGGACAGAAACACTTCATTCTTTCACACGTCCACTCTGATTCGCAGAAGATTCAATAGGGTTGATTGTATTATGAATGATGAGGGGACTTGGATCTCTGATCAGCCATCTCTAGCACAAAATGCCATAAACTATTTCCAGAATTTATTCACTGAAGATATTCAGAATAATCCTGGGGGGCACATATTTTATTCGAACTTCCCACTGCTGGATACGTCAGAACGCAATAGGATTTGCCAGCCATTTACCGACCTAGAAATTAAAAAGTGTGTCTTCGCTGTGAGCCCGCTTAAGGCCCCCGGAAAAGATGGTTTTTGCGCCGCGTTCTTTCAGCAATGCTGGAGCTCAGTAGGAGTAGCTGTGACCAAGTTTGTCAAGTATTTTTTCGAAACTAATACTCTCCCACCGGGTTGCAACGAGACACTGATTTCTCTCATTCCGAAGATTAGTCACCCGAATCACATGTCCAAGTTCCGGCCCATTGGTTTGTGTAATGTTATTTATAAAATTATTACGAAACTTATGGTGAACAGACTTCAACCACTAATGGTTTCTATTGTGAGCCCCTTTCAAAGCAGTTTTATTCCAAGAAGAATGATAGAGGACAATGCTATTATCGTTCAGGAGGTTATTCATTCCCTGGTGAAGAAGAAGAGAGGGAAAAAATGGATGACAATCAAAATCGATCTCGAGAAAGCCTATGATAGGCTCTCTTGGGATTTTGTGGAGGAGACTTGCGAATTATTGGGTCTTCCCACTGTTTGGAGAAGTTGGATCTCAAGCTGCGTACGGTCTCAATCTATGGCGGTATTATAGAATGGAGAAATGTCCGATTGCTTTATTCCGTCTAGGGGGGTGAGACAAGGGGACCCTTTATCACCCTATCTCTTTGTATTATGCCTAGAACGGTTGGGGCATTATATCCAAAGCTTGGTGAACAACAGTAGTTGGAAACCAATACAGATCAAACGGAGGGCCCCAGCTATTTCTCACGTTTTTTTCGCTGATGACATTGTACTTTTTGCCGAAGCAAATCTCGAGAACCTCGCTTTGATCAAAACCTGTCTAAAGGACTTCTGTTATTGTTCTGGGCTAAAAATTAGTACGTCCAAGTCACAAATCATGGTTTGTCCGAATGTGGATGACCGACTGAGGTCCGCAATTGCATCGGCTTCTGGGTTCCCGATTGTCTCCTCTTTCGGTACTTATCTTGGCTTTCCGATATTACATTCACGCATGCGTATTGGCGATTTCAATTTTCTTGTGGAGAGGTTGAAGAATAGGCTTTCTTCTTGGAAGGGTCGTTTCCTTAGTTTCGCCGGTAGACTTACGTTAGTTAAGTCGGTTTTGTCTTCCTTCCCTACCTACATTATGCGGATGGTGAAATTGCCAAGGTCTATCTGCAAAGAGTTAGATCGGGTTTGCAGATCTTTTCTGTGGAATGATTCAGATAATGGTAGAACCATTCACTTGGTGTCCTGGGACAAGATTTGTAGACCCATCGAATTCGGAGGGCTCGGTGTGCGATCTGCGCGGAATGCCAACGACATTGCTCTCGGAAAACTTGCCTGGCGTTTTCTACAGGATAGAGATAAGCCCTGGACTAATTTGATTGCTTCAAAATATGGTCTAAACAACATTCGGGAATTCATCGATTGTTCACTCTCTAGAAATGGGTCCTACATCATGAAGGGTCTCCTTTGGGCAAGAAATCAAGTCCTTTCCAAAGGCCTTAAATGGATTGTCTTTAATGGCTCGTCTGCCCGTTTCTGGACCGATCTTTGGTGCGGAGATCGGCCCCTTATTGAGGATGTCATTAGGCGACCGCCGGAGGATTGCTGGACCAATCGGGTCGCCGATTTCTGGATCCCTAAGGTGGGGTGGGACTGGAACAAGCTCAGTAGCCTACTCCCGACGCAGTCCCTGTTTAACATCGCTAACATCCCTCTGCAAATAGAAGACGAGCTGCCGGACTGTGTAGCATGGAGGGAGGAACCCAATGGCATGTATTCATCTTCATCAGCTTATCATGCGGTTATTTGCGCAACGATTGCGGCCCAACCGTGCAGCGCCTTATTCACTATTATTTGGAAGATTCCCATCCCTGAACGTATACGAACTTTTCTATGGATCGTGGCCAAAGGTAAACTGCTAACCAACGCTGAGAGGTTCCGGCGCCATCTGGCTGTCTCTGATCAATGCCCGATCTGCTCCAGCCCTTGTGAATCACCCACCCACCTATTTCGTGATTGTCTAGGAACTTCCACCATGTGGACATCTCTTGTCCCTGTTGAACTCCTTGAAGGTTTTTTTCGGATCTCGAGCATTCCTGGTTACTGCGTAATCTCTCCGACTCTAACCGGTACGCTCAGGATACCCAGTGGAACATTATTTTCGCTACTGCCTTATGGTGGTGCTGGAAATGGCGTAACTCTTTTGTGTTTCGCAACGCTGCCTACCCTCCCAGACGCGATTCTGTCGTCATTGCTCATGCTAAAGGCACCTGCGTTGCCTTTAAAAGATTACATGATAAACAGGTGCTGCGAGAGAGCTTCCATTTACCTGTCTCATGGACTACCCCCGAGGATGGATGGGTTAAATTAAACACCGACGGGTCTGTTGTCGGATCAGGTAATGCGGCCACTGCTGGGGGTTTAATTCGTGATCCGCTCGGTCGGTGGCTCGGAGGGTTCGTTTACAATATTGGCTCGTGTACGGTTCCTTTGGCGGAGCTCTGGGGGCTTTACTCTAGATTAAGGCTTGCATGGGATAAGGGTTTTCGCAAGGTTTCGGTCGAGATTGACTCTGATCTAGTGGTCAGACTAATCAAGAGGAACATCAGTATAACACATCCACTTTATAGCCTGGTGTCCCGATGCCAAGACTTCCTACGTAGAGACTGGCAAGTCCGGTTTCGTCACATCTACAGGGAGGCTAATTGCTCAGCTGATTGTTTGGCTTCTTTAGCTTCTGATTTTCCGTTAGGTTTTTTTATTCTTGATACCCCTCCGACAATTTTAGCTCCCATTTTGATGAACGACGCCCGAGGAGTAGCGACCCAACGGCTTATCCGATGTTAGCTCTTTTTCTTATTTATATTCGACGATACGAGTAAGACCATGGTCTTTCTCGTCTCACTTACCAAAAAAAAAATATTTGGATAATGATGATCTTAGAGAATGTTGTATTAAATTTCATGCTACTTTTTCTTATGATAATGTGTCTGATCTTGATTTAGAGGATTTTTTTCAGAACTGAAAGTATTGCAGTGTAGCTTACCTGATGTGTTGATGTCAACTACAGAAATGTTGGAGTTTGTCAAAGCTACAAATTGTTATCCTAATGTTTCAATTGCTTTTTGTATCTTATTAACTATACCTATAACTGTAGCATCAACTGAAAGAAGTTTTTCTAAGTTAAAATTACTGAAAAACTACTTGAGATCATCTATGTCACAAGATAGATTGAATGGTTTAGCTATTTTAAGTATTGAGAAAGATGTGCTGGAAAATTTAGAGATTGATACTATTATAAATGACTTCGCTTCTAGAAATGCTCGAAGAAAGCATTTTACATGATCATTTGTGTTTGTTCTGTTACAGGTGATACATGCTAAGCCTTGATTCTGGATGCGTGATGTTGGTGCTCATGATTTGTGCTGCTGGAGAGTTAATTTTTCTTGCCATTATATCTAGGTGAATGATATTGAACATAGAACAAGGATGATATTTGTTTTTTTTTTTTGGTAATGTCTACGAGGCCTGCAGCCTTAACGTAGTTTTTATTTAGAAAACAAGAAAGGCTAACAAGACACTAGCCTGCGGGTCGCCACTCCGCGGGCATCGTTTTTCAAACTCGGAATTACAGAAGTAGGTGGATGCTGAATGTAAAAATAACCTAAAGGATAGGAAGCAGCAAGTGTGGCCATGTGATCGACAACAACGTTAGCTTCACGATAAATGTGTCGGAATTGGACCTGCCAGTTCCTACGAATGAAGCCTTGGCACCTGGATACCAGACTAAATAGGGGGTGATAAGTCGGGACAGATCGAAGCACCAGTTTGACAACCAATTCAGAATCTATCTCGGCAATGATCTTCCGATAACCCTTTTCCCATGCCTGATAGAGACCCGCATGAAGACCCCAAAGTTCAGCCATGGGAACCGAGCATGGGCCAATGTTCATAATGAACCCGCACAACCACTGTCCATGTGCATCTCTAAAGGCCCCGCCAGCAGTAGCGGACCCAATAGAGCCCCTGACCGACCCATCCGTGTTGAGTTTAATCCATTCCTCGGGAGGTGCGTCCCAGTTGACAAAGGATAAGACCTTCTTTCTCAAATTGCAACCAGTTATGTGTTCCGCTCTCGCCCGGATAACGCTTCGAACATATGAGACAATAACATGCACTCTGTTGGTAGTGGAGGAAGCTCCCCGAAATATCGCTTCGTTCCTCCACTTCCAACACCACCAGACCGACACCGCAAAGCATAGGTGCCATGGAATATCCCCCAGGATGACAGTATTGCAAGAAAGATTCACCTTAAGCCAAGCTTGGATATCGAGATTGAAAAAATCTTTGATGAATTCGCTTGGTTTGAAAATAGACCAAATAGTGGCAGTAGGAGGGCAATCTCGAATAATATGCAGAATGGTTTCCGAAGTTCATGTGCAGATATGGCAACTACTATCCGTAGTAATATGACGACGGGCCCGTTCAGCATTCGTTAACAACCTACCATGGCACACAAGCCAAAGAAAAGTCCGAATCCGTTCAGGTCCGCCCACAGACCAAATAGTTTTGAAGATGTGATTTATAAGATCAAATCGAGTATCAGGTTGGACGGAAGCTGAATACGCAGCTCCACTTGTGAAAGCCCCATCCGCGGAGAGCGTCCAAGACAGTTCATCGGACTGAAGAGAGGACTCCGATACAGAATTCATTGCAATGTTTAGCAGTACCTTAGTAGGGAATGAGGAGCCTATTCTGTGCCAATCCCAACCAGAGCCGCAAATCCAGTATGAATAAACAGTATCCGACAGAGAACAACCTCTAGGTAATAAGGCGGCGTCGGTGCAGATAGGGTGGTCGCAACACCACCGATCGGTCCAAAAACGAGTATACTGTCCATCGGAGACCACCCAGCGCACTCCGTTCTTTAGCACATTTTCTTTGGCCCAGATAATCCCTTTCAGGATGTGTGACCCGCGTTTATTGATGCTGCAATCCATAAACTGTCTAATATTTCTCAGTCCATACTTTTGGGAAAGGATTAGAACCCATGGGGCACCGTGATGTTGAGTAAATCTCCATGCAAGTTTACCCAGGCCCAAAGCATTAGCAACTGAACATGCTCGAAGCCCCAATCCACCTCGATCGAACGGCCGACAAACCGTCTTCCAAGCAACAAGGTGAGTACGCTTTTTGTTCTCACTATCACCCCAAAGGAAAGAGCAACATATCCGATCAAGTTCCTTGCAAATTGATGCCGGTAGTTTAACGACCCTGGATATGTAGGAAGGGAATGAGGATAACACCGACTTGATAAGTGTTACACGACCAGCAGTACTCAACAGCCTCCCTTTCCACGTCGCCAGTTTGTTCTTCGTTTTATCGACCAGAAAGTTGAAATCAACCTTCCTCATTCGGGACTGCAACATAGGAAATCCAAGATACTTACCAAAATCCGCAACAATAGGAAAACCCGAGAAGTCTTGGATATTCTGTCTCAAGGTACTATCCACATTAGGTGATACTGTTATATGGGACTTAGAGCTGCTCACCTTAAGTCCAGACGCTGAGCAGAAGTTCTGAAGACAATTCATGATGACTGAAACATTATCCATGGTCGCCTCCGCAAATAATACGATGTCATCAGCAAAGAAGACATGTGAGAAACTCATTCCCCCTCGAGAAGCTTTAAGCGGTTGCCAAAGTTTGCTTTCAACCAACTGTTGGATTGCATGGCTTAATCGTTCCAGACAAAGCACAAATAGATATGGAGAAATAGGATCGCCTTGTCTCACACCCCTTGATGGTATGAAACTGTCCGTCATCTCACCATTCCATAACACCGACATCGATTGAGATCTAACACATGATAAGATCCAATCAGTCATAGTCTTAGGTAATCCGGCTAATTTGCAAGTTTCTTCAACAAACCCCAAGACAATTTGTCGTAGGCTTTCTCAAGGTCGATTTTTATAGCCATCCATTTCTTACCCGACTTTTTGCGAACAAGGGAATGGAGAATCTCTTGTACAATAATAACGTTGTCTTCAATCATGCGTCCGGGGATAAAACTGCTTTGGAACGGACTAACCAAGATATTCATAAGAGGCTGTAGTCTTGACACAAGGAGTTTTGATATCAGCTTGTACTTAACATTACACAATCCAATGGGACAAAATCCGGATATATGATCAGGACTACTGCTCTTCGGAATCAGCGAAATCAGAGTTTCATTACAACCAGGCTGGAATGTGCCAGAATTGAAGAAATCTTTAACAAATTTGAGTAACGTTGGACCAACCGTAGACCAAGCTTGCTGGAAAAATATTGCGCTAAACCCGTCTTTTCCAGGAGCCTTAAGAGCCGGCATTTCAAAGAGACATTTCTTAATCTCCTGATCTGTGAAAGATTTACAAAGGTAGGAGATATCAGTTTCAGAGAGGACCGGGAAGTTAGAAATATACGAACCTTCAACGATGAGACTAGCTGGATCAGCAGTGAATAACTCCTTGAAGTAGCTGCGTGCATTTTGTCTGAGAAGTGTGGGGTCGGAGATCCACGTGCCAGCGTCATCTTTAATACAATCCACTCTATTAAATCTTCTTCGTACCATTGTACTTGCGTGGAAGAATGCGGTGTTCCGATCACCTTTCATGATAAACTTTTCACATGATTTCTGTTTCCAGAGAGCTTCCTCTTGGTCGAGCACTAGTTCAAATTCCGTCTGTAATGAGGCATGTAAGTCTAGTAGTCCCTGGTTCAGATTTGACTCAATCTCGCATTGTACTGCCATCAGTTTATTGAGAATTACATTCTTCCTGGTTTCAATCCTCCTAAATGAAAGTTCATTCCACTTTAATAATCTACTTTTTAGTAGCATGAGGGCCTTGCTCAAATCACTTTCACCACTGCTCCAGGAATCCTCAACGACATTTAAAAACTCCGGATGGGTTACCCAAGCAGCCTCGAAACGGAAAGGTCTTCGGTTTCTATTAACTTGTCTATGCGGAAAGAGTTGAAGTAAAATCGGATTGTGATCTGAGGAAAGGGCCGGGAGATGCCGAATAGAAGCTTCGGGCCAAGCAATCCTAGCAGAACCGCACATGAAGGCACGATCCAGTCTTTTCGATATTCTGTTAGTTTGAGAGACACCCCTATTCCAAGTGAATCCGGGTCCGCTGTACCCCATATCAATGAGTTGAGTTTCATCCACCCAATTCTGAAAAGAGCCAGTATCGGCTGATAGAGACTTAGAGATTCCACCAACTTCGGACAACGTCAGTACACAATTGAAGTCTCCCCCAACAATCACCGGTCCGGAGCAGTTAGTCACAACACTTAATAATTGATTCCAGCATCCCACCCGTCTTTGCGATGTTGGTGGATTATACACAGCAAAAAGGTTAAGATGTGTGTGCTATAAAATCAGACACCTGAATAAAACTGGTTTCTTTCAGTCGAACGGAGATAGTATGGAAAGTGGAATTCCATAGCATCCAAATTCCACCCTCAAAACCGTTAGCCTCGACTCTCTGAAAGTCAGTAAATTTGGAACGGAGACATACTTCATCAGCAGCACTTCCAGAGATTTTGGTTTCAAACAAGAAGAGAATGTCTATTTTATGACGATTGACCATATAGTTCAAGGCTTTGCGGAATCGTCGGTTCCCCGCGCCCCTACAGTTCCAAAAGAGTGTATTCATTGGGGATGTTCCGAAGAAGCGGTCCCAGTTGACGATGTGATAACCGCAGGAATGGAAGCCTCACCCATCTGGATATCGGATCGATCAGGTGGTACTGTGGAAGAAGCCAGAATAGGATCGATCGAATCGATGTCCATTCGAGGTGAGGTTTCATTATTGATCCCATCGGATCGAATAGCAGGAGATGTCGAAACAGTTGCGTGTATGTCAGTTCCTGTAGCCGGCACAACCCTAGTGATGATTGGAACATGAGATGGTGGGGCAGGAATAAGTGGGCTGGCAGATGGGCCCGAAGACTGAATCATAGGAGAGGATGACAAGGTTTGGCCCACAATTTTAGCTCTTTTCGGATTCTTTTGGGAATGATTAGGGTTTGCTTGAATACTGGCCATTACTGATACAGGTGTGGGACTATTGGAGCCATCATTACCATTAATACCTGTAGTATTAAGGATAGTTATTGCATCTTCAGTAACAGTCGACGGTTTCTCTACACGGTTAACATCAGCACTGACCTCTCCGCTCCCCTCGCCGGCGAGCACTTCGAACTGGTTGTGCGTATCAGTGTCCCTGTGTATGGGATGTTTGCCAGAAGGATTACCCCTTGATTTCCTGGGCCTTCTTGTGACAGACATCCAAGGACCAAGATAAGTAGGTTCCTGGCCAGAGAGTGAGGTCGTGGCAGATTGACCCGGTGGAGCACCATTGGTATCGTCTTGCTTGTGACCTTCCGAAGTGTCAGTAGATGTTGTCTGTTCAGTATTTAACATGTCCTCTAATTGGCGTTGTGGGCATCTCTCAAACCCGTGACCATACAGACCGCACTTATGACAGATTGAGTTTAAGCCTTCGTACTCTACGTGGACGCGAGTGTCCCCAATCAGAATAGTACCAATGAGTGGTTTGTCTAATTCAATTTCAATACACACCCGTGCAAACTTTCCTCTAGTTGCGTACAACGTGTGCAGATCAACCTTCAACGGGGTGCTCAGTGCTGACGCAAGTCCATAGAGAACGCCTTCATCATAGAGTTGCATTGGAAGTTCAGAAAGCCTAGCCCATGCAAAGATGGTCCTTAACTTATCCATATACGGGTTAAAGTTCGCCTCCCATGGGCGAACAGTGATGTAGTGCCCGAATATTTCCCATGGCCCTTCCGTGAGAGCACGCATGAAGTCTTCTTCCTAATCAAACCGAACTGCATAGAAGCCATTGGGAAGGTCGAGAATTGTCATTAATCCCATAGGCCTCCATAGTTGGTACAACCGACGTTCTAGTAATCGAAAAGCAACATTCCTTCCCAGCACCTTTACAATAACAGCCTTTTTCCATTTTTCCGATAGTTGTTCGATCACCTCGTCATCAATTTCAGCAACTGCTAAGCCATTTGTTCCTTCGGGAAATGATATTCTCATTTTCCTTGATTCAATGAGCGAATCACAACAGAGGGGAACGGAATTTGGCGGTAATTTACCGACTGCAGCAGCATAAGACTTAGCTTCAGGTGGTTTATCTGGTGGTCTTGGTGGCGGAGGTGAAGAAGCG
Source organism: Fagopyrum homotropicum (assembly GCA_033239125.1). Lineage (NCBI taxonomy): Eukaryota > Viridiplantae > Streptophyta > Magnoliopsida > Caryophyllales > Polygonaceae > Fagopyrum > Fagopyrum homotropicum. Next base: position 162,839,887 of record BSWB01000002.1, on the reverse strand, counting down.
GAGGCAGGAGGCGGTGGAGCACTGGGAGAGTTCATAACATAAGAGTTGGAAATTATAATTGTATCATAAATCAAGGATGATATTTGTAGTGTGGCTTTACTGTTGTGTTTGTAATGCCAACATTAATCCTCCACTTTTGGTCTAAATGATCATTTTTTATGGTTAATAAATGTTCTAGGTCTAATGTGCTTTTTTTTTGACAAATGAAAGTTAATTTATATGATATTTTTTTTTATCTTTAGATGAAAATATTTTTTTTAATATTAATGAAGACAGTTTGTATACATTGAGGGCCTCAACTTTGTATTCGCACCGAGGCCTCTATTATGTCAGGGACGGCACTGAATGAGATCATCAATTATCGATGGTTGTTGTTCTTCTTCTGTGTTTGCTTGGTGTAGTTGTATGTCTTCTTATGTTTACAGACTACGCAACTTTGTAACTTTTTCTCTAACAAATAATAATAATAATGAGTGTTTTCGAATAACCTCCAGAAAATTACAACATAAATAAGCATCACTGCATTAATATAATAAATAATGTGAAGAAGAGTTACAATATTCTTTCTTCGTAATCAAATTGATCAAATCCTTTATATATATATATATATATATATATATATATATATGAAGAATAACCATAAGTTATAATTTACACCCAACAGAAGAAAAGTATCAAGAACAAACTAAACAAACATGGCATTGTAAATTTTGGAACTGAATTATGAGGATGCTCACATTCTAACCTACATTACGTATGACTTTGATTCCTTAACATTGATTCTATGTATTGCTCTTTCTAAATGATCTTATCGATGTATGGAGCAAGAGTTGACGTGCGCGATTCGTAATAATGCGAAAAAAGAGGTACACTTCATTTGATCACTTCTCTAGTACAAGCATAACAATGATAAAACTCACCGCTCTCTAGCCAATCTTTCAAAGATCTACGGTCCTTTGATGACCCTTAAGCTCGAAAGCATGACAACCGTAATTGTATCATCAAAAGATCTCGCAAAAAGAGATTTTCCAAATCCATGATAAATCTTCTCATCTAAAAAATTCCCGGATGTGATGCGAGCGATGAATCGTCATAACAAATCGCTTGCTTGGTCACACACGTCGCCTCTATGAAGAAATCTGAGAAAGATTTGGTTGTTCATTGGTTTACAAAACACCAACTAGATGCTACTCAACATCTTCGCCATAAGAAAGTGCATGAGGTTGTTGAGTACGTAAGTGAGTGTTGTAAAAACGGTAGGGTTTTGGTTGTTGGAAACGCTAACTTTACATTAGCGCTCTCGATTAATTTGGCCAAGCATAATAATGAAAAACCACATGAGTTTTTAAACTTTGTTAGAAATATTATGATTTTGGTTACAAAACCTAATAATTCTGATTTCTTTCAGGTATTGAGATATTTCGATTTGTTTTATTGAAGGATAGAAACTAAATGTTGTTTTCGAAAAATATTACTCGTTTTTTATGATATTATTGAGAAGAGATCATACGTCATTTCTACTGAGAATGGTGTTTCAACAACACTGCTCAAACAACAAAGAGAACAATTATGATCAAGAGTCTTGATGAAATTATGCATCTATCCATAGTATGTTCACTCAGCTAGATATTTCTTCTTCTTTCAACATCTCTTTACATAAGTGTGTACCCATTGGGTCATTTGCTTGCATTGCAACCATTTGGTGGAGTATTTGGTACTTTAGAAACAAAATCATTGGTAATGAACCCGTTTGGTCATTTAACAAGATCATCTCCGTTATCAGAGATCAAATCCATAAGTGGAAAAGCAACACCCTTGATGAAGATGAATATGATAAACACCAAAAGAATGTAAATCTCACCCCAAGAAGAAAAAAAAAACATAATATTAAATGGGATAAACCAAAATCAAGCTTTTCTAAACTAAATTTTGACGGATCTAAATTAGATTCCGGATGTACTTCTATTGGGTACGTGATTTGAGACCACAATGAAAAAGTCGTAAGCGTTGATGCAAAGAAAAATAACTTCAACTCGGTCTTAAAGGTTAAAGTTTTTGCCCTTCAATTAGGCCTTCACGAGGCAATCAAATTGCAAATCAAAAAGATCGAAATCGAAGGGGACCACTTATGTGTTATTAAAACACTTGTTGGAGTTGCCAAGATCTAGATGATTATTTTCGACTTCAAACTGGACCTCTCATTTTTTTTACGGAGTTCATATTAGGCATGTTTCCAGAAAAGTAAATTGTATTGCAAACCAATTAAGTCATCTGGACTTTCGACACCCAACACCAATTTTTATGACGATGTTGAACTTTGTGTTCACATCCGCAAGACATTCTAACCGCTTTACATTATCAAATAAATAAAATAATTAAATAATTAAATAAATAAATAAATAAAAATGTTTTTCTTCTTCGGAATAAAATTGATCAGAATATGAAATTTTGAACTAAACTATGAAAATGCGCACAAATCATACGAGAAATTGAGCATATCCTCACAATCTGAGCTACATTACGTATGATTTTGATTTCTTAACATTTACCGATCGAACAATCTACTTCAATTTGGCTACTGCCGGAAACAAATCTACTTCAATTTGGCTATCAATTGCGGTCGCTCCTCTAATGTTTGCAAATCAAATTCGGTTCCGCGAGAGCCCTGACAGCGATTGAGGTAATCAAATTCGGTTCCGCGAGAGCCCTGACAGCGATTGAGGTAATCAAATTCGTCCGACTTTCTCAAGCTTGAATTATTCCACTAAATAGCATGCAAAAGATGAAGCAACTCGCCTTAATGTTCCTGATGGAGGGTGAATTTAGGGTTTTCGATTGACTTGCGCGATTCTTAATAATGCGGAAAGAGGTACACTTCATTCATTCAGTTCTCTGGTACAAGTAATTTGTATGTTTCTACACAGCGATTGTTCATCTAGTTAATTAAAAACGTGTTCAGGCCCACCATTTTCATTTCTGTTCCAATTTCAAAATCATCATAATTACTCTGGCCCATTGGTGTCAGATTTTCAAAGTTTGTGCATTCGCCCATGTGGTATCGCCAATCAATTTGATTCTTCCTCGTGAACTCGCGAAACCAATCACCACCATCTTTCAAATCTCTATGCATTCAAAACCTGGATAGATTCTCTGAAAGTCCATACATCCTTTGATACATCTTATAATGGATTGCAAAATTGCACTCCTGCTTGCTTTTTCATGTTTATGTCTTCACTTCCTAAAGCTTTGTTTTTCAAGCAAACAAAATTGGGGCAAACTTCCTCCAGGACCAAAACCCTTACCAATTTTTGGCAACATTTTCCAAATCTCTGAAAACCCACTCCATTCACTAGCCAGTCTATCAAGAATCTATGGCCCTCTGATGAGCCTTAAGTTAGGAAGCATCATAACAGTAGTTATCTCATCTGAAGATGTTGCTAGAGAGGTCTTTCAATTACATGATAAATCCTTCTCAGCTAGGCGAATTCCAGATTCTGCTAGAGCATTGAATCACCATAGCTATTCAATGGCTTGGTTACCAGTGTCGCATCAATGGCGAAATCTGAGAAAGATTTCAGCTGTCCACTTGTTCACGAAAACCCAATTGGATGCCACCCAACTCCTTCGTCAAAAGAAGGTGCAGGAACTCTTTGAGTATGTAAAGGATTGCTGTAAGAACAGTCAAACTGTGGATATTGGCAAGGCTGCCTTCACAACATCGCTTAATTTGCTGTCAAACACGTTTTTCTCAATTGATCTGGCTACCCATGACTCTGCTTCATCACAGGAGTTCATGGATCTTGTGCATGCTATGTTTATTGTTGCCGGAAAGCCCAACATTTCTGATTTTTTCCCTGTACTAAGTTATTTTGATCTGTTTGGTATAAGACGAGAACTAGAAGGTTATCATCACAAAATGTTTGCTGTTTTTGATAAAATTATTAGGCCGAGGTTATCCACTGACCCGTCATCGCCATCTACTGAGGATGATGTTTTATCAACACTCCTCAAAATTAGCAAAGAGGATGATTCTGATTTGAGTCTTGATGATATTAATCATCTTCTTCTGGTATGTTTACTAAGATATTCCTACTTTGACATATCTTCCAATATGTAGCTTTTATATTATGATCTAGCTATTTTCATTACACCTGAATTGTACTTACTCAGATACTTCATCTTCTTAGAGCATCTGTAACGAGGATTCTGATTTGAGTCTTGATAATTTTTTTTATCATCTTATGAACCTGAAACATTGATGCTTTCTCTTACAAGCTATGGTTAAGATATCTGTAGGAAATTGGAAAACATGATGATTGTACTATGTGTTCGGTTTGCTTTGGATACAGGACTTATTTTCCGCAGGAGCAGACACAACCTCTAGCACATTAGAATGGGCAATGACGGAGCTACTCGTGAACCCAGCGAAATTGGCTAAAGCTCAGGCTGAAATGGATGATGTCCTTGGGAAGGACATGGTTCAGGAATCTGACATAGGAAGACTGCCTTACTTGCAAGCAGTGGTGAAGGAAACCTTTCGGCTCCATCCACCTGCACCGTTGCTCCTGCCTCATAACTCCGTGAATGAGGTAAATTTGTGTGGTTATGATGTTCCCAAGAGCACACAATTGCTAGTTAACATATGGGCTATGGGTCATGATCCCAATACGTGGATGAATGCTGAAATCTTTGATCCTGAGAGGTTTATGGGGTCGGAGATTGATGTTAAAGGTCATCATTATATGCTGATGCCGTTTGGAACTGGTAGAAGGATATGCCCAGGACTACCGTTGGCTTATAGGATGTTGCATCTAATGTTGGCGACTCTTCTTCAGTCTTTTAACTGGAAGCTTGAGGGTGAGATGAGAGGAGAAGACGTCGACATGACCGAGAAGTTTGGAATGAGTTTGCACAAGGCCAAGCCTCTCTTGGCAGTTCCTCTGGTAAAATAGTATATTATCAATGATGCTTTGGAGCAGCTCTAGCTTGTTTGATTGTCATGCATCTTTACCAGTCTTTCTTTTATATACAAGTACGTACAAGCTTCTTACAAACACAGATTTTGAAGCAAATCACTTTGTCATAGGCAACTCATTAAAATAACCTTCAAACTAGATTTATATTCGTTTGGAGCAGCTCTAGCTTGTTTGGATTGTTCTTAGTCTGTTGTCTATGCACTTCGATTGCTTTGTGGAATGAGGCATTCTTCGCTAATCAAGGATGCTCTGATGCTCAATCATCCTCTGAAGAGAGAGAAATTACTTTCCGAAAAGTGTTTCATCAACAATTTCAATGCAGACGATGATCAAATATGTTGATTCTAAGCGTAAGCGCCACATTCAAATTCCAAGGTCCGCCCTTGCCTGAAACAAATCAAATTTGGCTCCGCGCTATCTTGCAGCAATTGAGGTATCCAAATTCGTTCGATATTCTCTCAGGTTTCATATTTTCAGTTCAAAACTTACCACTCTTTCATTTGTCAGTACCTCAGCTGCTTGTGTGTGTCTTACTATCATTCATTAGAATTATAGTGTGGTAGTTGGCTTGATTTATTTATTCTTTTCCATGAATATTCCAACTTTGAGATCTGTTAGACCGAGTCATACGGGATAGTCTGTAACTACAATACCTGTGCATATCTTCCTTAATATTTCTGCATATCAGTTAGCATTTGTATTATATTTTCAGCCAGATAATGAATATACACTCACGCTTTTTGATTCATATTTACAAATCTCACAAGGTCGCACTTTTTGAAGTTCAGCTCCGCGTTCAGGCTCTACAATTGTTTATTCATACAAATCTCACAAGGTCCCACTAGTCTCATTTTTTATTCTGATTTATTTTCACGCTAAACACATGATCTGTCTTAATATTATATTGAATTAGCAGACAAAGCTGCGTCAAGGAAGCTGCTTGGATCATCACTTTCTGTATATTTATAAACCTGTTGAGATTTCCTGAGCTCAGACAAAGCCTTTTGGATGCAAATGGATTACAAAATTCCTCTCTTTCTTGCTTTATCATGCTTATGTCTTCACTTCCTACATATATGTATTTCAAGCAAACGAAAATCGAGCAAACTTCCTCCAGGGCCTAATCCCTTGCCAATTTTCGGCAATATCTTCCAACTCTCTGATAATCCTCATCAATCACTAACCAGGCTTTCAAAAATCTATGGCCCTTTGATGACCCTTAAGCTAGGAAGCATCACAACCATAGTTGTCTCATCAATAGATATTGCTAGAGAGGTTTTTCAAACCCATGATAAATCCTTCTCTGCCAGGAGAATACCGGACGCCGCACGAGCATTGGATCACCATAAATATTCAATGGTTTGGTTGCCATTGTCGCCTTTATGGCGAAATCTGAGAAAGATTTCAACTGTTCACTTGTTCACTAAGCATCAATTAGATGCCACCCAGGTTCTTCGTCATAAGAAGGTGCATGAGCTTCTTGAGTATGTAGGAGACTGTTGTAGGAATGGTCAGGCTGTGGATATAGGTAGGGCTGCATTTACAACAACACTTAATTTGCTTTCTAACACCTTTTTCTCATTTGATCTGGCCAGTCATAGTTCTGAAGAATCACAGGAGTTTCTGGATCTTGCCCATGCTATAATGGAAGTTCTTGGGAAACCTAACTTAGTTGATTTTTTCCCGATTCTAAGCTATTTTGATCCGTTTGGTGTGAGGCGAAATGCAGAAGTTTACTTTGGCAAAATGTTTGCTGTTTTTGATGATATTATCAAGCAGAGATTATCAACTGATGACCCGTCATCTCTTTCCACTGAGGATGATGTTTTAGCAACACTCCTCAAAATCACCAAAGAGGACGGTTCAGATTTGAGTCGTAGTGATATTAAGCATTTGCTCCTGGTAAGTTTACTAAGCTATTTCTTCTTTGATATATCTTTGAATATGCAACTGCTATTTTGTCCTTAAGAACCTGAAATATATGGGAAGCTAACATAAGAGTACCCAAAACATTGGTTATTTAGCAGTAGCATACCATCATAATGGTTTCTAAAAACCGGAAGAGACAAAGAAGGTTGTTTAGTATACTGTTTACTTAGAAATGTATAAAATTTCAAGGTTTGGTTGAATTTTTTTAGATATATTATGGAAATAAAGATTTAAGTAAAAAATGGAGGTTAAGAAACGACTGTTCTTGGAAGAGATAAAGTGATAAGGTGTAAAAAAAACTGGAATAAGAAACCAGTAACGTATATGGCCTAATGATTGCGGTATCTGTTTGGTTATGCAGGACCTATTTGCTGCAGGAGCAGACACGACCTCTAGCACACTAGAGTGGGCAATGACAGAGCTACTCCGCAACCCGGAAGAGATGACAAAACTTCAGGGTGAACTGGATGAAGTCCTTGGCGTGGACAGCCTGGTTCAGGAATCCGACATTGAAAGGCTACCTTACTTGCAAGCAGTGATGAAAGAAACCTTAAGGGTTCACCCACCTGGCCCGTTGCTAGTTCCCCACAAATCCGAGAATGAGGTAAGCTTGTGCGGATATGTTGTTCCCAAGAACACGCAGTTGCTAGTTAACATATGGGCTATGAGTCAAGATCCAAGCAATTGGCAAAACCCTGAAATATTTGATCCCGAGAGGTTTATGGGATCGGATATTGATATTAGAGGTCAGCATTTTGAGTTGATGCCGTTTGGAGCAGGAAGAAGGATGTGTCCGGGAGTGCCATTGGCTTACAGGATGTTGCACTTAATGTTGGCAACTCTTGTTCACTCTTTCAACTGGAAGCTTGAGGGTGGGATGAGAGAAATAGATGTGGACATGACCGAGAAGTTTGGGCTTACTTTACACAAGGTCAAACCTCTCTTGGCTGTCCCTCTGCCAAAATAAGATCATTCATCAATCTGTATCGAGCTGATCAGGAATATACCGATTGTGTATTCTGCGGTGTAAAACAGTTAAACTCGTTTTCAGACTTTACTTCTAAATTTCTAATGTGGTTTTGACCTAATTCTGAAATATTAGGTTTGATTATAAACTACGGAAATTGTAATGAGAAGGGTAGCATTATAATGAACATTAGAGATGTTATATGAAACGACTGTTTGAATAGTCATGTTCAAGTTCGACTCGTTTATAAATGAATCGAGTCTAAATTCTAAAAATTTATTCAGATTGGGCTTGTTTAGATGTGAACTGAGTCTGAACGGCACTTTTTTCATGCCGAATCCGAGTCAAGTCTAAGTAGTTTGGCTGCGCTTTCGGAAGCCGAAAAACTCTTGGGCATAAATAAAAAGTACAATTGTATGAATTAGAAAATTGTAACATTTATTTATACAATATTAATTTTCGTCTTTGAAATTAATATCATTGAATCCATTTTCAAAAAAAATTGTATGAATTAAATTTTACTTCCATTTTGATCACAAGTGGGGCGATCTCCGGTAGACAATCCTCTATACAAGTACCTGTAAATATTGATGATAAATAGGAGTGAGTTCTCAACTTTTCCTTGCAATAGTTACTTGTCCACAGTAAAGTATAGTTAACAACACCAATAAACTTAGTAAATACCGATAAGGAACAAGATTAAGTTAATATAATTGCGTCCGCCCTTGATGAAGAATTTTAACAAATCAAGTTGAGAACTTCAGGTTTTTAACCTACAATTTTCTTTCATTTTAAGATCTTGATCAAAACCAATCAAGTGATCAAATACTTCTGCAGTGAATGGATTTTATATCATTCTAAACAAGAACTAAACTTTGGCGAAGAAAGAAAAAACATAAATCACTTGTTTTGATGCTCATCTTGGTTGTTTTAGAACACTAAAAAATATCCCATCTATTGCATAAGCCTACTTTTTCTGTAAGGATCTACTCTGTATTGTAATTATTGCCAATTTCAAATTTCACGGTAGCTTCCCAAGCAATTTCATAGCCTTCAAGCAATTACTGTTTGAGCAGAAATAACGATATGATCATTTCAATTAGAAGCAGAAACAAAATCTGATAGCATATACAATACATCATTTGCAATAGCAATAAAAGAGGAGTTTGGTTTAAATCAATAGGGGCTTCCTTCATGAGAATATCATAGTACTCGGCTTCAAAGACGAAAGCATCCCGTCTATATCTTTGGTTGCCATTAGAGCTCTATGAACCACTAACCAATTAGCTGACTACTCACAAAAAAAAGTCAAATTTAGAGGTCAGGGATTGCAGATTATATCATCACCAATGTATTCAAAATTCTAAATGACCAGAAATAACAAAATGGAGGCAAATTAGTACATCAATTTTCAGACTGGAACAAATTGGTATGGTAAAGTATCTGTAGGACAAACCAGTACACCAATTCAGCTAAGCTGTTAACCCTGATAGAGACGTTGAAACAAGCTGACTTATTACTAAAGGGAGAGAAGTCCGAATTGAAACAAAACCAGCTAAGTCACTGCAAACTAATTCATTATATATGAATCCTGTGAATTCAACTAAGCTGCTAACCCTGTTCAACCCACTGCAGACTTTCAATCCCACCTTCTGAACTTAGAACACAAAATCTCAACATTTCACATCAAGACTTCAAATCTACACCCTAGTTTCAATCAGCCCACAAAAAAAACTCTCAACAATTTTTCATATTGAAAATATACCAAAGGCTTGCACCAATTTTGAAACCCAAAGTGACACTAAGTTGTCACCTGTGCAAGAACCTTGCTAAAACGCCATGGAATTCGAACGCCCTTCCACTCCTTGCAGTTAGTGCTTCAATAATGATTGACCTCTCTTCGATCCCTTCAGTTCGCTCCCAATGGCGCTGAGATTCCCCTTGCGTCTCTTTCACTCCTGGAACGTTTACTTCCCTGTAATGAGAATCAGGTGTTTATTTTTCGGGCGATCCGGGTTTCCCTTAAATATGCCAACGGAACTGAACATCAAAACTTCCCACATCGACTATACGTAACTTAAACTACCATCTTATATAGAGTAGTGAACCATCAATGCTTGTCTCTTCGGAGACATCTGATAAAATTGGAACGATACAGAGAAGATTAGCATGGCCCCTGCGCAAGGATGACACGCACAAATCGAGAAATGGTCCAAATTTTTTTGCACTTTTTTCCTTAAAAATAAAGATCACAGCTTTGTTTAGCCGGAGACACCATAGAATATTGATATTTAGATCTGTTTAAAACATAGTTATTTTATTTGTCTGCATCTACTGATTAATCGTAATACAGATCTTGATCATGTATGCAGGATCGCTGATTATGTACATAGAGTCCCAGAGATACGATGTTGTTGATGATTACTATAAAGATCACAGCTTCGATTAGCCAGAGACACCATAGAATATTGAGATTAAGATCTGTTTAAAACATAGTTATTTTATGTAATCATCTGTTAGTTTATTTGTACATCAATCAAGCACCTATCTTTCTGTATAAAATGGATATTAACACTGTCTTTCTTGTGCATATGCACTTAAGATGAGCAAATTATTCCCTTCAGCATTTGAACATGTTCAATATCCTCTACAACTACAAAATATCGAGATCCTGGCCCTATTTTTCGGCATCAGATCATTTGGTCTCTCTTTCTCCTGATGTTCTAGCGGGCGATAGCTATGACAAATCAAATACTAGCTTGCGTAACAGCAAAAATACAATTAGACATCTTATGTGCATCAAGTGACCTTTCTCTGTATATCCAAAAAAAGAGTTGCCATTTATTTGCCCCTCTCATAATCTGCAACATTCAAATTTGATGGCTGATACCTTAATTAACACATGACTTTCATATCTAATTACTCAAAACAACAAAAATAATCAAAGTTGATGGGTAGAAACTGGAAACCAAATCGAAATTTATAATTAGTCAACTTAAATCATACTGAAATATAATTAGCCATAATCTAACAATACAATTATTGTTAAGAAAATATAACAGCAGCAACCAATCACGCAACAGCAATCAATCTCATCTTCCACTCATGATGATGAACGTGTTTTAGGGGAAAACAGTGTTGTTTCATTGAGTAAGAAGGCAACAAGAACAACAATGAAGATCCTGAAATCAACGCGTCAGTCAATTCCTCTCCAGTTCGGTTTCTGAATTTGATTAAGTTTCCAAAAGATCAAAACCCGACCCACTTCTTCACCCGAATACTCCACAAATCTGATGTCGAGAAGGGTCTTACTCGGCTCACAATCCCATGAAATCAAATCATGAAAAACTTGAATGATAGGGAAGAAAAGTTTCTCGATGAACAAGACGGAAAAAATGTGCAGTTAGACGTGAAAGTGATTGATCCTAATTGCAAGATATGTGACATGAAACTAAGCCGATGAAGTTACAAGAAACCCTAGCCAAAATGATGCAACCGTAAACAGAAGAGCATTACAGAGCGATCCTAATTGCAAGGTAGGTGCAATTAGATGTGAAAGTCAATATCCTTAGTGTCATTGATGAATTGATACATCAGAGTTTTTGTTTGAATGTCTACATTGTCCTGATTGTGAATTATGTGTCTTTCTTGTTAGAACTATGCTCCTTAACCTGAATAAAAGAACAAAATAAAGCTCAAGCAACTGGAGATAGTGCATTCAATTAATTTGGATACAAGTTCGTCAGTAACTTTGTAAGACACTCTTGCACACTGAATTAAAACCATTACAGAGCGATCCGCATTTGAAACAGCAGAAACAAATGTTGGATCTTGCAGAATGAAAGGAACTCAATCAAACAGTATTTTCCTTATCAGTGAGACAGCGCAGTATACATCCCAAACCAGCTTTCTGAGTGAGTTTTTCGTGTATCTTTAGGCATTGATCACAAGTGGGGCGATCTCCGGTAGACAATCCTCTGTACAAGTACCTGTAAATATTGATGATAAATAGGAGTGAGTTCTCAACTTTTCTTTGCAATATTTACTTGTCCACAGTAAAGTATAGTTAACAACAGCAATAAACTTAGTAAATACCGATAAGGAACAAGATTAAGTTAATGTAATTGCGTCCACCCTTGATGAAGATTTTTAACAAATCAAGTTGAGAACTTGGGTTTTTAACCTACAACTTTCTTTCATTTTAAGATCTTGATCAAAACAATCAAGTGATCAAATGCTTCTGCAGTGAATGGATTTTATATCATTCTAAACAAGAACTAAAGTTTGGCAAAGAAAGAAAAAACATAAATCACTCGTTCTGATGCTCATCTTGGTTGTTGTAGAACTCTAAAAAATATCCACATTATCACAGCTCAATAGAAAATATAGTTCTAGAAGTACATGTCTCTCTCATCTTCTGCAACAAATCCATTAAGTTGAAGTTTCTCAAAACTTTATCATATGCTTATATGTGAGCTCAAGTCATACTAAACACCTACAGGAAAATGGCACAACTGCAAAGCTGTCCCATCTATTGCATAAGCCTACTTTTTCTGTATGGATCTACTCCTAATTATTATGATTGCCGATTTCAAATTTCACGGTAGCTTCCCAAGAAATTTCATAGCCTTCAAGCAATTACTGTTTGAGCAGAAATGACAGTATGATCATTTCAAGTAGAAGCAGAAACAAAATCTGATAGCATATACAATACATCATTTGCAACAGCGATAAAAGAGGAATTTGGTTTAAATCAATGGGGGCTTACTTCATGAGAATATCATAGTACTCAGGCTCCAAAGACGAAAGCATCCCGTCTATATCTTTGGTTGCCATTAGAGCTCTATGAACCACTAACCAATTAGCTGACTACTCACAAAAAAAAGGAGAAAAAAACAAATTCAGAGGTCAGGGATTGCAGATTATATCATCCACCAATGTATTCAAAATTTGTAAACAGAGTACTGAAGGATGGTTGGGAATGGAGACCTTGCAGCGATCATCTTTGGTTATAACAGCTGAACCTTCAAGAGCAGTTTTGAGAGCTTCCACTGGCTTATACCTTTCAGTATGTATCCCTCACTTTTAGCTCCAAGCATGCAAACCAACAAGGAAAAGATGAAATTGGGAGTAGATAGAAGGAAATAGCAATTACTGTTTAAGCAGAGACTCGATCTTGCTAGATTTTTGCTCTATCCTGAGGATTATGGCCTCTGCATTCTCAGCTTCTACAAAGTCATCAGCCATCTTGAGTCTTTAATCCTTCCAATTCTAAATGACCAGAAATAACAAAATGGAGGCAAATTAGTGCATCAAAACTTAGACTGGAACAAATTGGTATGGTAAAGTATCTGTAGGACAAACCAGTACATCAATTCAGCTAAGCTGCTAACCCTGATAGAGACATTGAAACAAGTTGACTTATTGCTAAAGGAAGAGAAGTCCGAATTGAAACAAAATCAGCTAAGTCACTGTAAACTAATTCATTATATGTGAATCCTGTGAATTCAGCTAAGCTGCTAACCCTAATAGAGACAATCAAAACAGAACCAATAGGCCCCTAAACATGTTTGATGTGAATTTCATACACAATACTGAACCACACAATTAAACCATAGTAAAATCAATGTGAATTTCATACACAATACTGAACCATACAATCAAAACCACAGCACGAACCAATAGGCCCCTAAACATGAACATCAAAACAACCTCCAATTCCCACATATATCAAATCGAAAACTTAAAAATTGATGTGAATTTCATACACTATAATAGAGAATGAGCAAAATTAATACATTTCTCCATAATTCCACCAGAAAATTGTATTGAATCGAAAAAGATAGAACGCCAACTTCATACACAACATTTCAGATATTTCTCAAAATCACAACCCACCTCACTGTTATCCACAATTCATATATTTCTCCCTAATTTCACCCGAAAATTGCATTAAATCAAATTCATATATGTCTCCCCATGTATTTACATCAAAGTCACTCCCTTGTCTACAACCAATTGCTCAAAAAGACTCTGTTAATTCACTGCAACAACATTGTGATATGTCAAAACCAAAAAAATGATTTAAAGTACAACTCTAATGGCAGGGCAGTAGAAGGTAGAAGACGACTTCAACCTGGTTTCAATCGAGGGGAAATGGGGAAGTAGGTCACAGCTCTTATGATGGGCAATAGATGGCGCCTTCAACCTGTTTCAATCGACCCAGCGAAGACGCAAGCCTGGATAGTGTTTCGGTTCACTTGTTCCTTCGGCTCTGAATTAGTACAATTTTGGTTTCCATTTCAACTTGCAGCCCTAAATCTGAAATTAAACAAAGAATTTTGGGAGGAGAGAGGAGAAGGGGTCATTTATCTAGGCTTCGATACGTGTGTTGGGAAGGGCAGAAATGTAAGGTGTCACCTGTTCAATAACCTTGCTAAAAATTCATGGGATTCGAACGCCCTTCTGGTTATTGCTTCAATAATGATCTTCGATCCCTTCAGTTCGCTCCCAATGGCGCTGAGATTCCCCTGGTGTTTATTTTTCGGGTGATCCGGGTTTCCCCTAAATATGCCAACGGAACTGAATATCAAAACTTCCCACATCGACCATATGAAGCTTAAACTACTATTTTATATATAGCAGTAAACTAATACTGCTTGTCTCTTCGGAGACATCTGATAAAATTGGAACGATACAGAGAAGATTAGCATGGCCCCTGCGCAAGGATGACACGCACAAATCGAGAAATGGTCCAAATTTTTTTTGCACTTTTTCCTTCAAAATTTAATCAATCAATCGTAATACAGATTAGTGAGGCAGCCCCTGTAAGTTTGGAATTATGCACATTGAGTCTGAGATACTATGTTGTTGATGATTCCTATAAAGATCACAACTTCGATTAGCCAGAGACACCATATAAGTATTGAGGTTAACATCTGTTTAAAACATAGTTATTTATGTAATCATCTGTTAGCTTATTTGTACATCAATCAAGCACCTATCTTTTTGTATAAAATGGACTTTAACATTGTCTTCCTTGTGCATATGCACTTAAGATGAGCAAATTATTCTCTTCGGCATCAGATCACTGGGTCTCTCTTTCTCCTGATGTTCTAGAGAGCCATAAGATAACTATGACAAATCCAATACTAGCTTGCATAACAGCAAACATATATACACCTTATATGCATCAAGTTACCTTTCTCTGTATATTGAAAAAAGAGTTGCCATTTGCTCCTCTCATAATTTGCAATATTCAAAGTTGATGGCTCAGACCTTAATTAACCCGTGACTTTCATATCTAATTACTCAAAACGGAAAAAATAATCAAAGTTGATGGGCAGCAACTCAAAACAGCAAAAATAATGGTTGGACTTGAAACCAGGATTATCAACTGCAGATTCATTCAAGTTAAGTAAGGTCCAGCTCATGATTTTTTATAACTATCTTCGGAGACATCAAATGGTCCAAATTTTTTTGCACTTCTTTTAATATTATCCTTGCTCGAATATGTTCGTTTTTCCTGTTAATACGGGTTAAACCGTGTGTAATTTGTTGTGATTGATAGGGAATTTGAGCCTATACTTCAATTTTCTTGTTTCACTTCTGATTAAAGGTTTCTTCAGCAATATAGGTGTTACTGTAGCTCAGCTGCTCAAGTGATTGATGAAATGCTTAAGAGGGCCAGTTACTGTCATAAAATTTCCTGCTGTAGGAAGATATGATTATACTGCAATTCTAATTCTGAATCTAAGACAATTGAACATGTTTTTAGCATAAAGGGGACCAAAGACAAGGTTTTTAAGCAGATTTTTGAAAGTGTATTAGGGTTATGATACATGTTTTGAGTTCTAACATTGTGCACAAATGCACAGCATAGAAATTGTATCAACTATTGAGCGAAATTTCCCCAAGAGATGATGTTCAAACAAACCTGAAGGGTCTACGTGGGTTCAGGTTTTGCCTGGAGTCGAGTTAAATGGGCCTGACCTTGAATTCTAGTTTATTAGCTTCACCATCATTCAAGTGAAGTTGGGCTCCATATCTCTATATAGCTACATTCTTCCCACATCGACTATACAATACCTCACAGACTGCTTTATATACTTGTGTGAACCATCCACTAGTGTCTCTTCGGAGACATCTGATAAAATTGGAACGATACAGAGAAGATTAGCATGGCCCCTGCGCAAGGATGACACGCACAAATCGAGAAATGGTCCAAATTTTTTTGCACTTTTTTTTAAAGAAAAAAAAACAAATAGGGTAGATTCATAACTTTGGACAAAATAGCGGGAGCATTTATGTAAATAACAAACAAAGGATTGGCGTTGAACTGTTGAAGTGAAGAAGATAAAGGAAACGGCTTTGCTTCAAGTGCAGTGAGTTGCTTAACTCTGATATCGAAGGCCATGCTTCTGATGCACTCATCTTCGTTTCTTCATCTTTCTCGTTTGTCTTCCCCCTGTAAGTATCATTGTCTTTTTGTATGTATTGATTATGTTCAAATTGGGAAAATCGTATCGTTTCTTCTACACCTTATTCGTCGAGTCCGAATGTTGATGCCATTTTTGAGAGGTTTAGGACTGATTCAATCATCAAAGTGATCGAATTGTTCATTTGGCCAGCTACAACGAATTACCCATCTTATCGATTTTATGGCCATAACGAAATTGGATTCCGGTTTGATTACATTCAGCAAGTTTTTTCATCACATTGCTGGTTTGCTAATAAAATTGGGCTCGAGACTGAATAGTGAATAGCTAGAGTTTATGAGCGCATCACTTCCAGTTTATAATTGAGTGATTCAAAAGCCAATTAGTGATTTATATAATGTGAATTGTCAATTACATAACCCCCGTTCAGAGATTTTTAGCACTTGAGAAGTGAATCCGATTTTCATCACAGATGGAGTTGTTTTACCTCACCAGGAAGTCAAGCCTTTTTTCAAGAGACGACTAATTTCTTATTGCTGCTCAAATAATCAGAAACACGATGAACGGTGAGTGTGGTTACATATCTGGATATGTGATCTACTTTTGTGCATATTTTATCTTTTTGACATTAAACATGATGTGCATTGCCAGAAAACAGGATGGATACACATTACAGGTTGAGGAGAAGATGTGTAGAAGACTGATCATATTCTGTCTGGTTTCATCAAGCTTGTATCCGAACCTACCATCCTTTGGGAAGGCAAAATCTAGAAACCCGTATGATGAAAGACGTTTACTGGAACAAAACAAACGGATACAGAAGGAAAACAATGCACCTGAGGATTTTCCAAATTTTATCAGGGAAGGTTTGACACTCACCTTTGAAGTTTTGGACTTGATTGTTGTTTTTATGATTCTGCTTTTTCTCTTTTTAATGTTCATTCAGGCTTTCAGGTTAGGGTAGTGACACCTGAAAACTATATAACGCGTGACAACGGGCTCATATACAAAGACTTTGAAGTTGGTGAAGGTGATTGCCCGAAAGCTGGCCAGCAGGTTTTTACATCTATCGCTTGGAAGCAATGCTTAGATTTGCTTCTTTTTTTCTAAAAGCCGCTCTTTGGTTGATTGTCATACTTATTCATAACTAGCAATTTAACAGAATCTCCAAGTGAAATAGCTGGCTGGTTAATAAATAGAATAGAAAGATAACACAGCCTGATTGCAGTGATAATGAAAACACTATTTAGCAAATCATATGCTGTGGATATGTTGGTGGACAATGCTAGAATTTCTTTTAGCAATTTTTACTTCTTGTTAAAGATATAAGTATTATAATTATTTTAAGATAACGAATTGAGGTCATTCACAGGTCACCTTTCATTACATTGGCTATAATGAATCAGGTCGCCGAATTGACAGCACCTACTTGCAGGGTGCTCCTGCAAAAGTCCGGATGGGAACAAACGCTTTGGTTCCAGGTGAGAAATCGTGATTTTACATTGTGGCATGCCATCTTTGGGCTTTTGCTAACAAAAATGATACAATTCAGGGTTTGAGGATGGAATCAAAGACATGAAACCTGGTGGTAAAAGGAGAATAATTGTACCTCCTGAGCTCGGGCCACCTGTGAGTTTCTTATCTCAAGATATTTGTTCTCAGTTTACTCCATGTGTTGTGTGCTAGCATAATTATGTAAATATACAGCACTGAGCTCTACATTATGCTTTTGGGTACATCAGACTACCAGAGTGTGATGAACATATTCAATACTGAGCTCATGAACTTCTCTCAGAAGATACAGAACCTTTTTTTCAAATTAAGACACTCCTCGGGAAAGCAACGTGGAATTTCGGGTGTCTGATGTTTACTTTTACTTAGGACCGGAGAATAGTAGGTGAAGAAAAAAATTTGCCATGAAGGTAGATAAATGGCATCAGAACTAATAAAAAAAAGGCGTATTGAGTACAATAAAACTGGTTCTATTGGCACTAGATGAGTGATGACTGCCTTTTGAGAGTCAGGCTTAGCTAGGTTGAAATGTGGGAAACATATCTAAACTGACATCAGTTTTTCATTTTATTTGTATTTATAAGCCCACCATGTTTTGCACTTAACAGGTAGGACCGTCGACGTTTTTCAGCTCCAAACAGTTTGAAGTTTTCGACGTGGAGCTTCTGAATGTTAAGGATTGTGAGAGAAGAACCATAGCCTTCTATTCTGATGTAGTCTGCAACTGATATGCTTTTAGAAGTACAATGCCCGTCTTTCGCATCTCCGTGTAATATTGCAAGAAAGACAGTGTTATAGAGCTGTTAAATCGTTAGATTATGTTTGTAAAGATCAGCTGAGTTTGTATCCAAACATTGATCATTCTGTCAATATTCAATTACTCTTGTGATTTTGATGTTCATAGCATTCACTAAATCTGTAGAGAACATAAAATATAGAAATCAAATGACACTTTTTTCATTAACAAACAAAAGTCTATACAAGTGGATTTGTAATTCCAAGCTAAGAAAGATAAGCAACTAGATACTTTATTTAGAACATATCGACAAACTCTGTTCCGTAACCTACATTACAAACTCCGGCAAGTTAAACATGCGCTTCATTTTCATCTGCTGCATCCGATTTAGCGTGGTATTGGCCATAAAATGCATATAATCCAATTGATATGATGGTCACAATGACAAATCTATACCATGCTCTCGTATTGAGCTGCAGGAGACGACGCAAAGATAATTAGCTAATTGGTAAATCTAGCTAAGCATTTTATGGAAGTTTACTGATACATTTGAGGTTGATGAGCAAACCTGAGCAAATAAGAACATGTTGAAGATAATGCAGACTGCTGGCAGTACAGGAACTCCTGGGCAGGAAAAACCAGAAACTCCCAAATAGACCTGAACAGAAGGATGACATCTTTATAACATTCGAATCCAGGCAAATAGGTGATTTTAGCAATATTTTCCGAGGTTTTAGGGCGACAGAAGGCTTGTTTGGATGCATAATGCATGTTTATAACATAGTAATTGATAAACATCATTTCGTGTACTATTTATACTACATTTTACTACAAATACTACATAGTTTGATTTTCAAGGTTGATAACTTGATACTACATGATTGCATTATAATGCATGCCAAAGGACTCGAAGGCCCGTTTGGTTTTAACTCTGGACATAGAATGGAAACTAATCTAGTCCATATGTATATCATTGTTCATGAAGTAATTGGAGTAGAATTTGATTACTTTTTGATACCCTATAGGGTAACAAAATGAGGGGAATCAAGTGCATTTTGCATGAAACCACAAGTAAGTATTCCAAAAAAACTCATGAACAAAGTACACATATGGACTAGATTCATTTTCATTCCGTTTCCATTTCCGGATTTACAACAAAACGGGGCCTAAATTGATAAATGGAAGGAATGACAACTCACCTGGCGAAAGTAAAGCATGGAAGTGGCAACTATTGCTATGGCAATAGGTATAATCAGGAAATAATATGAAGCTTGAAAACGAAACAGAGCTCCAGCTGAAAAACCACAGAAAGAAATTCCGAGAAGGCATAGATTCCCTTCGGTCCTTCTTGACCAGCTGCCTGAAACTTGATTTGCATGCTTATCTTCAAACCGAAGGGTCACTAGACAAGCAGCAACCACAGAGTAGCCTGTCTGAAAATAGCATATGTGATTTTGAGACTCGGTGCAATTCCAATCCTGGCAAACTAACCGAAAACAAAATTCACAAGAGAACATACCAATGTCCCAACTGAAAGGATCGTTGAAAGCATGCGTACATTAAATAAGCCTCCTAGAACAGCAGCAACAAGACCAACCCACGCTTGGGATTGAATAGGAGTATGTCGCGTTTGGCTAACTCGAGCAAACACAGCTGGTAACAAACCGTCTCTTCCCAAACCAAGATACAGTCTAGACTGTAAGTAAGAAAATTTGATCAATTTAGTGTTTTTGCATATATTGTATGTTCAGACATGTGAAAAACATTATCATTTTATTACCTGAACATATAATCCAACCAGAAGGGTTGTAGCAAGTCCAGCTACAGCTCCTATACTGATCAAAACAGAAACAAACTTCAAGCCCTTTGCTGTGAAAACCGAAGCCAGCACAGCATCTTCATTGAGGATATGGTTTGGTACCATTCCAGTGATCACCAAGCAAACACCAATATACAACACAATGCATACAAAAAGGCTTCCCATGATTCCAATCGGCAGATCCCTCTATATAATACGAAAAACATGTGAACAAATCGAGTTTATATTAATCTGAATTGACAGCAAAGTTTCCCAAAAATATTAGTTACCTGTGGTTTTTTAGATTCTTCAGCAGAATTTGCAACCGCGTCAAACCCAACATAAGCAAAAAACACCACAGTAGCTCCAGTCAGAACCGCTTCAAAACCATGTGGAGCAAATGGCGACCAATTTGAGACATCCACTTTGAAAGAACCCGCTATAATAACAACGACAACGATAACAACCTGCACAAAAAAAAAAAATTAAACCAAACATTTACTAAGAGAGCGTCACTAACTTTGTTGAGATGTAGTAAAAGTATCCCACATCGATAACACAATACTACCATATAAACATCTGGGTTCCTCCTATTGTCAATTTATTTTAGAATAGAACTCGTCTGCTTGTATGTGTGGTTCATAAAAAAAAGTAACATAGTGTGAATCATTAGAGATTAGTCTTACCTTTGTAACAGTCATGAAGGAGTTAACTATCGAAGATTCACCAACACCGCGGCATAAGACAAATGTGAGAAGTATCAACACAATAGGAGCCAAGACATTGATGTCAATGACTTTATGAGCATCTTTAGTGCTATGTCCTAACCAACTAGGAATATTGCCCTTAAGAGCAGGAATCAGCTCAAACAGATTAAGTATATAGCCAGCTAAGCTGCGAGCAATGCTAGCTGCCCCGATATGATAGTCGAGCATCAGATGCGAAAACACTAGGAAAGCAGTGATCTCATTGAATGCTGAGTAAGTATACAAATAAGCCCCTCCAACAACAGCAGGGAATCGCGAGGCGAGCTCGGCATAACAAAGTGCATTCAGTATACACGATACTCCTGCTATTATGAAGCTAATCGTCACAGCTGCATTATCATCAGAGAACAAGATGAAAATTTAACCAAACACGGAATCGCAGCAACATATGGTAGATTGTCATTTTCATATTAAAAATCATTACTTTGGACAATTTGGGGTTGAATCTTTGCGATTAGGTCAACTTTCTTACAAAAGTAAATGCAGCAATAATCGTTAAAAAAATATTTTAAAAACCTGGTCCAGCATCACGAGCGACTGTGCCGGTGACAACGAAGATTCCGGCGCCGATGGATGCACCGACACCAAGAAGAATAAGGTCGAAGACGCCGAGTCGGCGAACAAGTCCGTCACCGGAATGTGTACGGGCATCGGAGGAATCCTCACCAGATGAACGAGGATTCAGCGATCTTTTCCTGCAAGCAGAAGTCCATAAGCTGGAACACCAGGTCGGATTTTCAGTTTTACCTACTGCAACACCATCGACGCCGCCACTACCACCCATTTTCGCTTCCCTACCACTCTGCTAAAGCTGACTCCTTTTCGCTATCAGCGCTTGTGTTCCCACCAAAAAAATGAATGTGCTGTTAGTCTGTTACTGATTGACTGTTGAGTCAGCCGTTTTAAGGAAATTAAACGTACGCTGATTTGATACCTTGCAAAAAAAATCATTCAAATAGAGATGAATAGAGACGTGTTCATTGCATCTGGACACGTATCAATCATTGCTCACATGCTGTTTTTGCGAACATTTTTGTTCACACAAGAAAGAACTTTTAAGATTTAAAGTTTAGACGAAGATAGTTTTTGATATTGGTATTAGTTGGTAAGATATTATATAAATCTGCATATTTTCCTAACAAAGAAATAAAATTTTATACAATATTTATGGAAGAAGATCCTCTGTAAATGTTTTTAAAGCGTTGAAAGTATTTTTCCGTATATGTTAGAGTGAAGTATAATATAATATATATATATATATATATAATATAGAGAGAGGGTGCGGTTCCCATGAGAACAAACTTATTGTGTAATCATGAAAACAATCTTAGACCGTCGAATGGTGAGTACTAAGGGTCGATATATATATAGAGGGTGTGGTTCTCATGAGAACACCCCTGAGAACACCCCTAACGTGTATACATGAGAACAATCTTAGACCGTCGGATGATGAGTATTAAGGGTCGAGATTTAGTGTAGATATCATAATTATTACTACCTCCGATCAAAAATAACTGTCATTTTAGCCTTTGACACAATTTTTAAGAAAAATATTAAATAACATAGATTTTGTAAACTTTTTCTAAATCTTATCACATATTTAATATTCAACCTTCTTTTAAACCAATAAGAAAGATTTTAGAACTAAAATTAATCATTTACATCAATTTTCAAGAACATTTCTTATAATTATTCTTCATTTATTGGCCTAGAAAACTTAAAACGACACATAATTTTGATCAAAATTCTAATGCTAAAACGTCACTTATTTTTGATCGGAGGGAGTAATAATTAGGAATAATAATAATCAGGAATAACCACAATAACTACGAATAACCCACTCAACCAACAATAACTACGAATAATACATTAAATGATATGACACATTCGTAACAAAACTAATAATAATTATGAATCTATTCTCATATATATACGTTAGGGTGTTCTCATATGATCTTCTATATATATATATAACATCGGCCAACGGGTCGTGCTGACTGATGCCCGGGTCAGACCCGACGGGCTTGATGGTCCGAACTTCTTTTTCTATTCAGACCCTCTGTTTTTTCGGGCGGCCTACCTGATATGACTATGTCTAGTCCAAACATAATGAAAATGTATATATTACCTGATAATATTTTAATATTTTATAATTACTCAATACAGTAATTATTTTTTATGAAATTACAGTTTTTATTACAAGAATAATTTATACAGGAAAAAAGAAAAATGACATGTTGTTATGGATTAAGTTAGGTTGGATTAAACAATCATAAATTTTTACAAAATCTATTGATTGACTATCGTTCAAATATATTCGAGATAATTATGAAGATTGACAAAATAATGTTATAACACCAAAATAATGTTATAATGCATGGTATATTTAACAATATTTTATAAACGTAATTTCTGAAGTGCCTCTTTTATTAAATTATATATATATTTATTATTTTGTTCGATATACTTTACACTGTTTTTTAAGAAATCTAACACATTTTTATTATTTAACACAATGAGTATTAATAATATTATCATTTTAATATTGTTCATGTTTCCACAAGTCAGAGTTTTCCAGGCGTGAACTTAAAATGCCAATAAAATATAATATTACAAATTATTATTTTGCTGTAAAGCTTATGGCATTATTAATGAAAATAATTGAAATTGTTTTCTTGCTAATGCAACACATATTTGAGATAAAATAAAAGATACTTAGCTTTAAAAAATAAAACCAGGTTGTCGAACCACTTTTCTTGTACGTATTCATATGAAAGGAGATTATTTTAGTTTCTAAGTTTATTTTAGGTTTTTGGATTTGCTAAAATCTAAATGCAACACATGTTGAACTTCTTTCCTAGATGGTGGACCTACCTACTGATTAGGGTTTAGGTAAAATTTAAAGGGGCGTGTTATATACACGGAACTTAAATTCATAAGGGCAAAAACCAATCGTAAGGCGCCGGCGTTCAACTTGGACGCCGACAAATGGCGCTAGCGCCTTTTTGGTATAACACTGGGCGCCGGCGCCCAAATTTTTTTTTTTTTGAACCCTTGAAGTAAAGATGAGTTTTTCCGAATAAATTTTTTTATATATCTGGGCGCCGGCGCCACTAGCTGGCGCCCAAATTAATAAAAAAAAATTCCCTGGAAATTTTGGACGCTGGCTGATGGCGCCGGCGCCCACTGAGCGTTGCCGAACTTGCGATTAAATTTGACGTTAGTAATTCAAACCCGGTGTAACTAGCTTTTTCGAATTTAAATTTGGCTCAAATATGATATGTTTCGAACTTATTTTATTTGAATTGATTTTTGGTTTAGTAATTTTAATTTTTTAATGTTTATTTATATTTTGATTTTAGTGCAAATATGATATTAATTTATAAAATGTTGTTTTATTCATTTATTACACTTTTTATATCATAATAAAAATTAAATAATTCTAAATTATATAATTTTAAAATTATACGACTTTGAGCCCATTTAGAAGAATATAAAAATGAGAACTTATAAATTTATGGAAACATATAAGCTATAAAACGAGTGTTAGATAATTTAAGTTTACGAAAGTTTTATAGGGATTTACATGAAACTTTACATAAATTTATATTTAATAAAAATTAAACCTTTATATTAATTTTACTCTTATATATGATTTAATAAGTTTTTACTCAAAAACTCTTCAAACTTATATAGAATAAAAAACTCGTTTAACCAACTACTATTTTAACTGCTCAATAAGCTTCAACTATCAATAATTTTATCTTCAGAATTCGATAAACTAGTTGTTCTCAAACGGATCCTATAAATGCGTTTAAAAACTAGTTGTTCTCATGTTATAAGCTTTTAGAAAGGCTCATACTTTCTCGGGCTCAAAAGAACCTTTTATTGAATATATATTTCAAACAAAATTTTATAAAAATTAGTTTCAAATATTTCATATTAAAAAATTTGGTTTAAAAAATTAGGAAAAAGGGCACCCACAGACCCGATCGAACGAATTTGGCATCCATTTCAGACTCGATAACCAAGTATGACCCGAATATGAACAAGTTTAGATTTATACATTTGTAAAGGACATAACATTGATAGCAATATATTTAGTACATATATTAGGAGTCTAGATTCATCCATTCCAGATTCTTTTATAGAAGATTCTATGGCAACCTTAACCAAGAAATATTTAATGACAATTATGATTTATGATTATTTCATTCAATTGCAGCAAATTGGTAAATGATTATTTCATTCAATTACAGCAAATTGGGGTGTGTGTGTGGGGAAAGGTAGACCAAATGAGGTTAGATGGTTAGCTATTTATAAGTTATAGAACCACCGTAAAAAATATTAATATTAAAATATTAATTTTAAATATTTAATTAAAACTCAGATTTCATGAATATAAAAAATTATTAAAGATGTTAAATTAATTAAAAATTATGATTTCAGGTAGACATAGATTACGATATCATAATAATGACAGTTTGATAATTCCAGAATTTTTTATTATCCGTATGTTTTACTAATGAACTTAGTATTAATTTGTGATAATATATCTATATGTATATATAAGTATTGTAATAAAGTTTGCTTTAAAATATTCATTAATTTATAATTAGCTATAAATATTCATTAACTTGTGATAGCATATCTACTGATACGTAAGTTAAAATTTTCTTTATGTAAATTTAAAAAATAAATAATTACATTGTGAATATATGTTTTACTTCATTAAATATAATACAATTTATCATTTTATAATTTGTAAAAATCAAACAACAAATTTCATTTTAAAAACCTATCACATGGGCTCAAATTTCACCTCAAAGAATTTTATTTATGAGCAAATCACCACAAGGTCCACAGGTGCTTATAAGCTCAAAGATCCCTTTTCAAGAGATAAACGCTAATACTTATAAAACCCAAAACAATCACTCCCTATACAAATCAATCTTCTATGAACATTCTTCTCACTACAAATCATATTTCTTTTATCCATTAAGTTTTACACCTTTATTCATCAAGATACCCGTGTTCTGCAATCTCGTCTTATGAGGTTTGATGCAATCGTTTGCTAGCGGTTTCATGCGTTTGTCGAGAATGGGGCGTGAATTCGTGATCGACTCTTGACGACTCTGTTGAATCCAAATCTGAGGTGTCCATAATTGTTCCCTAGACTTCCCCTGTGTACATCCTTCGAAGGCAAACATTTATGCTTGTTGTCTCCTGCTGGTTAGATCATCTTGCTTTCCATTGAAGACTTTTTTTCTTCCGGTTTTCATTTTGATGTATTTGTGTGTATTTCTTTTCTCCTTTTTATGTGGTCTTTGTGAAGTTAGACCGTCTGTCGATTTTTTCGGCCTTTCGACCCACTAGACTAATGGTTTTGAACCGCTTTCCATTGTAAAAAAAATTAAATTAAATTAAAAAATTAAAAAATGATTACCCATTCATACTTTTGCATTTGGGCCCAACAC
This sequence comes from Fagopyrum homotropicum, assembly GCA_033239125.1. NCBI lineage: Eukaryota > Viridiplantae > Streptophyta > Magnoliopsida > Caryophyllales > Polygonaceae > Fagopyrum > Fagopyrum homotropicum. The sequence goes on along the minus strand of BSWB01000002.1, from coordinate 162,813,287 downwards.
ACCATTGTTTTTGTAGATTTGGGCCAATTGTTTAAGATTGTCCATGTCCGACATGCAAGCTCGTTAACACATTACCGGCCCAATATCCTCTTAAACAGGCCCGCAATGAGGAAAACAAATTCCCATTAATTTGACACAATCTCATAAAAAAATTTACAGAATTGTAAAAAGTGAGGTAGACATGGGTCCGGTTTGAACCAAACTGTCAAACCGACGGTTTGTGAACCGGCTCAAACCGGCGGTTTGACCAAATAGGCGGTTTAGGTTTGCCGGTTTGGCCAAACCGTGGGTTTATGGTTTACCCAAACCGGCGGTTTAACCGCGGGTTTGGTTATTTTTTATTTTTTTTTAAAAAAAATGGACCAAACCGGCGGTTTGGAGATCAAACCGTCGGTTAACCGCCGGTTTGGTCCTCAAAACCGGCGGTTAATCGCCGGTTTGGTCCGGTTTAGTCCAGTTTTTCAATTTTTTATTATTATTTTTTTAATAAACCGACTAAACCGCCGACCAAACCGGCGGTTTAGGTTTGCGACCCACAGTGAGGTGGCATAAATGCGTAATATAAAGATGATAACCAGAAAAAAGTCGAGGTATTTTAATGTGGAGATGCCAAGTACTACGATCGAGGTGTTTTAATGTGGAGATGTTAAATACGTAATACGGACTTTTTTAATATAGTTTGACTGAAAAATATTTTTATTTGATCAAAACTAGATCATATTTTTCAAAATTTGAACAATATTAAAATTTAAGTAATTAGTTTTTTTTTTTTTTTAAATTTTCTCATAAACAACAAAACAATACGATGAACTAGAAATGTATAAAACTAGCACAACAAATTATAATTTGTAAAAATATATTAAGGTCTCTCAAATTATGTATTTATAAAAAAACAACGTAGTTAGACAATTTGATTTTTAATATATTTTCTGAAATAACTCAAAATCTTCTGTTTATATAACAATCAAACTTTTTTATAAACTTGAAAAAAAATGGTTATCCTTAAAATATGATTTGTGGCATTATTTCGTATCATAAAAGTAATATATACATATCCTCGTCTTTTGATGTCTAATATTTTTATTATTTATTATTTTTGTAATAACTCGTCAGTACCTAGAATTTTCTTAATTTATCTAATGTCAAAGTTCGATATAGACGAACCAGCAGAGCGGAGTCGTGTGCATACGAGCGCACATGTGCATTAGGCTCAAGCCCAACAAATAAACCCGATGAGATTCCTTGATAAAACCAAATAGCAATAGGAGGAGTAGCCCACCGACATACTAGACTCGGATTGTGACACTTGTCCACAAGTTAGGATTGCGAGCCGAATGGAGGCTAACCCCTCTGATACCATGTTAAAGTCCGATATAAACGGACCGGTAGAGTGGGGTCGTATGTATACGAGCGCACATGCGCATTAGGTCCAAGCACAACACATAAACCCGGCGAGGTTTCATCCTAAAACCAATTGACAATAGAAGGAGTAGCTCAATCACCTCATATACTAGGCTCGGAGTTAGACATGGGTCCCAAACCTAAACCTAAACCGGCCCAACTCAAACCGCCGAACCGCCGAACCGCCGGTTTGAACCGTCGGTTTAGGTGTGGCCGAGAGCCAAACCTAAACCTAAACCGTAAACCTCCGGTTCGACCAAACCGGCGAACCTAAACCGTCAGTTTGGTCAACCGACGGTTTACGCCGGTTCACAAACTGTCGGTTCGACGGTTTGGTTTGAACCGGACCCAACTCTACTCGGAGTGTTCACAACTTTGAACGTGAGACTTACTATATGCAACATCTAAAGAAGACTGTTGTTAATTATCCTTCCAAATAGATCTAGATCCCGCCTAAACTATTTATATTAGAAAAATGATTGTTAATCGGTAAATGCATAGCTAATGACGCTACGATACACTATGTATGGCTAAAATGTAGATATATGGTGCATAAGTAATCCAACGCATAAATCGCATAAATCCGACGAAATTTCATCATAAAATCAATTGATAATAGGAGAATTAACCCACCGACATACTAGGCTCGGATTGTGACACTTGTCCACAAGTTAGGATTGCGAGCCGAATTGAGGCTAACCCCTCTAATACCATGTCAAAGTCCGATATAGACGGACCGGTAGAGTGGGGGTCGTGTGCATACGAGCGCACATGCACATTAAGTCCAAGCACAACACATAAGTCCAGCGAGGTTCCATCCTAAAACCAATTGACAATAGTAGGAGTAACCCACCAACCTTATATACTAGGCTCGGAGTGTCCACAACTTTTCGATGCGAGACTTATTATCTCCGACATCTAAAGAAAACTGTTGTTAATTATCCTTCCAAAGAGATCTAGATCCAGCCTAATCTATTTACATTATTCTAATGACTGATAATCGGTAAATGCATAGCTAATGACGCTACGATACACTATATGTATGGCTAGAATGTAGATGTATCCAAATCGTAATAAACAAATAATTAGAATGTGGCACAACGTCGTCAACGGCCTACTTAAATTGACCAGCATGTTCACAGCTCACCAGCAAATCGCACATTAGCCAAGTTGTAAACGATTTCAAATTCACGACTTATATATTTTTGGGTTAAAGTATTCATTAACTTTTTACGATCTTTGTGCATTTGTAGCACGAGGTTCGTTTGTCAATCGAGTGCATTGGGTAGGTTTGGACTTCAAAAACTATCCATACAAAAAAAACAATTGGTTTTAGGATGGACTTTTTAATCTATATATATATATATATTATTAATGAACATTACTTAGTAATTTTATTAAATATGTCCGTCACGGACTTGTCCGTGACGGACAAAGTGAATATTTGTAATATGACTATTTTGTTGATTAAAGTTCTAAAATTTGGTTTGTTTGAAAGAAATTTGTAATCCTTTAAATAACAAAATTTTGATTTGATTGTCTTTTGTTAACAGAAAGTTTAAATATTTTCAATAACGCTATTTTAATTTGATCGTATTTATGTTTGAAGTTCAACGTCAGGTTTAAAAACGTAACATTGATATTGAAACTTTGATTTATTTGTAATTTTTATGTTTGTAAGTAAGTTTGATTTCTTTGTTGAAAGAAAGTGTTAATCCTTTGAATAAAATATCTTTGATTTGATCGTCTTTTGTAAAAGAAAGTTTAAATCCTTTCAATAACATAACTTTGATTTGATCGTAGATATGTATGATAGGAAGTTACGTTTATTTTTTGAAAATTTATATGTTCGATATCAAATCTTAAAACGTTGAATGATAGTAACGTTTTATTTATTGAACATTTATATGTTCGTTACGAAATCTATAAATTTTTAACGAAAGAAACGTTTTATTCTTGAAACAAGATATGTTCGTTATGAAATCGTAAAATTTGAACAAAAGTAACGTTTATTTCTTGAAACTTTATATGACTTTTAATAACGTAATTTTGTTTGAAAGAAATTTATAATCCTCTCAATAACGTTAAGTTGATATTTTTATGTCATTATGTTCGTTACTTTCTCTTATAATATTATCTTCCAACTCACTTTATCTTTCTTATACATCAAATATATTTATTTTATAAGTAATAGTATATAATTAAATAAACCATTAATGGTTCCATATATTTTTATATTAATTTTGTTTGTAAATAATATTCTAAAAATATTAAATATAGATATGTCTATTTTTAAATTAAAATTTTATTAAATATATCCGTGTATGACACTGGTATTACACTAGTTTGTTTCACGTAAGGTGCCGAACTATCTCTTGATTCATTAATACTTAGCCCATTTTCTTATTAATTGAAGCGTGTCTAGATGCGCTAAATACCACCGACTCTCATTTCAAATTAATTTTTAGTAAATAAAAATAAAACTAGATGTTAATCGTCCATATAACCTATGAAAAAATTGAAATTTTTTTTTTTAACAATTACCACACAAGCTACATTGATAACATTAAAAACCTTTTCCTTCAACATTAAAAATAATCAATGTTGTTTATTTTATACTAAAAAGATCTTCAGTTACATTTGATCTCATTTAACTTTCAATTATTTTTTACTTTAAAAAAGATTAATTCTTTTTACATGTATCAAGCCACGTTACATGTACCATGGTCCATGGCCCATGGATGTGTAAATGTGTAAGGTACCAGCGAGCGAGCTTTCTTCTCTTTAGTCAGGTTTCGAGGTTTCTCTCCAAACCTTAATTTCCGCCATTGAAGCATCACCTTTCTTTCTCCTTGCTGACTTAAAATCCAATTTTGATATGAATCGGAGAGTAAGGCGTAAGGTTGCGGCAAAGGGAAAAGGTATAGTTGTTTCTCCGAGCTATCCAGAAGCAATCGAAGATGATGAAGAGGATGAATTGGTTGGAGGTATTTCCCATCCTTCTTCTCTGTCTGTTGTTGTTATTGGAGGAGATAGGACTGAGGTCGACTGGACGGCTCTACCTGATGACACAGTAATTCAACTGTTTTCTTGCTTGAATTATCGAGACCGTGCGAGGTTGTCGTCTACTTGTCGGACATGGAGAGCTCTAGGAAGTTCGGATTGTCTGTGGGAATCACTGGACCTTCGTTCGCATCGATGTGACCCTGCTATGGCGGATGCTCTTTCATCTCGGTGCTCGCACCTTGAGTCGCTCCGATTTCGTGGTGCTGAGTCTGCCGACGCTCTTATTAACTTCCGAGCTCGTAATCTTAAGGAAATTAGCGGCGATTACTGTAGGAAGATTACCGATTCGGCTCTTTCGGTGATCGCCGCTCGGCATGAATTTCTCGAGTGTTTGGAGTTGGGGCCTGATTTTTGCGAGAGGATTAGTAGTGATGCGATCAAAGCGGTTGGAATTTGTTGTCCTAGGCTTAAGAGGCTTCGACTCTCGGGGTTGCGAGAGATTGATTTTGATGCGGTCGAAACCCTTGCGGCTAATTGCAGAAATTTGATGGATGTTGGATTTATGGATTGCTTGAAGGTGGACGAGACTGCTCTGGGCAATGTGGCTTCTCTCAGGTTCCTCTCGGTGGCTGGGACAACGAATTTGAAGTGGGCGACTGCTTCGCAAGTATGGATTACACTTCCAAATCTTGTTGGCTTGGATGTTTCAAGAACTGATATTGGGGCCTCTGCTATTACAAGATTGCTTTCTTCATCTTCAAAGAGTTTGAGGGTATTGTGTGCGCTTAATTGTCCTGTTCTTGAACTAGAAGGGAGCTCAGCTGTTAGGGTTGCCCAAGGTAAGGCGCTGCTTACCATCTTTGCTGATGTATTCAGAGGGGTATGTTCATTGCTTGAACACAATACAACCAATGAAAAGGAAGTGTTTTTGAATTGGAGGAGTTCGAAAAACAAGAAGGGTTTAGATCAAATGATGACTTGGCTCGAATGGATTCTCTCCCATTCACTACTCCGCATTGCAGAGAGCAACCCTCAGGGGTTGGATGAGTTCTGGATAACTCAGGGGGCGGCATTGTTGTTAAGCTTGATGCAGAGCTCCCAGGATGATGTTCAAGAGAAGGCAGCTTCCGGGCTGGCAACTTTTGTGGTGATTGACGATGAAAATGCTACCATCGATTGCAAAAGGGCTGAGGCTGTTATGAAAGGAGGTGGTGTGCGTCTGCTTCTTGGGCTCGCAACTTCGTGGAGGGAGGGTTTGCAATCAGAAGCTGCAAAGGTATTTTCTTTGGTGCATTAGTTTGATTGGGAAATGATTGGCCCAACTTATATTGGATGCAATGAATCCTTAGCTGTCCCTTTTAGTTATGCTTTTGGTATATTGTGGTATATAGGCCCTAGCAAACTTGTCTGTCAATACTTGTGTGGCAAAGGCCGTAGCCGAGGATGGAGGTATAACTATTCTTGCAAACTTGGCAAAGTCCATGAATAGGCTGGTTGCTGAGGAGGCTGCTGGAGGGCTATGGAATCTGTCAGTTGGAGAAGAGCACAAGGTTGTTCATTTCCCACTACTTTAAGGAGGGCATCATTTTTTGACATTTCTTCATAGTGTGAATTTATGAAGATGTTTGCTGTTATTTATCCGGTTTCTGTATGTCGTTAGGGTGCCATTGCCGCAGCAGGAGGTATAAAAGCTCTAGTCGATCTTGTTTTCAAATGGTCCAAGGGTGGCGATGGTGTGCTGGTTTGTTCCTTCTCTACCATATGATATTACTTTTTTTTTTTTTTTGCCGTCCCTGAGCTGGTGGCAACTTTATGCTAATAATACGTTTGTCTTTTTTTCAGGAACGTGCAGCTGGTGCCTTGGCTAACTTAGCAGCTGACGATAGATGTAGCATGGAGATAGCTGTGACCGGAGGTGTGCATGCATTGGTGATGCTAGCAAGAAATTGCAAATTTGAAGGAGTGCAAGAGCAGGTAATACTAGGATAATCAAATCAAACTACCACTGAGTTATGGTGACTCGTGAGACATCTTCCCGCGGCTGTCTTTTCCATAAATGAATTTAGTTCAAGTTAATTGCATCGACATAGTAAGTACTGTACTAGTGTACTCCCAGTATTGTACACAAAGCTACACTATACCTTGAGAAAGACATGATGGCAAGGCTAGGAGATGCAGTTATGCAATATTATAGAACTATGTTCATGACATGAACAAATTTTCTTCTGATATCTGTGTTTCTCTATAACATAGGGCTGGGCATGGGACGAGACGGGATTGAGGTCGTCCCGCATCCCGTCTTGCAAATTATAAGCGGGACGGGACGGGATTTACAGCTTTTTTTCTTCGTTCTGCGCAGGCCCCGTCCCACATGGGACGGAATAGGAAGATCCTAATCCCGCAAAAATTAAACATTTGTAATTGTTTTCTCTCATGTTTAAAGACACAAATGATAAAAATACTCATACTGAATTACCGATAGGCCTACATTAGTAGTTAGTACATTCAAAACGAATACAAGTTACCCGAAGTGTGTCTTACCGATTCACATTAAAAAAACCTACCACTGCACCACACTAATGATAACATTTTTATACACGTCAATAACAACATATAGTTTACAAAAGATAACTTTCTTGTAGTATTTTATTACTTTTATAATTCTTATCAATATAAAATAATATATATATATATATATATAGAGAGAGAATAGATCCTATGAGAACACCCCCTAACGTGAGAACATGAGAACAGATTCGTAATTATTATTAGTTTTGTTACGAATGTATCATATCGTTTAATGTATTATTCGTAGTTATTGTTGGTTGAGTGGATTATTCGTAGTTATTGTTGGATTCCTAATTATTATTATTATTCGTAGTTATTATTATTTTTGATATCTACTCTAAATCTCAACCCTTAATACTCACATCCAACGGTGTACGATTGTTCTCATGTTCTCACGTTAGGGGTGTTCTCATGGGAACCACACCCTATATATATATATATATATATATATATATATATTATATATATATATGCGTGACGGGACAAGATTAACCGGAATGAGAAGTTTCCGTCCCATCCCGGAAAATTCACGGTGCGGGATACACATTTTTTTTCCAAATCACGGCGGGATCGGGACGGGATTAACCAATATTTATGCCCACCCCTACTATAACATATTACTCTCAAGATATCTTTCTTTTTTATATTTCCTCCTTTTTCAGTAATATCCTTTTTTTTTTGGATAAAATTTAGTACTACTTAAATATGCACTTGTTGTTTCATTCTGTATCAGTCATTTAATTTTTTTTGTTCTCACCTAATGAAAGCACATTTTGTAGGCTGCTCGGGCATTGGCAAATTTGGCTGCTCATGGTGATAGCAATAATACCAATGCAACGGTTGGACAGGAGTCTGGTGCTCTTGAAGCACTGGTGGAACTTACAAGTTCTCCTCACGAAGGTGTCAGGTAATATTGTTTGATAGTTTTCATGTAGCTGCTTATGTTACCCTCTTGATGGCTCTGTTTTGATCTGTTACCTTTTGTAGTTTAGGGTATAGTGTTAGCTAGTCAACCCTTATTTTTTTCATTACCAGAAAAAAAGAGGAATAGGGAATTTTTCTAGCACCCCTTGCCCCCGTGGTCCCTGTCTCATCGTGTATATTGTGTACATTCCTCGTATAGTATTATGAGGTTTTCTTTCCTTGTTTTTTTCCCTGCTTGTCTTATCAATTTCCTGTCTCTTTTCATTCTTTTGTTCCTAGGTATTCTTAAAACATGCTTTACTCTATCCTCCCATCACTAATGCTCATTGTGATACCTATTATGATTCCTGATCTAGTTTTTAGGTTCTAGTCTACATAAAGACTTGCAGGATCAGAAGCTGAGGTTTCTCTTTGACGTGAATTTTACTTTTAATTACATGGCAACTTTTTAAGTGATGATGGTTCAGGTTATTTTTCCTTAAAATGAAGAATGAGGGTTGTCTGGCCATATTCTTAGTCTAGGGATTATGCTTACCATGTGAAGATTAGATACGAATAGTTGTTGAAAAGGCTTAGCGAGATGGAGGATGGCTAAGGGATTTTTAGGAGCATTCCTCATCACGTGACACTTAGAGATTTCCGGCGATTGTTGAACAGAGTTGTCAAGATGGAGGATGCTCTACAAGGGATTTTAGGGAGCACTGAGTGGCATGTGCATTGTCGTGAGCTTCAAAATTTTGGATTGAAATGTAAAATAATTATTGTTAAATCTTTCTCCAATGTGGAAATGTTACGAACTAGTTAGCACTTCTTTCTTCTTTAGGATGTTTCAGCTTCTTAATTTCAACATTATGGGACGGGGATGACAAAACTTGATTCTTCAAGGCTTAATATTGTGTTTTGATAGTTTGATTTGATGTCTAACAATTTACAATCATAATCTTTTGATTAGAGATTCACATACCAAAGTATAAACTTCATTGTTTGAATGATTAATCGAATAATTCTAAACATAAGACTTGAGATCCTTATATAACCTTCTAGCTTAATTAATCCTAGTAGGACTAGACCAATAAAAGATAAGATTAACTGTTATTAACCTTTTATGCTCACTACTCCTATTAGAGATAAACTATTACTAACATTAAAATATCAAGAGTTCTGCTTATTAAACCTAAAAAAACTCAGCAAGGACTAATCCATATTAGCTACCTAGCTGGCCTTGTAGATAGGGTCAGAATCCTACTAGCGGAGCCTTAGGTAGGTGGATGTGGTTTTCCTTAAATAAATTATTATTTCTTAGCCTAAAATCGTCAAGGAAGATAATGTGCTGGACAAGATAGAAATTATTGTAGTCTTGAGTTCTTTGTTGAAACATTAGGAAGGAAAGAAGATTTTCATCTTGTTGAATGAGCATTTTGCTAATCACATGAGCAGACTGTACAATCCACAACTGAGGGTATAATTTATAAGGAGGTTTTGTTCTTGGCTGGGAGTTGACTTTTTTGCAGGCAGGGAGAGTTAAGGAGACTCTGTATATCATTTAATAGTTGTGTTGACAGTTGTTTTTCAGTTTGTCTGGTATATCATGATTCCACCTAGTTTTTAAGAAAGTTTCCTCCCAATTGCAGCTTCTGTCATTTCTTCGTAACATTTTATGTGGTACCGGATCCGTGCTAAGATAATCCAGCATTTGGGAATAGTCAGCTTGACTTCCATTTGATAGCATCATAGATGATACAACTATGTTTACTCGTTACAGAAGTTAGCTGTACAATTTATCATGCTGAATTTTTTTATTTTTCTTCTTCCAACTTCCAGCTTCATATATGAAATTCTTTGTCATTTGCTTTCTATTCTTTTTTGATGATTTTCAATATGATTCTTTGAGCAGGCAGGAGGCCGCTGGTGCATTGTGGAATTTATCTTTTGATGACAGAAACCGTGAAGCGATTGCAGAAGCTCGTGGTGTTGAGGCCTTGGTATGCAGCTGTTGGATTCGATGTATTTCTCAGCTTTTCTGTGGTTTTGGATGATGTAGAATAAGGCTTTGGTGTCTTGTCTGCTTGTATCTTAGGGACGGAATATATAAGTGGTCATAACTCATAAATGGAGTGAAGTTTCTAATTAAATTGGCTGACTATTTTAAAGGCAGCGGACTCTGAACAGGCATTATACTTGATTTATAATCCTAAGTTTCTGGATCCGTGCCCTTGCTTGTAACACTGTTGAATGACTCGGTTTTGGGGATGGCGTGATGGTTCTAGAGTTACCTTTGCCTTACAATTGGGTATCAGCTGAAAAATTGCTTGAGCAATTATTTATGTGTGGACATCATTTATGTATTGAAGTGTATCTGATTTCATAATCTGCTCTTTTTACTAATAATTATAACACGTTATTGCATCTTTATCTCGATTTGCACGACTTTATGCTCAATGTATCTTTCTGTTTGGACTATGAAGGTTTTGCTTGCGCAGTCCTGCTCCAATGCATCTCCAGGTCTTCAAGAGAGGGCTGCTGGTGCCCTTTGGGGCTTATCTGTGTCAGAGACCAATAGGTTTGTCTAGATTCTTCGGTGATTTCCCTTTATGGTGAAAAAGATTAATGTAATTGTGCATTTAAAGCTTATGAAGCAAACAATGTGTATTGGAGTGTTGAGGATAAATAAAGACATTTATCTATAAACCAGAACATCTGGTCACCTAATTTAGCCAGGCAGTGAATGATCATTTATGATATTATGTAAGTGTGAACTGAGGGCCAAGCTCAGGCTTTATTTATGAACTATAGACTTCATTTTAATAGAAGAAACAATTCAAATCTTCTCCTCGACTAACCTTTCTCTACCATCTTAATCGGAACATGGTTTAAACAATACAAAGATCTCATGTAACTGGTGTTATGTCATAATGTGGTGCAACTAGATCTCGTTCTAAATTGCTGGTTTCGAAAAAAAATAGCTTCCGACTATAATTTCTTGACGACAACAGTTTGGACCTCAATGACTTTAACAATGTAAAATCCTTTTGACTTTTTAAGCATCCCAAGATACATATACAATCTGCCTTTTGCTGATGTTTAACTCTTGTTTTGTGTTAGCATTGCTATTGGACGAGAAGGTGGTATCCCACCTCTTATTGCACTAGCACAATCTGAAGCAGAAGTGAGTTTCATCTGCCCCATTGCCTTTAATTTTTTGTAGATTGATTATTTCACATGATTTACATTGACCACACATGGATTAACTCGGTCTAAACTTACAAACCTTTCTCATCAAAAAGCCAGGCATTGTCACTTACATTTACAAGCTTATAGTTACACAACTCAGAATAGTTCTCAAGGCTAAAAGTTTTCAAAATAAATTCAGTGGAGTGGTACTGTAGCGATAGTTCATTTTCTGAGTGTCGGGATATGCCAAATCCTGATTTGTTAATGTTAGTAATTCATCTCAACATCGATGATTTTATAATCACTAATTCAGTGTGTCTGTGCCTAGGTTTCAAAATGTGTCGCTTAAGCAACACCTCTTGCTTTAAGCAATAAGGTCGCTTTTCAATGGAGTAAAGCGAGCATGATCCAAAAAACAAAGCCACAAGTGCTCGCTTATATGCTCTTTAGGGCCAAGTTTTTTTAAATTTTTTTGTGAAATATATTGGAGGTTATAGGATGTGTTAAAAGGTAATAGAAAACAGGTAAATTGAAAATCACCTTTTTAGGTTTCAAAGTCAATCCAAAGACTTGCAAGTAAAATCCATACAAAGAAATAAATCAATCATTCAAATCATTAAACATCACGTAAAAGATTTATGCAAAAATAATTGTTAGGAACTACATTCTCAAAATTTCAACCTATTTCCAATAAGGGTTAAATAACAATAGGAAGGAGTTAGGTTCTTCATTAAGGGTGAAGTACAAAAAAAGAGAACACCTTGACCTTAGGGTGTTTTGCCTAAACCATTACAGTAATAATTTTTGCTTAATAAAATGTCCATTATGTTTCCTATTAAAACTGCACCATTTTTAGCTTTTGCCGAAAAGTATTTTTATACACTAACCGCACAACTTCTTTTTAATTTTTTTCTGTCTACACCACCCAGGCCCATGTAATGCTGCAATTTGATCGGAATAACAATTTGTTGTGATTTAGGCTCACGATGCTCTTGGGCCAACTTTTTTTAAGGTTGTCACCGACAACCTAATGTTGGGCCCACTTTCACCTCTATGAGTCACTCTTAAATCAGCCACTTTCGATGTGGTATACAAACACCTTCCAATTATTCAGTTGTGACAACAAATTTAGCCATTTATTAATCTTGGATTCTTCCCAATATTCGTTAACTAATTGATCCATGATTCCTAGGTTGGTTGGTATAGAGCTCTACCATACAGGCAAACCTTGACAACCTATATAATACACACATACATATACACATACTCTGGGAATAAGCTACTAAAAAGAGTGAGATAGCAACTTTGATGCAACCACCAAGCTGCTACAAGCCTCCGACTCCCCTTTCTAGCCGGCCAATTCACATGTGGCTTGTATTAGTCCTCTCTTCTTTTTGGTGTACCTCTCCCATTTTTTAATTAGTCCGCAAGCTCCACTCCTCCATCTGAATTTTTGTATCATCTGACACAACAAAGATGGATGAAAGTGGATTGTTGAAATTCCTAACGAAATATTGACAACTATAATTATATGCAAGGTAACAAAAAGTCAAAATTTAATTCAAAAGTTGTGCTAATTTGAAAATTGCTCAAATGGAATTCAATTTATTGGAGAATTCCACAGATTGAATTCGTGATCTAATATTGAATTCGTTGACTAGTATTGAATTCGTCGACTAGAATTGAATCCGTGAACTAGAATTGGTTCGTCTATAGATTTTTGTCACACATATCTATTCATATGTATAAATTATAATATCAAATTTGATGAAAAAATATCATAGAATAAGATGAACACTATGAACTTACATGAGTGACTTTTCCCTTCCAAGTTTTTGGGATACATATGTTTCTTCTGTAGGGATTGAATTGCAGTGAGTCTTAAACCACCTAAAATATCCTAACAAGATGTAGAAGTCCATTGCATGGCGGCGCCCCATGATGGAGTAATAGTTGGTTGGGCAAGGGGTTTATGTTTTATGCAGACTAGACTGCTGCTCGTGAAGGTTTGGACAAAACCGTCACTGCAGAGATCAGACAAAGCCAGTGTATATATTTCTGACAAGGTTGATGCTTTTGTTGATTCTGGACAAGGCTGGTAGTGGCGGTTGGGTTTGGAAAAATGTTCTCGTGATTGTGGCTCATTTGTTCTTGTTGAGCAAAAGTAATCCTGGGTGGTTGTTACAGAAAAAGTCGTTCGTAGATTATGGGCATAATCATAGTCCTATGGCCAAAGCAAAATGGTGGTTGTGCACCAAATATATTTTTTATGATAGAAAGTCTATCGAAAGCTGCTAGGCAATAATTCTGATTCCTTCTGTTTAGACCCAGGAGAAGTAGTTCCGGTCCAACCATAGACTGACTCCTTTTATTTCTATACCGTGTATTGAATATTCCAGTCTGACATCCGAGTACAAGTGGATGTATGGTCAGCTAATTCTACAAGCTGGGTGGGTATGTTGTTCCTTTGTTATTTTAGAGCTTTAAGGAACTTGGATAATGTAATTCAAGGTTGTGAGCCATGGGTTAGACTGTGATTCGGTAGAGGAAATGGTACACTTAACCTTTTCATGGTAGTATTTATGTGGCTCATGAGGTGCTAGGACTGTCAAATGCTTGCCCTTATTCATTTTCCTCAAATGGAAATAAATGTTTGCATATGTTTGTCACTTGCTTCAAATTGAATTCACATTCACCAATGTTAACATTTCTTATTTATCGTGTTCCCATTAACATCTACTGGTCACTGCAGTTTTATGTTGTCATATTCCTTTTCCCGACTTAATCTTAAAGTTCTTTTTTTGTTCAGGATGTTCATGAAACTGCTGCTGGTGCACTTTGGAATCTTGCTTTTAACCCTGGTAATGCTCTTCGTATTGTGGAGGAAAGTGGAGTCCCAGCCCTTATTCATCTCTCTACGGTTTCTAAGTCAAAAATGGCACGCTTCATGGCTACACTGGCCTTATCATATATGTTTGATGGCAGGTGAACCACTGATCTGTTTTCCCTATACGATATATTAACTAAATTTCAAATGCCATTTTTTTTTGACTTTCTGTTTTTCCATGATAAATTATTCGTCTCTTATTCTGAAAGTTGAAGAGTTTATGAAGCTGATATATATATATATATATATATATATATATATATATATATATATATATATATATATATATATATATTCAGATCCTGACTTCTTGTTTGTTACTGGAAGTTTACCGATACTAAAATCAAGGCTCATATTTCAGTTATGTTGTATGGAGCATTTTCTTATGTAGAACCCAGACTTACCTAACTGTTGATGGGGTTATTTTTAATCACTGCTTATAGTACTGATTAAACTTGATAACACTTGCTTCTTTTCTAAATGAAACCATGAAAGGAAATCTACAGTAATTATGAGCAAGTAGTGGAGAACAATGCTTAATATGATACAATCCTGTCTTTTTGAAATGTGCTAGACATCTACTTGTGCCTCCATTATAGTAAGTTCACTGCAAACACCTAGCCTGTAGTAAATTGGGCTGTGCCATGTTTTTGCCCTTTGGGTTGTGGTGTTGATAAGATGATTTACTGCATATGCATTTCCGTTTGTTTATCATTGAAGGTAAAAAAGTAGGATGCGATCCGATTTAATCATTAATTTGGGTGCTGTATTTGGTCTTTTAATTCCTGATAAATGCTTAATTACCAATTGAGTTTCTTTTGATGAATGTCTGATCTGACGCTTCGTCCCTTTGAGGGTACACATTATACATATAATCTATATAACTGAGTTATGTGTATCTTATGGTTAACATTGATTCTGAAAGATTCTCCAGTTATGTGATTTCAGTTCGCACTACAGTATATAAGCATGTATGAGTCTGCCATTTGTCTACACAGGATGGATGAACTGGCACATGTAGGGACCTCGGCAGAGGGCGGTGCAGTAAAGTGCATAAACTTGGAAAGCTCTAGAAGAATGGCTTTGAAACACATTGGATCGTTTATCCTTACATTTTCCAACCGCCAAGCATTTGCAGTTGCTGCATCTTCATCAGCACCTGCAGCATTAGCTCAAGTCACAGAAACAGCTCGAATACATGAAGCCGGGCACTTGAGATGCAGGTAATATCTCCCACATTTCTCACTTGCAGAATGGTAAAACAATTTGTGATATGCATTAAATTTTGTAAATTATTTATAAAAAAATATTGTGATATAATATCTCTGTATTTGTTAATTTGGATTTTTATCAAGGGAAAAAAAGAAGTCTTGTTGTCAACTGTAATAGAAGTATGTAAGATCAATTCTATAAGCAAAGCCATGCATAAACCTAATTTTGACAGATTATTTTGCTGTTGTTTCATTGGATTTAGTGGGGCTGAGATTGGAAGGTTCATCACTATGCTACGCAATCCTACTTCAACACTAAAGGCTTGTGCCGCATTTGCTCTTCTTCAGGTAAATGAATAATACTTTCTTGCATTTATAATGTCTTCCTTTGTTGCATTGCCTATCCAAGCATAGAATCTCTCCGATTAGTTTTAGGCCCTGTTTGGTTTTAATCCGGAATCGGAAACGGAATGGAAACGAATCTAGGCCATACGTATTCCCTTGTTCATGAAAGTTTTTGGAATCATTCCTTGTGGTTTGAAGTAATTGGAGTAGAGTTTGATTACTTTTGATACCCTGTAGGCAAACATAATGTGGGGAAGCAAGTGCATTTTGCATTAAACCACAAAGAATGATTCTATAAAATTTCATGAATAAGGATATACATATGGACTAAATTCGTTTCATTCCTTTTCCGTTTCCGGAGTTGGAACCAAACGGCCCCTTAGACTCTTGTTGAAGTTAATACATTCGTGGATGCTATTCTGCAATGCAGTTTACATTACCCGGTGGACGACATGCAAGACACCACGTAACTCTTCTGCAGAGCGCTGGGGCAGCTCGCGCCCTTCGCTCTGCAGCTGCAGCCGCAACTGCCCCACTTGAGCACAAGATCTTTGCAAGAATAGTACTTCGAAATCTTGAGCACTTCCAAAAGGGAGCAACGAACCGAGCATTAAAAACTTGAGGCAAAAACGAAAAGGCGAGACAAACGGAGCATGATTCTAGCAGTTTTATCGTACATATTCCCTAGTCCTCTCCGCTCTTTCTCGACTAGAGTCGACCAACACAAAGATCCCTTGTAGCCTTTGGCCTATATCTCAAAGTTTAGTGAACCTTACCTTCTCTCTTGTTAAATGTTAAATTGGTCAGAAATTTTATTTATAAGTTTGTGTTAGTATACCTGTAAGTCCTGTAACCTTAAATCGCCTATGCTGTTAAGTGAACTTTGCCTTCTCGGTTTGGTCTTTAGTGATAGTCATCCATTTTGACTTTTGAGCATATTTGTATTCTAAAGTAATAGAGAGTTGACAATATTTACTAGTTTCCATGCAGTTAACTCATGTGGCTATTTCATTGTTCAGATGTGGGATAAACCAACATTTTTTAAGGTATTTTTCCAAGTTTCATACATAAATACAACAAACCTTAACTCAATCTACATCTTTCTTTGAAAACCCAATCATAAACAACTCGGAGCCAAGTTTCTTTTCGTAGTAACGGTTGATAGTAGGATTGTGTAACTGGTTGGGACCGTTAGCTCTTATACAAGGACCATTATGGTTCGGTGCAACACAGTCCTAATGGGTAGTTGGTTAAATTTGCTAACTAGGCATTTTTCAGTGTTTGCTCTACTAACTAGACCCATAACATTTAAGTAAATGTACCCCTTTTTTAACGCTCAAATACAAACCCTAAAGTGCCACCAATTCCCTCCTCCGTTCTTGGCTCTTCTCTTTCGTCCTCCTTCACTCTTCTCTTTCGTCATAGTGATTGTATCTAGTAGCAGCATAACCTACAAGCTTCTCTTCCAATGGCGTGTACGACCGACTTGAGACGCGGTGGTGAAACCGGTGAGCGTGTCTCATGAGCAGAGGGCGAGGGAGAGAGAGGGCGTCGGCTAGGGCGGTGAAACCGGTGACCGTGTCTCATGAGCAGAGGAAGATGGCGTACTGTAAATTTGCTTCTAAGGATGAAAAATCCCAAACAAACTCTGATTTACTCGTCTCGGGAGGTGTACTCTGGCCAAAAAAATGCAGGATTCTGGCTACGATGCCCTAAAGAATCAGGAGTTGATATCTGCCCAGAAAATGTAGGATTCTGGGTATGTTGGCTAGAAAAGTACATGTTCTGGCTCGGGGGCTCCCGTGACCGGCCATTTTTGTTGTTCTCGGTCGACAAGTAATTTGTGCAATAGTTTCCATTTCCAAATGCCAACCTTCGGATCCATCTGAAGTGTGTAGACGGTTGTGCAGGGTCGTATATTTCGCTCTCTCCCACTCTCATTCCGTTGCTCAGATAAGAAGGTGAGAGGGCATCGAAAGCCCGAAGCACTGGATTGTTTTCATACCTGAGTGCGTTTGCTTGCACATCAGTATCAACTTGTACATGTTTAAATTGAAAGTTAAACTGTGTTTGATTGTACAAAACTAATTTAAATATTCACGTTATCATTTGCATAACTATTATCCCTTAAAATAACATTGCTACTAGTGAAAAAATTGAAAGGAAAATTGGTACACTTATTATAAAATATCATTTTATTTAAACATATTCTTGTCGATGTATATTTTTATTTAAACACTAAACCAATTTAGTTTTTTAAAAACACTTTTTATATAATAATTTAAATATATCCTAATTTATAAACTAGTAAAAACACACCCAATAATATTTTTAGAATATAAGATTGAAATTTAGTGTAAATTAATTTTTCACTTTTCTAATAAGTAGGAAATAGCTGCATATTTTATTTTTTAAGAAGATAAAGGTAATTTTTAATTTTTAAATATTTATTTTAAGAAGGTAATCTCCTTACAGTATCACATATATATAAATTATAATTTATAATTAACGATGAAAAATCTCAAATAAGTAGAATCATCGCTAATATTATATAATCGTTATTCGTTAACGTTAGATGAGGACATTTTCGGCAATTACTCGGAGAGTTGGTGCTATTTGTGCAATTTTTCCTTTATAATTCGAGAAAAATAACAGGCCAGGGTAGTTAAAAAGTTGAAACCAAACACGACAGAGATGAGATAGAGAGACTCGGAAAGACCAAACAAGAGTGAGACGGCGGAAGAAGGGTAAAGGGACACGAATATTCAGAATCCTTGCCACACATTTCCCGCCGGTGAGCTCAATTTGTCATATATGATCTCCCTCCGTTCACGATTATTGCTTTCTCTTTGTTTGTTTAACTTGCTCTTTGAATCGTGCTTTTTTACGATGATTGCAGCCTCCAAAGTTTCAGTCGGCTGTAAAGCTTTGAGTGTTCTTGCTCGATCAAAGAGGGAGAAAAAGGGTTGAATCTTGAAAGGGAGAAGATTTTGGAGGAGTGTTTTTTTGTCCATTTTTTCGTTTTTAAGTTCTGGGTTTTTTGTAAGAAAAGGAAATTATGCCTGCGGATACAGTGGAGGAATTGGGATACTCGCGATTGAAGGATCTAAGATTGGAAATTGGAGATAAGCTAGATTTTGCAGTTTGTTTCTGGGTTTACCTTCCGAGCTCTACTCCATTTCCTTCGACTATTCTTCGACAGGTTTGCTAAATTTCTAATCTTTTTTTTGTTTGGTTTGTCAATCATGTTTGACGTTTCCCCAATTTCATGGTTATGAAAAGTTTTGTGCAATTTATGTAGTGGGATTAGTTTTGTTAAAGATTGATACCACTTTCAAGTATCGTCCAAGTGCTAATGCTTGTTCTACAGTTTTGAGAAATGAGAGAATTTTGTGAACAATGATCCGCTCTCATTTTGAGGCGTAATCAGGTTAGTGTCTTATTATTATAATAATATGGGGGTCAAGAGATGGCTGAAGTTAATCACTACTGCGCAATGCTGTCCTCATATGAGAAGTCAGCATTGTGGATTTTTTATGTTTGCTAGATTCCTTGACCAAATGAGTAGTCCTTGTATCAAGTTACTTATCATCTGCAACTGTTTGCTGATGATGAAACTTAAATTTTAGGGCAGCGATTTTAAATGTTGGTTCTTAACTTCTTATACAGATATGAAGGATGTGTTATCATCCACTATACAATTCAAGTTTATTTTCTGTTGATGTGGAGACTAATTAAAATTTCTGGTATCACATGCAGGCTGACCATGAGAGTACTGAAAATGTCGACTTTCTTGTTTTGAGTGAAGAAAAGAAAATGATTCTTGTGCCATCACGCTCCTTGCACAAGGAATCTCCAAGTTCTGATGGTTCCACATCCATGGAGGATCTTCCTTCCGTGTGCTCAGAGGAAAATTTTCCTTTAGAAAAATGGGTTCATATATGTTGTGAGGTATGCATAAGTGTTCAGTTGGTCTGAAATGTCTTTCTGTATATAAGAACCTGAATTCTTTGATGAGTGACACTTCTAGTCATTATTTCATCTTCATGTCTTTCAGTTTATTGATAGAGTGCCTGGTATAAGTTCTTATCAACATTATTGCTGCTGTTTTGGAGACAAAGGGCAATCAAAAGGCCATTTTAGCTTGAATTTAGTTGCTACCTGCCCAGCTTAACTAATTTTTCATTTTTTTATCTGATATAATGTTAGGTGTCCAACAATTTTGTACGTCTTCACATGGATGGGAAGATTGTTGGAGAGAAGTCTCTAAATTCTTTATTGGAGAAGTCTCCTAACTTCAAGGGATCTAGTGGAGTTATATCGGCTGCTACTTTTGGAGGCAATGAAGGGCTTCAGGGTTACACCCACAATGCAGAGGTGTTGCCTCTTCCATTATCCATAAAGGATCAACAAATTAAGGTGGGTGTCTTAAACTCTTCCTACTTTACTGAGATAATTTATTCCTTGAAGTTCTTCCTTATTTGGTAATGAATTCTCAGGATCCACCACTACAACTAATCATTGATTATCAATCTGCATATGAGATTGAAGAAGAAAGTGATGGGGTATGGGGCATTGTTAGTGGCAAGGTCTGTTATCATCTTCTTCTACTCCGTTAAAATGGTAAATTTTGTTGGCAGTTTCACTCTTTGAAATGAACATGAAGAAGGATCATGTAGCTCATTCATCATTGCAACTTGGAACATGAAGGAAATGAAAGATGGTTCTGTTTTACCGAAAATTGTCAATACTTTAATCTTGCAGTTCTATCAAATTATTCTATTTTTATATGCCCTTTATTGGCAGAGTTGCACTTTTGATGTCTTTTTTTTCTTCTCTAAATCGATCCATTGTTTTCTTAATTTATCATATATGCATATGAAATGATAATCATTTGGAAGTTTTTAGTTGGCTATCAACAAGATAGAAGAATTTTGTTACCCATATATTCTTATTTATCTTAGAATAAGATCTTTGAGGATGGGATATGCTGTCTTATATGGACTACCTGGGTTTGCCTGTATCTTATCTTAGACCATCACTCGATTAAATAAGTTTGGCTAGAAAAGAATCATCCTTTTATGTTTGTTAAAAGTCTGAAATATGGAGCTTTCAGTAGTTCATTTTTTATCCAATCATGACTCTTTAATAAACTTTAGGTATCTATCTGCCTTATTCTTCTTCGTTACTTTAAGTAGTTAGTAGTCTAGTAGTCTTTCATTCAACTGTTGAGTTACTCTGCTTATTCCAGGCATCTTGTCGGCGGAAATTTGCTTTGGATGTCTTACTAGTTGACGCCTTTGGGAAATCTGCTAACATGGATTGTCAGGTGCATATGAATTAAATATTTCAATTTTTTTTATACTTCGGTTGATGCTGATTGTTGAACTTATGTTTGAATATTATTTGCTACTAGGTTGTTGCCTCACTTGTCTACAGTGACGATCATAGTCCAGTTGAGAAGTCAGAGGATGGGGAAGATGCACTTCTGGCTAGTTTTGATGGAAATGAGTATCCTACAGGTAGCAAACCAAGCAAAGTACTGCTAGGACGTGCTTCCTTCAAACTGAAGATATCTCAGGTAGTATGATTTGCTTCATATTTAGCTGCATATATGAATACTTAAAAGGAATCTTTGTTGATCTTAGCATGACAGTCCACAGTGGATTAGAGTTGAGGAAATCATATTCATTTGATTAATTTACCTCCTGACAGCCTCAAAAATCTGAACTGTAGCCTGACTATGGATTCTATAAGCGAATAAAGTTATGTAGAAATATGCAGTTGGCCGAGTTACCAACTTCAAAATTGCACGTGTCATAAACTTCATCTATAAGTTGCATAGCCCCTGAACTTATATAAGTGAATTTTCTTCCTGTACTAGCTGTCATCCAAGTGTGACAACAAGCTGTTTAGCATTAAGTTCAAAGTTATGGAAGCTGGAAATTATCCTTTTCTTGAGACGTACACTCCACCAATACGTTGCATCTCAAGGAGTCGCAATAGCAGAATGTTCAGCAACACGCTGAAGAAATTGTCTTCCGGTGTTCATGTAGTTAATGGATCTCATAATTTACCTGGACACAGCGACGGGAACTCAAAAATAAATCATAATGCAGTATGTGAAGGAAGAGCTAGTCCCCCGTCAAAGAGAGTCAAAACAGGGCAGGAAACCACGCTTATAAGCATGAACCCTGATCCCTCTTTACAAAGGCATCTTGAAGAATGCAACTCCGGTGATAAAGAAAACATAGGAGCAATAGAGAATTCTGCGTCAGATACAGAAAGTCTTGGAGCAAGAAATTCCACCTTTAATAAGCCATGCATGAGTGAATCACATTTAGATATGAGCATTTTCAAATACTGTCTTGGAAGCTTGTCAGAGAGAGCACTTATGCTCAAGGAGATAGTTTCGTTTAGTCCGGATGAGGACAGAGAACGTTTTGCAGAGCAGGTCTCACTTTATACCCGATGCTACCATCACAGGTAATGAAAGTGTAATGAGCATAAAATTAAAAGAAATGCACATCGTTAACGATATTTAGAATTGCAGGCACCAAATTTTGACAGCAAAGAGACTCTTAGAGGAAGGAGAAAAGACTTGGGATTTGATATCTCGGAATAGAAACCGACTTCAATGGGAAGATGTGGTTTTTGAGATAGAAGAGAAATTCATGAAGATTGCCTGCTGCAACACTAGATCACTCACACAACAGGTTCTTCATATCTTTTAACTTTTTCGAGGTAAACAATGAAGTGAAAGCTCGTTTAGGGCGGTTTTTTATAATTTGATTTGTTGTTTTTGGTGCTTTACTGCATCAATGTTCAGGATTTCAACTTCTTGAGGAAAATTTCTGGGTGCCATGATTACATGACCCGAGAGAACTTTGATAAGATGTGGAGATGGCTATATCCTGTTGCCTGTACAATATCTAAACCTGAGATCAAGGGCTTATGGGCATCCCTGTCACCCAAGTGGATTGAGGGATTCAACACCAAAGAAGAAGTTGAGTATTCGCTCCATAACCCAATGGCCGTTCAACCGCCAGGGACATTTATATTGCGTTTTCCAACGTCAAGGAGCTGGCCTCACCCTGATGCTGGATGTTTAGTAGTTACCTATGTAGATGGGGGTTACAATCTCAACCATAGGTTGCTTTCTTTAAACTACAGGTTTGTTTGCACATTTTAAAGTCATTTTAATGCATTTTTTTTTGTTTCTTCAAACTCATTCCGCCGACCAATATTCTTTGATTTCTTGTAGTAATTTGAAAGCTACAATGCATGCAACATCACTACAAGATCTGCTCTTGGCTGAACCTGAGCTTTCGAGATTGAAAAGGTGAAAGAGTGTTTGCATTAGGCTTTATTTGCTCTGTGTTCGTTACGTTCGCTGGCTGGAAAAGATTGCTGAAATGCTACCCGAAGAGAAGCTTGTATGTAATGCTATTAGTTGCAGCTTGTAATCCTTCTGTTTCTGATCCTGATTGTAGAGAACATAGATTTATTTATGAAGAGAAATCATTGTATTGCCCAAAACTTCGATGAGTTGTAATGCATTATCGGATCATTTTTGAAGGAAGCCATTCGTAAGTTTCAGAAACCAACCTTGCTATGTCAACATTCTTCCCTTCTAGTGGGACACTGTGAGACAAGATGAACCTAGCGGGACGATGAAGTTAACCCGTCCTTGATGTTTTCTAGTGGGATACTGTGAGACGATTTCTATTTTTCGCATGAAATCCTGTCGGGATGGGGATGAGACCGAAATTTGCGAAATTTATAGCCACCCCTAGAATATTCGGTGAAACTTAGGTTATAGTCCAACAATATTATAATATTTGATATATTTTGAGCAATTATCTCTATTGTAGGGAACTTTTTCCAACTTATAAATTACTTGTGGCTGAAAGTGATTCAATTTTGGACTGCTGATGCTAGCTGCCCCCGGCAAGAAGTGATTCTCCACTGCGACGCAGAGATCGATCCATGGCGGAAGCAGCTCTCACCAGCCTCGCCTCCAATATACTATCCACAATTGCCTCCTCTGCTTTTGAGATTGCTTATGAAAGGGTT
Organism: Fagopyrum homotropicum; assembly: GCA_033239125.1. Lineage (NCBI taxonomy): Eukaryota > Viridiplantae > Streptophyta > Magnoliopsida > Caryophyllales > Polygonaceae > Fagopyrum > Fagopyrum homotropicum. Next base: position 162,789,698 of record BSWB01000002.1, on the reverse strand, counting down.
CAATCCATCCCTGGAGCAAGGAAAGAGCTTCATGAGCTTAGACAAACTATTGGGTTAATTCAAGCTGTGCTTATTGATGCTGAAACGCGACAAGAAGGCTCTGCTGCAGTCAAGAACTGGAAAGAGAGGGCCAGAGACGTTTTGTATGATGCTGACGATTTGTTCGATGAGGTTGCGACGATTGATTTACTTAAGCAACAGGGGAAGGGTAATAGGTTGCTAAAAAAGGTACGGATCTTCTCGTCTAAGCTAAATCCAATTGTTTCCGATGACTCCATTGCTACAAAAATCAAGGCCATTAGTAAGGCCTTACAGCGGATCACTGATGATATGGTTTCATTAGGTTTTCTGAAATGTATACTTGACGAGAAACCGATTAGTACGAGGAAAGAAGTAATGGGGGCTTTTGTAGATCCAAACAAAGTCATTGGGAGAGAGGTTGAAAAAGAAGCTGTTCTCAAGTTCCTTTTTGACGAATCTAAAGCTACAGAGAGCCTTTCAATGTTTGCTGTAGTTGGGATTGGAGGAATGGGAAAAACGACACTTGCTCAACTGGTTTACAATGACGGCAAGGTAGAAAAGCACTTTAAGAGTAGGTTGTGGGCGTGCATCTCTGACATAGTTGATGAGAAGGAAATTCTTGAAAAGATCTGTCAATCTATGGGTGTGAAGAACCCTCAAAATTATGATGTTAGCAAGCTGCAATCCAAAATTAGTAGGTATGTTGTTAAGGTTAGGAAATATTTGTTGGTGTTGGATGATGTGTGGGATATTGCTAATAGTAGTCCTACTTTATGGTTGAACATCATGTCGTTGTTGGAATATGGTGCAGAAGGGAGCAAGATAGTTGTTACTACAAGGTTTTTGTCTGTTCCAAGACTTATGTTAAAAGACAAATCTGAAGTTGTTAAGTTAGGAGGCCTGCAAGAGGATAAGTCGTGGGAGCTCTTTAAACTGATAGCGTTTACTCGGGAACAAGAGAATGATCAGGAGTGGATGAGTCTTGGAAGGGAGATATCAAGCAAGTGTGCAAATGTCCCCTTAGCCATAAAAAGTGTAGCAGCCATTCTTCGTAGCAAAACTACTAAGAAAGAATGGGAGTCTATAAAAAATGAGAAACTACTGAGAGATGGAACCACCATGTCTGCACTGAAGTTGAGCTATCATCACCTTCCATCACACTTGAAGCCTTGCTTTGCTTATTGTTCTTTGTTTCCGAAAGATAGTCTAATAGATAAAGATGAGTTGGTGTCTCTATGGATTGCCCTGGGATATGTCACTCCAAATGAGGGTGATACACTTGAGGCAGCTGGCCATGGTTATTTTATGGATTTTCTTAATCGGTCATTTCTTCAAGTGAACAAGTTCAATTACAAAATGCATGATTTAGTCCATGATCTGGCAGAAAATGTGGCTGGCGAGGAAAATAGGATTATTTTTGAAGGATCTAATAATATTCAGTTGCAGAGAAGGGTTCGGCATTTGATGATTAATTATAAAACAGATGATGCATTGAGATTGAGCATTCCTTCGTTACTAGCTGCTGATAGACTCCGCACATTTCTCCTCCGTGGAGAAGTTTCCCCTAGCCCACCAATTGTTGATCAAGTGTTAACCAAGTTCAAGTTGTTGCGCATATTGTGTTTGAGCAAAATGAATATCAAGATTGTTCCAAATTCTGTGGGAGAGCTTCTACACTTGAGGTACCTTGATCTCTCCTGGAACGAATTTAACAGTCTTCCAAATTCTATCACGGAGTTGGTGAATCTAATTACTCTAAATCTCAGCTATTGTATTCGTCTAGTGATGTTGCCTGTGGATTTTTGTAAGTTGGTCAGCCTTAGGCACTTGGATATTAAACAATGTTATGTTTTGAGCCATATGCCTCCAGATTTGGATGAACTAAGTCAACTTCAAAGTTTGAGTTATTTCAAGGTAGGCAGAGCTGTCGATGGTGGTAAGAGCAGTAGTCTAGCTGAGTTAGCTAGACTGAACATCAGTGGAAAGCTTTATATTGATTTTGGCTATAAGGAGAATGAAGATGAATGTTGGCGGGTACCCAAAGGTATAACAGATCTTGAGATAACGCTTCACAAAGGCATCAGAATACCACAATACCAAATTCCTTGCTTGCCAACTAACCTTGTGAGTCTACGCCTAGATTATTGTCCTACAATAAAACATCTCCCACCACTTCGGTGTCTTCCTTGTCTGGAGACACTTACTCTTTGGGTCTTGGATCAGCTCGAGTACATAGAAAATGTGGTTGATGGTCATCATATGAAGGAGACAGTAACAAGGTCTGCTATGCCAATATCCTTCCCCTGCCTTAAGAACCTTGAACTAGACCATCTCCCAAAGTTGAAGAGATGGTCAAGGGAAGTTCAGATTCCTCAGACGACGGCTTCCTTTCCTCTTCTTCAACACCTGGTGATTTATAATTGTCCAGAGCTTGTGTCAATGCCTATATCTCCACAGCTTCAAAATTTGGAATTGAACAAGGTAAATAAGGAACTGATTCAGCAGATGCTGTCACCACATCTCCACCCTCCATCTCTCCGGCATCTTAGGATTTTTCAATGCCCTGAACTGAAGAAGTTGCAGAACATTTCATCACAACTAAGCAACCTCGAGGAGTTGGAAATCTACAAGTGTCCACATTTGGAGTCATGGGGAGAAGGCAATAACGTTGTCGACTGGGATTCCCTCCCTAGCCTCCGGAAATTGGTGTTGACAAAAATGCCAAATCCAGGTATACTCCCTCAATGTCTTCTACAACGGCAAGCCCTTGGAAAATTGCAAATCCAGCAAGACTGTCCTTTCACGTAAGCACACCTCCTCATCTCTACCAGACGTATACTCCTAAGTAAAGCCTTTGTATCTGTCAATTTATACTTTCCTAAGTTAAGTCTTTGTACTACTCTGGCTAGAAAGACTGCTGATATGTTGCACTAAAAAATGCTTGTATTGTATATTATTGTCATGAGTTTTAGCTCTTAAACCTCTGTGCCTGAGCCTAGATGAATTATATTTCTGTTGAGAGCGTGGAGAAAGGCGTGCATATTGAAAACGTTGTTTTAATGAATATAAGTTTTGCAGCTATGAGAACTGAGAACAACGTATGATCTCAGAAAAAGTTTAAGTTTATGCAATTTCCTTTCCTGATTAAAAAGAAAAAAAAACAAGGAAAGAACATCATGAAAATGTCTACTTAATTACTCTCTGCAAAAACAATCACAACAAAAACTATTCAAGGATCCTAAAGGGGCTTACAGGGTCTGTAGTTTTGAAGAAAAAAATAACAGCAGATGGATAGTATTATACTGGATTGCTGTACTACCAGATTGTCAAAATAACAGCAGAGACTTGCTGCTATTTGCAAAAAACAGATTGTCAAAAGAAAGTTGTAATCAAACTCAATAAAAGCAACAAAATTATGTTTTGACTGTCACGTGATTTGCAAATCTGGAGTTTTTTGCTTAAATCCTTGAATCTATGTCCCCAATTTCTTGCTAATTGTCTCTTTCGGTTTCTCTAAGGAGTTGAGATCGATTCTGACAGCAATCAACATATCTTACTCCATTAATTGCTTATTTTTGTTCACTAATCAGAACCCACTGCTATGAATTTGTGTTTATAAATCCTAAATATAGATGTATGTAGTGCTATCACTTGCTGCTTGTAATCCTCTTTTCCTCATCCTGGTTATAGAGAAGATGGATTTATGTTAGTTAAAGAGAAATCCTTCTGTTGCTTCTGTTTGTGAAGATTATTAGAGAAGATGGATTTATGTTAGTTAAAGAGAAATCCTTCTATTGCTTCTGTTTGTGAAGATTATTACTCATTAAGCTGCCATGACTTGTATCTTTTACCAGTTCATTTGTTAAAGGATGCCATTAAATTTCAAATGCACTAGCATTGAGATACAGATACTGAATCAGTGATTTTTTTCTTGTATAATCATGATTTATCAAGATACATGCGAAATATCATTGAACAAAATATACTACATACTGATCGATGCCAAAATAAGCGTACAAATTTGAAACTCAGATCCCTCCTCGCTTTCTACTGTTCTTGTTTGATGATTTCGCCACTGTCACAGAGTACTCATCAGCCTGGATAAAGTTCTTAGCCGAGTACACCCCTACATGCTCGGCTGGAATACGAGAACTCCACGAAACTCTGTTAGACAAATCTGCCCCTGCCCCGGAATTCCCATATTCCCCATAGTAGAGTGTCTTGAGTGCAAAGTCACCTGTCCATGGAAGCCACCCAGGAGGGCTAATCAGAGCTTCCATGACGGTATTGATGAAAACCGTCCGAGAATACTCCTTCCAGGGTCTACCCAGGTAGTTCCTGTGCACGCTCGGCTTGCTATAGTATAGCTTCATGTAGTCGTCTGTTCCATTGATCAAGCAATTGATGAACGCAAACCCGGTTGACTGAGCTGGGTCTGTGCGCCCATGGGCTGTGACCGCGTTGTTCTCGCCTTTCGCGGGATTTAGCTGGCGCGGACCCACGAGGATGGTGCAGTTCTGAAAGAGGGATGCCGAGTTTCCGAAGATGAAGTCAACATTGCCTCGGATGCGACACGATTTGTAGAGCTGCCGGAGGGAGTGCGCGTAGAGTGTGTCCTGGTTTCCGAGGAACTCGCAGTTTTCGAAGAAGGAGAGGTCACTGTCTGAGCGGAAGGCTACTGCCTGGTGCGTTTCCGGGCCTGCTGTGTTTTGGAACGTCAGACCACTCGCCATAAATCGGTCTCCATGCACCGCTGCATACACCAATTAACAATATTACATCATAAGAGACGACAACACAATGGGTAAGCATATTCTAGTGGTAGGCGCTACTTTTACTAGTGTAGTAGTGTGTGCGGTGGATAACATATGAACGTGGCTTTGCATACATAAAAAAGCTGTCACACAACCTAGTGGGGTTTTGTATATAGAAACACCCATTGGATTCAACTAGTAACAACCCCGGACCCGTTTGGTCATAAACCCGAAAACGGAATTAAAACAAATCTAGTACATATAGATATACGAATCATTCCTTGTGATTTGAGATAATTGTATTACCATTTTATTTCCGTTTTCGAAGTTATAACCTATCGGGTTAATGTAGTGGTTCAATAATGAAGCAATACCTAAATTTGACCCTTTTGTTAACCGATAACGACTTTGAGAGTCTAACAACTCACATGGGTGGATAGGTAGTAGCAATGTTTGTCAACTTTCATATTAACTCACATGGACCACTTCCAAATACTAGAGAATGTAAGAGGACAAAAAGGTAATACTCACCCACGGTGGCGGAGTTGTAGGTGGTCATTCCGACCATGCCGGCGTTCAATGAACCCGTGATCACCGTCTTCCCGATTCCATCTCCGACAAACACCAAATTATTCTTCTCAAATCCAACCCGAACCTTCTCTTCATAAACCCCTTCTTTAATGTAAATCACGTGTCTCTTCCCTCCCTCGAGTTTCTCCGGCGCTGCATCCACCGCCTCCTGCACCGTCGCATAATCACAACTTCCGGTTTTACAAACCGTCGCGTCCGGACCGATTCCCGTAGGAAACTCTCCCCCAAACCCCATGTCCTCCGCCGGAGTTTCCGACTCCCAGAACCCATCTCTCTCCGTAGTCGGCGGGGCCCACGACGCCGTGTCGGTGCCAAAGCTGACAAGCGACCAAATCATACTAAGCGCGTTACTGGTCGAAACAAGCATGGAGTTGTTCATAAACGACATCGTTTCGTTGACACCCGCCGTGTCATTAACGTACTTGAGCGCCGACCAGCAGTCGTACTGGTAAACTAAAGCCGCGCTCGCCCATGCACGTGCGTCCTTCAGACTCTCACGTGATATCGCGTCACTTGCGGCGGAGGTTCGACGGTTTGACATTTCTAGAACCTCGAGGCAGGTCTGGGCGGCAAGGGAGCGGTTGCGGTTGCCCGATGAGGCAGCCAGGATGTCGTTGACCATTGACTGACCCGTTTGGAGTTTCTGGGCCGATACGGATAGGGCTGAAACGATGATCTGGGCTGGGCCGCTGGTTCGGAGAGAAGATTGGGCCAGATCGGTTCGGCAAACGTCCGGGTAACGTGTCGCATTGCATGCTAGTTGGATCTCTACTGGGACTTGTACTAAACTGGGTTTTGGGGAAGATTGGCGGTGATGATGGGCTCCATCAACGGCGACTGAGAAAATGAGGAAGATGAGGGCGAGAGAGATCATAGTTGTATGCACAGAAGCAAGTATTGCCGTATAGGAAGGTGAGTCGTGTGAGGGGATTTATAGATTTATTCAAAGAATTGAAAATTCGTTTGGTGAGTGGGTGGGGTCTGTTTGGTAATTGTGTGGTTGAATCTGGATGGTGAGAAAGGTGTTTGTAGTGTCACGGGTCGGTTTCTGCAAACCACGAAAAACAGTGTACTCGTGAGAAGAAGAGACAGCTGTCACTTCTCAGCTGCACACTGACTGGATGAAGAACGGAAAATCATTGAGTATTCAATCTACTCCGCCATGGGAGATGACCAGATGTCTGCTTCTGTTATGAAATTTGTTGTGTATTTTTTGAATTTATTGTTCGATCACACTACAATGATTGTTAATTTGATCGTTTGAGTGTTGTTGAAAATTGTTCGTTTCCCAGAATTCAATCTCTCCTAAATTTACCCTATTTTCTCCCCCTCAGCTCCCTGACCACCGCTGTTTAATTTGGATATTTTGTCGATCCATCATACTTCAGCGATTGTCAAACCGAATCTTGATCCTCTCTAAAAGAAGTGATGAAACAGTTCACAATATGGCAGAAAATGTGGTTGGCCAGGAACATTGTATTATTTTTGTAGCATCTGACAAAATTCCATTGCAGATAGAATTGGACATTTGAGGACTGTCAGGTGATCAAATCAGATTGATCATTCCCTCATTGAAAAAGACTGATCGATTATGGAATCCAGCGGAGTGATTGATTGAAGACCATTTCAACTGAATCTTTATCCTCTCTACATCGTCTTGAACTTAGGACTTCCCTGAATTGAAGTTGTACAACACTTCACTAGTGTAATACCCGCACCGTGTGCGGGTTTTGAACAATATTGAATTATTTATAATATTATGTTATTTTAAAAATTTTTAAGTCCATACATAAATGTATGGATAAAAGATCACTACTTATCAGTTTTTATGGAAAATTGGACAAACAATAGATGATATTTATAGGTAAAAAAAAGCGAAGATATAACAATATTACAAATAAATATTATTATAGTCGCAAATTTTTTGAACCTCGGGAGCTAATGAAACTCTTTTTGTTATATTAAAGAGTTTAGTTTACGATATCCCATAAGTAAAGTTGAATTTTTTTTTAAATATTTAATAAATTTTAACATAAAAACCGTAATTACATTTTTAATTTATTTTGTAAAATCTACTATCAAAACAAAATCTATTTAAATCTTAGAATTTGGTTAGATGATATGAACTTTTAAAAACAATCCTATTACAATTTTTGTTTAAATCACGTATCCCAATAAATTTTCTAAAGATAATTATTGTTTTAATTATTTTAGTAAATCTTCTAATTATTTAACTTATTAAAAATAAATTTTTGAGCTTCGATAAATATGACGTTGACACGTGGCAAAAAGAGCCTCTCCTTTAATACATACTAGTATATTACCCGCACCTTGTGCGGGATTGCGTTTTAATATATTGTAAATATTTATACTTTATTAAAAATAATTTGCGGAGAATAAAATTACATTTATTATTATACTAAGAGTTAATTTGTTGGATAATAAATATCGACAGATATATTTTTACTTATATAATAGATATTGTTTTGACAATTACACCTAAATCTAGATTTTATATTAGAGAATAAAACTTATTTAAAATTATTTACAATTAAAAATTCAACAAATTCTATATCTAAATGGATTTTGTTAGATCAAAAAAATTTACGATAGAGAAGGTTATCGAGCGGGGATAGCTCATCATAGATTGACGATCAACATCACTCATGACCTTGCTTCTTTCTATTTTTGTTAGCATCCATCCATAAAATCTCTTCGATAATCTTTCTTCCTTCATCTTCCTGACATTAGAAAAAATAAAATAAATTTAAACATCAACAAAGAATCGAATGGAATAGATGAAACTAAAATAAAGAAATAATCAAGAGGGATGAGAAGAAGAAAGGTTGGACGATAACCTTTTGAAAAAGTTGAACGAATTTATAAAACTTAATAATAAAGATTAGTATGGTTTTGGAAACAAACTTATACTAATCTAAAATTTTAATAATTAATATTTTTTTTAAATCATTAAATATGGTTTTTAGTCCACGTTTGTTGCAAAAAATTTATAAAAAAAAACAATAAATGAAAATAAAAAATCTATATTTCAAGCAAAATTGTAATTTTCAAATCAAATAAAAATTAAACAGTCATATAAAAACAATATTTATAATCAACACAATATTTTGAAAACCTACTATATGATGATATTTTTATAAAAATAATAAATAAAAACAAAAAATAAGATATTTCTCGAGAAAAAAAATCAATGTTTTGAAAACCTCTTATATGATGAAAATATTAATAACATACGTACTTATACTAAAAAATCTGATTTTTAATCTGCTCAAAAAAATAATAAAATTTTTAATTCAAACAATATTTTGAAAATATTTTTTATTTAATAAAAAATTAAACAGTTCGAAAAGTTTTTTATTTAATAAAAATTAAGCAGTGCACTGGTAGTTATTACATTTTCAATTAAACGTAAGATATAATAATACACAAAATTTTGAAAACCTTTTGTATGATAAAAAAATTAAAAAAAAAAAAGAGAAAACAGAAAATATAATTTTTAAACAGCTCGAAACGTTTTTTTATAAATTTTTTAATGAGAAATGAATGTAAAACATATTGAAACCGGAAATTTTTTAATAATTTATAATTTTTTCTTAAATCAGAAAATCTGATTTCCAAAGCAAATTGAAATCAAACAGTGATTTAAAAAACAATATTTTTAATCACCACAATATTTTTATTTTTAATCACCACAATATTTTCAAATCAAATAGAAAGCTTCTCTGTGGTTGTGGATGATTCATCGATGAAACATAATTTTTGTGGAAACATTGTTGCACAGAGGGTTTCAAACCGGAGGGTTTCAAACCGGAAAACAATAATTTTCTTTAAAAAAATAAATAAAACGAACCAAATAGATCGAAAGCAACAAAAAATCACTATTTTCATAAAAAATCAAACGAAAGCAATACAACAGAAGGTTTCAAACCGAGAGAAATGCAACATAAAGCAATACAACGAAAGCAACCGAAGTTTACATCAAACCAAATAAAAGAGAACTCTGCAAAAAAACCGAAGCCGAAAAGCATATGCTTTAAATTGAAAAATAAAATTCTTGCTGGTTATTGGAATCAATACAACGAAAAAACAAAAAGTTGAAATACGGACATACAAATAGCAAATGAATACAGTGCGAGGAAGAATTTCCTCCGGAGTTTGGAGTAATGTAAAGATGGAATGAAGAAACCATAGAACAACGGATGAGTTGATGAGAGAGAACATATGACGGGTGAAGGGTGAAGAATGATTTGTATTTATAATGGGGTCGTGGTTTAGTATTGTGTGAGAATTATCTTTTTTGAATTTTAAATTATCAAATTAAAAATAATTATAACAGCAATTAGTTAGGATAGAGATCATTGATTGAATTATAATGATTTAAATTTCGATTGATTATGAGAAATTTTAATTGAATGATTTAGTGTGTATTCGGTTGGGAATAATTAATTGTTGATATTAGGATTAATAGTTAGTTTTAACAAAAGGTTTCTTTGTATCTTAATGAATTCAAATCTAAACTGAATCAAATACCGTTAACAAAAAAATATAGTCAAATCTAGTTTCCTAGCAAAACAATCTTCTTATCAGTTTAAATGACTATCTCTTTTAACCTTTTTTTATAACTAATTTAAAATAATCACTAACTTCGTACTTGACTGGATCTATGTAGATCAATTCTTTTTTTAATTTTTAATGACTAATTTAAATTTATTTGATTTGATTTTTATTCTTATTTTAATTTAAATAAAGATATAAATCTCGTCAATCAAAATTATTCTTTTCAAATTTTGAATGACGAATTTAAATTTATTAGCATAATTTTCGATGTAAAATAAGTTAATTAAATCTATTATTAATGTTAATTAATATTTTTTTTCTCTCTTTTTTTTCAATTATAAATATATGATGGATTTTAAAAAAGTACGTGTGTTTTTTTAATTATAACTAATGTTAATCATTAGATTATAACAAATTGTGTTAGCAAACTTTTTTAACAATTTGCTAACAACTTTGAGATATTAATATTTCTTTTAAAAATAAAATTTGTTAAAATTTTTCTTATAAAATTGAATTTGACGGATAATATCACAATTTCTATTTTTTTTATAATATAAATGAAAACAAATTTTTCTAACAACTTTTCTTATAAATTTTTTTTATTTAAGTAAAAACAAAATTTAAATGTAGATTTGCTAACAAAAGATATAATATCATAAATAAAATTTTTTTTAATATAAATGAAAACAAATTTGTTAACAACTTTGAGATAAATTATCATTTATTTTAAAAAAAAAATTGTAAAAACTTTTCTTATAAATTTTTTTTGTTTGATGTTAATTCTGTGGGCGACACGTGGCATTAAAATTTCGTTGGGCTGACATGTGGCAATAGAGGCTTCTGCTTTAATATATATATAAGATAAGATTGCAGCTAAACAACCTTAAGCAGTTGGAAATCTTCAAATGTCCACAACTGGAGTAATGGGAACAAGGCAATGTCTGGTGTTGATTGGGATTCAGTCCCTCAATGTCTTCTACAACGTCAAACCCTTGGCAAATTGCAAATTCATAGACATTGGCTTTCTGAGTAAGCATACCCTAATCTCTATTTTTTGCATCCTAAATTCGTTTCTAATTCCTCACCACTTAATTTTTTCATGATAAAAAATATCTAGAGTTTATGATTGACATCCTATATATTAGTGAAACCTTAATGTATTCGCATATTTTATATCCATCTTCAACATAAATTATCTTCATGTAATTGTTTTTTGCAGTTCGGAACCTCTGAGATTTCTGTAGTAACCAATACCGAACCACGTACTCAGGATATAACGCGTGTATACCAATTAAGTCAATTAAAAATTAAGTTAAAGCATTAATATTACTCTTTTGTTATTGTAAGTAAACCGATTGACTTTCGCTTCCCCCTAATCTTCAACAATGCAGAAGGGTTTCTTCTTCATGGCAGCAAACAAAGGATCCGACGCTAGTGTCACCAATACAAGGATGATAATAATGAAACAAGTGATTAGTTACCACTAGCATTGAGATAAAGATAATGAACCAGCTACGCCACTAGCATTGAGATAAAGATAATGAACAAGTGACTAATTACCAGCTACCACTTCCCAATTTATTAACAAAAAGTGATCCAATAATGCTAAAGACCTCTTTAAAAGGAGATTTACTATTATTGTCTATCCTCTACAGCCTCTACTACATACGAGAGATCAAGTCATGGCAGAAGCGGCTCTTATCAGCCTCACTTCCAAGATACTGTCCACAATTGCCTCCCCCGCTTTCGAGAAAGCTTATGAAAGGGTTAAATCCATCCGTAAAGCAAGGAAAGAGCTTGAGGAGCTTAGGCAGACTATCGGATCAATCCAAGCTGTTCTTCTTGATGCTGAAAAACGACAAGAAGGTTCTGCTGCAGTTAAGAACTGGATGGAGAGGGCCAGAGACGTACTTTATGATGCTGACGATCTGTTCGATGAGGTTGCTACAACTGATCTACTTGGGCAGCAGACGAAGGGAAACACCTTGTCCAAAAAGGTTTGGATCTTTATTTCTAAGATAAACTCCATAGTTTCTAATGATTCCATTGCTAAGAAAGTCAAGGATATTAGGAAGGCTTTACAGAGAATCTCTATTGATATGGGTTCATTTGGTTTTCTCAACTGCATACTTGATGAGAAACCGATTAGTTTGAGGAAAGAAGTTGTAGGGGCTTTTGTAGATCCAAACAAAGTTATTGGTAGAGAGGTTGAGAAAGAAACCGTTCTCAAGTTTCTTTTTGATGAGTCTAAGGCTAAAGAGAGCATTTCAGTATTTGCTGTAGTTGGGATTGGGGGAATGGGAAAAACAACACTTGCTCAACTGATTTACAACGACGGTGAGGTAGAAAAGCGCTTTAAGAGTAGGTGGTGGGTTTGCATCTCCGACACAATTGATGAGAAGGAAATCCTTGAAAAAATCTCGCAATCTATGGGTGTGGAGAATCCTAAAAATTGTGATGTTAGCATGTTGCAATCCAAAATCAGTGACTTTGTCCGTAGGGTTGGGAGATATTTTTTGGTCTTGGATGATGTGTGGGATATTGGCAATAGTATTCCTACTTTGTGGTTGAACATCATGTCATTGTTGGAGTATGGTGCACAGGGGAGCAAGGTAGTTGTTACTACCAGGTTTTTGTCGGTTCCAAGGCTTATGTTGAAGGATAAATCTGAAGTATTTGAATTAGGAGGCCTTCCGGAGGATAAATCATGGGAGCTCTTTGAAACAATAGCGTTTACTCAAGAACAAGAGAATGATCAAGAGTGGACTTGTCTTGGAAGGGAGATTCTGAGCAAGTGTGCACATGTTCCATTAGCTATAAGAAGTATAGCAGCCACTCTTCGCAGCAAAACTACTAAGAAAGAATGGGAGTCTATAAAGAATGAGAAACTACTTAGTGACGGAACCACCATGGCTGCACTGAAGTTGAGTTATCATCACCTACCAGCCCACTTGAAGCCCTGCTTTGCTTATTGCTCTTTATTTCCTAAACATAGTTCAATCGGCAAAGATGTGTTGGTGTACCTATGGATTTCCCTTGGATATGTTATCCCAAATGAGGGTGAAACGCTTGAGGTGGCGGGACATTGTTATTTTATGGATTTGCTTAATCATTCATTTTTTCAGGAGAACCGTACTGAGGATACATTCAGTTACAAAATGCATGATTTAGTCCATGATCTGGCAGTAAATGTGGCTGGCGAGGAAAATAGTATTATTGTTGACGGATCTAATAGTATTCGACTGCATAGTAGGGTTCGACATGTGAGGCTTAAATATAAAACAGATGATGCATTGTTCAGTGCTGATCGACTTCGTTCGTTGCTCGTTGAGTATGAAGATATCCGTAGCCCACCAATTGTTGATCAAGTGTTAACAAAGTTCAAGTTATTGCGCATATTGTGTTTGAGGCATACGAATATAAATATTGTTCCCGATTCTGTGGGAAAGCTACTGCATTTGAGGCCCCTTGATCTTTCACGGAACGTCTTTAAAAGTTTGCCAAATTCTATCACGAAGCTGGTGAATCTAATTACTCTAGACGTCAGGGGTTGTCACTTTCTCCGGATATTGCCTAAGGATGTTTGTAAGTTGGTCAGCCTTAGGCACTTGGATAATGAATCTTGTTCTTCCTTGAGTTATATGCCGCCAGATTTGGGGAAACTAACTCAACTTCAGAGCCTGAGTTGTTTCAAGGTAGGTAGAATAGTCAACGGCGGTAAGAGCAGTGGTTTACCTGAGTTGTCTAGATTGAACATCAGTGGAAGACTTGAAATTAAGTTTGGCGCTGGGGATGATAGAGAAGAATTTTGGCAGGTACCCACAGGTATTACAGATCTTCAGATAAACCGTCTGAGAGGAATCAGAATACCACATCACACAATTCATTGCTTGCCAACTAACCTTGTGAGCCTAGGCCTCCATCATTGTGGGACAATAAAATATCTCCCAAGTAGTGGGTGTCTTCCTCGTCTCGAGTCACTTGAGCTTACCTTCTTGGATGAGTTGGAGTACGTAGAAGATGAAGACGAAGGCCAACAAATGAATTTAACAGTAACAACAAGCTTTGCTATGTCAACATTATTTCCTCCACTTAAGACACTTAAACTAGTTTATCTCCCAAAGTTGAAGAGATGGTCAAGGAAAGTTGAGCTTTGCTATGTCAAAGGAACCATGCTCTCTTTTCCATCTCTTCAGAAGCTGAATATTGATAATTGCCCAGAGATTATGTGGATGCCTTTATCTCCAAAGCTTCAAAGTCTGGAATTGAAAAATGTAAATGAGGAGCTGGTGCAGCAGATGTTATCATCATCGTCATCAACATGTCTCCAACATCTTAAGATTGAGGAGTGCCCTGAACTGAAGCTGCACAACACTTCATTGTGGTTAAACAACCTTGAGGAGTTGGAAATCTACCAATGTCCGAAATTGGAGTCATGGGAACAAGGCAATAGCGGTGTTGATTGGGATTCCCTCCCTAGTCTACGCAAACTGACGTTGACTCAACTACCAAATCCAGATACACTCCCTCCATGTCTTCTACAACGTCAAGCGCTTGGCAAATTGCAAATTTATGAAAGTTTGCATTCCTTGTAAGCAGATCCTTATCTCTACCTGGTTTAATTAAAATATCTGGAGGAGTTTATGCTTAACATCCTATATTTTTGGCAACTATTAATACCAAACTTTCTGTGATCATTAACACAGTTATATTAATTTTTTGTGAGGTTTCAAAATAATTAAATTGATTATGGTGTTGTTATGTTGTGTAAAAGTACTGTATATAAATTGTAGTTTAAAAATACTTTGTTCTTTTCTTATTCCCTCCTAAATTATTTGCAGGCGCCGCGTCACAGCCTCCATTGCATCCCTCAATCGGAGAGTTTTTGAATTCCTGATCGAAGATGCTTCATAACAATTCATCGCAGTATTCAACCCTGAGGAGTTGCAAATCTTCAAATGGGCACAGTTATAGTCATGGGAAGAAGGCGATAGCGCCATCTGAGGATAAGTGACATAGCAAAGCTCAACTTTCCTTGACCATCTCTTCAACTTTGGGAGATCGTATAGATGAAGATTCTTAAGAGAAGGGAAGAATGTTGATCGTGAGTCTACGACTACTCAATAATCATCATCATCATTATGATTTATATCATCATTTTAATCGAGTATTGATCGTGAGTCTTGAAATCGAGAGTTGTGATAGGTGGAAGACCCTTTCAAGTGAAGCTTTAACCTCTCTCCAGCCTCTTCAGCTTTATCAATGCTTTTATATCCAGGGTTTAAGACGTGGAGGGGATGCACGTTAAGTGATCTGCACTGTCTTACCAGGTGATATATGTGGATTGTGGAGATTGCTATTGGTATTATGGATTATACTTAAAGTAAGAGGTCATACAATATATTTTGGAAACTGAGCTTTTTATTGCTGTTGTGCCATACTTTGTGAAACCGATTCTAGTTAAGAATATTGCTAGTATTAGATGGTTGCACATGTATCTGTTAGTCTGTCTGCTTTATATGATCCTATGTTTGAGAACTGAGACGAATTGGCAGAAATTACAACCAGGGATTGTGGCTTATTACTTTGAGCCACAAGAATGTCGGTACAGTTCAAAAGCAACATTATTTTGAATAGAGAAATGACAGTACTCAGAAGCATGAAGCTCTTGTAATTTTTAATGTTTTGTGGATTTTATTCTTCATTTTCATCATTGAACATAAAACAATTGGATATTATGTATTTAATCCTAATTGTCAAACCAAAAGGTGATCATCAGAAGGTCTGATGTTTTTTTTTTGTGATCCTGTAGGATATGAAGACAATGCTTTAAAAACACAGCAAAGCCTTGCATTTCTGAACTTCTGACAAAATGTAATATATTTAGCATTTCTCTTCTAACTGCTATAGGGTATTCGGTAAAATTTAGATAATTTAGGATATAGCCTAAACATATTGTAGAGTTTGATGTATTTTGAGTAATTATCTCTATTTTAAGACTAATAAATTATGTGTGACTGAAAGTGATTCAATATTGTAATGCTGTTAGCCTGCTAGTCTTCATTCTAAAAGTGAATCAATTGTTCTACCTATAGATCTTTACAAAGCCACATCCGACACTGTTAGCAGCACAATTCTCTACTACTACGTACCGTAGATCAATCAGCCTCACTTCCAAAATACTGTCCACAATTGCCTCCCCTCTTTCGAGAAAAGCTTATGCCAGGGACGTCCTTTTATGTTGCTGACGATCTGTTCAACGAGGTTGCAACAACCGATCTCCTTAGACAACAGAGGAAGGAAAATGCCTTGCCAAAAAGGTTCGAATCTTTACTTCTAACCTAAACTCCATATATGGGTTCATTTGATTTTCTGAGTTGTATGCCTGGTCAGAAGAAGTGGGATTTTTTTTTTTTTTTTTGTAGATATAAACAAAGTTATTGGTAGAGAGGTTGAAAAAGAAACTGTTGCTAAAGAGAGCATTTCAATGTTTGCTGTAGCTGGGATTGGGGGAATGGGAAAAACAAGCTCAACTGATTCACAACGACGACGAGGTAGAAAAACGCTATAAGATTAGGCGGTGGGTGTGCATCTCCGACAGTTGATGAGAAGGAAATCCTTGAAAAGATCTCCCTATCTATAGGTGTGGAGAACCTTAAAATTGTGATGTTAGTATGCTGCAATCCAAAATCAGTGTCTTTGTCCGTAGTGTTGGGAGATATTTTCTGGTCTTGGATAATGTGTGGGATATTCCTAGTAGTAATCCCGGTGAATGGTTGAACATCATGCCGTTGTTGGAATATGGTGCACACGTTAGCAAGCAGTTGTTGAAAGATAAATCTGTAGTATTTGAGTTAGGAGGCCTGCTGGAGGATAAGTCATGGAAGCTCTTTAAAGCGATAGCGTCTACTCAAGAGCAGTAAAATGATCTAGTGGACTAGCATCGGCAGACAGATTTGGAGAAAGTGTGCACATGTTCCGTTGGCCATAAAAAGTATGGCAGCCATTCTGCGTAGCAAAACTACTAATAAAGAATGGGAGTCTATAAATAATGAGAAGCTACTTGTTGTATTTTCGGTGTCCGGTTTTAGACCAAAGGGCCGTAGTCTCACTTATGTGCGTAGACGGTTCTCCCAATGCCAAACAAATTAATATAATTATCTTGAACTAAAAACAAGTTATTAAACAAGGGTTTGTAATCTCCACGTACAAAAGAGTAGACAAAACCCAACCAAGAGTTTGTAATCTCCACAAAGGAATAGACAAAACCCAATCAAGAGTTTGTAGTCTTCAAAGGAGTAGACAAAACCCAACCAAGAGTTTGTAATCTCCACAAAAGAGTAGACAAAACTCAATCAAGAGTTTGTAGTCTCCAAAGGAGTTGACAAAACTCAACCAAGAGTTTGTAATCTCCGAAAAGGAGTAGACAAAACTCTAATAGAAGTTAAGTTCAATTACACGTCTTATAAACCGGTTGTTATATGTTAAAACCATTGACTTGGATAATTTAATGAGTCATTCATAAATGAATTTTCCTTCTAAGTGTA
The DNA here is from genome assembly GCA_033239125.1 of Fagopyrum homotropicum. Taxonomy (NCBI): domain Eukaryota; kingdom Viridiplantae; phylum Streptophyta; class Magnoliopsida; order Caryophyllales; family Polygonaceae; genus Fagopyrum; species Fagopyrum homotropicum. Next base: position 162,772,207 of record BSWB01000002.1, on the reverse strand, counting down.
TTCTCCCCTACACCGGGAATATCCAAATACCTTAGTGGGATAAAATGTTACACGTTACAAAGACTAAGTAAGAGACTTACTTGTCTTACTTTGTAGAAAGGGTATTCCTAGGTTTTGTCAATACAAAACCAAACTAAGATGGATGCCTATCCTTTGTCAATACAAATGAACTATATTGGTTTTTCGAGTTTTGCAAACAAGCTTATAAGAAGGCCTATCTTATGTCAATTCAATGGAACTAAAAGCTTTATTGTTGCAAAAATGAATGTCTAATCAAGTGCAAATGGCTCTCCCTTTTATAGGCATAGGGGGCCACGATTTCGGGGAGTTAAAAGCGGTTAAAATCGGTTATGGAAGTTACTTGGAAGTTACTTGAAAGATGGGCCTTGAAACACTAGAAAGCCCAAGGCCCGAGGCCCACATAGGGAGCCCAAAACTGCTCCTCGGAGCTAGCTTATTTTTCTTGGTCCAAACACTTCTAATGAGGTTCAAATACTCAACATCTTAGCTCAAGCTAGTGTAGCTCCTTAAGAAGCTCATTAGCTGCTTCATTGACATACACTAAGCATTTGAGCTTGGATTGCTCCCAATTTTTTACCACATATTCTTTAGCCAATATAAGGCCTAAGAACCAAAGGTGTGACAATAAAATGTGGCTAAAAAGCCCCAAACGCCGGCCTTCTAAAATCTAGCACAAGTTGACCTTGTCGTGAATCACCTTGCTTTGATTCGACTCTCCATATAATACTAGTTGTTCTTAGTGCCGGTCACATGTCTTGCCTCCCGCAACCCGGACCATAGTGACACACATGTGAACAAGTCATTGCACCTTGTCTCAAGACAAACTCAACGGTTACAATGAAGACTTAGCCCAAATCTCCAACACTATTGAGTGACGGAACCACCATGGATGCACTGAAGTTGAGTTAGCATCACCTACCGTCACACTTGAAGCCCTGTTCTGCTTATATATATGGATTGCCCTGGGATCTTTCGCCCCAAAAGAAGGCCAAACGCTTGAGGTGGTCTTGATGAAAGGATTACAAGCTACAACTCATGATGATACGTATAAGCACTTAATAGTGTTGAATATCAGCAGTCATTCCAGCCAAAGGACTGATAGCTACAAATAGTCCAGTTCTTTTATGTGACATCTCCCTTTGTGAAGAAATTTAACATCAAAGCCTAATGGTAAGACTTTTCACCTTTTTTTTTAGTAATTTTACACACAAAAATATTTATTTAAAAACGAGGTATATTTTTAAAAATTTTCAAGAGTGTTATGTCTAATGTAAATAATTCGTGTTTCTCGTTTACGGCCGATCTGTTGCTGGGCGGCACCGCTTTCGTCCTTCGCTCTAGGCTCCTCTTCCTGGTGGAGGGACTTGGATACCTCTTTCCATGGCCCCAACGGGCTCGTTGGGCTTTGGGTATTTGACCATTTTCCTTTAATTTTGGCTTCCTAATGGACACCCAAGGTTTCTTTTCGGGACATGTTTTTGTCTAACCCAAATATGAATAACAACGGTATTGACCTACCAGTCAACTCGGAACCACCCTTCTTGAGGCCGGAAAACCGAGTAGGATTGAAATAAATCAAACCTAAAAATATTGTAACGATATCACCACAAAGCACCAGTTGCACCCAGAGAATCCGGTCATCAAAATTGAGGAAGATAAAAGAGATGGAGGAATATATCAAACAATTCTAGAATGTCCAAAATTTAACCATAAAGCTGAATGAAACTTCCTCGAATAGACCAATTTTTATTCTTCAAAAATTAGTCATGGGCTACAAACCTTTCAACTTGAACAATTTTGTCAATATCATCACCGTGAATAGCTGCCTCATTTTGGAACATGCTGACTGATACCATTTTAAGTTTTCTTTGCTTTTGTTTGCTTCTTTTAATTCTCAGTTCAACCCAAAGACAAAATTACCAAAATCTACAAGTTGTCATGATCAATAATACAAAACAACCATCATCGTTGGAGCAAACCCTAATCGGGAAGAGGTCACCACTCAATATGAACACATAATCCTCCGGAAATCCATAACCCACTAGATTGATCAAATTTGTTTTCTTATGATACAAAATTCAATTGTTCGTTACCAAAGCAAATCATGTTTATTTAACAGTTTGTGCTAACCCAATTCAAAAAATAAAATAAAAAATAATATAAATTTAATCAACTTCATCTCCATATTAAAACATGTTAGAATCACAAATGTTCCTTTTAACAATCTTCTCCCTACAAATCATTTTCTCTTATCCATCAAGTTCTACACATTTATTCATCAAGATACCCATGTTCTGCAATCTCGTCTTCTGAGGTTTGATGCAGTCATTTGTTGGCGGTTTCGTGCGTTTGTCGAGAAGGGGACGTGAATTTGTGATCGACTCCTGACGGCTCTGTTGTAGTCCAAATCTGAGGTGTCCATAGTTGTTCCCCAGGCTTTCTCCATGCGTACTTCCTTCGAAGATGAACATTTAATGCTCGTTGCCTCCTGCCGACTGGATCATCCTGCTTTCCCTTGAAGACTTTTTTTGTTCTCGGCTTCATTTTGATGTATTTTTGTGTATTTCTTTTCTCCTATATTTGTGATCCTTCATGACGGTTTGACCGTTTGCCGATTTTTTCGGCCTTTCGACCCACTAGACGGGTTCCATTTTCAAAAAAAATGCAATTGCAATTGTTCACGTATAACATGTATTTGCTCCACAATTGGAAATATAAATTAACACTTGAATAATCTATTATGCATACTAAAATAGAGCACAAGCCCTACTGACGTGGCGTGTTGTGAAAGCAATATTTTGAAATGGAGCTTCCAAACTTTTTTGTTCAATAAATCTTTATTTTTTTAAACTATTTTTTAAGCGATAGAATCTTTTGTTATTAAATTAACGATATATTATTGGGAAGATTTCACATTACTTTTTATTGTTGGAAACAATCTATTTTTTGGAACAAATTTTTTATAATTAAAATATATGATCTTATCTTCTTTCTTTTATGGGTAAATTTGGTAATTAGGTTATTTTTAGTTGATATATTAAGTAGCCCCTTACCATTTATCTATTAAGAAAATATACCCATTTTTCACCATTCAAACAACTTGCCAATAACCTACCCATTCTTTGTCTTCAAACCTAGATCTGGTATAGTTCGTTCATTGTCTGTTTCATCTACCAAGGATTCAACTTTACGAACAAAGATATCATCTTTGACTCTGCCTCTTCTCTTCAAGCATCCGATTCCTTCAGTTCTCCTTTTTTCGATTTGAGTGATGCGGTCGGGTGATAGAGTTAGGGGCGTTGAAGATGGGGACGGAATCCGGAGGCTTGTCAACGACGATGTGTGTGGCCACGTCGACAGGGTACTCGGCGACTCGGTGGCGCTTGAAGTCGTAGACACCAGTGCCATAGGATCATGTTTTTGTGCAGATTAGGGTTTGTCACTCCTGTTTAGGGTTTGTCACTCCGGTTTGGGGATGACCCTACACACTAAGGTTTAGGGTTTGTCACTCCGAGATGGTACTCTCACCGCAAAGGATCATGCTTCTGTGCAGATTAAAATCGGACATTTGTATAAGCAATATGAAGTGAAGGCTTATCTCTTATTGCTGAATGTAGAACAATATATATATATAGTACATTGGTAGAAGGTCTTTATGAGAAGATCTCCTCTAACCCTAGTATCTGCATGTATCTAACCATAAGATCTCTCAAATAAGATAGATATAAATATTATTGTTAACATCCCCCCTCAAGTGAAGCGTCATGTTTGAGCTGTAACTTGCATAGCTGTAACTTGCATAACATGGTGTGTAACTTGAACCGAAACAAGGGCTTTGTTAAAATATCTGCGAGTTGATCATCTGTCGACACAAAGCTCACCCTTAATTTATCGTTTTTTACCTGTTCCTTGACAAAGTGGTACGCGAGCGCGATATGCTTCATCCGAGAGTGAAAAACCGGATTAGCAGACAAAGAAGTTGCCCCAAGATTGTCACAATAAATCACAGGAGCAAGAGGCGAGGTTTGACGAAGTTCAGACATGAGCTGAGTGATCCAAAGTATTTCAGACGACGTATCAACTAATGCCTTATACTCCGCTTCTGTAGAAGAACGTGCAACCGTGTGTTGCTTCTTCGAACTCCAACTAACCGGTGTAGAGCCAATGTACACAATGTAACCTGTTGTGGAGACATAGTTTGATTTATCCCCAACCCAATCCATATTCGAGAATGCGTGAACATCAAGGCTGCTGGTTGCTGTAATCTGTACACCAAGGTCAGTGGATCCAGCAAGGTAACAAAGAATTCTCTTCAGGGCACAGCAGAAGTTGGAGAACGCATAAATTGAGATAGTTTGTTTACAACATAACCTACATCAAGTCTGGTTAGATACATATATTGGAGGTTGCCAACCAACATTCTGTATTCAGTCGAAGAAGGTAGCTGTGAACAAGAATCGTGTGCAATGAGATCGTCAGGCTGCATTGGCGTGTTCACTGGTTTTGCATCAGTCATACCAGCTGTAACACCCCAAATCCACGGGACTTGGGGTGCTACATTGGGCTAGGATCTCACAATGGATCCTGACCCTAGCCTGACAACAAGTTCACTAGATCTTACAACAAGACACAGGTAGATTAAACCAAATACATAAAAGCGGTATATGATACATCAAAAGAGTTCACAAACTCCAAGACGAGTACAAAACAACATCATAATCCATAACCACAAAAGATATCTCATATCCCACGCATCCTAATGTACAAAAGTCCTCGGCTGGTCACACCATCTGGCTCATCCTGCAGTCTTCCTAACATGTAGATCATCTACAACACAGTATGAAACCGTTGACTACAGCAGTGAAAAGCATGAAGGTAATAGCACAATCACACATCAACTTCTCATACATGCAATGCCACACATATTCATTTATTATCTTTCATTACGTTATTCCATTACTAATTCAACTTCTTTTGTAACACGAGGAGCCTCAAGAACCCCTTCCCATCAAACTTAACACAAAAGTTTTGCATGGGGGTGACCTTCACTCGTACCCTCCTGTGAGATCATCTTCAGGGCACCTCCTCCTAACCAGCAGGCGGAGACCGGTGGTTACCGCCCGTTATAATACACTTGGGCGAATAAATGTAATAATGGTCATCCTAATCCGGTTTAGGTTATAAATGCACAATCATATGAACACACACACCACCATCACAATCATACAATCCACAACCGTACGCTAAGTAATTCCTATGGACTTACCTGTTACACACGTATCCAACACCACGTCACAGCTTCCCCTTGGGGAAGTAATCAACGTCTACAATAGCAAGGCACACAACATCAACCACTGCAATGGTTAGGAGACTCGTCTCCTTAATCACAACCATCCTATAACCTCAACTAGATCTCAAGACCATAACAAGCTCACACATGCCTATGGCATAACCTCAGCATCAACATAAGTGCCTAAGGCACAACTCCAACATATACTCATCCTATCCACACTATCCCAGCTACCAACTAAGCCAAGGCCAAAGGAAAGGAAGGAAGGAAGACATACCAACAAGGTATGCACCAACAGAAGCAAGAACACCAAGCTGACCCAATGAGGCGCAGGGGCGGCTCGTCAAAGGCGCAGGGGAGGCTCACAGGCAGGCGCAGGGGCGGCCTGGTTCAGACACAGGGGCGGCTGTCTATGCAGAATGTTGGCCCCGACTTCTCTTCAGTCTCTTCCTCGACTCTCTTCACTTCTTCATCAAACCACAACAACACACATACATATACACACATGTATGAACATCAAACATCTAGGAAAGGATCCATACAAGTCTAACTTGTGATCCTAAGCTAGAAAGAAGAAGAAAGAAGCAAGAAGAAGAAAGGAAAGAGAAGGAAGCTGAAGAACTCACCACAACAACCCTAGGCAGCAATTATGGAGCATCCAACACGTCTACCACCTCAACACAACATCAACAACCCACAACAACATCCTCATGATCATCCAAAGACAAAACCACACCAAAATCTCAAGAACTCTCTCACAAGATCAAGAAGAAGCAAGGAGGAGAAGAGGAAGGAGAAGAAGAATGTGAAAGTGATGAAGGAGCTGTAATGAGGTGAAGAAACCATTTATCAGAAGATTGGGAGGCTTATAAACGAAGCTTCCCCAAAAGCAAGGTCAAGAGGTCAACAAAGGTGGCTGCAGCCGCACAAAACCGCAGGGGCGGACCGACTATGGCACAGGGGCGGCTCACCTGTGGCGCAGGGGCAGCCCATGTGGTGCACAGGTGCGGCTGACAGGGTCCCACAAGGCTTATCCAAGGCTCAACAAGGACTCCTAGGCTCCAAGGACTAAGGCTCTTACACCAGCCTTGTCCAATAGGTCAAGAACATATCTTCGTTGCGATAAAAACAACCCAGCAGAAGTTTTTGTTACTTCAACACCAAGGAAGTAGGATAGGGATCCCAAATCTTTAGAGAAAAACGATGAGCCAATCTCAAAATTATTTTCTCCAATTTACCATTGTTATTCCCTGTGATGATGATATCATCAACGTACACCAGTAGATAGAAAATGTCTTGAGCATGGACGTAGATAAATAGCGACACATCAGCAATAGAGTTTGTGAATCCCAAACTCAACAAGAATTCGCGAAGCTCATTGTACCAGGCCCTTGGAGCCTGATTTAAACCGTAGATAGCCTTTTTCAACTTACAGACGTGATTGAGATTATCTTTACCAATACACCTAGGTGGTTGGCTCATGAAAACATTTTCCAATAGAGTCCCTTGTAGGAAGGCGTTGTTGACGCCTAATTACCGTAGGGACTAACCATTTGAGACGGCAAGTAAGAGAATTAGCCGCACAGTTACGGGTTTGATAACTGGGCTGAATGTCTCGTTATAATGACACCTTGTGCGTTGGTGGAAGCCCTTTGCAATGAGTCTAGCCTTCAACCTGTCAACACTATCATTTGGATTATATTTCACACGATATATCCATTTGCAACCTACAATATTATTATGCTCAGTGGGAGGAACTAGTTCCTAGGTTCGGTTCAAACACAAGGCATCAAACTCCCGTTGCATAGCTCGTCACCACTCCGGGTTTTTTAGGGATTGTGTTATGGTTTTGGGTTCAGCAGGTTGGGTAGGTGCAGTTGTGACATGGAGGTTGAGTCTTTGGATTAGTTTCTGAACATTATTTTTGGACCTTGTGATGACTCCTTGACGAGGTGGTGGCGGCTGAGTTGGTTGAAGTACAAGCAACATGGGTGGTGGTGGGGGCGACGATTGAGGAGAAGGATTTGTAGGCTGTAAAGACTGACTTGGTGGTGATATGGAAGTGGAGGGCGTAGGTGTTGGTTCTGGAGAAACTGAGAAGGAGTGTTGGAGGATGGGTAAGCTCATTATAACCCATTCTTGTGAGTCCATTGGTGGTACTCCATGTATATCTTTCAGTGTATCATAAGGAAACACATCTTCCAGAAAGCGGACATGTTGTGAGGTGTAAATGCGCCTAGTTATGGGGTCAAGACACTGATAGACATTTTGTGTGGCCGAGTAACCTATGAAGACGCAGGAGATGGACTTGGGTTCAAACTTGTGGGCCGTATAGGGTTTTAGCCAAGGGAAACATAGGCAACCAAAGCTCTTCATTTTGGTGTAATTAGGCACTATATTGGTGAGGTTTTGATAGGGTATAGAGAAGTTGTGTGATGGAGAAAGCATCCTGTTAATAAGATAGGTGGATGTGATCATGGCCATTGGCCAATGATCTAAAGGGATTGGTGAGTGACTTAGTAAGGCTAGCCCCGTCTTAACTATGTGTCGATGTTTTCTCTTAGAAAGACCATTTTGCTCCGGAGTATGCGTAGGAGTAGTGAAATGAGATATTCCCTGAGTACTCAAATAGTCGCGAAGTGCTATAAACTCGCCTCCATTATCCGAGTAGAGAACTTTGATTTTGCGATTAAAATAGTTCTCAACTAGGGATTTGAACTTGATGAAATATTGTTTTGTTTCAGACTTGAGTTTCATTGGATATAGCCAAGTATACTTTGTGAAATGATCGACAAAAATAATGTAATACTTGTAGCCATCGAAAGATAAAACAAGCGAACTCCAGACATCACTAAAAATAACCTCTAGGGGATAAGTGGACACAAGTGTCGACTTATGGAATGTGAGTTTATGTGCTTTATTCAATTGGCAAGGAACACATTCATGTTGAGAAAAGGATGGACATCCTAAGCTAATACGTCTATTGATAAATGAAAAAACTTCAGTGGACGGATGTCCCAGTTTGTGATGCATGGTCTTGACGAGAATGCGGAAGCAATATGAGCAGTTGGTTGTGTTTGGGGCCAAACATACACACCATCTAGACATGAACCTCTAAGAATTGTTTTGTTGGTGAGACGATTCTGCACAAGGAAGCCATTAGCGTCAAAGAGAACGGAGTATGGCAAGTTGTTTGTGATTTTAGACACTGAGATTATATTTTTTGACATTTGAGGAACACACAAGACATTATCCAAGGGAGCATCAGGACTCAAAACATCATAAGACCCAACATGGGTAATGACTAGACCCTTACCATTTCCAACGATCATTTCGTCATCCCCAGTGTATGGATAGTGTAGAGCAAGATTATTCAAGTCATTAGTGACATGGTGTGAGGCACCGCTATCAACTAACCATGGGGAGGTTGAGTGATTTTGAGTGACCACATTTGTTTGAGTTGTTGGCTGGGAAGGGAACCGAGCAGATGAAGGCACTTCGATATTAGGATAAAGAGATTTGTAGACCTTGCAGTGGGCTAACACGTGTCCAACTTGATAACACCATTGGCAGCAGCCTTTGAATGGTTTAGGAATGGAGTTGTAAGGCGATGGAGGGGCGCTTGGCTGATGGGTATGAGGCGTGGTTGGACGGGTGTTAGGATTTGGAGGAGGATTGGCTTGAGTAAATGCATGGGAGAATGACTTACCTGAGTTCTTCCCTGACCTCTTTGTGTTGTAAATGTTGTCATGACTCCACCAACTTCCTTATACTGATGCTTGAGTGAAAGTTCATGGTTGATGAGCTTCTCGTGCAACTCTTCAAACGAAATTGCAGTCTCCCGGGCATTTATGGCATGAAACACTGGTATGTATGGTTCGTCAAGACCCTTGAGCACATAGTCAGTGAGATCTTCCACCGACACGGGCGATTCAAGAGATGCTAGCAAATTAGTTGCTTTCCTTATATTATGCATATAAGTGGAGATGTTTTCATTGCTTTTGGTAATTGTTCCGAGTCGCTCCTTGACTTGCTTGATGTGTCCTCTCGAAGTATTACTAGACATTAGTCGGAGTGCCTCCCATACTTCATGAGAAGTTGTTGCATTTGTAACAAAGCTTGCTACTTTTGTTGATAGGGTTCCTAGTAGAGAGCCATAAAGTAGTCAATCTTGACGCACATAAGTCTTGTACGAAGGGTTAATTGTGGAAGAATTTGGTAGTGTTTTGTCTGGTATCGTGATGGTTCCTAGCACATATACATCGAGGTCGTAGCCTTCTAGAGTAGCCAAAATGGCGGCCTTCCAGATGATGTAGTTGTTGGGTGTGAGTTTTGTGATATTTGTGAGAACTACAATAATGAACGGTTTAGTGGGTTCATTGGGGTTTGGTAGTGTGCTTGGATATTCAGCCATCGTTCTGTAGGTGGAATGGATCGAAGGATACTGATACCATATAAGCAATATGAAGTGAAGGCTTATCTCTTATTGCTGAATGTAGAACAATATATATAGAGTACATTGGTAGAAGATCTTTATGAGAAGATCTCTTCTAACCCTAGTATCTGCATGTATCTAACCATAAGATCTCTCAAATAAGATAGATACAAATATTATGGTTAACAACTTGTACGCCAATGGTGTCTACACTAGTGAATTTACCACTTTTGCTCTCTCCGGCGCTCAGGTATGCTTCTTGATACAATAGACTACAAACGCAATCGATTGCTTCTTCAGTAGTACAATATACTCTTGATGTTGGGAGATATTGCTCCAGAATTTAGTGTTTTTTGATCATTGTTGTAACAAGGTTCTTGGTTTAACACAGGAAGATGGTGATAGTGGTCTTGATCGCCTTTGGGCAAAGAAGAAAGTAGATCTCATATAATAGGCTAGTATCTTGTTGTTGTTAAAATTGACAAAAGAGTAATACACTTCATTTTCTGCAAGTTCCTCTCCTTTATTTTCTGCATGAGCTTTTGCATTGGCCTTGAAACTTGTATTTGCCATACTGACCTCAACTCAAATCCCTCTTTCCCACCCTTCTCCCTTGCTTGGGGCTGCAAAATTGAATATATTTGAAGTACTTATACCTCTGTTAATCCAACCATGCTGATTTCTAGGTGAGTGAAGCAAGCTGCTGGAATACTTGTATGATTGAGAATGTGATCTCTTCCAGTGACTTGTTCCACAATTGTACCAAAAAGCAACAACAAAAAATACAAGCAATATCTGAGTTATCTCTATTTTAATTCATTGCACAAGACTGCATGTAGGTTGATTATGCTTTCCTTTGTTTGAGTTATAGTATTTACCATCATTGATTGCAATGTTTTATGTACGAATTGATGTATTATAACTAATCGAGCATGATTGATCTATTAAGAATTTTCTCATACCAGAATAATCAATTATGAAGTTTTGTGAATTTTTTAAATTTTGGTAGTAAAAAATTCTGGTATGAAAATTCTGGTATGTAAAATTCCGGTATGTGAAATTTCGGTATGTAATTCTGGTATGTAAATTTCTGGTATGTAATTCTGGTATGTAAAATTCTGTAATGAAATTCATACCAGAAAATAAAAAAATAAAAAAGAAAATAAAAAAATAAAAAGGGGAAAAAAACAGCAAAAAAAATTCAAATTCGGTAACTTACTGTTTCAAAGTCATGTTAATCTTTTTTTCTAAATATAGGGTTTTCTTTTTTTTAAATAAAGGGGTAATTACTTTTACCTACCATTAAATGAAAGTGGTAAAATATAATGAGTTACATTTACTAAATACAAAACTAAAAAAAGCTTAGTAGGCCAAATTCTTTCTTCTTTTAATTATCGATTAATATTATCTTTTGTTAAACCATTTTTCCTTTAGAGGATTATCAGCCGGATCTATTTACGTTAAATTTTTTGAAACATTTGTTATCCCGCATCGATTATATACTAAGGTTGATGGTTTTAAAAATTGTATAATTAGGGAGTCTAAAGCATATATAAATAATACATTTCTATCTATTATATATACTAAACACAAGTCCTACTAACGTGGCGTGAAATGGAGCTCCCACAATATTTTGACCAATAAACTTTTATTTTTTAAACTATTTAATAAATATTTTTTTAAAACTATTTTTTGAAGGCAAAGAATCTTTCTTAGTAGTTTTACTACGAAGAGTGGCTGATATACTTCTTATAGCTAACAGAACGAGTGCACACTTGCTCAAAATCTCCCTTCCGAGCATAGTCCACTCTAGATCATTCTCGTGTTCTTGAATAAACGCTATCATTTTAAAGAGTTATCATGACTTATTCTCCGGAAGGCCTCCTAACTCAAAAACTTCAGATTTGTCCTTCAACATAAGCCTTGGAACCGACAAAAACCTTGTAGTACAACTACCTTGCCCCCTTGTGCACCATATTCCAACAATGACATGATGTTCAACCATAAAGTAGGACTACTATTAGCAATATACCACACACCATCCAACACTAGCAAATATTTCCCAACATTACACACAGAACCACTAATTTCAAATTGCAGCATACTACAATCATAATGAGGGTTCCCACATCTATAGATTAAGAGATCTTTTGAAAGATTTCCTTCTCATCAACTATGTCGGAGATTCACGCCCACCACCTACTCTTAAAGCGTTTTTTTACCTCGTCGTCATTGTAAATCAATTGAGCAAGTGTTGTTTTCCCATTCCCCCAATCCCAACTACAACAAAGACGGAAATGCTCTCTTTAGCCTTACTTAGACACATCAAAAAGAAACTTGAGAACGGTTTCTTTTTCAACCTCTCTACCAATAACTTTGTTTGGATCTACAAAAGAGACCACTACTTCTTTTCTCATACTACTCTGTCTCTCATCAGGTATACAGCTCAGTAAACAAAACGGATCCATATCAACAGAGATCCGTTTTTCAGCATCAAAAAGCGCACCTTGGATGGATCCAATGATAAGCTTAAGATCTTCAAACTCTTGTTGTGCTTCTCGTATGGATTGAACCCTTTCATAAGCCTTCTCGAAAGTCGGGGAGGCAATGGTGGAAAGGATCTTGGAAGTGAGGCCAATAAGAACTATTTCAGCCATGGTTTGACTCTGATGCGTACTGGTGGTAGTAGAGGATCGTCAATGGTTTGTGTTTGCTGTTTTTTAAAGACGTGTTTAAAACAATTGAATCACTTCTTGTTCAAATATGAAAAAATTGGTGTAGAGAAGTCTTTTTGTATCATAGATACAATCTAAGCCCCTCCATTTTCTAGCAAAAAAAATAGAAGTAAATGAAATTGAAATTTCCTGAAGAGAATCTATTTAAGGATTTTTACGTAAAAGGGATAAATTACTGTCAAAAATTAAAAAGTTAAACTAAATTAAAAGGGCAACTGAATATTAATTGAAGATATTGGAATCGTATCTTCATCTTCAACTTCCACTCTCAACTCCTTCCGGAAAAAAGCGTCATTGTTTTCGTGGATATTCTTCAGACGCAACTCCAACAACACTCGTCTTCAACCTGCAATCGGAGCATAAATCTATACATAAATTTTTCGGGATACGGTTTCTGAGCATAAATCGGAGCACAAATTGTGTACATAATTTTCACAAACAACACAAATCTGTACATAATTGTTTCACATTCCACTAAAATCTGTACATAACTGTTTCACATTCCAGCACAAATTTGTACATAATTAGTACATTCAAGTAAAAATAGTGTACATAACTGTTTCACATTCACTAATCCACTATACATCATGTTAACAACATCTACATAATCCAAAATTAGGTGTACGTAGATTCATAAATTAATGTTCGTAAATTTAAACGTTCTTAACAAAGAGTACATAAATAGTCATTTCTACATAATTTCACATTGTACATAATTTTCACGGGTACATAAAATGACTAAATAAGGGAAATAGGACTCCTAAAATTTTACTTTTGCAAAGTGGGCTCCTAGTATAATTTAGGCCTGTAAAAAAATTAATAGTTGTATTTGTGGGCCTCCCAAGAAAAGATGGATGGATGGATGGGCTGTCAAAAAAATTGAATATTAAATGACTTTGGTATTATTTGCAGAGAAGAAAGAGAAAACATTCATTCTCTTTGTAAAGAGAGAGAAAACAGATCTAGAAAGGAACGAAAGAGAAGAAGGAGAAATAGAGGATGAAACGGAGATCCGCCGGAGTTTCAACGACAGGGAGCACTGTTTCGCCGCCAGGACATTTGGCCACCAAGCCGACACCGAAGGGTGAGCGAGAGATCTAGGGTTTCCTTCGAGCGGGAGAAGGACAAGCGAGAGATCTAGGGTTTCGCCGTCAAGGTTGACACGAGGAGGGGCTACGCCACTGGTACCACAAAGCCGGCGCCCACTTCTCCTTTCTTTACCCTCTCCCTCCGGTGAAGCCGGCGCACTTCTTCTGAAGCCGGCGCACTCCTTCTTCGTCCGCTAAAGGCGGCGCCCACTTCCCCTTCATGTGCGCCCTATTCTTCAACCTTACCCAAACCGCGCCCACTTCTCCTTTCTTTGCACTCTTCTTCTTCTTCCTCCCCTGAAACCGTTTGGGAATGTTGTTTTAATGGCGGATCTCCCTTCCTTTTCTGCTCAGATTCCGGCGCCCTCTTACAGTCTAGGGTTTACGCAGGCTGTTATTGAAGTAGAGGAGCGTAGGATGGCCGGCGAGACTTCGATGGCGGATGAAGCTAGGGTTTCCGCTGATACTAGGGTTACCCAATTGTATGCATACGTAGTTACTTTTTGGGTATGATAATGTTCACTTATTTAGATTATATGAATATCTGTCGGAGTATATGATACGTGCTTACCCAAAAAATGCTTACCCAATTCCAATTATTTAGATTATATGGATATGGATATGTGTATATTAGTGTTGGAGTATATGGATATGTGCTTACCCAATTGTATGCTTATCCAATTGTATGCTTACCCAATTGTATGTTTACCCAAGTTCAGTTATTTAGATTATATAGATATGTGTATATTAGTGTTGGAGTATATGGATACCCAAGAAGTTTGACATTACCCAGGAAGATGAGAAGTTTCAGATTATCCCGAAATACATTACCTAGGAATTTTGAGATTACCCAAAAATAGATTACCCAAGAAGTTTGACATTACCCAGGAAGTTTGACTGGTTTAGATTACCCCGAAATATATTACCCAGGAAGATGAGAAGTTTCAGGCTTTCAGCTTACCCCGAAATACATTACCCAGGAAGATGACAAGTTGGAGATTATCCATGGATACAAACAAACACTACTTACCCACAAATAGAAAATGTAAACAAGCACTGCTTACCCACAAATAGAACAGGAAGTTTCAGTGTTTTAGATTCACAAAAACAAAAGATGAGAAGTTTCAGATTACCCACAAATACATTGCCCAGAAAGTTTGAGATTACCCAGAAGTAGGAACAAACACTGCTTACCCGGAAATAGAAGCTCAACAAACAGTTCAGATTCCTGCGTTTCAATGGAAAGAAGAAAAGAGCTGCATATGGATACCCAGATATAAATTTACGTTTGAAAGGAGGGAAGAAGAAGGGACAATGGAGGGAAGAAGATGGGCTGGCTGAATTGATTGGTCTATTTTCTGATTTTTTCTACATGTCACCCATCAAATCAGTCTAGATACCTATGTCCCTTACTTTTCTGATTTTTTCTACAATAGGAGCCCATTTTCTAAATGAAATTATGAGAGACCCAAAATTCAAACTATACATTGTAAAAGGCCTACATTGCAAATTCAGCCACATAAAATTCACAGACAGAGCACAAATTTTTACACCGACAATGGCACCCAATTACGGTTCCGACTCCATTGATGAAAAAATGGTGCAAAAGGTTGAAGGAAAACTGTATCCTCATACATAATATGAAAAACAAGCATACCTTACAGATCCGGAGGCAAAAAAAACTCAATAAATGATTCGACGCAAATTGAAGCAGCTTCCAGATACCGATCCTCAACTGTAATGAATCCTTCGTCCAAAAAATGGTGGTTATCGTGATCGATTCTCTGTGAAAAATGGGGGATATCGCACAAAGAAACGATTGCAGATCCACATCCTCAAATCAAATGATATCTTCGTCGATTCCGATCCTCAACGATTTCTGTCAATTCATAAACTGAATTCCATATCAACCGCACAGAAGCAACGATTTTGGATGACGATAATCGATTATCTGTGAAAAATGGTGGTTATCGCCCTAAAAATAGTGGTTATCGTGATAATGAAATGACGTTGAAAGAGATTTTTATGGATGAAACTAATTCCTTAATTGTAGGTAATAAATATCATTCTCCTTATTTAATTACAAAACAGTCATATTAATTAAGGGAGAAAATCTTATTATTTCTGGAAGAGTATTCAATTATTGGAGAATTTTTTTTTTTCTGTAAATTTGCAAGGGGCTAGTTTATTTTCATTGATACATAACTGTCTGCTCATTCTACATTGATACACAAACAAACTACTTACCTCTTTTACTCTTTTAAATATTTGGTACTAAAACAATTTATTCCATATAAGCATGTTGCTTATAAAAAAAACCTATCACGACAAATACCGGGTTTTACGTGAGGTTCCATGTGAGCGATAAAATTAAGTTGATCCTAATCTCGTATTAATTGAAGGCACATGTCTCCTGAGATTTTAACCATAGAGTTTTAATCCTCAATAATCAACTTTACATTTTTAGAATATGTTAACTTTTGGAAATGGTCTTCTCCAGATCAATGCAATGAAACAATATGTTTTGCATTCATTTGTTCACAATCCTAAACACACGAATGTAAGCAGTTACAGAAGCGTTAATGGTGAGATGAAGACTTGGATGCGAATCTCGACTTATCAAAGCTTCGGTGAACCGGTAAACAGATTTCAGGTTTAAGAATGCTAGCAAGAACTAGTTGTATGAATTGATATTAGGGCTGAACCGCAAATTGCGGTCCAAACCGCAACCGAACCGCACTTAATCGGTTCGGTTTGCGGTCTGCAAGTTTTTGTTTTGCGGTTTGCGGTTCGGTTTACGGTTCAAACCGTAAAACCGCAAAAAAAAACCGCAAAACCGCAACCAAACCGAAAAAAACCCCGCAAAACCGCAACCGTGTTCACGTTTTCTTGGATTGCGGTTTGCGGTTCGATTTGCGGTTTTGAACCGATGCTCGGCCCTAATTGATATGGTTGCGACTTTGGAGTGTACTTTACAGATATATTGATGAGAACCCTAGTATATTTTGTACAACAAACAACTTGCCTGGGAGATTTTAATTATATTACATAAGTTCATTTGTGCGACATCATCTTTGTTCTTAGCACCATTGTGATACATTATCAACATTTTAATTTTGTTCTTAGCTGCTCCTTCATTTTTGCTTTTTTTTTCATTGATATGATTCATAGTTTCATACGATATCTCATAATCTGCAAGAAAGTATCCTCAACACCAATAAGACTAATCATGAAAGGAAATACAAAGATTTCCAATTTGCTACAGTAGAAATTACTTCAGCACACACAATTAAAAGTGGATTTGGAAAGATCACAGTCTCGGATTCATAAAAATAGACCTTAACTTCCACCTCATGTACGTAGAAAATGCATTAGTTCATGGTGAATTGCTCAAGAAAAGCATAGACAAATTCAATATCATAAGTTCATAACATTCAAGAAGAACAAATTTAGATTAACCATAACATTCAATATCATAAGTTCAGGATTGCTTTTCCATAGAAATGCTTCTACGAGTGTCCATTGAAGGACAATTCTTAAGCCATCCCAAAGAATGGCAAAGACGATCGAGCATCTACAAATGGAACCCACAAATTTGTATAATGCAGACAGCCATGCAGAAGCGTGGAGGCTAGCGACGTCTATGGAGGAACACAGAGTAAGCTATATTATAACTTTATCATCGACTGCTCTACCTACCTTGAAACAACTCAAGCTCTGAAGTTGACTTAGTTTCCCCAAATCTGGACTACGTACCTGAACAGGATTGTATGAGATGGAGCTTCTTTTTCACAGGATCGTAGGGTGGCAAAATTTGTCCAGTTTGTTATTGGTTGGAGATTCGGTACAAGTTCACATACAACATCCATTTGTAAATCTGGTGCTTAATGGTGATTAAATCCTTACTGCTCCAGCCTGCACAAAAAAAGAAGCATTTCAACACTTCAGCAAAGCAAAAGCAGTAATTGCTTGAATGTAGGCACAATCATGTATTGCATTGAGGAATCAGCATTTCAAGTATAAGCACAAAAAATCATTCAGCTATTGGAAGAATAACACCTAAAATTAATTAAAACTATTATTGGAAGAATACAATAAGGTTTCCCAGATATTGAGATCGGCTTACCAATATTGTTGAGAAATTTGCAATTCGCCACGGGCTTGACGTTGTTGAAGACATTGAGGGAGTGTATCTGGACTTGGTAGTTCAGTCAAAGCCAGTCTGGATAGGCTAGTGAGGGAATCCCAGACAATACCGTTATTGCCTTGCTCCCATGACTCCAATTGTGGACACTTGTAGATTTCCAACTCCTCAAGGTTGTTTAGGTGAAACGAAGTATTGTGCAGCTTCTTCAGTTCAGGACATTCCCAAAGCTTAAGACGCTGGAGAGAGGATAAAGCTTCAATTGAAGGCGTCTTCGACGAATGACACCTGTAGATCAAAAGGGTGTGTAGACATGATAATGATGTTGTAGTGGATGAGGATGGTGACAACATCTGTTGCATCAGTTCTGCATTTACACGATCCAACCTCAGTTTTTGAAGCTGTGGGGATGCAGGCATCCACATAAGCTCAGGGCAAGCATTTATACTAAGGAACTGAAGAACAGGAAAGGAAGGCGCCGTCTTGAGCTCAACTTTCCCTGACCATCTTTTCAACTTTGGGAGGCCCCATAGTTCAAGTGTTTTGAGAGAAGGGAAGAATATTGGCATAGTAGAACATGCTGTTACTGTTTCATTCACATGTGCACCATCATCCACATCTTCTACGTACTCCAGCTCATCCAAAAGCATAAGCACAAGTGACTCGAGACGAGGAAGACACCGAATTGGTGGGAGATACTTTATAGTTGGACAAGCCCAGATGCATAGCCTCACAAGGTTAGTTGGCAAGCAAGGAGTATTGTATTGTGGTATTCTGATGCCTTTGAAGTGAAGTATATCAAGATCTGTTATACCTGCGGGTACCTGCAAACATTCTTCTACATTCTCCCTGTAATCAACAATAAGATTTCCGCTAATGTTCAATCTAGCCAACTCACCTAAACTACTGCTCTTACCACTGTCGATGGCTCTGCCTACCTTGAAACAACTCAAGCTTTGAAGTTGAGTTAGTTTCCCCAAATTTGGCGGCATATGACTCAATTCATAACAACCTTCAGTATCCAAGTGCCTAAGGCTGACCAACTTATATACATCGTTGGGCAATATCAGAAGACGATGACTTTTACGGACATTTAGAGTAACTAGATTCACCAACTTCGTGATAGAATTTGGAAGATCTTCAAAGTTATTCCGTGAAAGATCAAGATGCCTCAAGTGTAGCAACTCCCCAACACAACTTGGAACAATCTCGATATTCTTATCGCTCAAACACAATATGCGCAATAGCTTAAACTTTGTTACGAGTTGATCAAAAATTGGTGGGCTAAGGTTAGATCCATCATTGAAGAAAAATGAGCGGAGTCGATCAGCAGATAGCAATGGGAGCATGCTTAATGCATCATCGTTACTTCTACAGTTCACATGTCGAACTCTACTATTCGGTTGAATATTGTTAGATCCTTCAACAACAATAATATGTTCCTCTCCAGAAACATTTTCTGCCAGGTCATGCAGTAAGTCGTGCATTTTGCAAGAGAAAATATCACCGTATTCATCCTCACTTTCCGGCTGAAAAAACGACCGACTAAGCAACTCCATAAAATAACAATGGCCGGCCACCTCCGGAGTTTCACCGTCTTTCGGGGTAACGTATCCTAGGGCCATCCAAAGATACACCAACTCATCTTTTTCGATTGAACTATCTTTAGGATACAAAGAACAATAAGCAAAGCAAGGCTTCAAGTGGGATGGTAGGTGATGGTAGCTTAACTTCAGTGCAGACATGATGGTTCCATCACTCAGGAGTTTCTCATTTTTTATAGACTCCCATTCCTTCTTAGTAGTTTTACTACGAAGAGTGGTTGCTATACTTCTTATAGCTAACGGAACATGTGCACACTTGCTCCAAATCTCCTTTCCGAGCCTAGTCCACTCTAGATCATTCTCTTGTTCTTGAGTAAACGCTATCATTTTAAAGAGCTCCCATGACTTATCCTCCGTAAGGCCTCCTAACTCAAAAACTTTAGATTTGTCCTTCAACATAAGCCTTGGAACCGACAAAAACCTTGTAGTAACAACTACTTTGCTCCCTTCTGCACCATATTCCAACAAAGACATGATGTTCAGCCATAGACCGGGATTACTGTTAGGAATATCCCACACATCATCCAACACCAGCAAATATTTTTCAGCAGTACACACAGAACCACGGATTTTGGATTGCAGCATGCTAACATCATAGCTTTGAGGGTTTCTCATACCCATAGATTGAGAGATCTTTTCAAGGATTTCCTTCTCATCAACTATGTCGGAGATGCACACCCACCACCTACTCTGAAAGTGCTTTTCTACCTCGCCGTCATTGTAAATTAGTTGAGCAAGTGTTGTTTTTCCCATTCCCCCGATCCCAACTACAGCAAACACTGAAATGCTTTCTTTAGCCTTAGACTCATCAAGAAGAAACTTGAGAACGGTTTCTTTTTCAACCTCTCTGCCAATAACTTTGTTTGGATCTACAAAAGAGCCCACTACTTCTTTTCTCATACTAATCTGTTTCTCATGAGGCATACAACTCAGCAAACCAAATGAAGCCATATCACCAGAGATTCGTTGAAAAGCCTTCCTAATATCCTTGACTTTCTTAGCAATGGAATCATTAGAAACTATGGAATTTAGCTTAGAACTAAAGATCTGAACCTTTTTTGACAAGGTGTTTCCCTCCATCTGCTGCCTAAGTAGATCGGCTGTAGCAACCTCATCGAACAGATCGTCAGCATCATAAAGGACGTCTCTGACCCTCTCCATCCAAATCTTGACTACAGCAGAACCTTCTTGTTGTTTTTCAGCATCGAGAAGAACAGCTTGGATGGATCCGATAGTCTGCCTAAGTTCTTCAAGCTCTTTCCTTGCTTCACGGATCGATTTAACCCTTTCATAAGCCATCTCAAAAGCTGGAGAGGCAATTGTGGACAGTATCTTGGAAGTGAGGCTGATAAGAGCTGTTTCCGCCATGAAGTAGTAGAGAATTGTGCTGCTAACAGTGTCGGTGTGGCTTTGTAAAGATCTATGGGTAGAACAATTGAATCACTTTTAGAATGAAGACTAGTAGCAGTACAATATTGAATCACTCTCAGCCACACATAATTTATAAGTCTTAAAATAAAGATAATTGCTCAACATACATCAAACTCTACAATATGTTTAGGCTATACCCTAAATTATCTAAATTTTACCGAATAAGTGTTTAATCTTCATTCTAAAAAAATAAAATTATACTAATAGACCTAGCTAAAATCATCTAAGCTCATGACATGTGAATTTATAGTATAAAATATAAAATTATACTCTTCACAAAATCGATATTATTCATGACTAGGTAGGCGATAATGAAAAAAAAAACATTTTTATAATAATATGTATTTAAAAATTAAACTTTTACAATGAATTGAATTAGATATATTATTTTTATCTTCAAAATATATTATTTCCATAAGTGTTTATTAGATCAACAAAATTTGGCCATTAGTTTGAATAAATGGTCTAAAATGGTCCAACTCCACCTGAAGTTAAACAACAACTTCATGAGAGCCCGACCGAAATTGTCCAATATCGATACCCTATAGCAGTTGGAAGAGCAATGCTTAATATATTACATTTTGTCAGAAGTTCAGAAATGCAAGGCTTTGCTGTGTTTTTAAAGCTTCGTCTTCATATCCTACTAAAGGATCACAAAAAAAAAACATCAGGTCACTTTTTTGGTTTGACAATTAGGATTAAATGCATAATATCATATTGTTTTACGTTCAATGATGGAAATGAAGAATAAAATCCACAAAACATTAAAAAATACAAGAGCTTCATGCTTCTGAGTACTGTCATTTCTCTATTCCAAATTAATGTTGCTTTTCAACTGTACCGACATTCTTGTGGCTCAAAGTAATAAGCCACAATCCCTGGTTGTAGTTTCTGCCAATTCGTCTCAGTTCTCAAACATAGGATCATATAAAGCAGACATACTAACAGATACATCAGCAACCATCTAATACTAGCAATATTCTTAACTAGAATTGGTTTCAGAAAGTATGGCACAACAGCAATAAAGAGCTCAGTTTCCAAAATATTTTGTATGAACTCTTACTTTAAGTATAATCCATGATACCAATAGCAATCTCTACAATCCACATATATCACTTGGTAAGACAGTGCAGATCACTTAAGATGAAATCATAGAAAATACATTATTGAAATTTAGAGAAATTGACAGAAACAACTAGCAAGAAATTGTAACATAGATCAAAGATTTTAGCCAAAAGTCGTCATTATAAATCAGTTGAGCCAATGTTCTGTTTCCCATTCCCCCAATACCAACATCAACAGAAATACTCTCTTTAGCCTTAGACTCCTTGAAAAGAAACTCAAGAGCAGCTTCTTTTTCAACCTCTATCCCAATATTTGGATCACAAAAGTCCCCGTTACTTCTTTCCTCAAACTAATGGGTTTCTCGTCATATACAGTTCAGAAAACTGAATGACCTGTATCAGCAGTGATCCGCTGTAAAGTCTTCCTAACAGTCTTCATTTTTTTTAAAAGCAAGTAGTCAGAAACAATCGGATTTAACTTAGACGAGAAGATCTGTACCTTTTTAACAACTCATTACCCTTCACCCGTAGTTTAAGCAAATCA
Source organism: Fagopyrum homotropicum (assembly GCA_033239125.1). NCBI lineage: Eukaryota > Viridiplantae > Streptophyta > Magnoliopsida > Caryophyllales > Polygonaceae > Fagopyrum > Fagopyrum homotropicum. The sequence continues at coordinate 162,749,851 of BSWB01000002.1, read as the reverse complement.
ATTGTTGCAACGTCATCGAACAAATCAGCATCCAATTTCTGATTCCATCATAGCCTTCTTGTCGCTTTTGAGCATCAAGAAGAACTCGTCAGAATAATCGAATCACTTCTTGCATGCAGAGAGATAGTCTGCCTAAGCTCTTTCCTTCCTCCACGGATGGATTTAACCTTTTATAGGCAATCTCGAAATCGATGGAGGCAATTGTTGACAGTATCTTGGAAGGGAGGCTGGTAATAGCCGCCATGGATTGATTTCTCGGTAGCAGTAGAGAATCGTTAAGAGGTGGGCAGAATAATCGAATCGCAGCGCGATAATTGAATCACTTTCAGGCACAAATAGGATCCGTTTGGAAGATTACTACGTACCTGACACCTGTAGAGGATTGTATGAGATGGAGCTTCTTTTTCACAGGATCGTAGGGTGGCAAAATTTGTCCAGTTTGTTATTGGTTGGAGATTCGGTATTATGTTTTTCTACGATATTATTTTGGCTAAAAATTTTGTCCAGTTTATATGGTTAGTAGATATTATAACTAAATGTAATTATTATACATAATCATTAATTCAAGTTAATAAATATTATAAATTAATAAATATCAACCAAATTTAATAAATATTTTTATTAATTTTGTATCATATATTAGAGGATATGGATCGACTTGTTGGGAATCCTGCTCACATACAGGTTCCGTTCATGTTCAAACACGGATACATGCATCACGACCACTTGGATCGTACACTTTCGAGCTGTCCGTAGTGGTACGAGTGGAATTTCCCGAATGTTGTACATCGGACAGATTCCGATAACGACAGTGAGAAGGTGTTATCAGTTGACCAGGCTTGTACGAGGGAGCTCGTTGACGAGGAGCATGTTGCCGTACATGTTGGGTATTCAGATTTAACTATTTCAGAAACTATATATACATATTACAAAAGGCACATTCAGATTTCACTATTTCAAAATCTATATATACAATATAGTTCCAAGACAATATTCCATTTATTACTCTGGAAACCATTCTTATACAGTAACAATTCACATCAGCAGTATTCCCTCAACAACTGTTTCATTTCGAGCGACCTATATTGCCCTGCTGATCCGCTAATTACTCCCTGCAAAAATGCAGTTCAATCTCCACAATTCACCAAACTGAAGTTACATTCTTAACCAAGACCAATTCAAGGATCCGAAAAGGGTTTACAGGGAGATCTGTTGTTAACAACAATACAAACTAGAAACCCAAAATGGCGAGAAAGAATTAACAGATGATTTCGTGATTGAATAAAAGATAAGATTGGTCTGAACATTTGGATGGATAAGTTTAATCCAAATGAAAGCCTTGTGTGATGAGATGTCGGATTCATGCCACTTGCTCGGAAAGAAAATCCATAAACAAAGTGATCGCGTCCTGGACATGATTAGAGCGCAGGTCCTCAGGTAATGGAGCCGAAGCCATTGTGCTGAAGCAGTTTAGCTGTATGTCACGTGTTGGGTCTTCTTTAAGAGAGGAAAGAAGCAAACTGCAGATTTCTTCAGCCATCTTTGAATATGCAACCCTAATTTTTTTTACAGATAATCGTCAAAAATAAGGATTTGCTGAATATGTTTTACTGAAAAAATGCATAATTCAAACTGATCTGAGATTATGACAAAAATATACTACAGCTTACCTTGCATCTATTGGTAATTTGTTGTCCAAGACTGATAATGACTTGTCTAGCTTGTCAAAGAACTCTTTACACGAAGCATCTTTGTCCTCCAAGGAGACCTTTGTATGCCATAATCCACAAATAATAATACAAGACAATTAGCCAGACAGCCTGAACTTTGTTTGATCATAAAAGAAGTGGATCGAAATAAAAGAAAGCTCGGTATTTGCAAGTTTGTATTAGCCTAGTAACATCAAGCAGTTGCAAGATCTATCATGTTTATTGTTATCAATCTATCCATCTACAATAACCTTAAAACTGAAATATCTCCAGATTTGGCATTCCAATGGTGACTTAAGGCAATTCGGTGAGACTAGTTAAAAGGCATGCTCTCAGCACCGCAGCACTAGGTATTTTTGAAGAAAAAACAACAGCAGAAAGATAGTATTATACTGGAATGCTGCTTACCAGGTTGTCTGTACCATCTTCGTCCTTTATATCACTTCTCAACACGTAGAAAGAAACATATATTCCAGCACCCAAATCCCAGTCATCAATCTCAGACTTGTGTTCCTCCATAGACGTTGCCAGCCTCCATACTTCCGCATGGTTGCCTGCATTATACAAAACAGCAACTGTATCAGAAACTTGCTGCTACACACGAAAACGGAATTTGTTCTAGAAAATGCTGTGATTGATTTACCTGACAAAAATAATGAGTGAGCAACTTTAGTAATGAAAATTGAATGGGCTTTCTGCCAAAATTGACATTCTATATAGTGTTCCAGGGCCTTAGGCAGATTACAGTAGTACTGATAATATACCGCCTGCAGTAAGAAAGACGCAATAAAGTAAAACATTTGACTATTTGAGAGCGTGAAAATTAGCAGGGAACATAATTTGTTCAAGAGACATACCATGGCCTCATGCAACCATACCGAAGGAACACCCAACTCTTCAATAAATTGACGTTGAATCTCTTTTGTGCTCCATGTATCACAGTACTGGAACAAAATTTCTCGAATAATCTTAAAATGTAGGTAAGGGAAATCCTCCCTAAATGGCATATGAAGAACCACATAGATGGCCCAATGGCATTGCCCAAGACATAAGAGCTGAGAGACGAACCCCATATCCAGATTTTGAAGATCGTTGGAGCTAAAAGCTCCAATTGCTTCTAAAACGGCGCGTTGATGCCAGATCATATGGTAATCAAGAGGATCATTTGTTGATGCAAAAGTAGAGAACATGGACTTCAGACTACCAAACTCTAGAGATTCATTGGCATGAAGAAGCATAAGATAAAACGCAAGGTCATAATGTCTCCCCGTGGAACTGCTAACCGCATCCCCTGGTTGTCCCTCGTCTATGTAACTTGGAACAGGATATGGAGCCTTACCTTCAGCAAGTAGATGCTGATAAGCATGAAAGACACTGGGTAACGGAGTGCCAGGCGGTAATTCATACCACATGAGTAACCCTAAGAATCTTTTCCAATCGATCTCTCTTCCACATAAAGCATCGTGAATGTTACCACCAAGCAATTCAAAAAGCCTTACTCTATCCTTTTGAACAAAGTTGAAGTCCAAACCATTATTTCTCCAAATATCAAGTTGCTGAGACACATCAGAACGATTCACCATAGACCCACCTGCCTGACTCAACAAGCAAGCTAACCTTACATCTCCCTTTGATGCGGCCATTTCAACAGCTGCATCCAGTTGTCTCCCGGTTAAAAGCAAAAATATGTGTTTTAAGTAACTGGAATCATCCAAGCAACTAACATCTTCTTGTACACGATGGTACACACTCTCCTGTAACCAATAGCTGAATTCTGCCCTGCGAACCAAGGGGAGTGCTTCAAGATCAATTTCAGATGGGCCAGCTTTCGAATCTTGCATCATATCTTCCTCATCATCTTCCACAATCCTTGACAATCCACTAGTCTCCCTCTCTAAGAATAGAACCCTGATCAGATCCCAATCAATAACTTGGTGCATCAAGGAAAGACGAAGAGATGAAGAGAGTCCAGGAAGTTCGAGCTGTCCTTCTACCAATTGTATATAACTTTGACAAATAGACGGAAGCTTGAAACGATCAGAGACAACCTTTTGAAGGTTTAAACTGAAAGAACCGGATCCAATTTTCATAGCTTCATGATTCAATGACTTGTGGAGACCCAAGGCAGAATTGAAAAAAGAATCAACAGTTTCGTCTCTTAACTTGTTACTTTCATCTCTAGCCACTTTGTCTATTGCAACTTTTTCTATACTGATCACTGAAGATATATTGCATTGATGACTGTTGCCAGTAACAACTGTACCACTGTGAACTAAGACGCCATTAGGGCCCCACCCAACACGAAATGACCTGCCCATGAACAAACCAGCATCCACAATATTACGATAATGGCTTTTAGCAACCGGTGTATCACATGACGATTCCTGCTTAAAACCATCTGCCTTAACTGTTTTAAGAGGCAAACCCTTGTTGTCTTGAGACATCAAAATTGCCCCAGATGCATTTAAATCAAAACTACTTGAATTGTACTCCAACAAAGCTAGAGGGGTTTTCCTCACAGGATGTGGACTGGGTCTGCGATTCATTATTGTCTCAGAATAGTGATACGGAGACCTAATATGTTCTCCATGCAACTGATTTTTCTCATTGGAAGGGATCTCATTGTGGTTTTCATCATCTTCCCCGTCAAATGGAAACATCACCATCCTCATTTCTTTCATTTTAGCAGGGTCAAGCCCAAGATGAGCAGGGAGTGAATGAGATAAATCAGGTCCAGTTAGATCAGGATGAAATCTTTCTTCAACATGATCAGCACCACCATTCACGGCAACAGGTTGTAAAGCCACTCCATCAGCATCATCCATGACAATATCTTCTTCCTCATCATCGCCCAAGCCGAATCGACTGAAATGGTGAACCATAAATTTCCATTGACCATTTAATGGGTCATATGAAATAAACTGAGCTCCCTGACGATCTGCACTCGATCTCAGGTAATCAACAACATTATTGAACTTTTTACCCAGGAAATCAGCTGATCTAAGCTGCAGTATTAGAGTTACTTCAGCAGGTTTGTTAAGGCCTTCGCCAACTGGAGGCTTAATACTTTCATCTTCATATACAATAACTTCATGTCTCCTGAACTTAACAATCTGCTCCAAATTCAACCATCTGATATCCGTTTCCCCAATAAACTTGACAGAACCATATCCAAGCCTACCAACTGTAAAATCTTGAACTCGGCTACAATAGCCTGGTTCCAAGAGCTCTCTACTGGACAATTCTTCCAAACAAGGTTTGATATAATAATCAGAGGATTTGAAGACAGGTAAGAACCGATCAAGCTCGCTCAACTCGTCGAGGATAGACCGATTCAGCTGTGCCATACCCTTCCTTTATATAATCAACGAAATGTTTCTTCTTTTTCAGTATTGATCCTCCATTCCTGATTAAATTTACTTTGTCTGTACATATTTCAAACAGATGAACGTTTTTTTAACTAACCCAAGTATATATACAAAGCGCAAATCCAAACGCGGAACAAACTAACCAATACCACTAATCTCAAACCCTAGACTCAGAAATTTAAATTTAATGATCTGCATATCCCAAATTTGGTTGGCTATACTTACCATAGAACTTACAAACAACTAAATGGGTTTAACTATTGTAAAAACAGTATGAAGAATCAAACAACGGAAACGAAGCAGAAACTGTGACTGACCTGCAATGGCAAGCGGTGGAAGCAGTAGCGAGTTGACGAACTGCTATGATGCAAAGATAAATTCAATACAATATTGTTGGATTGTTGTGAGATTTGAGAACAAAGTAAGAGAAGGCCGCGAATTTCGAATTGGGGAAGGAGGTTAGGTTGAAGATACTCCACAAGCTCCAAATTTTGCCGCCCAGTAGTCACTCAACTCTTAGAGGTAGGGCGTGAATGGTACGCTTAGATTTATGTAATTATATGGTCAATGAAGCGTGTCGAATTGGTCGACGACATATAAAACGCCGCGTTTTAGTTGGCTAATTGGGCCTAGACATTTTCTGGGCCTATTAAATTGGCCCAAATTCTAAGCCCATATGACCCGAATTTAGTAGCCCACACTCTTCAGAAAGGTCCATTTTTAAGTACATGATTCCGCAGTAGCAAAATTTTGGGTTATTATATATTCAAAAATATGCAATTTAAATTTCTCTCAATATACGTCGATCTAAATGTACGGGTGTTACTTGTTAAGAGGAAAAAAAAATCGATTTTTCTCTATTGGAAGCACGTTTAGATGAGCGGAGATCACTGACTCTCTTTCCGAACGAAAAAACAAAAAAAATGACATTGAATAGAAGCTATTGTAGACCCGACAAGGTTGTCCACTACCGGATTGTTAAATTGAATTGGATCGGACCGATTCATTCATGGTGCGGTCTACACTCGGACCGGATGCTTTCAGTTTACGTCTTTACGATCCAACTGTAGGGTATTTTTGGGTTGCAATTCAAGACCGGAAATATGATGGCCCGAATTTCACCGGAAATTATTTTTTTTTAATTTAAACTAAGAGAAATAATTTATACGGACGTGGGTTGGACCGAAATTTCAGTTATGCTCCTCCTATCATGCGTCCTAGTTCTGAAAATCTCGATAAGGATCGAACTCGGAACATCCGGTCTCGATCCAATTTGGACCGATTGAACAACCATAATACCCAACATGTAACATAGATTTGAGTCATGATTCTCATTTTTGAAATATTAAGCTATATATCATAACACTATATAATGTTTAGTTATTCTGTGTAATTTTACTGCTATTCAATCGGTCCAACTTTCTTCTACAATATTCTTACTTTTGAACAAAATATTTATCATCCAACTAAAAAGAAAAAAGAAAGAGAAATATAAATATAAATAAATAATAAAAAAAAAATCCGTATAGTGTAAGAGTGTGTTTGGCAAAAAAAAATACCGAAAACACTAATTCAAGTGTTTACTAGTGTTTCAAGGGATTTTTTTTTTTTTTGAAACGCGGGTGTTTAGAGTTATAATACACTAGAAAATTTTGAAACAATTGATCAAATGAGGCCCTTAAAAATATACTTTTGTAAATTGGGCCCCTAGCTATATAATAGGGTAAATGAGAAATTATACAAAAGTTGACAAAAAGTGGGCAGCACATTCGATTTGATTAGTGACAGTTTTGATGGAAATTTTAGAGGGAATTTTTGCCCCAAAAAACGCAGCCCATTTGAACCTACTTCTCTCTTCCCTCATTTGTACTATTTATAAACTCGTTTCCCCGTTCCAATACAAAAAAACTCCATGGATACATTTTTGGGTAAATTGAAAGAAATTTCTCATCTCTGGTTTTTGTGAATCTGAAACTCTCAAACTTACTGGGTAATCTCAAGCTACTGAAGCAAATAACTTTCCAGGAGATTAAGGGCCCGTTTGGTTTTAACTCCGAAATCGGAAACGAATCTAGTCCATACGTATTCATGAAAGTTTTTGGAATCATTCCTTTTGGTTTGAAGTAATTGGAGTAGAGTTTGATTACTTTTGTTATCCTATAGGGCAACAAAATGTGGGAAATCAAGTGTACTTTGCACTAAACCACAAGGAATGATTCCATAAAATTTCATGAATAGGGATATGTATATGGACTAAATTCGTTTCCATTCCGTTTCCGTTACCGGAGTTGGAACCAAACGGGCCCTAAGTGTATCTTCTTCTTGGTTTCGGTATCATTCCAAAGGAAGGAGCGACACACCTATCCAACTCATCACAATTTGAAACATGAAGCTTGACAACACACATGATATAGGTCAGAAATGAGCAAATGACCGACTTTACAAGGGTAAGTCTACCCGCAAAACTCAAAACCCCAGATACCTATCAACTCAATAACCATGAGGCGAGCCTATTTTTGGTTTTATCCACCAGGAATTGAAAGTCATTAAAGCTCATTCTAGTAGGCAATTCGGAAACCCTAGATACCTATCAACTCAATAACCATAGACAGCCCAACAATGACTTGGATTGCATCTTTTAGAGAACCGTTCACATTAGGCGAGACCATGATCTGAGATTTCGAAAGACTAACCTTGAGACCTGAGTGACTGCAGAACTCATTCAAACAATCCCTGATAACATGCATGCTCTCCTCATATTCCTCCGCGAATAATACAATATCGTCCACAAAAAAAACATGAGAGAAACCCGGGCAACCTCGTTTTATCTACACCGGTTTCCAACAACTAGTATCCACCAGATTTTGGATAGCATGGCCAAGTCTTTAGAGACACAAAACAAAAGTAAAGGGAGAAATGGGGTCCCCTTGATGCACCCCTCTGGATGGGACGAGGCAGTCCGACATCTCACCGCTTCAAATGACCGACATAGACTTCGACCTAATGCAGGCCGAAACTCAACGTTTCTAGGCAGTCGGAAAGCCAGTAAGGTTTCAAGTTTCGTCGAAGAAGTCCAAGTAGAGTCTGTCATAAGCCTTCTCGAGATCGATTTTAATTGTCATCCGCCCCCCGCCCCCCCGATTTTTCCTCGCGATAGTATGAATCAGCTCTTGCACGAGAATGACATTATCTTCGATCATTCTATCCGGAGTAAAATTACTTTGGAATGGACTAACCAAATTGTTCATAAACGGTTGAATGCGAGAGACCATCAATCTAGAGATCAGTATATAGTTGACGTTGCACAGACCGATGGGTTTGAACTTTGACATGTGGTATGGGTTGCTATTCATAGGAATGAGGGATAAGAGGGTGTCATTGGCACCAACCGGCAAAACCCCAGATTTGAAGAACAATCTAACAAAATTAAGAATGTCGGCACCATGCTACATCCCAAGACTGTTGGAAGAATATTGCACTGAACCCTTCCTTTCTAGTAGCTTTGAGCGGAGACATAGAAAAGAGACATTTTTTTACTTCCAAATCAAGGAAGGGCTTGAACAATTGAGAAGCGACCTCCTGTAGTGTAGGCGGAAAGTTAAAGAAAAATGTACCAGTGGGGGAACCATCTTTGAGTTTGTGGTAAATAGTTCTTGAAAGTACTTCATAGCGTTTTGTTTGAGTAGGTTATGATCCGAAATCCACTGACCCTCATCATTAATGATACATTCCACCCTATTATGCCTTCGACGGACCAATGTACTGATGTGAAAAAATGATGTTTTTTTTTTAATTTCCGGTCTCCCTCTACATATCCCTATCCTTTTGAAGCCACAATAATTCTTCTTGGTCAAGCACCAAGTCGAACTCAATCTGTAGTTCAAAATGGAGGTCAATCAAGCCTTGAGACAGGTTGGTCTCGAGCTCACTTTGAACAACAGATAATCGGTCTAGAAGGGCCCTTTTTGTGTTCAATCATTTCTACCAAAGGAAGCTTTGTTCCAGTGCAGAAGCCTACCTCTAAGAAGTGATAGCGCGCGAGCCAGGCCCGTGTCTCATGAGCTTGACCAACAAGAACTAACCACATTCTGAAATTCTGGATGGAGAGCTCATGCACCCTCAAACCGAAAGAGACGGCGTGTCTTATCAATCCTTCTCGGAGGATGAAATTGGAGTAATAGAGGATTGTCATCGGATGAGAGATTAGGGAGATGTCTTGTAGATGCTTCGGACCAACATATTCTCGCATCCCCATTCATGAAAGCCCTGTCAATGTGTTTAGAAACTCTGTGCTCTGAAGAAAGGCCTTTATTTCACGTAAAGGAAGGTCCACTGAAACCCATGTCCACCAGTTGAGCGTCTTCCACCCATTTCCGAAACACCTTCGAATCTAGGGAGATCAAGGTTGAGGATCCTCCAAACTCATTAGAACTGAGGACACAATTGCAGACGCATCCCACCAAAACAATTGAGCATTGCAAATAAGAAGTTCCTTAAACCAACAACACGGAGGCGAGGAGTAGAAGGATTGTAAATTGCAAAGAGATCGAGAGTATTGTTGTCAAATGTAATGAACGCTTGTATAAAGCTCTCACTTTTTGACTTGACAATGACGTTGAGAGTCGAGGAATTCCATAGCATCCAAATGTCACCCTCGTATTCATTAGCCTCAACTCTAGCAAAATCAGTGAACTTTGATATGAGGCAGACTTGGTCCGCATTGACGCCCGGAATCTTGGTTTCAAAGAGAGAGAGTAGGTTTATTCGGTGACGGTTGACCATGTAACTTAGGGCTTTGCGAAACCGTCTATTACCCGCGCCTCTGCAATTCCATAGTAGTGTATTCATATGGAACCGCCACCCTTGGCGGACCCTGATGGCGATGGGTTGCAGGTGTGCTAGAAGCTTCACCCATGTTAGTATCATGGCCTTCAAGAGGCACATAAAGGGGCTCCTGAATCGGAATGACAGGGTCAATCTCCATGTCCGGGGTGAGAATCTGAACGTCTAGCGAATCGGGACCTAGGAGAGGATGACCCAAAAAAGAGGGAGATTTAGTTGAGATTAGGGTAGAATAGTTGGAATTATTCATGGGTGGAGGTGTGGCAGACCCAGTGGCGTCAGAAGGGTGACAATGGGCTTTGGGCCCGATGAAGAAGCAAGGAGATTAATTACTAGTTTGGGGCCACCGTTTTTGCTCTTTTAGGTTGTTTTTGGAGATTGTTAGAGTTAGTTTCAACGTGGCGGTTACGTGTTTGGGAGTAGGTGTGCGGCGGCCTCATTATTCTTAATAATTGATGTAATGATGGGAGCAATAATTGCGTATGTAACGCTCGTGCCGTTACCTGTGTTTTGGGTAGCCACCGGTGATTCGTTGATTTTGACGATTTCGATTGCCTGGAATCTGTTCGACGACGTTGGTGCATGCTCGATGTTCGACTTGCCGGTTTTGTTTTTGTGTTGATTCCTGGGTTTCCTCACAACAGTTATCTATGGTCCGAAGAAAGATTCCCCGGAGGGAGGGATTGGTGCAGTGACTGTTGGTACGCTGGTTGAGTCGGTATGGGAATTAGGTGAGACTGGTGGATTAGTTGTATTCTCCGGTTAAGTGACATGAGTCTGATTCTAGGCCTGGACTCGTGGGCAGCGTTCCACTCTATGGCCATAGAGACCATATCGATGGCAAATGGAATTCAAACCTTCGTACTCAATATGCACAGGAAATCACCGATGAGAATATTGTTAATCAAAGGTTGTCAAGTTCAACTTCAATGCAAACACGAGCAAGTTTTCCTCTAGTTGCCGTAAAGTATGTTAATAATTGTTTAACAAAACACTTATTTATCCGTGAAAACATGTGCAAATTAGATCGAACGTAATAGATAACTTACACATTCAGCAAGCTCTATATACAATGTACATAACACGTTAGTGTTTTCAAACTACAGTAACTCCAAAAACACTAGTTTCTCAATAAATTATCAAACACATTACATTTTAGGATTTCGTCATCCCATACATCATATTTGTATACTAACTTTTTAAGGATAATTTAACTTACTCAACGTTATATCAAAGTTTTCATATTTTATAGCTAATCAATCTTAAAAACTAGAACTGATATATTAATCACATAAGCACTTAACATAAACATCTACGTCAATAAAAAAACCAACCTACCCACTTACCATCAATCCATTATTTAAAATTTAATTAACAATTAAAATAAACTTATTACAGTACTAATTAGTATAATATTCGCATTCCCAAATATCGGGCCACACCCAAAATATAAAAAAATAGAGCAAGAAATAGGGGTGTAATACCAACCGAACGAGCCGAGCATCGGCATGCTCAAGCTCAGCTCGTTTATAAACGAGCCGAGTCTGAGTCGAGCCTAAAATTTATACGAGCTTAACGTGCTCAAGCTTGACTCGTTTAGAAAGTGAACGAGCTCGAGCCGAGCCCGAGCCGAGCTCGAGCCGAGCCCGAGTAGCTCGGCTAAAATAATGCCCCTATAGTGTTATTTTAGCCGAACGAGCCGAGCTTTACCCGAACGAGCTGAGCTTTGACATGCTCAAGCTCGGCTTGTTTATAAACGAGCCGAGCCCGAGCCGAGCTCTAAAAATTAATAGAGCTTTCAAATGTGCTCAAGCTTGGCTCATTTAGAAAATGAACGAGCTCGAGCCGAGCTTTTGACGAGTCGAGACCGAGCCGAGCCCGAGTAGCTTGTCTCATATTACGGCCCTAGCAAGAAATAGAAATATATAAATAATAAATTACACAAAACCACCCTTAAATTAGTATAATATTCACAAAACTACCATTATAATTGCAAATTGTGCAAAATATTAATTATAATTTTCATTCAAAAAAATATTCGTCAATATTTTTATACTTATAAATTCAAAATTATCACTTTAATATTATATATTTTAATTATAATTCTGAATATATTTTAAGAATAAAATAGTAAATGATTAATTTTACACATTTTTAAATATAAAAAGTGATGAAAAAGAGTGCAAATTGCTTCATTTGCTATTTAATTAGTGATTTTTTTCTAATTTAATCCATTTATATTTATTAAAACAAAGGAAGAATAAAAATGAAAACTAAAAATATGTAATTAATGAAATGATTTCCAATATTATAATAACAAAGGAAAAAAATACACAAAAGAAAGTCCACATCTCATCTTTCTTTCCATTGTAGACCACCTCCCTATTACGTTCTACAGGCTGATAAGAGTTCACCAGATTGGGAGAGGTGTGGACTTCTTTCTACCACTCAAATCTCTCTTCCCTCGCTTCTCTTTTCTTATTCTCTATGCGCACAAAAACAAAATCCTAGTCTCTTTGTTCTTCCAAGTTTAGGTGTTCATTTCATCACCATAATTTCAGATTCCAGTATCATTCTTTTTTAGTCTTTAACCCGGTTTTCTCAATTGGGTAGCTTCGATTATCGCCAGACACAATAAAAGTTGATATCTTTTGGGCATCAGTTGAAGAATGATGCCGCTCACATGCCGAAATGTTGACCTTGCTCGAATTGGGTGTGATGTAATTTGTCGTGGGTATTCTTCAAATCCATCTTTTGCTTTGAAAAGCAATGTAAAAGCTGCTAGGAGAGATGTTTCTCTTCGTGTTCATTCCACTAAGACTCCTGAGACCTTGGTTAATGGTGATTTAAAACTGCTATTGTTTCCCCATTTTTATGTTGCTTTGTTTTTTTCTTGTTTGGATTTGGAAGATTTTAGTGCTGATTTTGTTTTGGGTGTGTAAATGTGATTTGATTTCAGGAACTGGTCAAGGTCCTATACCGGTGATTGATTTGAAGAAAGCTACAGATGGACCCATTTCATTGGGTAGCTTGTTTGAAGTGGTTACTGAAGACCTCCAAACATTGAACAAGAATCTTCAATCTGTAAGTGTGATTTGGATTGAGGTTTTGCTTTTATATTGTCAATATTTTTTGTTGATTTATAGGTGTTTTGAGAGCTATATGAGTTAGTCTTTTGTATGTTAGTTGACTTCTAAAAGTTGTAATTTTCCATGATATGAAGATGCTAAATACAGTTTCACATTTATGAACTGTTTAAACAAAGAACAATATTGTAAATGCACTGCTAAACACACTTTTGGATGGAGTTTAATATGGTATGTATGATAAATTAGTGATAAATGGGACCAGAAACATGAGCTGGTCTTGAGGTGATATTCTTGCCTTGTGTAGCTCAGGGCTTTATGCTGATTGAATCAAGAATTGAGATTAGGGGTTTTGGTGAAGAAGTAGACTTATGTGAAGGAGCTTTTTTTGTTATGAGTGTGACACCTGCTGGAACCAACTTGGAGTTCAATTTAGGCTTTTTCAATTGGTTCATTAGAGCTTTGGGTGCAGCATGAAATCAATAGTCACTTCTAGGTCCAGAAAGTGAGTTGAATAGGCTTTTTATGATGGACAGCAGTGAACTATGTGAACAGGTTTGGTGTTGAGTGATGGGAAAATTTCTATATAGTAAATTATTGCCATTTAGAGAGTGGATCATTATTAATGAGTTCAAGAAAGAAAGGACTAACTTGAAAGATGAATATATGAAGAATCTGTTATGTACTTCTGTGGTTAATTCTTGAGTACATAAGGTGTGATTTTGTCAATAGGGGTATTATAATATATGAAATGAGTTTTTTTGCATCAAAGCTAAAGCTCAATTCAGTTCCTATCCTTACAAATGGTCTGCTTGAATCAAGCAGAGATCTATATAAAAAATGAAACTCATTTCTGTTATGAAGATGTAAGTTTGAAGTTGTAACATATCCTGAGTTAGTTACATACTTCTCTGATGCTATTTCTGAAACTGTTAAGTGTTAACATATGGCTGACTTGTTGGAGTATAATCTCAACTAGTAGTCTTTCATCGGTTGCTTCAGTCAATGTTTATAAAAAAAAAAGAAAAGAAGCTGTTTTGGTCATATATTACTGAAGTTTATTTCTGTAACTCTCTTTCAAATTAGTCTCATATGCAGGGATAGATAGAAGTGAGAATATCATGGTAAGTGTAGTTTAGTTTCTATAATCACTCAAGTGTAAGCTTCTGTGTCTATTTGTATGCACAATCATTCAAGTTTTTGAAGAGAGCTAGATAACTTTTTTGAACATACTATCCTGCAACTATATAGCCTTTCGTTTTTCCCATCAATGAGCCAAAATCGGTGTTGTTTTTGATGTTAACGTGTTACACACGGTCATCAATCTAACATCTATTTACTGCTAGATTGTTGGTGCAGAAAACCCTGTATTAATGTCAGCAGCCAAACAAATATTTGGGGCAGGAGGGAAGAGGATGAGACCAGCTTTGGTGTTCCTTGTGTCAAGGGCTACAGCAGAGCTTGTAGGGCTAACGTAAGCAATCCTAACGTACTTGCTTGTTTTCTCTTTTAAAAGTTATTGTAGTCTGTGGAATGAGATTGACTTGATTGATGTTTGTATACCAGTGAGCTCACTACAAAACATCGGCGGCTGGCAGAAATCATAGAGATGATACATACTGCTAGCTTAATGCATGATGATGTGTTGGACGAGAGTGATATGCGAAGAGGTGAGTTCAGTTAAATCCTTTGTTTATGAAAGAATTGGGTGAAGTAGGCTCTTTTTTATAGGCTTTTGTTTTGTAGACCCCTCTAATTTTTATCACTCTAATTGACTTACCACTATTACTATTACTCTGTTAAGGGTATTTTACTGAGTTTATGCTATGGGTACTGTAATAGTGGTAAAAGGCCTAGTTAGCCATTTTAGCCGCGTTTTTTTATTCACAAATAAGGGCATTTTGCTTGTTTGATGTATTCAACGCCTATTCAACTTTTGCAGGGCAGGAAACCGTTCACCAAATGTTTGGTACACGGATAGCCGTATTAGCCGGGGATTTCATGTTTGCACAATCATCATGGTACCTTGCAAATCTTGAAAATCTCGAAGTCATCAAGCTTATCAGTCAGGTACCCTAAAAGAATTCACCTTCTAATCCAACAGCCTCTTTAGGGCTCGTTTGGTATTCGTTCATTGGAAACTTTGAACCATTCCAATACCAACAAATCCCATCTTCTTGGTACTTTGCTAGGTTATTAAAGATTTTGCAAGCGGTGAAATAAAGCAGGCATCGAGTTTATTCGACTGTGATGTTGAACTCGAAGATTACCTGATCAAGAGCTACTACAAGACAGCCTCCTTGATAGCAGCTAGCACAAAAGGAGCAGCTATTTTCAGCGACGTTGAAATCGGTATTAGAGATCAGATGTATGAATATGGAAGAAACCTTGGCCTCTCCTTCCAAATAGTTGATGACATATTGGATTTCACACAGTCAGCAGAACAGCTGGGCAAGCCAGCTGGCGCTGACCTAGCAAACGGAAATTTAACAGCACCAGTCATCTATGCACTCGAGCAGGAGCCGAGGCTTAGAGAAATCATTGAGTCTGAGTTCTCAGAGACGGGTTCACTCGATGAAGCCATACTTCTGGTCAAGACAGCTGGAGGGATCGAACGAGCCAGGGAACTAGCCAAGGAGAAAGCCGACTGTGCACTGCAAACCCTCGAATGCCTTCCTCGAAGCAATTTCCGAGTAGCGTTGGAGAGAATGGTCTTGTATAACCTCGAGCGAATTGAGTGAATCGAACAAAGAACGAGGAAGGCGATTCGTACAAGCATACAAACAGGTCAGGATTGTTGTTGTAAGAATTAAAGTATCAAAACAAGTACTTCACACGTAGCTTTAGAGTAATTTATTTATGGATTCATGTCTCTCATTGAGTCTGCTGCCATGGAAATTGTCATTTTGGTGATATATGTATATCAGTAGTTACTAATTAATAAGATCAAGTGTACTATCTGTCTACCTGTCTCCTAAGTCCCCATGTTTTCCAGTTTTTACAGATTTAGGGTTGGTTTCTTCTTGTTCTGTTCATACTTGTATAGTAATAAGATCACACTTGAATCTTGAAAACTGTATTTGATATTTGAAAGCAGAACTTCTGATGTGATTTCAATGTAGTTTGTGAGCTTTGTGATCCTGTGAGTTCTTTTTAGTTTTCGATATCTCAATATTTCATTATAGGTTGTGTAATTTATAAATACACACTTACATTACCAACTTACTAAATCCGGCCTGATTTGGTTTCGTACCGTATGAATTAGCGTTGGAGCTCTTGGGAATGAAATCAAGTCTAAACCCGAACCGGATGGACCAGAATGTAACGGTTCGGTCACGGGTCGGGTCGGTCTACGTCTATGGTTTGTCAAAGTTTTCGGACCGGATGCACAACCCTACAAACGCTTGTCATTATAACACGTATTTTTATATGGCTTTATAAATTGCAAAAAATATGGTACGGATCTAGTAAATTTTTGGTGTGATATAGCCAAACTGTTTAGTATAACATGCCATGAGCAGAGAACAGCTCTTTGAAACCATATTAAGTTGACCAATGTTTGTTACAATTGGGCCTTAAGGCCCAATCTGATGTTTTGGGCGTTCTAGATGGGCCTAAAGGCCCACTCTGATGGTTCTCCCGACCTAGCCCAAAAGCCCAAGTTTGGAGGTACCCTTGGTGCCCCCCCTACCTGACCATTGGGCGTCTACGTGAAACGCTGCGTCGAGGAGAGAGAGCCCCGATGACGATTTAGAGGAGATTGTTCTTTGTGTGCTATGGTCATTAGTGTTGTTATACGAGACTAATTACACAAACTCGACTCGAAAAATTTAGCTTGAGTTCGTTCACTTTCTAAAGAGTCGAACATGAACACATTTTAAAGATCAAATCGTTTAAAAACGTGTCAAGTTTAAGTATGTCAAAGATCGTTTTATTAAGCTAAAATAACAATGTGGAGTATTAAATTTGTCAAGCTAATCGCCTAATCGGGCTCAAACTGTGCCCGTTCTCATCCGAAACAAGGCAAGCTAAAATACTTAGTAGGTTGTTAAATATCCTCCCTCAAGTTTCACGTGTCATCTTGTTGGGAAAACCTCCCACTTTCGTGTTGGTAGAATGGGAATATGAACTAATTAAGTCAATGACTTAATTGATACAAACTCACTTATATTTATGTGGAGAAGTAATGCTACAAGATTTTGTGTGGGCACTCTCACAACTTGCCTAGCTTGCTTGAGCTCTCAAATTTGTGGATGATACAAATCTACAACTTCTCCACCTATTTATAGTTGGAGGGGATCAAATTCCTACACAATAATCTAGGAAAGATATTTTAGAAGAGAGTTATAGAATTACACAAAATCCTAGAAGATATTTTAGAAGAGAATTCTAGATGAGTTTAGACTAATCTTTTCTAGATAATTCTCTTCTTATCTTTCATTCTCTAGATTATTCTCCTCAATGGACTCTTCATAATTGGATCTTATGCCCATTGGGCTTATATCCAATTTGTTGGATAACCCATTTATTAATTGGGCTTGATTAAGGAGGGACCAACAATTCTCCCCCTCACGACTTAATCATGTGATACGATGCCGGTACCTTGACAACAATCTTCAAACTTCTTGGTCGGTATTACCTTGGTCATAATGTCTGACCAGTTCTTATCAGTGTGCACCTTGCCAAGTTGCAGAAGCTTTTCTTCAAGAACATCTCGGATCCAATGATGTCGTATATCGATGTGCTTCGAGCGGGAGTGAAGAGTTGAATTCTTTGCCAAGTGAATTGTGCTTTGATTATCACATTGCAAGATATAACGATCTTGCTCTACTCCCATCTCCATCAAGAAGTTCTTCATCCATAGCATCTCCTTGCATGCCTCAGTAGCTGCAATATATTCTGCTTCAGTGGTGGACAAGGCAACACTCTTTTGTAACTTTGATTGCCAGGAAACAGCTCCCCCTACGAATGTAATCACATATCCTGATGTTGATTTCCTGGAATCACTATCACCGGCCCAGTCGGCATCTGTGTATCCTTGTAGTATAGGCTTCTCTTTTCCGAAGCATAAGCACCTATTAGTAGTGCCTCGTAGATATCGGAGGATCCATTTCACTGCAGCCCAATGTTCCTTTCCTGGATTTGCTAGGAAGCGACTCACCACTCCAACTGCATAGGCAATGTCGGGCCTAATGCATACCATGGCATACATAAGGCTGCCTACTGCCGAGGCATAGGGGATCTTCTCCATATCCCGCTTCTCTTGCTCACTAGTTGGGCATTGCTGTGAACTTAACCTAAAGTGTCCAGCAAGTGGTGTGCTTACCGGCTTAGCTTGGTGCATATTGAATCTCTCTAGCACCTTTTCAATGTATCTTTCTTGGGATAGCCACAACATCTTCTGTGATCGATCACGAGTGATCTTCATTCCAAGAATTTGCTTTGCCGGCCCTAAATCTTTCATAGCAAAGCTCTTGCTCAAATCTTTCTTAAGAGCAGCTATCTTGTTACGATCATGACCTACTATTAACATGTCATCGACATAAAGTAGGAGTATGAGAAAGTCGCCACTAGCGTACCTCTTCATGAAGACACATGGGTCACATGGATTCTTCTTGAAGTCATGATCTGCCATGAAAGAGTCGAACTTCTTGTACCACTGCCTCGGTGCCTGTTTTAGCCCATAAAGACTCTTCGTTAGTTGGCAGACTAGATTCTCCTTGCCTGGTTCTTTGAATCCTTCAAGCTGCTCCATGTATATCTCCTCTTCAAGATCTCCGTGGAGAAAGGCGGTCTTGACGTCGAGTTGTTCGATCTCCAAGTCCAGAGCAGCTGTTATACCAAGAACAACTCGGATTGATGACATCTTTACTACCGGAGAGAATATCTCTTCAAAGTCGACGCCTTTCTTCTGTTGGAATCCTTTTACGACCAATCGAGCTTTGTACCGAGGCTTTGAGTTTTCATCCTCCGACTTTATTCGGTATACCCATATGTTCTTCAAAGCTCGTCTCCCTCTTGGTAGCTCCACCAACTCATATGTGTGGTTTTCATGCAAGGATTCTATTTCATCTTGCATGGCTCTTACCCATTCACTTTTGTGAGTGTCGTCCATGGCCTCCTTGTAGCTTTGAGGCTCCCCCTCATCCGTGAGGGTCACATATTCATCGGGTGTGTATCGTGTAGATGGTCTTTTGTCTTTAGAAGACCTTCTTAGTTGAGATTCTGGTGGAGTGCTCGATTGTCCTTCTGGCGCTTGATGGATTTCTTCATCACCATGCTCTAGAGTAGTATCACTCTCTTCAGCATCTTCATTTCTTGGCGTAACTTCATTTGAAGTTTCTTGTCGTATCGGAGAAGGGTCGGGGTTTGGTGTGCTCCTTTTGACTCTTGTCCTTGGCTTCTCTGATCGTTGAATATCTTCAATTGTTTGATCTTCGAAGAATACCACATCTCGGCTTCTAACGATCTTGTTGGTGGCTGGATCCCATAGCCGATATCCGAGTTCATCTTTGGGTGAGCCAAGGTAGATACATTCTTTGGTCTTGGCATCAAGCTTGGCACGTTCGTCCCTAGGTATGTGAACGAATGCCCTGCAGCCGAACACCTTTAGATGGTCATACGAAACCTTCTTTTGTGACCAAACTTCCTCCGGGGTGTCTCCATTCAGGGGAACGGACGGCGTAAGGTTGACAATGTCGGCGACAGTCTTCACAGCTTCTCCCTAAAACGACTTGGGCAATTTTGCGTGAGATAGCATACACCGAACTCTTTCTGTAATTGTTCGGTTCATTCTCTCTGCAAGCCCGTTCAGCTGTGGTGTCTTAGGTGGCGTCTTCTCCATCCTAATTCCATGAGATCTGCAGTATGCCTCAAACGGACCTCGATATTCTCCTCCATTGTCAGATCGGACACTCTTGAGCTGTTGTCCAGTCTCTCGTTCCACCCGAGCAACAAACTCCTTGAATGCATCAAGAACTTGGTCTTTGGTCTTTAGGAGATGAACCCACACCTTCCTTGAGTGGTCATCTACGAAGGTGACAAAATAGGACGCACCACCAAGGGATTTCTCGGACATGGAGCAAACGTCGGTGTGCACAAGATCTAGAATATTCTTTCTTCTTCTAGGTTGAGTAGACGTTTGGAAAGAAACTCTATGTTGTTTACCAGCTAAACAATCGGCACAAGGGTCAAGAGAGTTACCTTGCATCTTTGAGAGGAGTTGTCTTCGCGCTAGTGTGTGAAGACCCTTCTCGCTCATGTGTCCAAGCCTTCGATGCCATAGTTCCATGTCTTCTCCTGCGACATTGGCTTCTCCTTTGCACAACTTTGCTTGTGTGACGTACAATGACCCTTCCTTCTTTCCTCGAGCCATTATCATGCTTCCTTGGATGAGTTTCCACTTGCCTCCGCCAAAGTGATTTACTAGGCCAAGTTCGTCAAGCTTTCCGGCTGATATGAGGTTGAGGCGCATATCAGGGACATGCCTCACATCCTTAAGAGTAATCTTGCATCCCGTATTTGATATCAGGATGATGTCTCCTATACCAACAATCTTGCTCCTATTTTGATTCCCCATCTGGACATTACCAAAGTCACCACTTTGGTAGGTTGAGAAGAAACTTTCATGAGGAGTGACGTGAAATGATGCACTGGAATCGATAATCCAGGAGCTATCGTCAGAGGCGATATTCAGGAAGTTGTCTTCTCCGAAGAGATATAGATCATCGCCTTCATCTGCCATGGCGGTTGTACCCTTATCTTCCTCTCGCCTCTTTGTTGGGTTAATTTGGTCTGGCTTGACGTTGCCGGCCTTTTGATCTTTCTTAAGAAATCGACATTCTGATTTCTTATGGCCTATTTTTCCACAATAATAACAAGTTGGCCTAGAGCGTGACTTAGACCGACCTCGAGACTGGTCTCGGCTTCGATTCATACTACGCCCACGTGTATCGCTTCTACTCCGGTTGTCAATAATGTTTGCCTCAGACTGGGTAGACGTTCCTCGTTCCCTCCTTCTAACTTCTTCACCAAGGAGACTATCATTAACGGCGTCCATGGTGAGCTTCCCTTCCGGGGCCGAGTTACTAAGGGTAACTACGAGAGTATCCCAGCTCTCTGGAAGGGAACTAAGGAGTAGAAGGGCTTGCAACTCATCCTCGAGTTTCATTCCAGCTTTACTTAGCTGATTTACGAGCCCCTTGAAATTATTCAAGTGCTCGATCATGTTTTGGCCATCCTTGTACTCCATCTTCACCAACCGTTGAACTAGAACGGCTTTGTTACGAGGCGTTTTCTTTTGAATCATGGACTCAAGCTTTGTCCATAATTCAAAAGCATTTGTATATGTAGATACATGTTCAAATAGAGATTTGTCGATGTACTTACGGATCATGGCGACTGCTTTCCGGTTTAGAAGCTCCCACTCCTTCTCGCTCTTCCCTTCGGGCTTATCCTTGCTGGTGATGGGCTCATACAAATCCTTACAATAAAGGTGGTCTTCCATCATCGGCTTCCAATAAGAATAATTATCCGCCGTGAGTTTGAACATCTCGCCATCGTGAATGACGGTAGCCTCCATCTTGACAACACGAGCTAAGAAAAAATGACCGGACTAACCTTACTCTGATACCAGTTGTTGGGAAAACCTCCCACTTTCGTGTTGGTAGAATGGGAATATGAACTAATTAAGTCAATGACTTAATTGATACAAACTCACTTATATTTATGTGGAGAAGGAATGCTACAAGATTTTGTGTGGGCACTCTCACAACTTGCTTAGCTTGCTTGAGCTCTCAAATTTGTGGATGATACAAATCTACAACTTCTCCACCTATTTATAGTTGGAGGGGATCAAATCCCTACACAATAATCTAGGAAAGATATTTTAGAAGAGAGTTCTAGAATTACACAAAATCCTAGAAGATATTTTAGAAGAGAATTCTAGATTAGTTTAGACTAATCTTTTCTAGATAATTCTCTTCTTATCTTTCATTCTCTAGATTATTCTCCTCAATGGACTCTTCATAATTGGATCTTATGCCCATTGGGCTTATATCCAATTTGTTGGATAACCCATTTATTAATTGGGCTTGATTAAGGAGGGACCAACACATCTTGACTATGTATTGTTTAGATAATAAGTTTCCGCATCTAAAATGAGTAATTTCGAATCTAGTATATATGGTTGGTGAACTACTCTTTATATTGTCAATTGGTTTTAGGATGGAACCTCGATGAGTTTATGTGGTGGGTTCAGTCCCAACGTGCATGTGCACTCATATACACACGACCCCCTCTACGGTCCGTCTTTATCAGACTTTGATACATATTGTGCCTCCATGCCATCTTAAGTTTTGTTTTTCGATCTTAAAAGTCGTATTATTCATATATTTTGCATGTCTACCTCAAGAGTTCTTTATTTTCATCTATACAAATATAAAACCCTAGAGGTCATGACCCTTATTAAGTATTGTACAAAAACACAATAGAGCACACATGCATTTCATCACACTATCCTCAAACAAGCCCAAACTACATACAAATATCGTAACCCATCGTATTACAAACGATGAAAAACGATAGGAGCGCCAAGTTGAGGGAGAACAACGGAGAGAGAGATCGGAGAGTGAACGTAATTCGAGGAGAGTTCAAACTCGAAACGTTGCAAAATCATGCACATCGCGATCTTGGCTTCAATCAAAGCGAAGTTTGATCCAATGCAGATCCGAGGACCCCAACCAAACGCCAAAAACGAAACGCCTCCTTTCGATGCCTTTGAAATTCCTTGTGCAAACCTCTCGGGATTGAACTCTTTTGCGTCGTCACCCCATATTTCATGATCTTGATGAATGTAGTGTATTGGTAAGTTGATTAGGGTTCCGCTCGGCAATGTTAGGTTGCCGAGCTTGCTGTTGTCATTGACAACCATTCGTCGGAGTTCTATTGCCGGTGGGTATAATCTCAACACCTCATGAAATATTAGGTTGATCTGCAAAGTTATATATAAGAAACATTGTACATCCGTACACAAATAAAAACTCTAGCTCAACCATAAATGTATCATTATGGGTTTCATTGGGCAATTTTGGTAAATAGACTTTTTTGAAAAATTAGAGTAGTAACTAGGCTTTTTAATGTTTCAATTAAGTAAATGTACCCCAACCTTTTGTACTTATTTTTAAACTCTACACACTTTTTTCTCAAGGGGTATATTTACTAAACACAAAACTAGAAAAAGGCAAAAAAACCAAATTGTTTATATTATTTATTTTTATTTATTTATTTTTCTATTTAAAAAGAATTTTTTTAAAAAAATGTAATTATAAAGTTAAAGGAGTTTTGGGTATGAACTACAGTACATACACTTTATATAACAAAAAAAAAATATTTCGATTTTTTTAAAAATGAATCCAAAGGTTTTAAAATAAATAAATAAATAATTTATTTTAACAATTAACTAAATGGTCTAAGATAATAAACTAACTGTTTATATTTTACTAACTAACGGTTCAAATTATTACAACCGTATAATTCTAAACTCTATTTTTTCCTTGCCTGACCCATTCCTAATAAACTTAAACCTAAATTCAAAGGTGAACCAAAACATTTTGTTTATAAAAGCTTTTTATTCTAGACCGTGTTCGTAACCAAAAATAATGAAAATAAAAACGAATTTAATTATATGTATATATATATATATATTTCATGTTTTTATCAATATATTGGAATATTTTATGCTTTTTCAAATAAATAATATAGGATAAAATAAACTTAATTTAAAACGTATAAGAAAATAAAACGGAAAAAGATAAACAAACTTTATATTAAACAAAACAAAATTTCCACCTAAAATATTAAAAATGATCAATGATACTAGATTTTTTTTTCTTTTTAATTTATGTTTTCGTAATTACAACCAAACTAAACGTGTATAAATACAAAAAACGATTCTTTGATATCGGTTCATTATCGAGTTATCATAAAACGTACCGTTTTGAGGTGACCAAGTCCATCAAAATCCGGCTTGTTGTGACCAAATACCTCAAGAACTTCTTCTCGAGCTTTTGATTGCCAATCTTGATGCTTACTCAACAAGATGATGGTCCATAAGAGCAAACTTGAGGTGGTTTCTTGACCTGCAAGGTAGAACAATTTGCACTCGTCGATCATTTCTTGGGTAGTAATCTTAACTTTGTGTTTCTTGTCGTTTCCTCTTTGCAAATTTGACTCCATTAGTAAACCCAATAGATCATCTCTCGTCTCTTTCTCTTCTTTTCTCTTCTCTATGATGCCTGTTAATAACGTCTTAATTTCTTTGTCGATTGCTCTCATCTTCTTGTTGTTCTCCGTCGGTAAGAATCTGTCGGCAAACAAAGCGTTATTCACTTGTAAGATCATATGCGTCGGAATGTGACAAATTTTTTCGTTATAATGTTGTGTAGGGATGACAACGAGCGTTGTGTGACATAACTTATAAAATCACTCACCCAATCTATCAATCATCTATTGTATAACCTAGTTTCAATTTGTATCTATTTGGTGATTTGATGGATAGTGTTTTTTGGGTAATGGACACTTGTGTTCATAATATGCACGATCGTACGATAGGAATTTCATGCTCACTAAGGGTGAATATTTTCGGATATTCAATCATGCTACAAAAGTTCGATCCGAATTCGATCCAAGAGTACGATATCCGACACTTTTATCAGATTCGATATCCGATTCGAAAATTTATTACTAGCTAGACTAGTCAGAAATACCCGATTCAATCCGACTTTTTTCTCAAAACCTCATTCCGTATCCGATCCGATGATCCAAAAAATACTTCCGGATCGGATCAAACTCGGATCACCAACTATTAGATATTTTTGGATTCGGATTTTTTCGGATCGGATTTTCAGATTCACGGATCGGATTCGTTTGCTCACCCAGTCACCCCTAATGCTCGGCATAGGAGAATATCATGTGCTCGATCGTGCGGATTAGAAACACGATCGTGTACCTCAGGTGCACGATCATGTAGTACTAATCAGCATGATCGTGCTGATTTGAAATTACCTCAATCCAGGGAAGTATACAGATTGATTGATCTCATTAACAACAATAAATTGTTCCTTGATGAGTTCAAAAATTCGTTGTCCTTCTTCGTAGGAACTTCCAAATGCAGCCCTAGAAATTGTATCTGCAGATAGCTTTGTAAGGTGATCGTAGATATCAATCTCTTGCTCCGATTTCGATAGCTTTTCCTCCCACAAGTTCACCATCTCACTACAGCTTGTGTAGAATGCTGGCTGCATCAACTGTTAACATCACGATAGATTAGTAGTGTACACTTGCTGTAAGGAAATCAAATTAGGATTGTCCAAACGGTTTGAACTGGATCGGTTAGTTTAGGAGCATTTGGTTCAATACGGCCAAAACCTTATGAACCATTTTCGTTTTTTAAGTTTCAAAAATATTATAAGATTTTAACACGGTCCGATCTAAATACAAACCGGGTCAGAATTAGATCCATTATTTAAAATAGTATATGAAAGCTAAAACTACTCCGGACTAATCCGGCTGGGAAGACTAGAGTTGTGCATATTAGAAATGGACCGGATCGTGTCCATGGTCCGGCTGTAAGGTAATTTTTGGTGTGTTTCTAGCTCAAGATAGGAAAACACCGGTTATCCCAATCAGCCCGGAAATTACTTTAAAACATTGAAAAATAAAAAACCTAAGAGAAATAGGTTAGACGGATCTGGGTCAAACCGAAATTTTGGTCCTAATACAGTTCCCGGTCTGGATTTCTGAAATTTCCGATCATCCGGATTGGACCAATTGAACAGCCCTAATTGGGACTATCATGATCTAGAACCGTATATACGGTCCGGAACTAGTTAACGCATTTTTTATGATTACAGTTTAGACAAACTAGGATTTTTGGTCCGCTCCAAAATTGCACAACCCTAAAATATATCAACCTGAGAGGTGAAATCTTCTAATTCTTTCTATTTGACCCGAAACCTGTTAATCTAGCCACAACCAGACCGTAGAGAGCTCTAAAAGGACTGAACCCGCATATGTTACAAAATACGAGAATGACTTAACTAGTGGCTAGGGGTGAAAAGACCAACCAAGGTCGAATATAGTTCATTTTCCACAAAATCTATTTAAGTAGAATGTACGATGTCAATAACCCGAGATACAACATTCAATGGGCTAGGGTAACCCCATTTCGCCTTACCAACCCCAGAAAAACTCCAAATACAAACCTAGACCGTTTGTACTTTGTACAGACACTTTTCGGATGCTAAGATCCAAAGTCGAGACTCGGGAGGAAAATAGTATACACATGAAAGCTTATGTTATATGAAAGATACATACACACCTTCAATTTTTCCATGTGAAAAGCAGGGTTGAGAAGCTTCCTTTGTTGAACCCATTTGTGGCCTTCATAACTGAACAATCCAAGCACTAGCTTATGAGAGATAGGGTTCAACCTTGGCTTCTGGAACTCATTGTACTTTACAAATATTTCTTTCACCAATTCTACTTCTCCTATGTTCATCACCGGATTTGGTCCTTCCCACATCAAACAATTTTTCCCTGCACAATTGTATCACCTATTGCCTCAATATATGTAACCCTAACCATAAGGACATCTTTGGGAGAATCTTAAAAAAAATATAAATTATAAAAATGCAATGTATCGTGATTTTGTTGGATGTGTAAAACTTTTAAAGAAGATGTTTTGATAAAGTGGTTAAATTATATGAAATGCTTGAGTAATTTGACGGGAAGAGAAAATGAAAAAGGTATCTAAAAACCTGAAAATATAAATGATTTGATAAAGATGGTTTGATATCTATCAAACTCTTACAAAAACAAAAACGTAAAAATTTCTATTTAAGATGAAGTCATAAATATATGACCGAAAGTTCTTAATTAGCATCCTGGTTAATCTTAAAAGAGTTGAGCTAGAATGTTAATTCTGAAATTTTAATTATATTTTCGACTTCTTGAAATTATAAGTGTTTTTAGTTATTTTAAATTTATTCTTAAATAATTAAACTAACAATTCAAAAGTTAATGATGGTGATTTGAAAGTCAGGAAAGTCTAAAATAAAATTTTAAAAAAAGTTAAAATATGGTTGGATCAAACCTTACTATATTTAGACAGAACATGAACCGACTTGATCCAGTCATAAGGTTCGGTCTAAATAGGTCAATGATCAAACCTGACCATAGTTAGACCGAACAAAAACCGACCCAGATCCTATAGACTTGGTTTGATTCGGGTTATGTCCAAATATGGGTATTTTAGACCATTGAACCACCCTAAACATACCATATTGTTCAATAGTTCGATGAAGAAAAGGCCGAACTCGAGGAATGTAATCATGTGAGAAAGTAGCCATGGGCAAAGCTCTAGCTTGAGCTCTCATAGCTCTGATATCCTTCAAGTCACCATGGAAAACCCTATAAGAATTGCCATGGATTCCTTGATCCTTGAAGAGCTTCTCCAATCTCTTGGGCTTGAACCAAACCCAATTCAACATACTCCATAGCCATGCAAGAACAAAACTCACCCCCAATGCAACTGCAGCATTTGTAGTAGAGTCAAACGCCATTTTTTCAGAGATTATGAAAGAATGAAGCCAAGATGAATGTTGTGTTATGTGGGAAAATTGTGGTTGGTGTTGGTATTGAATGGATGAGTTTGGCTTTTATAGGGATTCCACATAGAGAGCCATACATGTTAGCTAGACGTGTGTTTTTGTTGAGTTCAAATATTGAAGATTACGCATGTGAACGTTACTATCACGTATCTTTAGAATGAAATATCTTTTGGTCACAACGATTATGTTAAAAAATATTCCGAAAAAATTCTAAATCTGAAGGACATCAATCATCGAAAAACTAAACAATTGATATTCTTAAACCAAAAAATTCAACCAAAAGTACAAGTCATCATTAAAATTTTATGGTCAAATTAGCTAAGTAAATCTTTTTGAGATTTCTCTCAAAAATGAACTATTTGGCCAAATTCTTTTTAATTTTATTTTTCTTATTCTCACCGGAATTCGGTTATGAGTGAGAACAACCTCTTAAATACCGACTTATCGAAATTTGTTACAATATCGAAATGACTTGGTCAAGCGCTGGTTTAGCTTATTGATATTGTATATATCTATCCGCATCGGTGAAATGTGCAATATATATCGTTGTTATTGGTTAAGACGTAATTTAATTTTTTGTACATTTTAAAATTTTAGTTCTCTATCAACATTCTATATCTTCCAACCATTCAAGAAAGATAATTTGTTACATAACTCATATAACGAAAGGCATATATGACCAATTGATTATATACCATACGTTTTGTTTGGTCCTTGTTATTTTGTCAGTATATAAACCCAAATTGTTACTTTTTTTTTTTATAATTAGAAACTTTTTTTTTTTTATCTTCAAGGAATGATATGTCCATTTCAAGTATCGTACTTTCTAGTAAGCAAATATTGTCATAAATATCCTTTTTTAATCGGATTTGTACAAGACGAAAAATCCATGTCAAATAGAACTCTTGAGCCGCCAAAGAGGGAAAAAAGTGAAATATAAGTGTATCAGTTTGATTAATACTCGTATAAACTTATATTAAAGACTTGTTTGGTATGATAGTAGGAATTAGGGGTGTTATACGAGCCGAACGAATCGAGCCTTAGCATGCTCAAGCTCGGCTCGTTTACAAACGAGACGAACACGAGCCGAGCCCGAGTAGCTCGCCTAAAATAATGCTCATATAGTGATATTTCAGCCGAACGAGCCGAGTTTTACCCGAAC
Organism: Fagopyrum homotropicum; assembly: GCA_033239125.1. Taxonomy (NCBI): domain Eukaryota; kingdom Viridiplantae; phylum Streptophyta; class Magnoliopsida; order Caryophyllales; family Polygonaceae; genus Fagopyrum; species Fagopyrum homotropicum. The sequence continues at coordinate 162,721,015 of BSWB01000002.1, read as the reverse complement.
GAGTCGAGGCTTTGACATGCTCAAGCTTGACTCGTTTATAAACGAGACGAGCCCGAGCCGAACTTTTGACGAGCCGAACGCGAGCCGAGCCCGAGAAGCTTGTCTCATGTATCAGCCCTAGTAGGAATAGAGTTAGAATCAGGAATTAGAATGGAATAAAGAACTGGAATTCATTCTTGATGCTTTGTGTTTGATATAATGTTGGAATGAAATATTTTTTATACATATTTTTTTATATTTTATATGAGTTATGAAACGGAAAATTGTATCATATTTGATGATATATGTGAATGTTTTTAATGTAAATACATGTTATTTTTTTAACGGCATTTAAGATAAAATGAAGACTAACTAATAAATTAAAAGATAAACAATCTTCAACCCAAATAAACAGGTATATAACTTCTACTGTCAAATATATTTTTCTAATTGAACGAATTATATTTTTTCGAGCATTTTCCGGTTGCATTACATCTTGAATGAAATATTCGAATTATAGGTAAAAAAAAAATTTTTTTTGTCAAAATCATGTCTTTCTACAATATAATAATATAATTCAAATTAAATTATGGACAATAATTTTTTTTTTATAAAAAAAATATTGATTTTATTTTGTGAAATTAAATAAGCAAGTATATATATAATAAGCAAATATATAAATGTATTTTTAAATTTGAAATGAGTTTACGTTGAAATGGATAATACCCACCTTTATTAATTTATGCAATCAGCTCTTCCTCTAAACTTGGAATGATTCATTCCATGAAATCATTCTCATTCCGATTCCAAGTCTTACCAAAACGGGGTATTGGTATGACTTATTCCGATTTTCGATTCTTAATTCCATGAGAATCGTAACAAACTAGCCCTAAGTGTTAGATATAACTTTGGTCCTGTACCAAATATGTTTTAGGATGCAAATATTTAGAGATGTGTGTTTTAGAACCGGAACGATCGTTTACCGTCTAGTGCATGGTTCTTGTTTTTGACAATTTTGGTTTACAGTTTGGTCCGGGACCGTAAAAAACTGGCGGATTGAGTCGGACCATAAATATATTTTTTTAAAAAGTCAATATGTAAATTCTGAAACCCTACCTTCCGTTATAAATCTAGTTGGAGCACTCGGGCATGAAATAAAGTCTAAAACCGAACCGGAATGTAACGATCCGATCACAGGTCGATCTACATCAATAGTTCAGCGAAAATTCCGGATAGGATGTACAACCCTATACACCCTTGTCATTTTAGAACACACATTTTCATATACGAATTTAACAAATTTGGGTGTTGATATAAAGAAAATGTTTGGTATATATGCCACGATCAAAAGAATAGCTATATGAAACCATATTAATTTACCAACGGTTATTCCAATTGGGCCTTGAGGCCCACTCTGATGGTACTCCATACCTAGACCAAAAGCCCATGTTTGGAGCTACCCTTGATATGATATGCTTACCAAGACCAGATAAACTATTCAGACTCGACTCGAACTCATTCACTTTTACAAGAGGCGAATAAGAATACATTTTGAAGCGTAAGTCGTTTATAAACATGTCGAGTTTGAGCATGTCAAATCTCAATGTTTTTCTGATGAAATAACTCTTATGGGGCATTAAATTAGTCGAGCTACTCGGGTTTGAGTCGAGCCCATTCTCACCCTAAAAGTCAATCTTGAGTACTTAGTAGATTGGTTAAATATCCTTTATGAGGTTTCACATGCCATCTTAACCATATCTATTGTGTCTCCATGCGATCTTAAGTTTTGTTTTTCGATCTTAAAGCTCGTATTATTCATATATTGTGCATGCCTACCTCAAGAGTTCTTTATTTTCATCTATACAAGTATAAAACCCTAGTGGCAGTGACCCTTATTATACAAAAACACAAAAGATCACACGGGCATTTCATCACTATCCTTAAACAAGCCCAAACTACGTACAAATATGACATATATCGTAACCCATCGTATCACAAACGATGAAAAATGATAGGAGCGCCAAACTGAGGGAGAACAACGGAGATAGAGATCGGAGAGTGAACATAATTCGAAGAGAGTTCAACCTCGAAACGTTGCAAAATCATGCACATCGCAATCTTGGCTTCAATCATAGCAAAGTTTGATCCAATGCAGATCCGAGGACCCCAACCAAATGTCAAGAATGAAACACCTTCTTTTGACGCCTTTGAAATCCCATGTGCAAACCTCTCGGGATTGAACTCTTTTGCGTCGTCACCCCATACTTCACGATCTTGATGAATGTAGTGTAGTGGTAAGTTGATTAGGGTTCCGCTCGGCAATGTTAGGTTGCCGAGCTTGGTGTTGTCATCGACAACCATTCGTCGGAGTTCTATTACCGGTGGGTATAATCTCAACACCTCGTGAAATATTAGGTTAATCTGCAAATAAAAACTCTAGCTCAATCATAGATGTATCATTATGAGTTTTCATTTTTGTAGCTCTATAGTATTTGGTTTCATATAATAAAATAACGACCTCTAATTATGCTATATATATATATATATGGATATTCAAAACGAAAAAATTGCAATATTTTTAATTATAAATTAAAGGGAGTTTTTCGGTATGAACCTAGTAAGTTGTAACATATGAACTTTGGCTAACAAAAAACAAAAATCATAGATTGATTTTTTTAAATGAACAAAAAGTTTTAGAACATAAATAAATAATTTGTTTTTACAATTAACTAAAGGTTCAATTTAATTATTACTACCGTATTATTATAACTTGTCCTTGTTTGATCCCATTTCTAAACTTCAACCTAAAATTCAATGGTGAACCAAATATTTTGTTTATTGTTCTAAAATAAATTTAGTCCATATATATTCTTGCTCTTAATATTTTATGTCATTTCAAGTAAATAAAATAGGATAAGATAAATTTAATTTAAAACCTATAAGAAAACAAAACGGAAATAGACTTTATATTGAATACGACAAAATTTCCACCTATAAACAAATAATAAAAATGATCAATGATACTACATTCGTTTTTTAATTTACGTTATCGTAATTACAACCAAATTAAACTGTCTATAAAAGTGTATGTATATGTCACAAATACGAAAAACGATTTTTCGAAAAAATGATTAGAATGTTGTGATATTGGTTCATTATCGAGTTATCATAAAACGTACCGTTTTGAGGTGATTGAGTCCGTCGAAATCGGGCTTGTTGTGACCAAATATCTCGAGAACTTCTTCTCGAGCTTTCGATTGCCAATCTTGATGCTTACTCAACAAGATGATGGTCCATATGAGCAAACTTGAGGTGGTTTCTTGACCTGCAAGGTAGAACAATTTGCACTCGTCGATCACTTCTTGGGTAGTAATCTTAACTTTGTGTTTTCTGTCGTTTCCTCCTTGCAAATTTGACTCCATTAGTAAACCCAATAGATCATCTCTCGTCTCTTTCTCTTCTTTCCTCTTCTGTATGATGCTTGTTAATAACTTCTTGATTTCTATGTTGATTGCTCTCATCTTCTTGTTGCTCTTTGTCGGTAGGAATCTGTCGGAAAACAAAACGTTATTCTCTTATAAGATCAACATCCATCGAAATGTGACACTTTTTCGTTACAATGTTGGGTAGGGATGATAACGAGCATTAGGGGTGGGAACAGATCAAAAATCAAATTGAACCTAATACTGATTTTCCTGACCCTTTGGACCGAAACCGAACTTATAAAAGTAGGTTCGGTTTGGACCAAAAACCGAACCATATTAGGGTCGGTTTTGGTTTAAATTTTGGATCTAAACGGACCTAAAAAGTAATTGCTAATATGATATATGAATCGGCCTTGTGTTTTTTTAAATATAAATACGGTTTTTTTTGGCTTACCTGTCAGTTTTATGGTTTTTAACCGAAACCGAACCCTAATTTTTAAAAAATGCATACTTAAGACCGAACCTAATTGCTCGGCCCTAACGAGTGCTGTGTGACCTAACATATAAGATCACTCACCCAATCTATCAATCATCCTGTATCTATTTGGTGATTTGATGAATAGTGACTTTTAGGTAATGCACACTTGTGTTCATCATATGCCCGATCGTACGATAGGAGGTTATGCTCAGTATAGGAGAATATCATGTGCTCGATCGTGCTGATTAGGATCACGATTTGCACATCAGGTGCACGATCATAATAGTCCTTATCAACACGATCGTGATCGTGTTGATGTGAAATTACCTCAATCCAGGAAAGTACACAGATTGATTGATTTCATCAAAAACAATGAATTGTTCCTTGATGAGTTCAAAAACCCGTTGCCCTTCTTCATAAGAACTTCCAAATGCAGCCCTAGAAATTGTATTTGCAGATAGCTTTGTAAGGTAATCACAAATATCAATCTCTTGCTCTGATTTCGATAGCTTTTCCTCCCACAAGTTCACCATCTCACTACAACTTGTGTAGAATGCTGGCTGCATCAACTGTTAACATCACAATATATTAGTTGTTTACACTTGTAAGGAAATCAATAAGTTGTGCAAACGGTTTAGACCGGATCAATTACTTTAGTTTGGACCAAGAACAATTTACGGATCAAGCTGGAACATTGTGGTTCAATACGGCCCAAACCGTATGAACCATTTTCGTTTTTTAAGTTACAAAAATATTATATGGTTTTAACATGGTCTAGTCTAAATATAGATCAAAATCAGATCCATTATTTAAATTGGTATATGAAATTTAAAATCACTTTGGACTGACCCGCTAGGAGGACTCTAGTTGTGCATTTTAGAACCATACTAGATTTTTTATAATCTGAACGGTCCGGTCCACACTTGGACCGGATCATGTCCACAATCCGGTTGTAAGATAATTTCTGGTCTGGTTCTGGCTCAATATAGGAAAAACGGTGATCCCAATTAGCCCGAAAATTAATTAAAAACATTGAAAAATAAAAAGCTAAGAGAAATAGGCTAGACGGATATGGGTCAAACCAAAATTTTGGTCCTGGTCTAGTTTCCGGTCTAGATTTCTGAAACTTCTGGTGCTCCGGATCGGACTAGTTGAACAACCCTAATTGGGACTATCGTGATCTAAAACCATATATACAGTCCGGAACTAGTTAACATTATTTTTCTTCTATGAGTATGGTCTAGAGAAACCAGGATTTTTGGTCCATTCCGAAATTACACAACCCTAAACAATATCAACTTGAGAAGTGAACTCTTCTAATTCTTTCCATTTGATCCGAAGCCGATCAATCTAGCCACAGTCAGGCTGAAGAGAGCTCTAACAAGCCTTGGCGGACTGAACCCGCATATGGGACAAAATATGTGAATGACTTAACTAGTGGCTAGTGGTGAAAAGGCCAACCAAGGTCGGATATAGTTCATTTTCCACAAAATCTATTTCAATAAAACGTATGATGTCAATGACCCGAGATACAACAACACTCAATGGGTTAGGATATCCCATTTCACTTACCAACCCTAGAAAAACTCTAAATACAAACTTAGATCGCTTGTACGGACACTTTTCGGATGCTAAGATCCAAAGTCGAGATTCAAAAGAAATACAGTATACACATCAAAGCTTATGTTATAGGAAAGATGTATACACACCTTCAATTTTTCCATGTGGAAAGCAGGGTTGAGAAGCTTCCTATGTTGAACCCATTTGTGGCCTTCATAACTGATCAATCCAAGCACAAGCTTATGAGCGATAGGGTTCAACCTTGGCTTTTGGAACTCATTGTACTTTGTAAATACTTCTTTCATCAATTCTACTTCTCCTATGTTCATCATTGGATTTGGTCCTTCCCACATCAAACAATTTTTCCCTGCATAAAGTTTTATCACATATTGCCTCAATATATGTAACCCTAATATCTATCTAGGACCTTCCAAAAACGAAAACACTTCTATTTCAAATGAAGCTAGTCCGGAATATAACTAAAATTTCTGAGTTAACGTCCTAGTTCATCTTAAAAGAGTTGAAATAGGATGTTAATTTTGAACTTTCGATTATATTTCAGACTTCTTGAAATTATAAGTATTTTTAGTTATTTTAAATTTATTATTTAAATACTTAAATAACAATTCAAAAGTTAGCAATGGTGATGGGTGGATATTGATTTGAAAATTTGAAATGATATAAACTGAAAGTTTAAAGTAAAAAAATAAAAATATTGTCGCATCAAATCATACTATATTTAGAAAAATATGTACCATCTTGATCCCAATCATAAGGTTCGGTCTAAATAGGTCCATGACCAAACCTGACCATAGTTAGACCGAACATAATCTGACCCGGATCCTATAAACTTGGTTTGATTCGGGTTATGTCCGAATATTGTTATTTTAGACCATTGAACCACCCTAAACATACCATATTGTTCAATAGTTCGATGAAGAAAAGGCCGAACTCGAGGAATGTAATCATGTGAGAAAGTAGCCATGGGCAAAGCTCTAGCTTGAGCTCTCATAGCTCTGATATCTTTCAAGTCACCATGGAAAACCCTATAAGAATTGCCATGAATCCCTTGATCCTTAAAGAGCTTCTCCAATCTCTTGGGCTTGAACCAAACCCAATTCAACATACTCCATAGCCATGCAAGAACAAAACTCACCCCCAATGCAACTGCAGCATTTGTAGTAGAAACGAACCCCATTTTTCAGAGATTATGATAGAAAGAAGGAAGCCAAGATGATGTTGTGTTATATAGAAAAGTTGTGCTTGGTGTTGGTATTTAATGGATGAGCTTGGCTTTTATAGGCAGTCCACATATAATAGTTAACACAAATTTGTGATTATGAAAATAAAACCTACACAAATATATTTAGTTAAAAATATCTAAGGAGATGACATATAATCCTATTGGACCTAATACATACTACTAGCACCGGCCTAGGTTTAGCTCATTGGATGACACAATCCAATACAAACGTGTTAGGTTCATACCCAATATACAATTGACAATAATACAACGTATGTAGGGAGGGGTTTTAGACGTTTGAGCCCGCGAGGATCAAGCTAGTTGAACACATAAGTCAAGTGAATTTACCTTTTTAAACCGGTTGACGATATAATAAATAGTTAACCAAACTTATAATCGTAAAATTCTATCAAATAATTGGATATAGTATGATTATATATAAGGTAAAAACATTTAAAATTTATAGAATTAAATAATAAACATTAATGATTTAGGACTAAAATGTAGTTTATAGTATTGAATAAAGTTGAAGAGATTCACTATCTTTTAGGTTAAAAAATATAATAAATTCAATCAATGCTGAATTATTAAATTTGATAGACTGGATTAAAATTAAAATATAATATAAATTATTCATATTTTTATAATAACTAGTTTAATTCTCATACCTTGTACAAGTTGATTTAAAACAGTTTTTTATTTTTAAAAAGTATTAGAACTTAATATTTGTGTTTTTTCTATAACAGAAAGTGGTTAGGGTGGTCTACCTCCTAAAGGTATGTCAATATAAAGCATCCTTACGGATAAGAACACGAAGTTTGAGATCATCGGAAAAACTACGGTTGAGTGTCGAGATTTTCAAATGAGTCAACCGGTCAACAACACCATTAATTTCTCTTAAAACATGTCTAATCTGGACTTCGTCAATCAAACGAAGATCCGGTCTGGAGTCGAACAAAATCATCTCGACCTCCCACGGCAACTTCACAAACCTTGGAGTGTCTTGATGACACAAATTGTCACCTCGATTTCGATTTTTTTTATTTGCTATCTGATAGCTTCTTGAAAGCCATATTGGGGTAACTCTCCCGAATGCTCGCCTCCATCTCCCAAGTAGCCTCCTCTACTTCCCGCCGAGACCACTGAACTAACAAAAGCGTCTTTGCTTCCTTCGCAACTGTTTAGTCCGGTGATCTAAAACTCCTATAAGTTGCTCCACAAAGGTGTGATCTGACTCCACCATCAACTCATCATAACGTAGTATGTGACTCGGGTCGGGAACATAGTGTCTCAACTGCGACACATGAAACACTGGATGTACGTCCTCCAAAGCGGGCGGAAGTGTCAACATCCGTTCACGAATCAGCGCAACCCTTGCAATATCTACTTGTATTTGGTCAGGGGCTACACCTATCTTGTCTGTTGGATCTTCCCAATACAAAGGTGTCCGATATCTCCGTCCATACAATGCCTCATACGGGGCCATCTGAATAGACGCATGCCAACTATTATTATATGAGAACTCCACCAAGCTCAAGTGGTATGACCATACGCTACCCCAATCTAACACTCGTGATCTCAACATGTCCTCTAATGTCTTAATGGTTCTCTCAGATTGTCCATCTAACCGGGGATGGTAAGTTGTAGTGAAATGTAGTCGAGTTCCTAATGCCTTATGCACCTGAGCCCAAAATCTCGAGGTGAAACGACCATACCGATCAAACACTATCATTTTCGGCACTCCATGCAATCTCACTATCTGGCGGACAAACTCGTCATCCAGTCTAGTGAGACTGCATGGAGTGTCGAAAACGATAGTGTATGATCGGGATGGTAGTTTCACCTCGAGATTTTGGGCTCAGGTGCATACGACATTGGGAGCTCGACTACATTTCACTACAGCTTGTTCATGAATGTTTGGTTGCACCTCCGAAAGCGGAAACGGAATGAAAATAAATGTACTCCATATGTGTACCTTGCTCATGAATGTTTTTGGAATCATTTTTTATAGTCTCGTGCAAAATGCATTTGTTTTTCCTATTTTGTTTTCCTATAGGGTATCAAAAGTAATCAAATTCTACTTCAATTAGTTCAAAACACAAGGACTTATTCAAAAAAGTTTATTGAATAAGGTTATATGTATGGATTATATTCGTTTTCATTCCGTTTCCAGAGTTTAAACTAAACGGGCCCTACATGTATTTTTCTTAGAAAAATTCCAGATGATATCCGGCACTTTTTTTAAATTATGTCTAAGGGTTTTTCGGATGGTATTTATGAACTTTATACTTTTTCGAATTATATTCATTCTACGATTAATTAGTAAATATTTGTTAACATTCTAAGGGGACAAAAAATTTAAAACGATTATTGAATTATTTACACCTTTAAAAATGACTACCAACAATAACTAGTAAATAATAATTATCTTTTCCCCCTCAAAATATCAACTAGTCGATGGTGTATGGATATATTTCAAACGATTCTAAATATCAAGGGCATCATCGGAAAACTGAAAAACTAATATTCATAATTCAAAAAAATCGATCAAAATACGAAAATTTATTTTTGTTATTCTCACCATACTTTCAAATATGAGTGTGAACAACCTCTTAAATACCGATTTATCGAAATTCTTTACAATATCGAAATGACTTGGTCAACCGCAAATTGGCTTAGCTTATCGATATTGTATATATATATCCACATTGGTGAACATGTACGATATATATCATCGTTATCACAATCGAGCGTGACTTTTTTGTTTGTACATTTTAGAAGTTTTAGTTCTCTATCAATTTCCTATATCTTCCAACATTCAAGAAAGATAATTTATTACATAACTTATATATATGACGAATACTTGTCATAAATCTCTTTTTTTTTCTAATTATATTTGGACAAGATGACGAAAAATCCATGTCATATAGAAGAACCCTCAGCCGCCAAAGAGGGAGGGTCATGGACACCAACGTGTAACATAGAGGGAGGTTGGTGTTGGAGATAATAAGGTCTCACATTAAAAGATGGGGACACTTCGAGCCTAGTATATAAGGTCGGTGGGTTACTCCTCCTATTGTCAATTGGTTTTAGGATGGAACCTCGCTGGGTTTATGTGCTGGGCTTGGGCCTAATGCGCATGTGCGCTCGTATGCACACGATCCCCGCTCTAACGGTCCGTCAATATCGGACTTTGACATGGTATCAGACTAGTTGCACTTGCGGGGGCGTGTTGGAGATAATAAGGTCCCACATCGAAAGATGGGGACACTCCGAGCCTAGTATATAAGGTCGGTGGGCTACTCCTCCTATTGCCAATTGGTTTTAGGATGGAACCTCGCCGGGTTTATGTGCTGGGCTTGGGCCTAATGCGCATGTGCGCTCGTATGCACACGATCCCCGCTCTAACGGTCCGTCAATATCGGACTTTGACATGGTATCTAATAAGGTCCCACATCGAAAGATGGGGACACTCCGAGCCTAGTATATAAGGTCGGTGGGCTACTCCTCCTATTGCCAATTGGTTTTAGGATGGAACCTCGCCGGGTTTATGTGCTGGGTTTGGGCCTAATGCGCATGTGCGCTCGTATGCACACGATCCCCTCTCTAATGGTCCGTCAATATCGGACTTTGACAGTTGGAAAATAGATACGAGAGATATGGTCTATTTTTAATCAAATAAATACTCTTTAATAGAAATTGAATTATGTCATTTTGTATACTAAGAGGGGGAGAAAAGTCGTTGTAATGTAAATTAAGAGACGTGGGGACAACTTTAAGAAAAAGTCTTTAGCTGAAATTATGGTCCCTTCCCTATTCTGTGCAGATTATTCAAAATATTATTATTTTTAACAATTTTTTTAATAATCGATTAAAGTGTTTAATGATGAAAATTTTTGGTCAAATAATCCCAAAAATAATTTTGACCAGAATAACCCCTCCAATAATCCCCTAAAATAGACTTGTCGAACTCATCCTAAGAGATCGAATATTTAGACGTTATTTTGTGATTGACATGTTGCAACTATCGACCACTGCCCCAACTTTCATGTAACTTCCTAGTCGACATCAAAACATATGTAGGATTCGAATATTGTCTTTGAATTTGTTCAGAATCAAGTCTAAGAATCAAAAGATATATTTTTCTTATTTGCAATCAACTTGATATCACTAACATGATATTGGAATTTACTAACTCCTACGTCCAACATATTTTCAGAAAAATCAATAAGGTCGCGGATAAGATTGTCATGCATGAATACAACCACACGATGGCTGTTGATGTTATTTCAGAAGATGTTTAAAATCTCATCCGCAATGATGTTTTAGGTCGATCGGTATCTTACCTAAGGATCAAAAAACAAAAATGTTCAAACGTATGTGCAGCAAATTTTGAATTCAATCTCTTTGGATTCCGATTTTATATGAACCGGATATTTTCTCAGGATCAACATACATATTATTCCGTTTATGATGTACTAATATACAAATTTATTGGGTTGGGCTGGATTGGGCTGGGCCGGCCCAATACGATGCACATTATAACATTTTGAACCTTAAAAACCTTGTGATTCTATAATTTTATTCATAAACGGAATAGTATGTATGTTTTTTTCAAAATAAAAAGCGGTTAGTTTAGTTTACGTCGTAGAGTTAGTCCACCCTAATCACCAAAAAAAATTAGTGTTAGGATCATATTTTTAGATGGTTTAATTGATCGGCAACATAATTGATTTTTTTAAAAATATATTTAATTTAATTTATCTGAAAACGTGTTTAATCTGAATTTTGTCGAATAAACGGAGATCCAGTCTCCTAAAGACAACCCACAAACCTTGGAATAATATGTACGGTGATTGTAGAAAATCTTATACATATATTTTTTGTGTAAATTTTATAGAACAGATTTTTAGAACATTGAACTTCTTAATACACATAAAACTAATATATTAATCACTTACAAATATAACCTTACTCAAATAATGCCATATATTTTATGTCGGTGACTAAGGCTGTTCATACGGTCCGGCCGGACCGAAAACTGACGGACCGGACCGAAAACTGACGGACCGGACAGGACCGTTTTCCTACTTGTGTGAAACGGTCCATGGACCGGACCGGGCCGGACCGGACAGTTGCGGTCCGGTCTTGACCGTTTTATTTTATTTAAAAAAAAAAGAATATTATTTTAGTATGGAATAAATCCGGTCCGGCCCGGGTTTGGACCGGACTTAGGAGTGTTCATAGGTCCGGACCTGGACCGGACCTGGACCGGACCGGACCGGAAGAATGCGGACCGGAAATGGACCGAATTATTCGGTCCAGGTCCGGTTCAGGTCCGGTCCAAAACCGGTCCAGGTCCGGTCCAGGACCGGATGGACCGAAAAACTGGTGATATTTACAAAATTTTAGGTCCGGACCTGGACCGGACCGGACCGGACTTGGACCGGACCGGACCGAACCTGGACCTGAACAATATCAAAACAAGTTTATTTTATTTTTTTTAAATATAGGCCCGGACCGGACCGGACCGAATGTGGACCGGACCGGACCGGACCGAATGTGGACCGAATTGGTTGGACCGAAGACCGGACCTGTTGTTTTCGGTCCGGTCCGGTCCGGTCCGGTCCAGGTCCGGTCCGATCCAAAAACCGGACCGGACCGGAAAATGCTCACTCCTAACCGGACTAGACCGGACCAAATGCTTTTTCAGTTCAAAATTATTAAAAAGTGTAAAAATGCGGTCCGTACCGGAAGATTACGGTTCAGAACCGGACCAGACCGTACTATTTTGGACCGGATCGGATCGGAATTTTACAAATACGGTCCAGGACCGGACCGGACCGTAATTTCCGGTCCGGTCCGGTCCATTTATGTGCAGTCCTATCGGTGACACGTTGTAAATATATAGAAACTCTAAGACAACTCGAGATCCTTCCACGCGTTACAACTTAATAATATAATATAAGATTGCGATATGTATCATCTCCTAGGAAACACGAAAGCAGTTTCAGAAAAAATGGCGGTTAAAGAAAACAGAGTTGTTATAAATACGCAGAAGCTTGGCTATTTCTTTCAATACAATCCACAACAAAATCAAAACTTAATCTTCTTGAAGAACTACGTATCGAAGACTCAAGATGGGATACAAAACACTGGAGATCACGCTGATATCTGCAAGCAACCTCAAGAAGGTGAACTTAATCGGAAAGATGGACGTATACGTCGTCGTTTTGATGTCTAACGATCCAAGAAGCAAGCAGAAGACACCAATTCACAAAGACGGCGATACTACGCCGTACTGGAATTACACTGTGAGATTCACCGTTGATGAGGCGACGATGGGGAAATCCGGTGAGATGGTGATTTTTCAACTCAAACATAAACGGATTATTGGATCCGGCAAAGAAATCGGCGAAGTTAGGGTTCCGGTTAAAGATCTGATGGACAAGAAAGACGGCGATCATATTCTGACTTACCAAGTTCGAACGCCGTCCGGGAAGCCTCACGGAGAATTGAAGTTTTCGTATAAAATCAAGGATTTTGTGGCTCATCAACCGCCGCCGCAGACGGCGTATCCTGCAACTGGGTATCCTGCGCCACCGGCAACCGCGTATCCGCCGCCACCGGCAACTGCGTATCCTCCGCCGCCGCCGACGTATGGACGGTATGCGCCGGGTTTACAACAGCCGAGTGGGTTCGGGGGGTATGGATACGGGTATCCGCAGTCGGGTGGAGGCGGATATGGGTATCCGAGAAGGAATGGAGGGTTTGGAATGGGGTTGGGAGCAGGGTTGCTCGGCGGCGCTCTTGGCGGGATGTTGATCGGAGATATGGTCTCTGATTATGGCTACAACGATGGTTGCTATGACGATGGTTATTATGACGGCGGTGGCGATTTCGATATGGACTATTAATCCAACTTCCGCCGCCGCCGCCTTTTTTTTTTTTTGTTCTTTGAAGAATCCGGCCACTGCAATAGTGCAATACTGTAATATCTTAGTTTTTTGTTTGGGTTTATTGAGCTTTTTTGTAATTACCATGGCGATCTCCTTATCCTGTAATTTAGCTAAACGTGCATAAACTTTTAGTAAAGGATGTCAATTTTATCTGTACCCGACCCCGACCGATATCAGATCATCCGATCCGACGAAAAAGGGTCGGCGGATGAAGTGGGGGTGGATCGGAACGCATGCGGGTGGCGGATGCGGGTTCCCGCGGATGCGGGTGAGACCCTTAGCGGTTGGTGGGTCGGGGGTCGACAATTTTATGTGATGGCGGATGAAGTGGGGGTGGATCGGGACGCATGCGGGTGGCGGATGCGGGTTCCCGCGGAAGCGGGTGAGACCCTTAGCGGTTGGTGGGTCGGGGGTCGACAATTTTATGTGATGGATCAGGTGGCGGTTAAGGTCATCAACTCGTCACCCGTTCCATTGTCATCCCTACTTATAGCTCATTGTCAAATTAGACCGAGTTACCCGAATTCGGCTAGTAGGACAGGAGGATAGTTGGTTTAAGCCGAGCTCGGTTTCTACAAATTCGGCTTTTGGCTCGGATCTAAACGTTGGCTCATTCGGGTCGAATAACAATCTACATGAACATTATTGATTGTCACTCCCGACATTATGCTGATCCCCTGCATTAGCATCATCGTACTAAATGCAATCATCGTACTCGATGCAAGTTTAGTTTTGAATTCAATTTTCTACTTAGACTACCACAAAGATCATATCCTCATTTGAATGAGGCAAAAACAGTAAACGTTAAGAGTAATCAAACAAATGTTGGGTCAGACATGTATCCTTGACCTAAAGTCGCGACAATAAACGTTATCTCAGCCCGTGTTTTCGCGAGCTCCTTACTTGCAACATGAATTTCATGTTGCAGTTGAGAGATGATCTTCACGCAACCGTACACCGGATCATTGATCCTATAACGCGCCTCTATGTACATTGTCTCGGCCGCTTCTTTTCTTAAATACTCCGGTAGTTCCTGCTTGATTGCTCATTCAGTTATACATCCACAAACCGAAATGTGCAAATAAAAACAAGTTTGATACACGAAAAAGATTTTGTACCTGTAGCATTCTCGCGAAATTGCTAGCTCCATAGACTCTATGCACGCACACGTACTTCTCGGGATCATCGGATGGAAAATAAGGAGAGAAAACGCAATCCGAAGGACATCTTTTCCTCATGTACTTGCAAGCCGCGCAACGTGTAGATTTCATGATCTTATGAATGGATTTAGATGTCAAAATGACAGATTTGTATGATCTTATTTTCTGTCCAAGGTTTGATTTGTGTCTAGTAAATGTATCTAGGAGAGGATTTGTGTTTATATGTTACAAAGAGTTGCCTTGAAGAGTACAACGGCTATATACATTTCAAAATTTACAATACATGTAAAAGGTAAGTTTTATTATTATATTTAAATGTTTTTCAATCTATTTCTATATTTCTGCATATGACATATGGGGAAGGGAAATTACATTTACAAAGAAGTTGTAAAAGCCTATATATGGAAAATAAAATTCAAACATATAATCTAAGATCATATACATTACCTAACTCACATTCAAAATGAAATTCAAAATATAATAAGATTTTATATTACAATGAATCCTACTGTCTGCAGGAGGATATCAGATATGAATGGCAAGGTTTCATGAATGAATGAACACTAGATATGATCAGACAAAGTCATATACTCCAAAGATGATACACAAATCACACATAGATTTCATCATTTTGTATAATATGTACCAAGATTATCAAAGCATGGAACATAGTGATTAACAGTCCAACAACTCATCATGGTACACTAGTATTATCATCGTACAACGAAATACAATGCCTGAAGAACACACGGAAGTATGAAACCCTTCTGTCTCGGTGTAGCAACAAGTTCACGTACAACATCGATTTATAAATCTGGTGCTTAATGGTGATTAAATCCTTTTACCGCTCCGAAAATGATAGCTACTGTTTCAAGAATAGCCTGCACAAAAATGAAGCATTTCAACACTAACAGCAAAGCAAAAAAAATCATTCAGCATTAAATCTTTGTACACTAAAAATATTAGCATTGAGAAACACAAACAAATTAGCATTTCAGGATTGATCAATCAGCATTTCAAGTATAAGCACAAAAAATGATTCAGCTATTGAAAGATATGCAGCTGAGATAAACAACTAATGTAGAGCTTCCAAAATTTGTAGGTACAAGAATGACTCAGATATGTTTTATGTGAAAAAACCGAATTCATAAAGTGCCTGAGAGAGGGCTTACAGCAATTGTACACAAGATATATCCTGGCTTCTCTCTGTAGTCCATAGTTCTTCGAGTACAAATCAGAAGAACTGCAGCAACGTACCAAGGTATACCAGCAATGAAGAAACCAATGATGAACCTTCAAAACAAAGACAGGACATCATGTTTTACGACATGTAAGAAAATTGGCGGGTTATTTGGATTTTCTTGCACAAAAAATATTGAGTGGATATTTAACTTACAGGCACCAACCAAGACCAAGGCCACAACATCCGAGGCGAGGCTCTCTCACAGTCACAGGCTGTCCTTCAGCCACAGCATAGCCTTCAAAAAACAAGGTTGTTTTCAAAGTAAGCATATGCAACTAATGCAAGGGATACCAGTACTAATGAGATAGATCATCAGGTAACTTATGAAAATGATCAAGAAGATCATCAGACAATGCAAAAGGTAAGAGCATTCCACAAATTAACAAGAAAATAACTCGATCCAACACCACTAGATAACCAATACTCTTTTCAGAATAAATATTCCTAATTACTAAAGAGGCCAAAATCAAATTACATATGCTTAGATCAATCTAACAAAGGCCAAGGGTCAACTTTCATTTTGAAGATCATCATTCACCAAATTTTTAATCACCATTCCCCGATTCCCATGTTATAGCACAATTTTCACAAGCATCAAATCTAATAGTTCAGCTTCAGTGGCATCAGATCAAATTACAGACAAAGATGTTTGAGCAATACTAAACAATAGATAAACTTCAATTAGAAAGAACAATACTAAGACAGACAAAAATTTAACAAGTAATCGAGTTATCACTAGCGAGATCTGCATCAATCAAACTAAATCCACTAAATTCAATTCACTTTTTTTTCAATTAGAAAGAACAAAACTGAAAAGGATGAATTTGAAGAGTGAACCAGGAACAGTTTGGTAACCAGGAGGAGGATCGGATGCGCCAGGAGGAGGCATAGGCTGAGGAAATCCGATGGCCGGAGGACGATGCGGTGGGTGATCTGGGACGCCCTGGAAAGTTCCGTAGTGCGGTGGAGGAGCTGGCGCCGGAAGTTGTTCCGGTGGTGATGGAGGGGAATCATGGTGGTGACCCACCAGAAGCCCTCGACTCTTCTCGTCTCCTGAAGTCATCTGCTGCAGAACGACGTCGTTCCTCCCCTTTTTCTGCTCTTCTTCCTTTTGGATAACGACGATCTTGAAGAAGGAAAGCTGGGTAGATCGGAAGAGAAATGGACAATGGGGTTTGACTTACAACAGAACTTTGACCGGTAGGAATCAGAAGAAATATGTTTTCCAATCTACTTGTTGTTTTGGGGTGATTTTTTGCGATTACTCTATTTTGCATTATATCCCAACTTTTTAAAAGTTCATATAGTAACCTTGATGGATATTTTGTTATATTTATTTATTAATAACGAGAACAATACATAAAATGAAATATTTTTCTAATCGTAAAACTTACCCTAATTTTTAGATACGCAGTTACTCTCATAGGTAAAATTGAATGTAAAATCTCCTAGTGAAAATGATAGACATTATAATCAAAATGTGTAAATAATGTTCTAACTTAGAAAAATTTTCAACCTTTTATCTCCATAATCATTTAAAAAAAATTAATTTCCATCCCTATAAATCCATACACCTGAAAATCGTTTATCCAACTTGTGGACTTCATTGTTAGAATTAGGGGTGAGCAAAAATATCCGATCCGAAAAAATCCGAATCCTATAATATCCGACAATGGTTATCCGATCCGGGCATATTTTTCGGATCATCGGATACGGATCGGGGTTTATGGAAAGAAAGAAAAAACACCGGATCGGATCGAATATATTCTACTAGTCTAAGAATAAATATTCGGATCGGATATCCACCCGGATAAAACTGTCGGATATCCGAGTGTTCTCGGATCGGACTTTTTAAAGTTTGTCGGATCGAATATCCGGGCCTTCGCCCAAAGTTAGAATAAGTTCACCAATTCGGCTTTTCCCGATCGTCACGGAGATAATAAGTGATATGACGACATTCATTGTTGAAAAAAACAATGTTCAACCATTTATTTTAACCGATTTTTATTTGACTTTTAATAAGTTTAGAAATTTTAAAGTTTAAAATCTTAACATTTGTTGTGACATGTATTAACATGTATCAATAATATTATATTTATACAAGGTCCCATTTCATTAATTATATATATTAACTTTTTTAAATAGCTTTGAAAAATATTACTCCTCAATCAATCTAAGACGAGTTCTTTTATTAATATTTTTAATACTATCTTATTATGATTTTACTTTAATTAATAATTATTAAAAAATATTTATATAAACACATTTTAATTTTTATAATATAATTATTTTTTGTTTGTCAGTAAAATTAAAAGTTTTTTTTTTTATTTTTTTCAAATTATACCAATAAAAATAATAAATAAATAAAACTATACTAAATTTAATCCGCTAACAAATAAAACGGTTGAAAACACCATTAATAGTATTTTTCTTAATTTTTGAGGTTCAGTTGGACCGGACCGTGACATATTGTTGGACCATTATTCTGAAAGCCCCACTCACATTAAGGTTTCCTTCTTTTTGCGTGGCATCAAGTCACAACGTCCACACCACAAGTCTCACAACTCATTAACTAATGAGCCATTGGGTGTGTCATTCGTGATCATGAAGGTGGGTGGTATCGGGGTGGCGTCCATAATATTGGAACATGCACAGTTCCAGTTGCGGAATTGTGGGGTGTTGCCCAAGGGCTTAAATTAGCTTGGGAATCTGGGTATCGACAGGTTATTCTCGAAACAGATTCTCAGTTAGTTACTATTCTCCTTGGAAAAAATCTACCTCGGTGTCATCCTCTTTCTAGCCTGGTACATTTATGCCAAGGCTTTATTCAAAGAGCTTGGTCAATCCAAGTTCGTCACATTTACCGTCAAGGTAATAGTGTAGCTGATTTTCTAGCTTCGTTAGCTTTTTCTTTCGAACCTGGATTTCATGTATTGTGTGACCCTCCGGAGGGTGTTTTAGTTTTCTTGTTAAATGATGTGAGGGGCAAGGCTATCCCCCGTTTGCTGAATAATTAGCCACTATTTTATTTATAAAAAGCGCGACTAGATGCGCGGAGACCACTGACTCTCCTTCCTACCAAAAAAATAAAATAAAATTTTACTAAAATATATGTTTTAAAATCATACTTATAGTCTGCACCTAACACCTGATGTAGGTTTTACCTAGAAGATTTTCAGTGGGGTGTATTCAATTTAGATTTTTAAAGATTTTGACTGATTCTTAATAATTATAGTAATTTTTTATTCTGGGAATATATTAATTCTACATGGAATCAACACAAATTCTGTGAAAATTTTATGTGTCGGGAGAAAACTTCTATAAACTGTTGGTATTTATATAACTAATAAAGAATTTTATAAAATCAATGAAATAATAAATTATTTTAAAATTAAAAAAACTTTTAAATACTATAGAAATTTTATGAAATTTAAAATCCTAATTGAATAGCAAAAGATTTATATGCACTTTGAAAAATATATATTAAATACTAGGGTTGCACATATTAGGACCGGATCGGACCGAAAATTACGGTCCAGTCCGGTACTGGACCGTAACTGAAAAGTTTCGGTCCGGTCCAGTCCGGTCCAAAATATTACGGTCCGGTCCGATCCGGAACGTAATGTTTCGGTGCAGACCGAATTTTTTATACTTTTAATATTTTTTAACTAGAATAACATCCGGTACGGTCCAAACTTGGACCGGACCGGATTTAATCCATACGAAAAAATAAATTTTTAAAAAAATAAAAACAAAATAAAAATTAAACTGTCCGGACCGGACCGTTACGATCCGGTCCGGTTCGGTCCGTGACTTACGGTCCGTGACTTACGGTCCGATCCGAACCGTTTAAACAGCCTTATTAAATACTTATAAACTTTTAAACTTAAAAAAATTCCTATAAAATCTTAATTGAATAGACCGGTGAGCCGCTCAGCCGCTCAGTCTTTCCCTATATATTCTACATGGATTGAAAGGGAACTCAAAGTTCATGTTTATTTGTATTTTTTTTATATTTATTTATAATAGACGAAAATGTAAATGGAAAATTTTATTGGATAAACCGACTTAATTTAAAAAAGGAAATATAAAGTGGAAATATTGATTTCCCGGATAAGAACAAGGACACGGTGACGATTTTTGTGGGACACGTGTCTTATCCCGAAGTGGAATGCAAACGAGCGTGGACAAGAAGAGTTTCTATTTGAGGCTTTGAGTTCTATACGTGTTAACACGAAAATTTCTTCTACAATGTCCAACAATGTGAAAAGAAGTTGAACTTGACCAACACTCTTTGTAAGGCCCAATTTGCCCCCAAAAAGCCCAAAATGGCAAACTTTGTCACCAAAACTAATCATGACTATATATATATATATATATATGAAAACAGACTTATCGTGTTAACCTATAACAATCTTAGACCGTCGGATAGACTTATCGTGTGAACATGACAACAATCTTAAACCGTCGGATGGTGAATATTAAGGGTCGAGATTTATAGTATATATCATAATTAATAATAATTACGAATAATCCATTCAACCAACTATAACTACGAATAATACATTAAACGATATGACACATTCGTAACAAAACTAATAATAATTACGAATCTGTTCTCATAATTACACGATAAGCCTGTTCTCAAATGATCTTCTATATATATATATATATTTGTTATTATTTTATAGATTGTACTTTAGTCCATATAAAAAGTATGTTTAATCGTAACTACAACCACACCTATAACCACAATTACATATATAATGTACTAAACACACTAAGGGCCCTTTTGGTTTTAACTCCGGAATCGAAAACGGAATGGAAACGAATCTACTCCATATGTATATCCTTGTTCATGAAAGTCTTTTGAATAATTTCTTGTGGTTTGAAGTAATTGGAGTTGAATTTGATTACTTTTGATACCCTATAGAGAAACAAAATGTGGGGGACAAGTGCATTTTGCATGAAACCATAAGGAATGATTCCATAAAATTTCATAAATAAGGATATACATATAGACTAAATTCGTATCCATTTCTGTATTTAGTGTCGGGCAAAACCGATGTGATCTGAAAATACGTTTATTCACTCTAAAAATCCGAATTTTGATACACATTTTGATCCGAACTGGGATATTTCTTCCTAATCACCGGGTCAGATACAGTTGACGTACTAGACATACGGGCTATATCAATCAAATCATTCGGATATCCAGATTAATTATCCGATCCAATCCGATTATATCAATTTTGAATAATAATTTTTACAATCTAGATCAAATGGATATTTGTAAATAATTATCTTATTCGTTCCAACAAAAAGTGTTGGATATCCAACCAAATTCAGATCTAGATCGGAATTTTTCTTAAAAATTTATATTTCGTATCCGGTTATTAGGAGTGATCCATTATTCACCATATGTACATCAAGTGACAAATATTAAACTACATAAGAGATAAACTATTTTCACTCGTACTTACCTAATCCACTTTTTGCACCGGTCACATTGGACTAGATTTAGGCAAGTCTACTATTGCAATTTGCAAATAAAAAAAAAAGTGAAGGAAACTTCCACAAAACAAAGAAATTCGAATTCTTTCGATAATACACATTAGCCGCCATGTGAAACGAAGACTAAAAGGAAAAGGGACCCACATGGCCACCTTAATCTACACTTACAAATACAATTAAACTATAATTACTACATAAGAGATAAACTATAAATTATTATTATTATTATTGTAAGATGAATATTAGTACATGATTTATTAAAATTTAATATATAAGTTATTAGGAAAAAAAATCAAGGACACTGTTCAGGTGCGGTTTATATTTTTGGGTAGAGCCGTGCAGCTCAACGTAGAGGTGACACATATCCAAATTTTTTATTTATTTATTTTTTCAAAAAACGAATGAAATTTTTTTTGAACTACCATGTTATAAATTCTTTGCTATTCTCTTATAAACTTTGCACTATTCTCGTATAATTCATGAATATTACTTTTTAATTTATTATATCAAATTATTTATAAATTAATCGTTTATATGGTATGAACTATTCAATTATAATTTATGAACTATTATTTTATAAGTTATGCACTATCATTTATAAGTTATGCACTATCATTTATAAGTTTTACACTATGAACTATTCTATTATATTGATGAAATATCCTTTTATATGTTATGAACTATCGCTTAATAACTTTTGAACTATCATTTTCATTCGTTTCTGAAAAAAAATAAAAAATTTTGAGACACGTGTCATCTTTACGTTCAGCCGGGCCGGAATAATGCGCCTTACCTTGGGAGCACCCAAAAAAAAATCAATATCTTGTAAAGTCAAATTTCTTCTACAAATTAATAAGCTTTTTTAAGTAAATCACAACATCACCTGAATTTTTTCTTATTTTACAAAAAAGTTTTATTCTTTTTATTTTTCCCGTGAAATTCTTTTTCATTTTTTTCTTCTGGGTTTTTGTTTCTGGTTTCCTCACATCTCTTGATTCTGCACCGTTTTCTCCCTCCGAGAACGCCGATCAAATCACCGGTATCTCTATACGGTCACTGCCTTCCTGACAAAGAAGCTTAACGAAAGGTAATGGAGGCTAGATTTCTACAAGTTTGTACAATTTTAACCCTCAATTTTCTATTTTCTTCATGAAATTTGTAAAGAATGAAATTCCGCAGGCGACGGATAGGAAGAAGAAGACGGAATTAAGCGATGGCGATAACGGATATTTCGATTGTCCACCATGTAGCGATGTTGTTGTTGTTCCTCTGGACGCTTAATTACCTCAATTATGATCATCCCTTGTTTTACTTGCTCTCTTTGATCTATTTGTACCAGGTTCAAATCCTCTCTTTCTTTATGTCAATCTGTTTGACTACTTTGCATTTTTCATGAAATATACCTGAATTTGTTGCCAACATTGGCAGGTTCACGAACGGTATATTATGAGATTGACTAGAAAATTGCAATATGAAGAAAGAAGAAGCGCTAATCAACGACGGGTTGGTTTTGTGCTTATTTGTTGTAGTAGGAGGTTTTGTTTTTCAGTGTACTTGTTTAATAGGGTTGCTGTTGATTCCTTCAGGTGCTGACGGATTCTGAAACTGTTAGGTGGTTGAATCATGCTGTTGAAAAGATTTGGCCTCTTTGTTTGGAAGAAATTATTTCTCAGAAGATCTTCCTCCCGATTATACCTTGGTTTTTGGACAAGTACAAACCCTGGACTGTTGTACGTGCTATTTGATGTTTATTGTCGTTATAACATTTTATCTTTTTCCACTTATTACTCCTTCTGTTGATGTTTTGTTGGCAATTTTTGTTTTGTTTCAAGATATTTGTCATATTGACTTTTAGAAAGACAAATATTGTGAAGGAATATATCCTCCAAAGTTTTTGAAGATTGTCCTTAATTAGAAAATCCTTTCATCTCATAATTAATGTGTAAAATTTATCAAGTTATCAATGAACTGTAAGGATTAGGATTACACCGGATTTGCTTCTGAATAGTGGAGGCTGTATGACTTCCATATGAACTATAAAATCGGCTTTGCTTCTGATTCTAGTCCGAGCTGCTATATAAATGGAAATATTATAGGAGAATCTCTTGTTTTTCTGTAAATAATGTTATTAATAAAGCCGTGACAAGAGAGTCATAATTATAAAGATGAAAATACATCTGGTCTATCTGTCAGGATGATGATTTTATAGGTTGGGTTTTTATCTTTTCTTATTTTGATTGATCTTTCAGATAGCATGCTTAAGATGGCTTGTTTAAATGTTCAGAAAACAGCTGCAGTTCAACATCTTTATTTGGGAAGGAACCCGCCAGTTTTCACTGAAATGAGGGTTCTCCAAGAATCTTCAGATGATGATCACTTGGTATGCCAGCTATGTACACCATCCTTCTTTGCATTTTCCAATCCCACCTTTTGTATCTAGGATTTCAGTACATGAGAATTATCCAAACGTAGGTGTTGGAGCTTGGAATAAATTTTTTGACAGCAGATGATATGAGTGGTATACTTGCTGCAAAACTTCGAAAGAGAGTGGGATTTGGGATTGTTGCCAAGATGCACGTGACAAGTATGCATGTTGAAGGGAAGGTGAGTGTGTTGTACTTGCAGTATTTCATAAAATGTTTTATATTTTACAATTATGAATCCTTTGGGATCTACATATGTGAAGCCTTGGATTCATTTTTGAGCTGGAAACCTAGAACTGTATTTTGTAAAGCTGAGCATTTTGGTAGTTACGTTGATTTTGTTAGTTAGTAGTAAAGTTGTCGAGTATCGCATTAGTTCATAAATTAGCATACATTCTCAATGGAAAAGAACAGGCTTAAGTACTTTATGGAATTCGTTCCGGGCTATCTATAAGTTAGTGTGTTGAACCTCTTAGAATATATAAGTTATGATCACTGTAACCCTCCTCTTCAACTACAGGTCCTAGTTGGGGTGAAGTTTATAAGCAAGTGGCCATACATTGGTCGTTTGCGCATTTGCTTTGCTGAACCGCCATATTTTCAGATGACTGTCAAACCTATTTTCAATCACGGTGTTGATGTCACAGAACTTCCTGGTGTTGCTGGATGGCTGGTAAATTTTATGTTTACTTGCTGAATTAATTTGTCTGCCTCTAGTTTTATCTATCAGTTTTTATGCTTAAATTTGACTTCTCATTCCCCTCTGCAATCAGGACAACCTTTTGGCTATTGCATTTGAAGAAACACTTGTTGAGGTTGGTTTCTTACTTTTTCCTTTGCATTTCTTGTGTTGGAATTGCATAGCATCAACGGAGGCTTCCAAGTCTGTTATGAATTGGTTATTAATTGAAGGCAGTAAATTTTGCAGCCAAATATGCTGGTTGTTGACATGGTGAAGTTTGTCTCACCACAACAAGGTAGTAATTGACTCTCTCTTCTAATTTATTTGATTCATGTACAACACTGCTTTTATGAATCGAGTATAAATGGCATAAGAATTCTGGAGTTGAGATGGTGCTGATCTCTGAGTGAAATGTTAAAAAGTATATTTTCTCAGTTGACAGCTAGTGTTTCTTGACTAGTTGTTTACATCTGGCATAACTAATGAATCTACCGCTGCACAGAAAATTGGTTCTCTGTGTTCGTCAAGGAGCCTGTTGCTTATGCAAAAGTGGAAGTTATAGAAGCATCGAATGTGACACCATCAGATCTCAATGGTCAGTATGATGTCCTCTTATAAATATCTCAGATAGATATTGGTGCTTCAGTTCAATAGCATTCATGGAAATCCTGCAGGTTTGTCGGATCCATATGTGAAAGGCCAGCTTGGTCCGTACAGATTTAAGACCAAGATTCAAAAGAACACACTCGAACCAAAGTGGCAAGAAGAGTTTAAAATTCCCTTATGCTGTTGGGAAGACCATATTCTGGCTATTGAAGTTCGTGACAAGGACCCTTTTGTTGATGACCGTCTCGGGTTTGTCCCTAATTTCTTTTATATTTCATTTGGCAAGCCTAAAATCAATCGATTTGCTCACTTTTTGTTTTTCCCCCGCTTTTCCCGACAGATTGTTGGGATGTTATATTGATTGTGAATTTCGTTTGCTGTAGTGTGTGTTCTGTAGACCTCAACAATTATAGGGATGGTAAGAGACATACCGTATGGTTATCTTTAGAGGGTGTCAAAACCGGAAGATTGCATCTGGGTGTAACTGTTGTTGAAGCCAATTCAAAGGTATACTGGAAACCATATGAATTTAAGTACTGTTTTTTCAGGTTCTGTTAATTTATAGAGTATCTAGTGTCTCATGACAGGTAATGGACAGAAAAGCGAAAAAAAAGTTGGGTGCAGACAATATTGACCCAATTCAAAATGAGTTGCCTGAGAAAAGTTCCTCTCCACCATCTGGAAAAACAAAACAATCCCCCAAACTTGAAGATACGTTTGAAGCAGTTGATTTTGAAGGCCAGAAGGAGACAGGGATATGGGTCCAACGTCCAGGAACCGAGGTTCCACACGTGTGGGAACCTAGGAAGGGAAAAAGTAGACATAGAGCAGATACTGAAATCATAAGGGAGGGTGATGCTGTCTCAACGTCAAAATCCTCCTCAACGGGATCTCAGGATAATGACAACAGTGATGAACACTTGGAAGGAAATCAAACGTCCGGAAAACGTAACATCTTAAAGAAGGGGCTTCAAAAGATCAATACCGCGCTCCATAGGAACAATAAGAAAGATGATAACTCCAACTTCAGAGATCCTATTCCTTCACCTAATGGCAGTGTTAAAGCCGCTGATTCTTACAAAACTGGGCCAAAACTCGTGATAGGGAACAGCCTCTCTGAGCCTTGTGAACCCAGATCTGCAAAACCCCATTTAGTAACTGGTGTTGATGAAACCGGCCCCGAGAACACCAAAACACCGGTGAAAGACAGGGCAAAGAACATGTTCAAGCAAGCAGGAAAATCTGCTCGGCAATTGAAGAATGCACTCTCAAAGAAAGGAATGGGATACAAACATAGGCCTATTGAAGAGGAATCCGAGGAAAGAGGAAATGAAGATCATAGGCTTGATAGTGATTCTTCTGATGACGATTCTCCTTCATCGTCTCTTTACGAGCCATCAATGGACACCACTCCTATTAGTACCAATCCAGTGAATTGCAGGGATCAAGTTCCTGTAGCTGTTCGCGGTCCCCTTGCCGCGGTTTCTTATTGCGCGCCTCCATCAGACAGTGACAGTACTAGCCTTGTGAATGATAATGGAGGAGTATTAGGGAAGAAATCATTGCACCCAACACCATCCCAAGAAAGTCTCTTCCATGATGCAAGACAATAGTAAACAAGTCAGATTCAAGCTTTGGTGTAATTTTGTGCGTGGGTACTAATCTTTCCTATGTTCTTTGACGATGTATGTTTTCTGTAGAGATATAGTTGAAATGCTCCCATGAGAGCCTTTTGTCTTGGTTCAAAATCAGCATCCTTCAAGTCGGACATTGTACAAAATCTTAAGATTTACTGATTTTAATCTAACCAATCATTAAACATAATTATAGGGCTTGGTATGATTTACAATCAATCAACAATCAGTTTTGACTTCATCAAGAGAGACTAGGTTATCCAGTACCGGCGTGCCTATTGGACTCAGTGTATTGTTTGACTCAATTGGATTGAATGCTTTGTTTGACCCTTTTGAGGGTGTAGTTGATCATTTATGTTCTGATTTATGTTCTGATGTAAAAGGTCAGGCTATCCCGAAGTGATTACTGCTTAGCCTCTTTTTTAACAAATAAGATGCGCAACTAGTCGGAGACCACCTACTCTCTTTCCCACTAAAAAAACAATTCAGTTTTGAAATCACTCAACCTGATTTTCGTGTTTGGTAGAAAATAAGCGATTTCACCATGATAATTTCAACTTGCTTGAAGTGAAGGTACCATTCCAAGTCAATTGATCATCAACAAAACTCAAAGCAATTGGCAGTACAGATCTGTAATGGCATTTTCTGAAGGGCCTTGCACCACATCCCCATTCGAGGCACGAAACCGTGTCTCGTCATTTGTTTCAACACCCAATCTGCATCTTCCATTAATCCTTCTTCACAGAGGACAATGAATAACGTCTTGAATGAATAAAAGCTTGGTCTCCATCCCCTGAAAATCATCTTCTCCATTATATGTTTTGCCTCTAGAGATCTTCTGGCTTCAAGCAATCCATACAACACTTGTTGGAGTGAACCCGAATTCGGTTTGCATCCCTTGAACTTCATCCTATCAAGAAGCTTAATTGCATCATCAATTTTGCCTTGCTTTCTTAATCCCTTGATCAATGTATTAAATATGATTGTATCTGGCCAAATTTCGTCCCTTTCCATCCTCTCAAGTAGCCCAAATGCCTCTTCAACCTTACCATGTTCGCAAAAACCATGCATTAAGGTTGAGAAAGTCCTCTCATTTGGCTTGCAGTTTAGTTGAGGAAATTCGTCGAGCATTTGGAGTGCATTCTCAAAACACCCACTTTCACATAGACCTTTAATCATAATATTAAGACTACAAGCATCGATCTCAACTCCTAACTTACTAGCACTCATGTACACTTCACGGATTATATCAAATTGCTTAGTGCAAACGAGCAAATTCAACACGAAATTGAAGGTTTTCACACTAGGCCAGCAATCATACTCTGGCATCTCAGAAAATGTATCCATAGCTCTGTTGATCCTACCACCCACATTCCCGTACACCTTGATCACGTTGTAGAAGAAATCATCGGTAAGACGACATCTCTTCTGAGTCTTGATCTGAGCCAATAAATCATCAATCGCATCGAAGTTTTTTGCTTGGCCGAGCTTGGTGATCACCAATGAGTATAATGACTCATTGGGTTTGTAGTCTTTGCGCTTTGAGACGTGGTCTAAAAGATTCAGAACTGAATTCGGCTCCACAGTTTTGAATATATCGATGATTTCTTGCGGAGATAACCAATCTCTGTGGTATAATTTCTTCAGTTTCTCAGCTCGTTTGGATGAACCAGAAGATGAGGATTGTGAGAGAGAGGATGAAGACGAAGAGCTGGAAAATGCCTGCTTCGAAGTGGAGTATAACAATGGTGATTTTAACAATAATCTCTCCCAAAATCTGTTCCTGCGAGCGATTGACATCATTTTCTCTATACTGGATTACAGTCGCAGTAGTTCGACCTTCTCTTAGCGTTCTCCGCCAACGCCGCAACTCGCTCGCTCGCCTGCCGGTAAAATTCACCTAAAAAGGAAGAGTAATTACACAAAATCACCCGAAAAATTCTTTTATTTTACTTAACCACCCACAATAATTGAAAATCACACAAAAGGCACCCGATCCTCCATTATTTAAGGGTTCGGTTAAAATTAGTTGCATATGAAGTCTGTTGAGTTCGCTTTCATTTTCAGTTGACTGTGGTCATATCTCTCAATTGATTACTCCACTGTCTTTGATGCGCGGTGAATTGTGATCTGATCATTACTTTTATGTCAGCAGGACGACGCTTATTTGTTTACCTTGTTCATGGAGGTATTAGAGTCGGTGAGTTTTCTCACCGAAGAGTATTTTCAACCTTCTCGACTGGCTCCTGTTTCCATATCCATGATAGAAATGGCGAAATTGCAAGGCGGTGCAGCAATGACAGTAAGCTCATTGTGTATTTCAACTCCCAGATTACCAAGTATGGAAGAATTGGAAACATCAAAGAGGCTGAATCGATATTCGATCGTATGCATAGCAGAAACACAGTTACTTGGACTGCTTTGCTTACTGCCTATGCAGAAAACGGCTTGTTGGATAAGGCCCGAAAGGTGTTTGATGAAATGCCTGAACGAAACGTGGCTTCGTGGAATGCTATGATCACTGCTTACACTCGTAGATGTTTGAAGATAGATGAAGCTTATGGGTTGTTCAGTAGGATGCCTGAACGAAATGACGTGTCTTATGCTGCTATGATCACGGGTTTAGTTTGTAATGGGATGTTAAATGAGGCTGAGAAATTGTATGGTGATACGCCTAGAGTTTGGCGTGATCCTGTTTGTTCAAATGCTTTGATATCTGGGTATTTGAAAACGGAGAAATTGGATAAGGCGATTCGGGTTTTTGAGGGAATGGAGGAGAGAGATGTGGTTTCCTGGAGCTCCATGGTTGATGGGTATTGTAAGAAAGGGAGGATTAGTGATGCTAGAAAACTGTTTGACATGATGCCTATGAGGAATATAGTTTCTTGGACTTCAATAATTGATGGGTATATGAGATATGAGAGTTTTGAAGTTGGTTTTGAGTTGTTCATGTCCATGATAAGGGAAAGAGTTGGAGTTGGTCCTTTTACCTTAACAATACTGTCTGAAGCTTGTGCCAAACACAGTAGACATACCGAGGGATATCAGATTCATGGATTGGTTGCTCGTATGGGGTTTCATCACGACATAGTCTTGGCGAATTCTATGATCAATATGTATGGTAAATTTGGTTGTGTGGATGAAGCTTGGAAGGTGTTCCAAGAGATGAGCACTAAGGATGTGGTTTCTTGGAATTCATTGCTTGCTTCTTATGTACAAGTTGACAAAGTGGAAGAAGCTTATGATATTTTCTGCACTATGCCAAAACGCGACATTGTTTCTTTGACGACTATGATTGGAGGATATTCCATTCGAGGTGATGTAGCAAAATTCGTTCATTTGTTTAATATGATGCCTAAGAAAGATGATGTTGCTTGGACTGCTGTAATATCTGGATTTGAAAACAATGGAAAATTCCCAGATGCTATTCAATGGTACATTTCCATGATTCAAGAAGCAGTACAACCTAATGTAATGACACTAAGTAGCGTGATCAGTGCCTCAGCTGGCATCTCTAATTTGATACAAGGGCTGCAGATCCATGCTCATGCTGTAAAGATGAATATGGAGAATGATTTGTCAATTCAGAATGCGTTGGTCACTATGTATGCAAGATGTGGTGTTGTCACTGATGCTTATAAAGTATTTACGAATATAATCAGTCCAAATGTTGTCTCTTTTAACTCAATGATCACAGGATTTGCTCATCATGGATTTGCATCAGAATCATTAAACTTGTTTCACAAGATGCAGATTGAAGGGATTAAACCTAATCAGATCACCTTTCTTGGTGTTCTTTCTGCCTGCACACATATAGGTCTAGTGGAACAGGGAAAATATTATTATCAGCAAATGCAATCTGTTTATGGGATCAAGCCAGGGCCAAATCACTATGCTTGTTTGATTGACCTCTTTGGTAAAGCTGGATTGTTTGACCAAGCGTTGGATATGATCGAGTCCATGCCATTTGAGCCACATTCTGGGGTCTGGGCTGCTCTTCTCAGTGCAAGCAGATCTCATTTGCGTCCGGATATTGCTAAGTTTGCAGCTGACCGCCTTTCAAAGCTAGAGCCGGATAATGCAGCCCCTTACCTTCTACTTAACCATACATTCTCCGCCTTAGGCCAGAATAACGGTGAACAGGTCAGGGTAAACAGAGATCTAAGAGGGACAAAAAGTCCTCCTGCTCTCAGTTGGACAATGGCCTAGATTGTATTTATGTGACCCTCGAGATTACAGGACATGTGGCATCCTTACGTTATTTGCTCATAAAGTTTGAAGTACTGCATGGTCTTTATCATGCTCTCTCTTGTGTTTTTGCATGAATCTCCATTCTGAAAATGAGGTTCTTCATCTGTGCCAGAGAATTATTTTTCCCAACTCTTGGCTGACCACACAAGCGAAGACCAACTAACTGTGATCGTTGTTCAATTGTGGATGAAGAATCAACAACAGTATCAAGGTAGATCATGCCTCACTGAAAAGGTTACTTCTTGATTTACTATTACATTGATGCCTTTTTTTATTGCTTTGTAGGCTGATGGAAATAGAATGAATCAAGAATTTCTGGAATGCATCTAATCTTCCTTTGTCACAATTAACAAGCTGCTTATATACTACAGGTAACCCGTTAAGATCTGAACCTTTTGAGTTTGCATTTCTGTCTGATGTGCATAACCTCATGAGATTGATGAACATCTAGCTTCTGTTTCTATTACTTTAAAAAACCTTCATCACGTACTTAGATTTTAAAGAAACCAGTAAATTGAAGTTAGACCTGTCCTAAAAACACACAAACATGAACCAGCTTTTGTGGGTACTTAGATTTCGCAGAAGCCATTGGTATATACTCTCTGCTGTATATGAAAAGAAAATACAATCCTGTCTAGCTTTTGTGGGTAGCGGGGGAGTCAGATGAGTAAGGAAGAAAATCACAGAATTTCCAGTTTCCGACTTAAACTACAAACTGGAAACCACCAGCAGCTGTGGGAAACCGGGCAATTTTCAGTTGCAGGTATCAGCCACCGGATCTCCTCATCTCTTTTCTTTTACATTATTCCTCATTCTCCGTCTTTGTTCATTAGTTTGCCTACTTTTTCTCTCTATAGACTCCATGGCTGCATACTTGCAACATAAAGAGTTGCAGAGAGAGGTCTAACTAGGGCATCAAGAAAACAATTCGGGGGTAGTTTTCTGATATTCGGCCCAATTTCTTAGCATGCCCATGAATGTTGGCCCAAGTGAATTTCAGCACAAAAAGGGTTTGCAATAAAAACATGGAATGATAAATTTAATGAAGATAATTAGATTAGAAAACATAAAAAAATAATAATATAAACTATGACTTATGAACACATAATCTCATGAGATTGATGAACATCTAACCTTTGGATACATTTTTATAACTTGTCCCTTATTATAACTTGTCCCTTATTATAGCTGAGTAGTCACCACATCATTAATAAATTGGATAATTTAATAAAAACATTCCCATAAAGAAAGTTATGAAAAAAATTCGAGAATAAAAATCCGGGCATTTTTATACAATTTTTTCACAAAACTATAAGTGGATATTTTTCGAGCATAATACAAACTATCACCCGGAAACCGAAAACAATCCAAACTTTTAAAATAATTAATTCTTATAGAAGTATTGTCTACTAAAATTCCCAGGAAAAAACTGGATTTTTTCATAGTTTTACTCGGAAAATAAAATTCCAAAAAATACAGGCATAAAAATTTCCAAAAAAGATGTTGGGTAAAAATCCGGAATTTTATTCTGGATTTTGCAATACTTTTTGGAATTTTTTCAAAACTAGAAAATTTATTGTTGACGTGGCAATTGGTCAATTATAATAAGTGACAAGTCATCAAAAAACATTGATTTGTTAGTAATTTATTCATGACATGCAAACATATCAAAATTGGTTTATTGGAGGATACTTATATACAAGTTAGTAAAGTTTTAAGTTGGGACTATTTTTTTTCACAATTGATAGTTTGTATTATTTTTTGTTATTTTTCTGATAGATTAAGGGTTAATTGCTCAAAATATACTAACCTTTGGATACATTTTCTCAACATAATTACACTATTTATTAGATACATTTTTTATAGGATATAAATAAGATAATATTTTTTGGAAGGATATTAATAAGATACATCTGTGTAAGGATGTGTCATGTGTGCTAGATACATGTAATTCACATTTATGAAGAAGATCCACATGTTATAATGTACTACATATACAATAATGTACAAAAGGATATTCCCAATACATATATATTTGTGTACCTCTTCCTTTATCCTTTTCTTCATTGCTACTTGTTCAATTCTACTCCACATATTTCTCATCAAATTTGTGGCCCATAGCAATTAGCTTTCTCCTCTTCCCTCTCTAACAAAGACAGACAAGAACAATACTCTGCAACAATTACATAGAAAAAAACCTTCAGTAATGGCATCTTCTACTTTTTCTCTTATCCTCATCTTCTCCTTCATCTGCACAGCTTATGCTGAACTCCCAGCATCATGTAAGAGCATAGAATGTCCAACATACAATCTCATTCAGCAAGCCAATGGCTTCGAAATCCGCAATTACAACTCAACTGTTTGGATGTCTACTTCCACCATTCAAGACATCTCCTTCCACAATGCCACCAAATCGGGTTTTCTCCAGTTAATGATCAATCAACTGTCTGGATGTTTACCTTGTTCATGAAAATTTTTGGAATCATTCCTTGTGGTTTGAAGTAATTGGAGTAGAGTTTGATTACTTTTGATATACATATGGGACTAAATTCGTTTCCATTCTGTTTTCGGAGTTGAAACCAAACGGCCCCGAATATAATCTTTTATTAACTCATAATGCAATATAACAGTACTGTATGATTGTATATGTTTCAGGTTGTTCAATTACATCAGTGGAAAGAATGATGCAAAGAAGAAGATAGAAATGACAGCTCCTGTTCTTACAGAAATCCTCCCAAGTGATGGACCCTTTTGCGAATCCTCGTTTGTCGTGAGCTTCTTCGTGCCCAAGGTGAACCAGCCGGACCCACCGTCGGCTCAAGGACTCCATGCTCAGAAATGGGCAACGACGTTTGTGGCGGTTAGACAGTTTGGAGGATTTGCTGATGATTATAATATTGGTAAGGAAGCTGCAGCCTTGAAGGCGAGCTTGGCTGGGACTAAATGGTATGAACTCGTTGAGGGAAGTAGGCGAACAACAAAGTCGTCTTATCTTGTTGCTCAGTACAATGCCCCTTTCGAGTTTGAGGATCGAGTTAACGAGATTTGGCTCACCTTTGATGACTCTGCTTTTGCAATGTGAATGATCTTTGTAAGAAAATAAATGGGTGCTGGTTTTTTCTGAGTTTTGGGTAATTCAGCTGTATATGTTCAATGTTTATCTTTGTGGTTTATTCGGGGCATGAACTTGATGATCCTGGTTCGACTTTTTATTATGGAAATCGTATTTGATCTCGAGAAAGGCGAAGAAATTAGGAGATTCTCATGGTCATAAAAAATGTGTTAATTTTCAGCTTGTTTACTTAATGAACGAGTCTAAGTCAATATTTTGCGGATTACGCTTTAGCTGAGCTACAACACAATACAAGACCGATTGTAGTCATATTTCGGTTGTTACTCATTACAAACAAGTCGAGCTTAGATTGAACCCGAGCGTAAATGTGTGTATATTTGATTTGTTTAACTAATTCAACTGATTTAGATTTTCTTTGTCGCAGAATACTAATCAATCGATGATCAATGTAATCCTTCTAGTGTTTGGATTCAAAACAATACATATTGAGCTGTTATAATCTTGAGTATGGTGTTCAGAATCAATCAATCCAAAATTTAATGGAGTTAAAAAATGTGTTCATATTCAGCTTGTTTAGTTGAATGAACGAGTCTGAGCCAATCTTTTGCAAGTTAAAAGCTCGAGCTGAGCTACAACACAATACAAGACCGATTGTAGTCATATTTAGGGTTGTTACTCATTAGAAACAAGTCGAGCTTAGATTGAACCCCGAGCTTAAATGTGTATATTTGATTTGTTTAAAAAGGGAATGAATTCTTTTTCGAGATGAGACCAGATTGAAATCAAAAGGATCATGTACGACTATGGCCGCCGTAAGTTTATTAAGGCCTTCACATAATTCGTTTCGGCAATCTTGCAATTCACTCATCTCTACCCTTAATTGGGCCAAAAGGCCCAAGCCCAATCTCCTATGGGCCCAAACTTCAAATTATGTTTTTTTTACCTAAACCATACTTTTATTTTATGTATATAAATAAAAACACATTTGTATCACGTGTATATTTGTTCTCGTCCTTATCAATTCAATAAATCGCGAAATGATTAGATCTTATTTTTGACTCATCCAATTCGTGATGAATATCGTTTCACGTTCGAATCGGGTAATTTGTGTTCTATTTAAAAGTCTCTTAATAACAATTTATCTATGGATGCATGTTGTACAAAAGATTAGGGGCAATATGAGACAAACTAGTCGGACTCGACTTGCGTTCGTCTCGTCAAAAGCTCAGATCGAGCTCGCTCATTTTCAAAATTAGCTGAATATGAACACATTTTAAAGCTTTTACAAATTTTAGGCTTGACCCGTTTATAAACGAGTCGAACTTGAACATGTTAATACTCAACTCGTTTGACTCGTATTACACCCCAGTAAGGATTCGAGTTGGATCTATGGGACAACATTTGAGTACTAGGACTTACCTAAGTTGAATTTCATAAGATCACATAGATTGATTGTACAAGAGTGACAAGATTTGATAGAGTAATCACTCACTCATTCGTACGGCCGTGATTAATTTATAAAAAGGATATACCTATCAATAATGAATGAATGAATGAGATATCGATAGAATGACATACAAATATCAAGAAAAGGATAAATTATTTAGAAAGTGGAAATGGGTCGTGCATGGGTCTTATCGCACATTACCAAGTCGGCAATCAAGAATGTGTCCCCCAAAGAACCAATTTGAAACATTGCATTAAATGTTTGCAAGGAAAACATCCAAATGCATTATCCTCTTCTTTGGAATTTAACTCATGGTCAATGCTGCAGGATTTACCATATTGGATGAGCTATTATTGCCTTGTTTCCAAGTGTTTGTGGATAGGTTGCATCATGTACTCATAGTGTTGTTATATGAGTCGAATGAGTCGAGATATAAATGCTCAATATCAAACTGAATCAAAATTCTAAATGAGTATCATGTCAAAGTTTGATACAGACGGATCGAGTAGAGCATGATCGTGAACATATGAACGCACATGCGCATTATCTAAAATTAATTGGCAATAGGAGTGGTAGTTCACCGACGTTATATACTAGGTTCGGTATGTCCTCAGCTTTTAATGTGGGAGTATATTATCTCCAACACTTCAAAATGTGTTTATATTCGACTCGTTTAAAAAGTAAATGACTCGATCTATGATATGCTCAAACCGACTTGTTTACTAACAAGTTGAACTGAACCGAGCCTAAATTATAAGCGAGCTATAAAAAGTATCTACATTCGGCTTGTTTATATAGTAAAGAAACTGATCCATGATATGTTCAAATTTGACTCGTTCACAAACAAGTTGAACCCGACTACCTAAGCTAAAACCTTAATTTTAAATGGGTTTTCAAAATGTCTTTGTATTCGGCTCGTTTATAAAAAAAATAAGTACGATTTGTTTATAAACAAGTTGAGTTGAGCCGAACATTTGTAAGACCTGAGATCTATGGGATGGTGCACCCATGGTTGAGATTGCTCCCTCACGAGCACGCTTAACTCCAGACTTCTTTATCATCCAGACTTCTTTGAAAAAGAAAAATTCTTGTTAACCTGGTTAGCAACACATCTTTATAAGTTAATCGTGAATTCTCGTTCAAATGATGCGGGATGAAAGTTTTACGGGATGTTACAACCTTAACTTCAAAATGAGTTTTAAATTTGTTCATATTCATCTCGTTTAGGTAACGACTCTTGAACAATAACAAATGAATATATATTTAACAAATAAAGCTAAATTATATCAAGACTCTCACTAGCCTAATCATGCAAGGAGATAGAGTGCATAATTGAGCAATCTTGAAATAGAAATTTTATTCAATAGGAACTCTTACGTATGATATAGTCCTTACCATAACAATATAACATCTTATAGTTATAACTTTATAACAATTAGATAATATATTGATGATCAATCCATTATGAATACGTCATTCATTCTAGTCTTATCCTACCAATGAAGAGCATGCCGTGATTTTTAGATAATTGTTCCCACCAAAAAAGAAAGTGAAAAAATATTATTCAAAAGAAAAAAAGAAAAAGTTATGGAGATAATTGGGTCAAGAAATGGCTTAGTTAGTGCATAGGTAACATTATTAATGTGTACAATTATTGGTTCCATTTACCTTAAATGATGTATCACTATTACTTTGCATTGGTAGATCTAACTCGTCCACACGATAATTCATTCAACTTTTATCTCTATATTTTTGCTTTAAGCTATTCATTTGTAGACATTTCGAGACCTAATATATAAGGTCGGTTAACTATTTCTTCTATTGTCAGTAGTTTCCCGATGAACATCATCGGTATTATTAGGGTTGAGCAATATCAGTTCAGTTCACCTGAACCGAACCGAACTGAGGAATTTCGGTCCAGACTGAACCTAAACCGACAATTTAGGTTCGGTCTTCGGTTCGTGTTTTTTATAATTTCGGTTCGGTTCGGTCCAAAACCGATAAAAAACCGAAAACCGAATTTCATTTAATAAAAAAATATTATAGAATTGTTATTTTTAGTTGTGGCAATTTTAATTAGTAGTTGGTGCTTAAATGAGATTGTTATTTTATCTAGGTTTCAACTCCTTATACTAAAATTATTATAGAATTAAAAATTTTATTTTATTGTAATATTATTGAGATTTTTTTTAGTTTATAATTTTATGTTCATTTAGGTCCAAAACCGAACCGAAACCGACATAATCGGTTCGGTTTTAGGTTCGCATATTTTAAGTTTTTGGTTTTCGGTCCAAACCGAAACCGAACCTACTTTTATAGGTTTGGTTTTCGGTCCAAGGTTTTTGAAAAATTGGTTTTCGGTTCGGTTCGGTTTTTAGCGGTTCGGTTCGGTTTTGGACCTATGATCAGCCCTAGGTATTATTGTGTTTGCGTCTAACGCGCATGTGCGCTCGTATGCACATGACCCCATTCTACGATCCGTCTATACCGGACTTTGACACGGTATCAAAGTGATTGTCCTCTATTCGGCTCATGATCTTAACTTGTGTACAAATGTCAACTCGGTCTATACCCTAGTTTCACAAAAAAATTTGATAATTAAAGTGTCAGATTTTGAAAGAGAATCAAGGTAATGAGTAGAGGAAAACTTCTCGATAAGAAACTAAACCTGACACATATATTTGGTTCTAATAAAAAAGTAAAATAAATAAAAAACCTGTAGTATATTTTATAATAAAATATTACTAATTGATGAAGAACTTTGCAGCAAATACTGAGATCTTGATGCATAAAAAGAAGTACATTATTTTAAAATAAAATTCTAAAATGAATATCTTGTTTTATACGTTAAAAAAAATAATTTATAGCATTGTGTAGGTTTATTTTTATCATCTTATAGATGTCCATTTTATATGTATTTTATTTATTTTATAAAAATATCTATAATAAAATAATATTAAAAATAATTCGAATAAATAAACTATATGAAATCCCTGATAAAATGAGTGAGTTTTATGAGATATTTCAATGAAATAACAATTTTTTTTTTACCAAATTAGCTAAATAAGCATTTTTTAGATTTCTTTCTCGTAACTAGGTTCGTGTATAAATATGTTTAATAAATGTACCCCTAATCAAATTTCTACCTTCCAACTTCAATTTAATAAAAGTGATAAAGATTCAAAAAACAAACCTAATGAAAATTAAAAATGATCTATTTGATCAAATTCTTTGTTATTCTTTTAAGATGCTCCGATAACCGGAAAAAAAAACATATTTAAGGGCAGGCCGGCTAGCCTAAGCATATGTAATAGGGTCCGATAGAGACATAAGAGAGGTGGGGGTCATAGCCAAATTGACACGTGCAAGGCTTGCAATAACATAGAGGTCGTCCCTAATAGAAGCTCAAATCATGTTTGAATTAGAGGTCTCTTTCAATCCATCAATTAGATGTATAAATTGTTAATCATTCTAAGTAAGAAATCCATGCATGTTAGATACCATGTACCTTACCCAACTTATAGTCATTTGTGGTCCTCCATTACTTACAATTCAATTAGTGTTTAACTAGGTGGACCAATCATTTGAGTGTTTAAATTCCGGCTTCGACTTTGGAATCGAACCGGATCGGAAAACTCTTGTTACATCAAACTTGGATTTGAAGATCAATACTCAGTTGGTCTAGTGAGATGTGGTGTTAGACTCCTTAAGTGGTTAGTTTGGAGATTCGAGTTCGAAACTGATATTGAGAGGGTATCTCTCAGTAATGGGCCGCGAATTATTCCGGTCCAACAAGTTTTGAAAGCCTTGATCAAATCCGGTTCGTTATGAACTTTTCGGGTTTGGTCTAGTCTTGAACGACTTTCACACAATAAGTTTAGCTTTCTTTCTCTTTCTCTTAGGGATAACGAGATGGTAAGAACTTGAAATTAACATGAGAGGAGCAAGAGTGGTGATTATAGGGTTGAGTTTATTTGGGTTTGTAGAACTCTTTCTAAGAAATGTCATTTTGTCGACTCGTTTCTATGTGGTTGTTAATATTTTTTAAACGAGAGTTTTAAATGTTTGTTCAAAAATTTTCTAGAAATCAACAATGAGTCGTCGAAGCTCAACATTATAGTGTTCCTAATTATGTGGGATCAAGGTTTTGGGTTTCGGTTTATTCAGCTCCATGTTTCATATTCTAACTCATGTTCAAGTTTGATAAAGTAAGATTTTTTTCTCCGTCCGGACGACCCACTCATCTTCTCGACATCCATAAGATTCCATTTCATTGTACCTACGTGGACATGGC
Organism: Fagopyrum homotropicum; assembly: GCA_033239125.1. Lineage (NCBI taxonomy): Eukaryota > Viridiplantae > Streptophyta > Magnoliopsida > Caryophyllales > Polygonaceae > Fagopyrum > Fagopyrum homotropicum. The sequence goes on along the minus strand of BSWB01000002.1, from coordinate 162,681,044 downwards.
TTGTTCAATAAATCATAAATTTTATTTATAAAAAAAAGTGAGGCAAAACCCTTAAAAAATATTTTTTTTTAAAAAAAATAAATAAAATGAAGGGAAATAAGTGGTGAAAATGGGCAATCTAAAATAATAGACATGCAAGCATGAGAGTATACATCTGTGTCATAAATGAAAGAATGTATGATCACTTTCATACACTATGGCCTACAAAGGTGGTAGTTAGGGTTTATATATATGTTTTTATATACAAAGCCAAAGGGGTTAGTTGACCTAAAAAGAAGCATAGAGAAGAAGTAACTTAAGGGAAGAGAAAATGGTATGGAGGAATGAAGGTTTGGTCACATCATATATATCTATATATATGGAAGGGTTGGTTCTCATGTAAACAACTCTTACCATGTAAAATGAGAATGAATTGTATCATGTTTACATAGATGATTGAGATTATGCGAGATTAAAGAAGAAAAAGTGTGATTAGTGGAAGAAATATTCGGCGGTATAGTATATATTTAGTAATTTGTTAACGTGTTTACATGATAAGAGCTGTTTATATATGACTCAATATATATATATATATATATAGAAAGTGAATTGTTAATTTATCTTATATATTTGAGAAAATGCACGTAAACCTATAAATATTTTGGATTTTAATATAAAATCAATTGGTAATATGAAGGGTATCTCTAAGACTTATATGTTATGTTCAAACTGTATCGTATTGTCGACGTGGGACATTCTACGCATCTCAACAAGAACTTAGGGTCAAAGTGACTATGACTAACATTTGTCATATATATATATATATATATATATATATATATATATATATATATATATATATATATATATATATATATATATATATATGTATATGTATGAGAACACCCCTAACGTGTATACATGAGAATAGATTCGTAATTATTATTAGTTTTTTTAAGAATGTGTCATATCTTCATAGTTATTGTTGGTTGAGTGGATTATTCGTAGTTATTGTGGTTATTCCTAATTATTATTAATTATAATATCTACACTAAATCTCGACTTTTAATACTCACCATTCGACGGTCTAAAATTGTTCTCATGTATACACGTTAGGGGTGTTCTCCTGGAACCACACCCTGTATATATATATATATATATATATATTTTGGAGCCCATTCCACCTTGTATCTTGGCTGGTTATTAGCTGGTTTTGCCTGTAAATTATTGGCATACAGCACAAGGGTACGTACGTAGGACTTGTTCCTTCTGGTATCCTCAACTTCTCGTGACGTCGACTATCATTTTCTATCTAATATATACCATATACATCACTTTAGAACCCCATAAAATATTAAAAATTAAAGGAATATAAAGATATTGCAATTATTAAGATGTATTATAATTCATTTTATTAGTATTTAATGATGATACAATATTACATTAACATGTAAAAATGTTAATATGTGTTGAATATGAATTTTGAACTTAAACGAATCACACATTTCACAAAATATCATGAGGCTGAGAACTCACACGTCTTTTCGACATTACGGAAATTTCGTTATTTGAGTCATAAACTATCAATACGACCATTATATATATATATATATATATATATATATATATATATATATATATATATATATATATATCCTATGAGAACAAGCTTATCGTGTAATCATAAGAACAGATTCGTAAATGCGTATTTAAAAATTTTGTTATTTTCGTTATATTTATGAGATTGTTGTGATAGAAAATTACGAAAATTGTTTCGTTTATTGAGAATTTCTACACATTCTTTATCATAACTTTAGAAGATATTTATATCCGTAAAACCCGAAAATCAACATCTTACTTATTATTAAGAAACAATGTAGATTGATGGTATTGTGGTGTAGATTAGAAGAGTATTAAATGAGTAGGGCATCCAAGGAAGTTGGATGGGGATACCCTAATGATAGGAAATTAATGGAGGACAATAGGGCCCTTGACATTGATGTGCCTTTCATTCTAGAGGGTAGGTTGAGCTTTCAATATGTTTAGACTTTTAAGATGTTTCATTATATTAATCAACTAAGTTTTAATCTAATTTATATACGTAATTGTTAGAGATAATAAGGTCCCACGTCGAAAAATGGGGACACTCTGAGCCTAGTATGTAAGGTCGGTGAGCTCCTCCTCCTATTGTCAATTGGTTTTAGCATGGAACCTCGCCGGGTTTATGTGTTGACCTTGGGCCTAATGCGCATGTGCGCTCGTATACACACGACCCTCGCTTTACCGGTCCGTCTATATCGGACATTAAAATGGTATCAGAGCGGTTAGCCTCAATTCGGCTCGCGATCTATATCCTCTAGTTGCACTTGCGGGGGGTGTTAGAGATAATATGGTCCCACATCGAAAGATAGAACATTCCGAGCCTAGTATATAAGGTTGGTGGGCTACTCCTATTGTCAATTTATAGGATGGAACCTCGCTGGATTATGTGCTGGGTTTGAGCCTAATGCACATGTGCGCTCGTATGCACACGACCTTCGTTTTACCTGTCCGTCTATATAGGACATTAACAGTAATAAAGCTTCACTATCAAAGATAATGCGGGTATCTATACCGAATATTATTCTTAAAATTCAACGATAGTTAAAATAATATAAGTATACCCGTCAATTTATATTCGAATATAATAAAGTGGGTATGTTTTGCTTAGATTTGATCCTATAGTTTTGTTTATTAAATATTAATTTGTAACAAAGATTCTATTTTGCACTAGAATATGACTATATGAGTAATGACTATGAAATCAATATCGTAAACTATTTACCTTAAAAAACCTCTAATAGTCCTTCTATATAAACAAAACAACGGTTCAGATTCCTCGTGGTAGGTTATATGTATCTCCGTACAGTTATACGAACGAACAAAAAACAACGAAACCGAATCTGAACCCGAACACCAACCATTAGTAAAATTGCACGGTCGTCATCTTTGACCGGATTAGAGGTTTCTACCTTCTATCGGAAAAAACTAATAATAACTACGAATTGTTATCATGAAAAAATTTACTTCTATTATGACTACAAGTTATATATATATATATATATATATATATATATATATATATATATATATATAGATCCTGACTCATATGTAAACAGTTCTTATCATGTGAACATGTAAACACCGAATATATGTGACTATACTGCTGAATATATGTGACTATACCGCCGAATATATAGATTAAGTCCGGCGAATATTTCTTCCATTAATAACACGATTTTTCCCCCTTTAATATCGCTTAATCTCAGCCATCTATTTAACGATCTAACGGATAGAGATTGTTCTCATTTTACGTGGTAAGAGCTGTTTAAATGATAGTCAAACTATATATATATATATATATATAACTTGTAGTCATAATATTAGTCACTAACCGGAAAAAATCAAATCTTTTCTACTAATAACTACGAACTGCTATCATATCGTTTAATGCATTATTTGTAATTATTGTTCGTAGTTATTAACCGGAAAAAATCAAATCTTTTCTACTTAAATCAAATTTACGTCTATTATGACTACAAGTTATATATATATATATATATATATATATATATATATGAGAATTAAATTAGTTTTGTATGAAAATGGAGGAGTAGGTGATGAAATATCGAATATTTTTGATGGAGTACGTTATAAAATATGAAAATATCTATTTTTTTATATATATAATAAAAAAGGAATAATTGAAGTATGGCATGCGAATATATATTAGGAAAACCGGATATCCAATAATGAAAAGTAAGGTACGTGGTGCATGTCACACTGCAATAACTTAAAATAGTCACCTTTATAAAGTGTTCAAGTAGCAAACCAGGTCGCAATATATGCTAACATGTTCCAAATCTCTTAGATTCTTCATAGATAAGGTTGCATACGTACACAATAATTTTATTATTATTTTACTACCAATAAATTCATTTCATTTACAGAATTAAGACGTGTTTGGTAGAAGATGGAAATCATTTTAAAAATTAATGTAGATGAGATTTAAAAGGGGTTAAATTTTATATGAGATTTATTAGTATTTGATATAAAATAATCTACATCAATTTGTTTGGTTGAATATCTTTTAATAGGTTTAATTGATATTAATTTATAAATTTATCCTTATTTTAATCTTAAATAGGGGCATAGGTGGAATCATAATTGATGGTTGGAAATTAATCTCCTTTAACCTTGGTAATATAATATTATTTTTTAGTCATTTTTAATCTCAATTACCCCCTTCTATAATTTATTCCATAATCTCCATCTCCATCCAAACACTTGCACAAATTTAATCTCCTAAATTTAATCTAAATGAACCAAACACACCTTAATGAGTTTAATTGATACAAATTTATTCTTATTTTAACCTTAAATATGGGACATGAGTGGAATCCTAATTAATGGTTGGAGATTAATCTCCTTTAATCTCCAACCAAACACACCCTTAATGGGTTTAATTGATACAAATTTACAAATTTATCCTTATTTTAACCTTAAATAGGGGATATGAGTGAAATCCTAATTAATGGTCGGAGATTAATCTCTTTTAACCTTGATAATATGAGGTTATTCTGTTACCATTTTTAATCCCAATTAACCCCTTCTATTATTTTTTCTATAATCTCCATTTTCATCCAAACACATGCACAAATTTAATCTACTAACTTTTAATCTAAATAAACATCCTTTAATCTCCAACCAAACACCGCCCTTAGATTCATCCATTAAGAGCTCATTTGTCATTATTTTTACATTAAAGTATTGATTTTTTTTTTTTAAATATTGAATTTAGTCATATTTCTATTTTCACGTCCATTTATTTTCCATCGTAATAGTTGCCATTTTACGTAAAGATCGAAAATTTATACAATTTGATGAGTAATAAATACTCAATATAAATTTATTAAGTGGGGACTTTAGGATGTTGGGTTAGGTATTGCAAGTTGGAAATGAAGCCATCCGAAATTAAATAATATGATAAGATAATAAATTGTAAAAATAAAAAAAAAGAAATAAATAAAGTGCGAATGAGAAGAAGACACGTAGGCGTTGAGGGAAGGAGGACACGAGTCGGCGTCAGGAGAAAGGGTGGCATGACTAGAGGATTGACACGTGGACTCCTAAATTTCTCTCTCCGTCAGACGTGGCAGGCGCCAGTCTGACATCAGCTTTTCGAGGTTGTTTTTATTTTTATTTTTTAAATAAAAGTGTTGTGTTGTTGGCAGTAGAGACACTGCCTTTTTAACCCCACTCTGCAGACTGGCCTCTATGATAATCAATTATTTCTTTAATTCTGCCAAAAATAATTATTATTGCAAATAAAAATGTGAAAATATTTATTTTTGAATTTCATTTTGGTGAATGTCACATGATTCATATTTCCTAGAAAAGATGGGGAAAAAAAAAATCTTACATTTTTTTTAATTTGTTGTGAAATTTGATAATTATTTTAATAAAATAAAAGTATCTAAGAAATAAAGCTTAAGGATTTTAAATAAGTTACATGTCCAAAGACAATTATAATTTATATATTACACTATTTTGCTAAATTCTGTTAATAATTTAAATTATTAGATAGAATAAATTATGGTGAGTATAAAATCAAAATGGATGAATTATAAATATTCTTAAAAATTCAAAATTTAAATAAAAATATTTAAAAACGATACCTTAAATAAAACATTAATAAAATTCTAAAAAGGGGTAACTATTTGTAACTTTTATATGGTTGTATATGTTTAATTTTTAATATTTTTATTAAAATTTGACATATAATTAGTTTAACAAATAGATATTAAAAACCCATATACAGTAAAAACTTTAAATTAAAAATATATTACGTAAACATACCTCAAATATATATATATATATATATATATATAGAGGAAAGAGATTTCAAATATTGTAATTATGTTAGACCCTCCGCAATGGAGGGTTGAGGGCTACTAACCCTATGCCATGTCATCGAAAAAAATTCATAAACAAAGTACACATATGAATTAGTTTTATTTTCATTCTTTTATATTTTCGGAATCACAACCAAATGGGATAAGTGTATCAAAATCGTTTGACAGTTATCCGAATGATTCGAATTACCGACTTTGTTACTTTTTCACCTCTCTCCAGTCTCGAAGACATAAATTGAAAATTTTAAATAAATAAATTAAAATTAAATTAAAAGATGAGAAAAGGAAAATGAAAAAAAGAAGATGGGACCCACAGCAGCCACCACCGAAACACAAAGATAGGCTGACCGGTCAGCACTGTGTCTGACAACTGACATCCTCTCTTTCCACCTATCCTTCACGCCACCATATCTCACTTGCAAAAATTTACTCTCTTTCTTTTTTTTTTTAAATAAAAAAATGTTCGATGTAATCGATGACAAATCGTCTAATGAATCGAAACCCCGATTATAATCGGACTAACCGCATGAGTCAAGAGGGAACTAGAACATACAAAAGGGAGAGGAAAAAACACACATTAAAAGAGAATTTGAAACGAGTCGATCAAGCAATGAGCGTCAAAGGAGCAAAGCGAGAAAAAAACGACAAGAAAAAAAAAAATCTATAGAGAACTTTTTTCTTCTCCAAGTTCCACTCTAATATATAGAGAGAGAAATTACACTATAATACTAAAACAAATATAATAATGTTTAATATTACCTCACCTTAAACTATCTCGAATTTTGGTTGTAGCCAATTAGCGACCACTTGTGATCCCGTTCGGACCACATATGGTCTAATGATGGCCAAAACACTAGTGAAGTTACAATTTTGCTCGACCTATGTCACTAGTGGCCCATATGCATGTTACAACAACTTATTTGATAAATTAGCTTTTTTATGAGATTTTTCATAAGTTTTTTTGTCCAATTTTGAAAAGCTTCAAATCATAGCTTTTGATGTGGATTATCGTATTTTTTTACAATTTTATCCATTAAAGCTAGCTTTAACAATTTGTACATTTTTGTTCTTTTTGTTTTTTTTAGTAAATTTACCATACAAATCTATTCACAAATCTACTTTTACCAAACATCAATTAGCTTACCTGTTAGATTTTCGGATACAAAGCCCTTTGAAACTCTACCAACAAATCTACGCAAAAAGCTAAAACTACTCCAAAAACTTAAATTACTAAAAAAATCTCGCTTTGCCGAACAATGGTCTTAACTTCAACTCGAATCATATAATTGAATGGCATACTTTTATTACCCAAGAATAAAAATTTTCAATTGAACCTTAAATAAATTTGAACTAAGATTTTTGTCCAACTTTTTTTTTTACAATTTTGTTAGAGTTTGGTAACATTTTTTTAAAAATATTATACTTTTATGAAGGTTTTATTTTATTTTTTCTTAAAAAAAATTCTATAACTTTGAATTTTATTTACAAATTACCTCGTTTGTCATATTTCTTACATTATAAAACTATTTTTTACATTTATCTTTTTAAAAATCATTCTAAACATCTATAGCACTGATTAAATTCTTTATTAGATTTAGAACTTTTCAAACCATCAAAAAAATAAATATAACGAAAAAAAAACTTTCCTTAAAGACCTTTAGAACAATCGAACCAATAAATTTGAAGTAAAGATATCATCTTTAAATTACATCAAAGAATGCGACTTTGAGTGATTGAGCCTTTGTAAATTGTTGACCATAATGAAGGAAGTACGAATGAAAGTCTTTAGATTTCAACATCATGGTCAACGCGCATGCATCCTACAATTCCAATAGGTATCTAGATAGCGTACTAATCATTAATTGTCTTGTCAATAGTTAAAATAATTATTATTAAAAATATGATCTTACGTTTGAATCATTAGAGCATTAATTATCACCTTCTAATAATGGCATAAAGCTGTAAACTTTAGCACAACTTAAACAAATCCCATTACAAACTTATTTTTAAAATTTTTTTACAAATGTTTATAAAAAAATTATTATTTAAAATTTTAAAAATATTATTTTTTTAATATTTTTAATATTATTAAATTATTCTTTTAAAAAAATAAAACCCACGTCACACATTTAACCCATTTATTTGATGACATGTAATATTCCGGCTGCCACGTTATCGTCGGAGCTAGGGTTTTTGCCGGATAATATATGACATATTATTTTTGGTAAATATATTGATAGTAATTTTCAAAGTTCGTATTATTTTCGGTTCAATGTTAATAGTTGGTATTATTTTTGGTTAATTTATTAGATATTAAAAATATGATCTTACGTTTGAATGATTAGAGCATTAATTATCACCTTCTAATAATGGCATAAAGCTGTAAACTTTAGCACAACTTAAACAAAGGCAAATGGCATTTCAAGTGCATGTTAATCATGATTAGTTCTTAATTATATTTAGACTTACTAATCAAATCCCATTGTAAACTTATTTACATATATCTAATCTTATTGTTCTTCTTGTCTATTGTCATCCAAGTGTTATGCAAAGTTCGTACTTAGATATAACTTGAGGTAATTCATAACTCGTTTGAACGCATATGCGTGTTGGGTTCAACCATTGTACACACGTACGGTGAGATTTTATACGAAAATCAGTTGACAATAGGAGCAGTTAATCGAACTTATATACTAGAATACGAGTTTGTTTATTATTGATATGATCGAGACAATTTATCTCTACAAGCTCTGTCAAGTGCAACCGTTTGACACGGTTGACACTTGACAATATGGCTTAAGGCCGACTAGCCTAATAAGTCAAGACCCAAGAGATGTGAGATTCTGACGATTGGATATAAAGTGGAAGATTTCGTACACGTATGAGCACATGTGCGTTGGGCATGAGCGTAGTACATAAATTTGATGAGGTTACATTCTAAAATAAATTGACAATATGAGGAGGAGTTTACTTATACGAGATTGTAAGTTTGTTTATTATCGACGTGGAACAACTTATCTCTACCTTAACTTTTAATCTATTATAAGTAAACCCATATCAAAAGATAATCAAATCCTCCACTCCTCACTATAAGGTAGGTTAGGTTGTGTATCCAACCCATACTGGACCGAGACGGGTGGACCGTAAACTTTCAAAACTTTGGACCGAACAATGATGATCTAGTCCAATACGACCTGGTTTCGTTTCATACCATAAAGACCAGATCTAGTCCAATACGACCGTAAACTTTCATTTTAGGTTTACTTTGATTCCATACACATATATGAGCTAAAACTTGCTCAAATCCGTAAACTCGTAAAATCATGGACAATAGATCGTATCATATACGACCCGAGACCAAACCTGACCGTAAAATCCGATCCAAAACCATTTTACACCCTATCCTTAAGAGTCTTCATACCCTAACCAAACACATACCTTTACTTAGTAAGTTGATTAGCTACAAAACACTTTTGGGAGGTTACTAGTCGTGAGTGATTTTACAATGACTAATAATAGAAAATGATAATTAAGTTCAATATAAACACAAATTAGACCACGCAACTCTCAATATAATATTATTATCACAATAAGCATTGGTTATTCATGCACGCAAAGCTACACGAATAATTTCTATATATTCATATATTATTATCAAAGTTCAAACCATATATTATAACGTATGATATATTATATATGTGTGTGTAGATAGATGATTGAAGACTTGCTTAATATAATCCTTTGTAAGAATGAACAAGTAATCTATAACACGTATGTATATTTGTAATGGTTTCACACAAGTAAAGTCACGTCGTCTTGAGAGCAACGTGCATGTGCATGCAATTATAAATGTTATTTTATGCATGCTAAATGAAAGAATACGTACGTTAATGAAATTGATATCGATCTACCTTATTAAGGAAATTAGTTGAGGGTAGATTAGTCAGATTGTTATATGTGAAGTTTTATCGGATCAGATGTAACAACACATAAGTTTAGTGAGATTTCATCTTAAAATTGATTGTTGACTAGTTAAAGGTGTAAGAGACGATGCTTTCTGAGCACATACTCCTTTGAAACTATGTTAGCACAAAATTTTCGTATCACGTCATCCATCCTTCCATAGTTTTCCTTACTCTCGGCATTTCAGTCGAGTCAAAAGACTACTCGATCTACCTTTTAGTGAACATATGTACTCGGATCAATTACACTCGTAACCAAAAACCAGATCTATACCATTTACAATACTCAAGATTATTGGATTGCTCGCTCATACCATGGGAAAGACTATGTACGAATTTCTCGGTCCTAATACTTTTATTATATTTCTCGTCATAGATAATAAGTTCTCACATCAAAAAATAAGACATTTCGAGCTTATTACAGATTGATGGATTAAACTTCTATTGTCGATTGATTTTAGGATGAAACCTCACTGAACTAATCAATCCTACCATGTGAGCAAGTGTCAACTACGTATATATCCTAGTTGCAGTAGTAGATGAGTGTTGCAGATAATAAATGTCAACATCTAAAGTTGGAACATTCGGAGTCTAGTAGGTATGTGAGTTACTCTAATTATTGTCGATTGATTTTAGGATGAAACTCGACTGAGCTTATATGCTAGATTTGGATCTAACGTGCATATACACTCGTATGTACACAATTCCTACTCCAACATTCCGTATGTGTCAGACTTTAACAATAACGTTTATCTATATATGTTCAACCCAAAACAATAAAATCAACAAATATAAACATACAACAAGTATATATAAGTACGATATTTTTTTTGTATGGTGCTCAATTATTTCCTTATCTACAATGCCTTCTGAAATGCCAAAAAAAATAAATAAATAAAAATCGTGGGCCAAATAATAATGAAAATCATCATTTTAAAATTAGAATACTTTTACAAAATACTGTTTCATGGTTAATATATTATTGTAGTCTTGATTCAATAATGAAACATATATAATTGAATAGTCATAGCATAGAAATTTGGCATAAAATCCATGCCTACTTGGAGTTATTTTAACATTATTTTAATAATTGTAATTTATAAACTTCATGAGTGTCCTAGATAGATGTGGGACCCAAACCTAAACCGACGGTTTAGCCGGTTTATTAAAAAGAAAGGGGAAATTGGATCAAATCAGCGGTGAACCGCCGGTTTGGTTCACTAAACCGCCGGTTAACCACCAGTTTGATAAAAAAAAAAAATCCTAAACTCGTAACCTACGGTTTGACGGCAAATCTAAACCGCCGGTTTGGGTTGCGGTTTGGTTCAAACCGGTCCAACAAGACCCATGTCTATATGTACATAAGTGGCTTAATGGAGTGTAAAAACAAGATACATATTACTTATTAAATTAGAAAAACAATATTGATGATATATATCTGTTTAGAAATATATCTTACACCTTATAAATTGTTTTAAAGTCAACGGCTAAAAGATTATTTGAGAGAAAATATAGGCTATTTGAAAAGTATTTATTAAATTAGAAAAACCGTGCAAATTTACGCATAACTGACGTGAAATTTCATCCTAAAATCAATTGATTCAAATAGAATTCCACTTACCTCTTTTACACTCAGACAAATTGATCCAACATCTTAATCTCTTTAAGCCGAATTTCGTCATATAAGTTCATTGAAGTTCATATTTAAATTAATTTACAATAGAATGATAATGTCAAAGTTAGATATCATGTAAAATCAACCTACATAGAAGACTATGATAGTTTGTGATAAATGTTACTTCCTCCGATCGTAAATAAATGACTTCCTAGGATCTAAATTTTGATCAAATTTAAATGTCGTTTTATCTTTTCAAGGTTATTAATTAAGAGAAAGTTGTGAGAATAGTTTTTGAAAATTGTTTTAATAAATACTATCATAATAAAATATTCTCTCATTGGTCTAAAAGGGTGGTGAACATTTAATAAGTGATAAAGTTGAAAAACTTTATAAAATTAAGGTTGTTTAGGAGTTTCTTAATAATTGTGTCAATGGCTAAAAAAATCATTTATTTATGATCGGAGAAGTATCTTGATTAATGTATATAATATAACACATTCTCTTCCTATCATAAATGTACTTAAGATTAATATTTATTTGAACTTTTAACCTATATGCAAAATTAAAATTATTGCAATAATTTTTTTTAATCTCATAATCTAATCACACCTTTTCATATCACACGTATTTTAAAATATTTATATATAAATTTAACCTACATATAAAATTAGATATTGTAATAAATTTTATTGCAGTTTTTGTAATCTAGCAAAACACATCCCCACTTAGCAACTATTTATTTCAACCGGTTTATGATTAAAAATTTTATTAAAATTTTAATTATCAATTTAAAACCTTTGATTTTAAAGTATCAAATTATCTCTAAATAATTTATAACCATACAAAATTTTAGAAGTTGAATAGTTTGAGGTGAAAAGTAAGGTTTAATTAGTAGTTGATTTTTTGCTAGAAAAAACAACTAAGAAAATATATATGTTATGAATATATTAATAAAAAACTAATCCCTCTGACTATAATTAACTGTCATTTTAGCCTTTGACACACAATTTTTAAGAAAAGTATTAAATAACATAAATTTTGTAAAGTTTTTCTAAATCTTATCACTTATTTAATATTCAAACTTCTTTTAAACCAATAAAAAAGATTTAAAAACTAAAAGTAATCATTTACACCAATTTTCAAGAACATTTTTTATAATTATTGCTCATTTATTAGTCTAAAAAACTTAAAACGACAGATAATTGTGTTCAAAAGTATAATACTAAAACGTCATTTATTTATGATCGAAGAGAGTATTTGTTTGTTTATTTTTAAGACTGTCAATACTTATCACGAGTCTATACTCCTTTGTTCTAACTTAGAGAAAAAGATATTTGATAGGAGTGTGCATATGAGTGGTTATAAATAAGAGCATGAGTCTCATAATTGATGCAAAGAATACTTTATAGCTACCATTGATGTCTTTTCAACTATCAACACAACCTAGGAAGAATATAACTAGTTGGACATAGAAGTGGAAAACGTGCAACGACTATCTTTTACAATAATGAAAATATGTATTTTCTTTTTTTAGGTCGGAAAAGAGAGATTCGTATATGTCACTTTTTGGAGCGTACGTAAGTTGTATTATATCATATAGATAATAAATAAACTTGTAATTTGTTATATAAGTTTGGTGTGACTCTTCTTATTGTTTATTGACATTATGTTGAAATATTCACTGAACTTGTGTGTTGAGTTTGAGTTGAATACATAAATGGGTTTTTATACACATGACTATTGATTTGTAATTGGTTGGACTTTAGCAAGTATGGTACGTGTAACAACCGGTTTTTCCCTGTCACCGTGGTCGCGGCCAACCTCTTTTGTTGCGGGTGCGGCTGACCCCAGATTGCGTACGAATTGAACCATTTTATCTATATCATTTCTTAGAAAATCCGATATTCTACCTTCTGGACCGTCTTTACTCTATCTTCTAAACCTAATTTTTGACCTTCTTTTTCTTTTCTCAACCGTCGCTTTATATTCCCGTCTTCTCTTTCGATTTCTTCTTCTTGCTTACGTTCTTCTTCAACCCCGAGTCAAAGTACAACCTTTCCGTCCGAACTCTTGCAGAATATTTTAAGTTCTTCATCCCTTCGTTCCCCTTATGTTTCTGAATACCCTGTCGCTTGTTTCTTCTTTTCCTTCATCTTATTTTCTTCATTTTCCTCTTAGCATGAATCAAGATCGAGTCTTGATTATCGCTTGACCTTCGTTGGTTGTTGTGCATGTGTTTCCAAGCTCCTTTGGTTGAGTGTTGTCGTGTGAAGATTGAGGATGAAGTTTTGATCTTCTTGGCTTGCTTCCGTTGTTGAATTAAGATCCCGACGTCAATTAGTTATAATCAGAGGGAATACTATATAAATTATTGAACTTCAATAATGTGCCATCATTAAATCAGCAAAATATTTTATTTATTTATTTTATCGATTTTCCATATACTTTAGTGAGTTACTTGGTTCTCAAATCATAAAATTTATAATTTTGATAAAAAATCATAAACAATTCATGAAAAATCTAAAATTTTGGAGAATTTCTGAAAACTTATTCTAAAGTTTTCGGGAAAGTGAATTATTGTTTTTGTAGTTTCTTCATAACTTTCTTCTGGATTTTCTATTTTTTGGAATAAATTTGGAGAATTTCCGGAAAAACAGGCTTACTTAGCTGATTTAGCCAAAAAATTATCCCGTCCAAATTAGCGAAGTAAGCCTTTTTGATATTTCTCTCTAGTAACTAGGCTCATGGTGTAAATATGTTTATTTCTATTTTTTTAACGATATTTTCTTAGAAAAAACATATTTAATTTTTTTTAGATTTTTCATAAATACATTGCGTCAAAAATATCGTAATTGAGGGGATAACCTCTGTGTTATTAAGGCACTTCAAGGTTGTTGGAGTTATCCTTGGGAGATCGCGATGATTATTTCCGACTCCATTATGGACCTTTGTTTTTTTTGACGAAGTTCATATTAGACATGTCTTCGGAGAAGTAAATTGTGTTGCTGACAGATTAACCCATTTGAGAATTTCGACACCCAACGTCACCTTTTCTGATAATCCCACACTTTGTGTTTTCATTCATAAGGATGCTTTAGGATGGACTACTTCTAGGAGATAGTCCAACCTAACCGCTTTCTATCTTAAAAAAAAAAAAAAAGACATCGAAAAAAAGACCTTTTTAGTTTGTATTGATGATACGACTATTATATCAATATTAGTTTATTAAACGATAATTTATATATATGAATAATTTTTAAAGTATTAATTATATTTAATTTAACGACGGTGGTTTGTGTTAATTTTGATATTTTTTAGATTATTTTTTAATCATCTTATTTCTATTCAAAGTTTTAACTTCATAAAAAACACACATAATATAAAAATAATTATAACTCTTTCATTTTCCTATAAAGGAATATCTATTTCTTGATCTCCAACATTACATGTAAAATGTATAATAATAAAGCGAAACAATTATTTTTATTCTTTTCATGAATGATTGATAAAGTTTTTATGAAAACTATTTGACATCATTCTTCTTTTTATTCATTTCTCTATTTGACATCATTCTAGTACATAGATATTTCAATCTTCAATAATTTCCATGTAATTTTCTATATTCAATTCTAAAATATTCTAAAGTATTTTTCAAATGATTTTTATATGATCCAATTTTGTTCCTACTTTTAGACCTGTTTATATCCGGGTTCAGGCCGGGCTTTAAAAAATATTGAGTTCATTTAGCCGGACCCGGGCTAGTTTTAGGCAAATCAAATCGTTCAAGAATGAAAAAAAATATCTTATAAGTACCCTTCTTTTTTGTTGGTACAAATTTAACCGGTTGTGTGAGAAGTAACCGGTTGGTCTTTTAGCAATGTTGTACTATTAAATAGCCACATATCATAACACAAATACTTAGTCGAATGATATTACTACTGAGTTTGTCGATGTTCATCCACGTATCAATAGGTCAACGACCCACATATCAAATATTAATCTAATATAAATAAATATTATGCTTATTATGACGACATCTGAATAAATATTATATTTGATCTTTGTCAAAAGGCTAAGAAATATTTAATTTATTTAATCTTCTATTTTATACAAGTTGTTAAACTATCAAATAACCGATCATAACAAAATCCATAAAAATACAGGATTACTATTTACGCGGACATAAGGGCCACCAATGCGGACTTCGCGTGCACCCCAAGCCACGCACATGCAGAGTCGGCATGCGCGTGGCCTGGAGCGCATGCGGACTCCGCCTGCACCTCAGATTGGGGCACATCTGGACTCCGCATGTGCCCCAAACCGACATAAAAACGTTAAAAAGAAGAAGGAAGAAGTCATGACGCCCAAATATAAGGGGCATGGGGCGCATGCGCTGTCCGCATGCACATAAATGCCATCGCGCATGCGGGCTGCGCATGCGCCCCATCAGGACGCATGCACAACCTCCATTCGCTGTCCCGTTTGTGTTTTTTGGCTGCTCCGAATAAAATTACTCATGATCAGTCTAAAAAGTTATGGATAATAAATAATTATGAAAAATTTTAATATAAATTTATTATATTTTAATAAAAGTAAAAATTCAAATAAATGTTTGTTTTACTATGATTATATAAATACAAATTTAAATGGATGAGATATTATTTTTCACTTATTGTACGTTCGCCGGTCAGACGAGCTTATGCTTATCGCCTTATCCAAACCATATTGCTTTCCAAATCATATCTATTTATCCTTTCTTTTTTTCTTTAACATCATCATTCACATGAATTACTTGACAAATTTTGATAAACCAAGTGAAATGAAAATTCAATGGTTCGTATGAACTATTTGCAACAAGTATAATACATTTTAATGGATTTTTTCATTAAAATTAACACCATTAAAAGAGGTAACAACAATCAACAAAACCTAGTATTCACTAGATGGCGGTTAGACCGTCTGCCGATTTTTTCGGCCTTTCGACCCACTAGATGGCGCGCCGTCTAATGGTTTCGAACTGCTTTCCATTTTCAAAAAAAAAAAAAAAAAAAAAAACTAGTATTGACGTACAATCATCGATCCGGAAGCTTGCGAACAATCCGAACCTTGTAAAATTACTTGTTATAGATGTTGAGTGTTTAAATGTCTCACATCAATAATATGATAATAGTAAATCTAACATGAAAGAAATTGACCAATTAAAACCTTTTTATACCAGAAATTTGTATACCAGAAATTTATAACAAAAACTTATGTACCAAAATTTGTATACTAAAAATTCATACTAGTTCTATGCCAGAAATTTAATATCATAAATTTAAAAGATGATTAAGCTATTAAAGTAACTTTTTTTTTTCTAGAAAATAAACCACGCTCCAAACATTTAATATTTTTTTTAAAAAAAAGTTAAATTAGTAATTAAGGGAATTTGTAAAAAAGGTAACCGTGTTTGAGATTTCAAAATATCAAATATCCTACATTTTCACCATTCAAGCGGTAACCAAAATCAAAGGAAAAAAAAACACTCTTTGCAATCGGAAACTGTTTCTTCATCTCCATTCATCTCGAGGTCTCTTCTTGAACACTTTCTTCATCGCCAACATCCAACTTCAATCGAGTATTCAACGGTCGTCTTCAACAGGTATAATCGGTTACCAATTGCTTCAAATGATTATCGAAATTTCGAATCGTCTATCTTCAATCGTCATTTCCAGGAATGCTATCTTTGTCGATTGTACACAAGTTTTCGAAGAAGACGACTCTACCTTACACAAACATATTCGTTCAACACTTCTAGTTATTTACATATTACAACATACACAAGCAATACATAATGCACACACAATTTTCATTCTTTGTCAACACTTCCATTATGTACATATTTCAACATACACAAGTAATACATGATGCATACACAAATGTATATGTTCTAAACAAACACAAGCAATACATGACGTAAATACACAATTTTGATTATTCGTTCAACACTTCCAGTTATGTACATATTTCAATATACACTAACATGTCTATAAGATATTGAAAGTAATGTCGTACATATTTTGTAACAGTTTCGACATATTGAAGACACATTTAACATATGAAACATACCGGGTACACGAACTGAATCGTCTGAATGCAATTATGTTCCACAAATTTGTAATGACGTACATATTTTATAACAGAACGCCAAGGATGAACAACATTATGTTAGAAGACAAATATATGACGTTTAGACTGTATTTACTTACCCGTTTATGGAGATATTTACGTCTTTTGGAGATAAAGATAGAATGAATTTACCTACATTTGTTAATAGATAAATTTATATTCATTAATATATTATTTATTTATGTTAAATGACTAATTTTTTCTTTATCGTCTAGTTGAAGTAATAGTGTATATAAACTATTCAAACATCGAAAATCAGAAATAAATAATTCCCGAATAACTTATTCCGGCCCAATTTCAACTGAAATACGTATTCAACAACTTAAGATCTAATCACCCTACCAACTCGATCAAAAGATAGACAATACCTTCTAATATCGAATCCGCCCTTAACTTTAACTCGATAAATCTCGCGATATTCTTCACTCTCGACTTAAACACTATTCCGCGGCATCTTTTGACCATACAACATATGCTTCAATAGTATATTTGAATCAAGCTTGACATTCATTAGACTTATAACAACGACATAACACCCTCATAGCTACATTTCAATCATAGCCACAAAATGAAGTCAAATGCCTAAAATACAACACGTTCATACTCATTAGACCACGGATTATATAGAATATGAAACCCAAAGAGATACATAATCCAATCAAAGCATTGACATTTACAAAGGATTTTGATACTTTTTTAATATTGTCAAGTGGAATTTTTAAATATTTTATTTAAATTATAATTTTAAAGATTTTTTGAAAAATAAAATATTGAAAATCACATTTTTAAATACTTTTTAATATTAAATTCAGTTTTGAATATTTATAATTTTAACTTATATTATGTTGGGATTGTTTACAGTTATACTTTCGAGTTTCGTCAATCTTTATTGCAGTTAAATATTTAAATTTAATAAATTTTACAATAGTTATAAAAAAAAAAGAAGAAGAGAAGTTTCTTTAAATATGTATATTTTAGTTAAGTTTTTTTTAAAAAAATAATATTTATAAAAAGGGTATTTTGGTAAAAATATGGCATAATTAATCGATAAAAATTGGTTTAAAAAAATATATGTAATTTAATTTAATACAATATATTTTATAAGGTATTTTATTTTAAATAAGAAACAATTTTTTTTTATAAAACATGGCTTTTGCCGAAACAAAAATTTCTAAAATTTTACAAAGGTCTTTCTAACCTAAATTAATAGCATTTGTTTAGAAATCCAAAAAAATTCCACATTAAATAATCAATATATCCTTGTTATTTTAAATGTGTGTTTTTTAAAAAAAATCATGTATTTATATTTTAAAAGATTAATTTAGAAAAAAAAAATCTAAAATTTTCTATACAACTACATTTTTATTCAAATATAAAAATAGTTAAAAATAGAAACTAATAGCTTAAGAGAATCATTTTGAGTAGGGGTGAGCAAAAATATCCGATCCGACCAATCCGAAAATCCGATCCGAAAAAATCCGAAGATATCCGACAATTGGTGATCCGAATCCGATCCGATCCGGGCATATTTTTTGGATCATCGAATCGGATACGGATCGGGGTTTAGAGGAAAAAGATCGGATCGGATCTGATTTACCGACTAGTCTAAGAATAAATGTTCGGATCGGATCTTCGGATCGGATATCCGTTCGGATAAAACTGTCAGATATGCGGGTGTTCTGGAACGAATTCAAATCAGACTTTTTAAACTTTATCGGATCGAATCGGATATCCGGAGATGTCACCGTCCGGTACATTATAAAATCGATTTATAAATTCAAATTTGCAAGAAATGAAGTCCTCAAGCTACCAAGAATCTAATTGATTTGACTATTTCTTTTTCATGTATTTAATTCGTCGTGTCTATTTGGAAAAAAAAATTATTTAATCATAGAGAATGACAATGACATCCCTTTTCCATACAATTATTTTCTAATTTCAAAATATCATTAATAATAAATAAATTTATAATTACTGCCCCAAATTTAAAAAAAGAAAAAGAAAAAAAATGATTCACCCTCTTCCTTTCTCTATAAATAGACAGTCGATATGCATTGTTGAAAGCCACTTCCTCTTTCATCTCTTCATACACATCTTTACTATACTCATCAACTTCTAACCAAATTCATTTCTTCCCAAAGATCTGAAATTTCCTCATTTTTCTCAATCAAACTCATCCAGGACATGGTGGTTTCGCCCCAACAAGCCATTGAACAATTCACCATTGTTAAAGCAAGCAAACAGAGCTCCACAGACGAAATGGCATTCCTCCCTGTTATACCCGTAATCGATTTATCCAAACCCGATGCTAAGCATCAAATTGTTAAGGCTTGTGAAGAATTTGGATTCTTTAAGGTGATTAACCATGGAGTTTCCATGGATTTCATCACTAAGCTAGAATCTGAAGCTGTGAAATTCTTCTCTCTGCCTCTTTCTGAAAAGGAACGAGCTGGTTCTCCTTATCCTTTCGGGTTCGGATACGGAAACAAAAGGATTGGACTCAATGGCGATATCGGTTGGGTTGAGTATCTTCTCATGACTACTAACTCGATACCGGAAATCGGCGAAAACCTAGAGGATTTCAGGTGGGGAAATTGTTTCATTATTTGATTCATTGTTACTCTGTTTTTTGTTCTTGAGTGTTAATTTGGTTACTCTGTTTTTGCAGGACTGCTGTGAATCAGTATCTTTCTGCTGTGAAGAATATGGCTTGTGAAGTTCTTGAATTAATGGCGGATGGATTGAGGATTCAACCTGTGGATGTTTTCAGTAAGCTTTTGATGGATGAACAGAGTGATTCTATGTTTAGAGTCAATCATTACCCACCATGTCCAGAGCTTCAAGATTTGAAAGATCGAAACTTGGTAGGATTTGGTGAACATACTGACCCACAAATCATTTCTGTTCTGAGATCGAATAACACTTCCGGACTCGAAATCTCGTTACGAGACGGAAGTTGGGTTTCTGTTCCATCTGATCAAACCTCTTTCTTCTTCAATGTTGGTGACTCTTTACAGGTACTCAACTCTGTTTTTCTCTGTTTTCCTCTGTTTTCTGGGTTTTGAGGGAAACTAAGTGTTATAAATTCCCCTGTTTTGCTCTGTTTTTTGGGTGGTGAAAAAATTCTAAGTGTTTGGTGTATAATGCAGGTGATGACTAATGGGAGGTTCAGGAGTGTTAGACACAGAGTGGTAGCAAATAGTTACAAATCAAGAGTATCAATGATATACTTTGGAGGACCACCAATGAGTGAGAAGATTGCACCATTACCATCATTAATGGGAGTTGATCAAGCAAGCTTATACAAAGAGTTTACTTGGTATGAATACAAGGCTAACTCTCACAAGTCAAGATTGGCTGACAATAGGCTTGTTCCCTTTGAGAAGATTGCAGCTTCCTAATCGTTCCCGCCTATCGTTATCGACACGAAGATCTTAACCGGGGTTTTCGGAACCTCGTGTACTCGAAGAATAGTTTTTCGTTATCGATTTATCTCTATGATTTGTTCATATGATTCGGAAAAAAAAACAACGAAAATGTATTAAGATAGGTGTTTTCTAAGGATAGTTCTTCATGTTAATGTTTTAAATTATTGAAGTTTGCTATATAGGGTGTGAATTAATGAAAAAGGGATTTGTACCTTAATTATTATATGTTATAAATCAAATCATGTTGGAGCATATAATGAATATGAATATATGATCCTTGTCTAAGTACATTGATATTTTCATCAATAAAAATGTCAACATAAACATTAAAAGTTGTTTACAATTGATTCTCAATAATTGGCAAAAAGTTCAATAAGAGACCCATGAGAGAAATTGTACAATGTAGTTTCAACCAAAAGCGGATTCCTCTCCGAAAGCCCCACCGCGGTGGTGCCCGAAGATCGGGCACCACTTGTACGCGCCATTTACGCGTGTAATGTGTTAATAAGCATGGACCGCCTACGACTCGAAATGAGGCTTATTCCTACACATTGCCTTGTCACCCTCACATGTCAAACTGATGAAGGAATGACCCCATGAGATAAGGCAAATGATACAAAGAAAAGAGTGTTTGGTTTTTGTTAGGTGAGATATTATCAACTTTCTTGCCAATTCAATGTCACTTGCAATATTCTTTGTCACAAGTTTTAGAGAAAATTGTCTAAACAATACCCCATCTTTAGAGTGACTAAACTTTAATATCTCGTTGTTTAAACTATCAGAACGGTAACTCACCTATTGAGTCCGACTAAAGATTAATATCTTGACGACTGTACACACGTTAAGTTAACAGACCGATGTTAAAAATCAGGGGCAAAATTGTCCATCTACCTTAACACTAATATTTTAACTTAACGTGTGATCAGTAATCCAAGTATTAATCTTTTATCGGGCTCAATATGTGAGGTACCGTTCTGATAGTTTAAACGACGGGATACTAAAGTTTAGTCAACCTAAAAGATGGGTATTGTTTAAACAATTTTCTCCAAGTTTTATAAACAAATGCCGTTCTCATAACTTGAGTTTAAAATTATTTTACTCCTTTGTTTTATGGTGTCAACTTTTTTTTATGTACTATAAAGATAAGATTTGGGGTTATATTGTAGGAAGTATATGATGTCAAAATCAAATCAAATCATACAATAGCATAAATTTTATGTTTTGAAATGTGTGGTGTATAATGTGAATGGCATTGATTTTACAGAGCCGAAACTTGGTATATATTAGGGCACGTTTGTCACATTGTAGCTCTTAAGTTTGGATAGCTCAGTTAATAGCAGCAAAGTAAACAGGCAACATCATAATCAACAAGAATAAAATATCAAGCTTAGAATGTGTAACTCATGCTGCCGTCAAAAAGATTATAGAAGTAAACACAAATTTGTAGTTGTTTACTTAGTATAAAAGATATATATTAGTAGAGGTTTTGTTGAGTAGTTTGGATTACTAAGGAAATAGATTACTCGGTTTCAAGATAAACGGGCGGATATGGACAGAACCACCATGTCTATCTCGAAAGCTCGAATTGGGTGTGTACAGACAAGGGTCTAGGTTCATACAGCCAAAAAGTCCATTGTGTTAGAGTACATTTATAAATATAAAAAAAGAATGTTGTTTTCGATCGTCGTTCATGTTGAGCTTTTTTTTTTTTTGGTAGAAGAGAAGTGTGATAGTCATTCATGTTGAGTGAATATTGTCACCAAGGGCTTGTTTCGTTGGGGTTTATTTGCGTTTCATTTAGATTATAAACTAGGGGATTAATTTTTGTGGACGGTTACTTGAGAAATGGTTTATTTGAATTTAAAAACAACAAAAAAAAGTAAGCTGACGAATCCATGCTTATATGGGTTTGTATGTTTCTTTTTTTTAAAAAAACCCAATTTTGGTCTTATGTTTTTCCATGCCGATATTCTCTGTTCATCCCTTCGTATTCAACGTTATTCTTCATTTTTTTAGGATTATAAGTATCTTTTGAAGTAAATTAAATCCCAAATAAACACCTTTATCTCGTTTATATATATAAACCCGTTAAAAATAAATCGAAAATAATCTGTAAACTTATTTAATTTATAAATCCAAAAAAATATATATCCTTTACTAAAGATGCCCTAATTCATGGGTTTTATACAAATTTTTTTAAAAAATTTGGTTATTTTAGGAAAATATTCGGACCTCCACTAAGACTAATTACGTCCTTAATAAAAAATAAAACTTTTTAAATTCCAACCCAAAATAATAAAGATTCCGCATTTAGGTCATATACCACCACTCAAAAGTCCAATGTGCTCCAAGCCTCCATTCTCATTCTTTATTTCCATTTTAAATTTATTAAGATTCCGTATGGTTTTAACTTCGGAATCGGAAACAGAATGTAAAACGAATGTAGTCCATATGTATACTCTTGTTCATGAATGTTTTTGGAATAATTCATTGTGGTTTGAAGTAAATAGAGTTGAATTTGATTACCTTTGATATTACATAAGGAAACAAAATGTGGGGATTCAAGTGCATTTTGTATGAAACCACAAGGAATGATTCCATAAAATTTCATGAATAAGGATATACATATGGACCAAATTCGTTTACATTTATTTCCGTTTTTGAAGTTTGAACCAAACGGGCACTGAATGTGAGATAAAACACACACACACATATATATATATATATATATATAGTATAGATCCTATGAGAACACCCCCTAACGTGAGAACATGATAACTGATTCGTAATTATTATCAATTTTGCTACGAATGTGCCATATCGTTTAATGTATTATTCGTAGTTATTGTTGGTTGAGTGGATTATTCGTAGTTATTGTTGAATTCCTAATTATTATTATTCGTAGTTATTATTATTTTCGATATCTACTCTAAATCTCAACCCTTAATACTCACATCCAACGGTGTACGATTGTTCTCATGTTCTCACGTTAGGGGTATTCTCATAGGATCTATACTATATATATATATAGACCAGAGTGAGATATGTTTTAGTGTAAGTGAACAAGTTCGATCTGTCATCTAAACAATATTAAGAATATTAAAAGTATGTTTGAGAGCCTTAATTTTAAGATTATGAAATTTATCAAGCTTGTGAAGTTTACGAGAAAAAATGCTATAAAGTGGATGTTTGGAAGTACAAGTTTAAATTTATGGGTCTATTTGAGAATTATAAGTTTATTAGAGTTAAAGTTTGAAATTTTTTGGTAGCTGAAATTACTGGTTGATTAAATATAATATATTTTATAAGTTTGATGGGTGTTTGAAAGAAGGATACTTATTGTAGATGATATATGTATAAAAATAATTTAAATGGTTTACTTAATCATTTAATTCTAATATTTCTAAGGTTGTATTTGTAAGGAAACTTATTGTAGATCATATACGTATAAAATTACTTTAAATGTTTACTTTTATTTATTAATATTTATAAGATTATATTTGTAATATATAATTTAATAAGTTATTATAAGTTTTCACCATGTAACGTATGAAATGAGAAGATATAAGATGTCATAAGCTTCGAGTTTGTGTTACAAAACGCCCATTTTTTTACTTTTTCTTTTCTTAATCTTGATAACCCCCGTAAGCTCGTAATTTATGATCGCCCAATTTGACCCTATAATGGTTTATTGTCGTGTATATTCTTTTTATTTCATAAGTCGGGTTAAGGAAGTCTACGGAGATTACGATAGTTTATTGAATAATATATTACAAACATAACCTTATAAAGAATTATATTTTATTAAAAAAGTAAATCCATTTATATAATTTTACCTCTACATCAACTCCAATGAATTGCGTTCAGCTAAAAAATTGTTAACCTTATATTAAAAAAACTCGTTCAATCAGCAACACACATCAACTATATAACAAGCTTCAACTACTGTAATCTTCAGGTTCGGTTCCAATAAACTCGGTATTCTCAAACGGATCTATCGAGATGTAATGATGCTCTAAATCCAAGCTCAACCGATTCTCCATCAGGGTTTCATCCAAAACCCAACTGACAAGACAATAAAATGAGTAGTCCACCGACCTTTTATATACTAAACTCAAAATGTTCAAAGTTTTTGATGTAAAAACTTATTATCTCCAACAGAATCCTAAAACATAGGTACCAAAGAATCGGATGACGGAAAGCGAAACCGGTATGGTAAAACCCATGGGCTAAGGTAATTAAGGAAGGGCGGTGGATGGGGTTGCCAACTCAACATGATAACAACTCTTTCCAGAACTCTGTAGACTCTACATACCATTTAACACTCTTGTCCCCTCCTTTCACTTTCTTTTTCTTTTCATAAATTGATAGATATTTCCATTTTTTATTATTAATATAAATTATTGAGAAAATTATTTAAACAGTATCTATCTTTTAGGCTGATTAAACTTTAGTACCCCGTCGTTAAACTACCAGAACGGTACCTCACCTATTGAGTCGGACAAAAGATTGATATCTAAATTATTGTTCACACGTTAAGTAAAAGGGTTAAGACAGTTGCAATGAAGTCTACAAGACATACTTATTCAACAAGAAACAAAAGAGAAAGTTTTATAAGCAAAGTTGTTGTATTAACTTAACGTGTGAAAAGTATTTTAGATACTAATCTTTGGTCGGTCTCAATAGTTGATGTACCGTTCTCATAGTTTAAACGACGGGATTTAGACAATTTTCTCTAAATTATATTTCGTCTGAATTTTTAGGTTTTTTTTATTACTTATTTATAGTAATTCCTTCAAATATCTAATATTAATAACATCATAAATATAAAACTTCAATGTTATAATAAAGTTGCAGCATTTTGTTGAGTAAACATAAAAATGGAGGTCAAATAGATAATATGAAATAAAAGTTATAATATTTAATATTATAAATACATTATTATTTATTGGGACCTTCAGGCCAATAGGCCACGTCAGACTCATATTCACGGCCATGTCATCCACTACTTTTTTGTGTAACACATAATAATATCAATATTAAATATCAGGCAAAAACCAATAAGTTTTGGATATGTTCAATCTTTCATAAAAATAGACATAATCCATCTTTATAAAAAAATTTTAAAGATTAACTTATATGTAATAATTTAAGTTTTTGAATTATTATTTTTATAAAAATTTTCTACGAAATTATTAAATTAAAATACTTATTGAATATAAAGTATTTATATAGGTTTTTTGGTACGTAATAAAATTATTTCTACTAATAATACCAATGTAATGAATAGAGTAAATAGATAAACTAATTTAGATCAATTTTGATAACTAGTCTTTTTGAAAAACTATAGTAGTAAATAGGCTTTTTAACGTTTTAATTAATGTAAATATACCCCAATCTTTTGCATTTATTCTCAAACTCTACACACTCTTTTCTCAAGGGTACATCTACTATACACAAAACTAGAAAAAGGCTACTAAACCAAATTGTTTCATTAATTTTTGGGTTTGTTTGAGTAAAATTGTTTATACAGAGTTATAAAAATAGTGTATTTTTACAAACATATAAAAAGGAAATAATATATTTGATATAAACCTGAGCAAATGTAGGATCAGACCGGATTTTTGAAAAAAATTATCCGTTTTTTCGGGCCAATGTTAAAATTCGAGTCTAGGGTCTTATCCATATCCGTTCGAGTCGGATTCGGACTGGACGGTATAGTAATTTTTTTAGAAAAAAAATATTTATGATAAATATAAATTAAATTA
The DNA here is from genome assembly GCA_033239125.1 of Fagopyrum homotropicum. Classification (NCBI taxonomy): domain Eukaryota; kingdom Viridiplantae; phylum Streptophyta; class Magnoliopsida; order Caryophyllales; family Polygonaceae; genus Fagopyrum; species Fagopyrum homotropicum. The sequence continues at coordinate 162,654,167 of BSWB01000002.1, read as the reverse complement.
AGCCATTACACATCAATAAAATACTTCAATGGTTGTGCACGTTTATATTTTACATATTTAAATTAAAAAGGATTTTTGCCGGGCTCAATGGTCTGACGAGCTTGTAAGATTTGTCACACCCGCCCATTTTTTCGATCGGACCGCTTTTGTCAACGTCTAATTTGATATCCTTAACTTATAATTGCTGAAAATTTACATAAAATATTTCAATTTGTTTTAGTAAAAAGAAAAAATTTGAATTATTTTGATAATTCATAATAAAATGTTTATCAATTATTTCTATCATCATAAAACTATATTTTATATAAAAATAATGTTTTAAATGTCTCGACTTTAATAATCTACCTACTTTTTAGAAGATAAATTTTCTAGTATTGCCTCAAAATATCCTATTAATTTAATAAATAAATATGATTGAAACACTAAAAAATAAATATTTTAATATATATTATGTATAATGTAAATTATGCTATTATTTGTCACATTACATTATTTGGTTTTTACTTTACTATGTACATAGAATAGAATGTAGAGAAAATTGTCCGAACAATACTTATTTTTTAGGCTGAGTAAACTTTAGTATCCCGTCATTTATACTATCAGAACGATGCCTCGTCTATTGAGTCCAATCAAAGATTGATATCTAAATTATTGTTCACATGTTAAGTAAATGGGTTTAGACAGTTGCAATGAGGCCTATATAACACACTTATTCAACAAGAAACGTAAGGAAAGTTCTAGTAGCAAAGTTTTTGTGTTAACTTAGCGTGTGACAAGTGATCCAGATACTAATATGTGGTCGGATTCAATAACTAATTACCGTTATGACAGTTTAAATGGTGGGGTATTAAAATTCAGTCAGACTAAAAGATGGTACCGTTTGGACACTTTTCTACTACATTGTATTTGTGGCTATTATTGAAAGTTTGCGAACTGTTGAAATATCATGCTGATTTGATTAGACAATTAGAAAGTACATTAGTACATTCAAATATACAATAATGAACAAATCATACATCACTTCAAAGCTCAAATGATATTAAGAATAAATAAATAAATATGCATTTTTAAATATATTTTATTCGAATATATCCATTTATGTTAGTGATCTTTATCTTAGAATAAAAGTCATAAATTCATTTCATCTAATTCTTTTTGAGTTAATGGACACATGCATTGTATCATTTTTAACCGCTATAATTATAAGTAAATATTAATATTGTTTTACAAATATTTTGTTGGAGATAATAAGGTCCCACATCGAAAGTTGGAGACACTTCGAACCTAGTATATAAGGTTGGTGGATTACTCTTCCTTACCAATTGGTTTTAGGATAGAGCCTCGCTAGTTTTATGTGCTGGGCTTGGGCCTAATGCGCATTTGCGCCCGTATGCACACGACCCCCGCTCTACCGGTCCGTCTGTATCGGACTTTGACATGATATCAGAGCGGTCTATATCCTCTAGTTGTACTTGCGGGGGCGTGTTGGAGATAATAAGGACCCACATCGAAAGTGGGTTACCCCTCCTATCGTCAATTGGTTTTAGAATAAACCTCACCGGCTTTATGTGTTGGGCTTGGGCCTAATGCGCATGTGCGTTAGTATGCACATGACCCCCGCTGTATCGGACTGTTTGTATCGGACTTTGACATGGTATCAGAGTGGTTAGCCTCAATTCGCCTCGCGATCCTAATCTGTGGACAAGTGCAACTCGGTCTATATCCTCTAGTTGCACTTGCGGGGCGTGTTGAGCCTAGTATATAAGGTCGGTGGGCTGCTCCTCCTATTGTCGATTGATTTTAGTATGGAACCTCACCGTGTTTATGTGTTGGGCTTGAGTTTAATGCGCATGTGCGCTCGTATACACACGACACCACGCTCTACCGGTCCGTCTGTATCGGACTTTGACATGTTCAATTATCAATTTTATTTTATTTTTTGAATTTTAAAGGTTGAAAATTAGCTTCATATTCATCCCCTTTAGATATTGTCGAGTGTCTACTGATACATCGCTTCCATTCCCATATGCACTTGCCTCCATTATTTCGAGCAATAGATAAAATTGAAAATCATTTTTATTATTGTAAAAATAAAGAGACAATAATGTACTTAAATGAGATAAAATTAAACTCTTCTTTGGGTCAAGAATTAATGCTTTTCTTTTTAGTGTTTGTATGCAAAATTTTGAGTTTATAGATGTATAAAAGATACTATTATAAGATTAAAATATTTGCATACAAAATCATTAAAAATTAATAAAAATAATTTAAAAGAGTATAGTTACTAAATATATAATTAAGGCACTTATTTAAAAAAAAAAAGTTTATCATGTTACTGTCGTGAGCAAAGGAGATTGAGGGATCGTTTGGTTTGGAGCTGCAAAAGAGAAAACCAAAATTTAACGATTAACAAGGAAGAAAATCGATTTGCTAGTTAATGACAATTCTCGTTCTATGATTCTGTGAAAACTTTTTTGGATAGAATTTTTATTTCCAGTTGAAAAAAATTGTGTCAGTCAAAATTGATGGCGCAAAATTCTACCCAGAAGTCTAATTTTGGCCCCGAGTTTCTTTTCGGTATGGGGATGATTTTTTGCGTTGTCGGCCTATAATTGAACAACTCTTTCTTACACGATGTTCGATTTACTTCCGTCTTGATTAAGTCAATTTTACTTCATACGAGTACATAGAGAAGGTTATGAATGGGTAAAAAGTAGGGGGAAATGTGACAACTAAAGAAGACATTGTTACATAAGGTGAATTATGGAAAGCCATTGTTGATGGTTATAGATGGTGGGTGGTCCAAACCCTAAACCCTAATTGCTATCAAGGCCCAGTGAAGCTGACACTGAAATCTGTCACTCACAATACACAATTTTCAGAGTAGGCATGGTGTGGGGAAGAAGACTAAGACCCTTTTGATGATTGATCATAAGCATTTCCTTTTCTTTTTCTTTATTTCTTTTGAACGGAGGGCGAAAGTCGAATGATTACGTAAACCAATCTTATGTCGGACCACGGTAATAGTGGTTCGAAAAGGGACGGGTGTGATATGTTGGGAGGTTTCGGGTCAATTCATGTATTATCTCTTGCACTTGTGCTTGTAATTAACTTTCTTCCTCGTTCTTCACTCCATTGGTTTGAGCCGGTTGATGTAACCCGATTTTCCAGTTGGTTCGAGACTCTTGTCGGCTAGGTCAGTTTTAATATATGTACGAATTAACATAACCCTAATCGTTCGTCTTTAAGGATTTATACGAATCCGAGAAGATAGATTTGTGGTCATAAATAAGTAATTTTCAAAAAAAAATGATAGGAGTGTTACATTAAAGAGAAAATTGGATAAAATGTACCCATAGACTAATTTTGTTTAGTAAATAACCTAGGCCTATAAATTTTTAAGTGAATAACCTTATTAAACAAATAATGGCAGATTTATCCTTATTAATTATAATAAATTTTATCATAATTTAGACGTTACTCTTATAACTTAAGTATTCTTGTAAATGAAACAAATTTCTTGTAAATTTATAAATTATTCTTGTAGATGATACTTATTTTCTTGTAATTATATTTCTTCATTTTCTTGTAATTATATTTATTGAATTTTCTTGTAACTTTATAATTCTTACAAGAAATACAAAAAATTAAAAAACGAATGTAGTTACCAAGAATCGATCTCTTGTTGGTTGCCCCTCCCACCCTAATACCAAGTGAACAAGTTGAATTTCACGATTTATCTTCTTGTAAAATTTTATTGTACACTATTAATTACTAATTGATTACGCTTATCAATTCTTATAAATTTTTTGTAAAATTTTATTAAGAATTTTCTTGTACTCTTCATGATTTACATGAAAAGTACAAGCATGTAACGTTTTATCAATTCACGTAAAAAAAATTTATATTCTTTATGATTTACTAATTGATTACGCTATTAAAATTGGTAACTTATTCAAAATACACCTTCTTTAATTAGGCATTGTACGTCAATTAAAAGGTAATAAATAATTAGGAATCTTTTAAATTCTTGTAGAAGGGCAAATTAGTCTAAATTTTTTTAAAAAGGTCATATTATAACAAAATTATTGAGCTTCATAATTACTAAACAAAATTAGTGAAGTAATGCTACATAGCAAATTCACTCTACATTAAATAGGGATGAAAAGCACAAAATTATTGTCAATTTAGGTTGACTCGGTCAACACAAGTCAATTTTTAGATGATGAAATACTCTTTTTATTACTAAAATCACAATGTGAACTCGTACACAAACAATTGAACCCTAATCATTAAGCTTTTAAGTATTATATTAAGATGTGAATGCAATTAATGAAAGAAAATGATATAACAATCGATAACTTAATTGAAAATAATATAAATTTATAAATTAGATAATTTAATGGCTCAAGTTAAAAAAAAAAGTAAAGAACATATTTTCTTTTGTGATTCATTCAATTCTAGGTGAAGTTTTTCTCAAGAACTTCATCGTAACTAAACCCAAAATTCACTAATTACCTCGTTACTCCAAAACCTAATCCATTTAAAACACGAATTCAGGTCAATTCTATACGGTCCATCAATCTTTATACCCCAACAAAACTCGATTTCTCGTTGTAAAGAAGTACTACACATAGTGATTAAAGGAAGACCATCACTACATGTTCCTATATTACAAAGATGCGAGACTTATGGCGTGTTCAATAAATCGAGTTTTTTTCGATAGTTTATGTCTTTCGGGTAACTTTTAACTTTTGAAATAGTTTTCTTACAAACTTTCTTAAATCAACCGTGCAAACATCACTTACCAAATTCCGATTTAACTTTCAGAAAATCTACTGAATGGACCCTTGATGTCACTTGTAGGGGTGAGCAAAAATATCCGATCCAACTAATCTGATCCGCTAATCCGAAGATCTGATCCGAAAATATCCGGCAATTGGTGATATGGGTCCGATCCGATCCGGACATATTCTTCGGATCATTGGATCGGATATGGATCGGGGTTCAGAGGAAAAAGTCGGATCGAATATATCCGATTAGTCTAAGAATAAATACCTGGATCGGATATTCGGATCGGATATCCGGGTGCTCTCGGCTCGGATTCGGATCAGACTTTTTTAAGATTGTCGGATCGGATATCCAAACCTTCGGATCAGATCGAATATCAGGTGGCTATAAATTCTTCAAAGCCTGGCCATGTAGACAAGAGGCAAAGCCCTTATCAAACCCTAATAGTATTACTCAATCATCCATGCAAATAATTTCAGGTAAAATTACGATAGTTCATGTGTTCTTTCCACACTTCGATATGTTCACCTAAAATAACCTAATATTTCCATGAACCTTTACTATGTTTTTCACATATTTATAATCTCGTACGTACACCACGATGCTTGTCGAAGAATTATTGATGAATATGGTATCATATTTGTTACTTTGATTCATAATTGTACCTTATTGTCCACGTTTTGATTTTCAATTTGATAAGATATATATATATTTCTGACCCACATGTTAAATCTCGATCGAGTAGTAGATGTCATGGTACGTTTGATGTTATAGTTAAGTTACTCAAAACAAAATATAGCATAGTTTATTTGCATGGTATGTTTTTATTGTGCTTTTATTACAACGTAGTACATTGGTGTTTGTCTTTATGTCCTTATTGCGACACAACTTCGTGATTATTGTCGTAGGTGAAAAGTCGTTTTATATTCGGGTTTGTATGTTATATATGTTTTCTTATGAATATTGGTTTATAAATTATAATCGTATTGTTTTGCATGACATTGGACTTAGGAAGTGAGTTTTGTTAACAAGTTCATGATTGTCGTCGTAGAATTAGGGTTAGCTATACACTCGATAGATAGAGCGATGGTCGATCGGAATGAGTAGCTTTAAATTGTGTTCATATTTGGCTCGTTTTAAAAATATGTGAACTCAAGTTGAGTTTGAGTAGTTCGACTAATATAACAAAGCCATAATATAATGCTACCCGAACGATTCCAACGTATATTTTAATTAATCTAGCTTTAAAATGTATTCATATTCAGCTCGTTTCATAGAGTGAACGAGCTCGATCGAGCCGAGTATGAGTGGTCGTTTGGTAACGATATCCTGATTAAAGGTATGGGTATGAGTATCATTCATACCCATACTAGATATTTGATATTTTAGGGTATCGGTATCAAATGACATCTGATATCTGAATTTCTTCAATTTGATATACCGATATTTTTGGAGGTATTGGGAGAGACCAACTCCTTCCTTCCTTCCTCCTCTCTCGACATTTACCAGTTTCCTTTCTTTTCTTTTTCCTCCTACAAGAGCAGCTCTTCCTTCCCTTTTCCTCCCTCCTGCCATCGCCAACCGGGATAGCCACCACCGACCGCATGCTGCTATTGAGCCGGCCGGAGCAAGGAGTCGTCATCGTTGTCCCCTTCGTGCGAGACCGTCAGTGCCTTGTGTTGTTGTTGACTTGCTCAGCCACCTCCGTTCGTCCCTCTTCCGGCCACCTCGAACGATGCAATTGTCGGAACCGCTGGTGGTTCATGCATCAAAATTTCTAGGGTTTTAAAAATCCCTCTTTCCTTCTCTTCTTGATACCCATATCTTGATACCAAACAAGGATATCAAATAACAATCCGATACCCATATCTTGATACTCATACCTAATACCCATATATGATACCTTTAGTCATGATATCGATGCCAAATGACCCCTGAGTAACTCGGCTAATATAACAACTCTATAATGTTATTCTGCCTGAACAAGCCGAGCATATGTTTAAACCGAACTTTAAAATATGTTCATATTTGACTCATTTAAAAAATGAACAAATTCAAGCCGAATTTTTTACAAGCTTGTTTTTTATAAGTCAAGTTTGAGCAATCCGTCTCATATAACAACCCTAGTTTGAGCCCAACAAATAACTTCAACAAGTATATCATTCAAAAGAAAGTTTAAAATGTGCAAAATTTTTGTAGTAATCATTTATATGTGAAATTAACTATTACATCAAATAATTGCAGGATATAAATTTGATAAAATGTGACTTGTTACTTTAAATTTGGTGAATTCAAAATTACTTATTAGTTTAACTATAATCAATCAAGGAACTTTAACGTCGAATTATTAAATACTTAACGTCAATATAACGACGTTTGGGACGTGAATCCATAATATGTGCACCAACGCTTTCCGACTTTTTTCGATTTTTGCTTAAAAGAAGAAAAAAGGGGGCAAAACATCTAAAAACCTACTTTTTTTCGATTTTTTGCTTAATTTATGTTTTTTATTTTAAAATTTGAGCGCCGTCGGAATGCGTTGGTGCTCAAATCTTTTTTTTTTTATTGGTTGAGCGTCATCGGAATGCGTTTATATTTTACGTTAGTAAAACCAACCTCGTGTCTTTAGCTTTTTCGTGGAATTATTATTTTTATATAATCCAAAAATAAATAAAGTAAATAATAGTTTATTCCACAAAGAAAGAAAAACACAGCCCATAAGATTGATCGAAAAAAGAAGACATGAATTTAGCCCATAAGCCCACAAAAGCCAACAAGAACACTTTTGTCAATATCCTCTTAGTATAAATCGTATGAATGCTATATTAGCACGTATCACAAGTTTTTTTTATTTTTTAAATAATTTTTTAATGTAATTTTTTAATTAATTATTTTTCTAAAAAATAAAATAATAATTAGTGGTTGCTAAAGCAGGTATTTTTTGGAAAGATTATTAGAATCGATTTATTATAAAAAAAAAACTAAAAAAGTGGGTAAAAATGGGAGAAGAAGCTCATTTACCTTGTACTATTTTCTCACTTTAGATATTGAAAATTTATTACCTTAAACAATTTTAAATTTAAACCTCATTAAAAACTAAACTTTAAAAAAATTATTGTGTCAAACACTAATAAATTTTAAAAAACGTGCACCACCACTCAAATCTACGCAACCGTTTATAATGAATAAGGCTACTATCTCATAATCTTTCTCGTATTTTACACGTGTTTATATTTATTGTATATTTTTCGGTCATTTATTTTATTTATTTTTTAATCCAGTCACCGTATATTTTGGGTCTCACAATATACCAAACTGAAAACAATGACCAAGATTTTCGATATTTGACTTAACTTGATAATATGATATTCTCTCTAAAAGAAAATTCTACGGATATCGGTTTGACACGAATGTACATAAAGTCGAGAACTATAAACCAGATGTATATAGTTAGGTGAATTGCTTTGAATTCAGATGGAAACTCATCAAAGAATCTACCAAGAAACTTAAATGCCAATGATGAACGCATGCTTTGGGGACCAAACCCTAACTTAAATGCACCTCTAAAAGTTCAAAGGAGAGTTGGACCAATTTAATGCATGGTTTGGCTTGGTTGGATGCTTACACTTGGTTCTCATTGCTTCAACTCGAAGATTTTTTCGAGGGATTACTTGACGTAAGGATGACAAATCGATCAAAATAGATACATGAAAAGTCACTCATTCATAACCCAGATCGTTACTTGACTCATCTCACCTGTATAATGTCAATCTATTATACACATACAGGTTTTTTTGGTAATAAGGATAGTCGATGATCTTTGTGCATCGGATCACACTCCATATAAATAAAAAGAAGCTAAGTGATTACCGAATGGGAACACGTATATGGTATGAGTTAAGTTAGTGAAAAACATAGTTAGGGTGAAAACCATTTTAGATGTTTGGATATTTTAATAATGATTTAAAATATTTTACGATTGAAGAACACAACACACAAACGAAAATAAGTAAGTTGGGTAATCAATTCAATGAGTAAGTAACTTGTACGTGGGTGTTTGTGACATACTTATAGATGGGTCGTCAACCCTACTCGTATTTTCACATATCTCACCAAAATTTTTTTATCAATACAATAAAAATACAAAATTTTAGATTTTTTATTAAAAATTACACCAACTATTGTATTTTAAAATGTTTTCAAAATTTTCAAATATTCGAACCGAAATCTTAAAAAATTTAGAACGTTATATTCGATGTTTCTAAAATTGTGAAACATCTCTATAAAAAATTATATGATTAATTGAGTGTTCTTGCAGAGAATCAAATTTTTGTGTACAAATAATAATGTAATATGATGCATAAGCCATAAAGTGAGTCCATTCCAAAAATCCAACGGTTTACGTCATTTTTTGAATTTTTTAACAAGGCTAAGTTACACTCAAATTACTCGAAACAACCAAAGTTGGAGAACATCTTCGTTACTTCTAAAACCGAGTAGACATGCACAAAAGCGGGCTCGAAACTGGTTATAACTAAAACGATGTCCATGTCCACCCGGCTTGTTCGGGCTTGTTCGGGCCACAAACGATGTCCATGTCCATGTCCACCCATGTAATAAGCGGACGGGCAGCCGGCCCGGCCCAGATGGCACGGATGTACTTTATTGTGCGTTTTTATCTACCGTAATTTACGATTCAAAACAAGTAATATGATGTAATTACTGTTTAACACACTTTTTCACCCAATTATACTTGTATAGTTCACTATCAACAAATTTTACAACAATTAACACACAAATGAACAAATGAATAAATCCAAATGCCTGGAAAAACAAGTATCATTATAACTCATAAAATACTTCAAACAAACTAAATGAAAAATCAAACTACGTGACACTCAAAACAATAGAAATTATATATACACATATATAAAAGAAATTATATGCATAAAACTTTATATGGGCCGTGCCGGATTGGCTTGCGGGCAAAATATTTACACATATCTGCCTCAACAAAATATGGGCCGGGTCGGACTTGAACGGACCAAACTACTCATGTTTTTTTCCAGGCGGGCTGAACGAGCCGGCCCAAATTTGTACAGGTCTACAAAATGCAATGTTTACACAATTTTATATATCTCGACTGTTTTTCAAAGACTAATAAACGAAAATTCTCAATTTCCAAACTTTTAGAATGTTGTTTTTAAAATTGTATAACTTTTTTCCAGTACGAGTAACAAAATGCATATCATATCATGATTTCATGCCCAACTACCCAATATTTTCAAATTGTATTTTATATCAATTTATGACTTATTTCAAAGGTTATAAATTTATATGACATAATGCATAAAAATGGTCTATGTATTTTTACAATATCATTTAAACTTTTGAATTTGATATTGTTCTTAGTCATGTTTTGTATTTACTTGAACTTACTTCAAATGATTTTCAACTTAAAATTAGATTTTGTAAACCGAGTACACCAGAATTCAAGTTACCCAGTCTAGCACCCGATCCATTTTCATCCCTGATGTCAAGCTACATCAGAATATACTACTTCAATGAAAACTAGATTTTTGTTTCAAGTTAAATCTTACATTCATACAAAGAAAAGAAACATGAATTCCTAGATGAAATTCATCTTTGTTGATACAACTGATCAATAATCTTCCATACAATCAACCAATTTAAACTACCCATAAGAACAAATATGAATTTCCAGATGAAATTCAAATTTCTTGATGCAAATGATCATCAAGATCCTGCCTTGCTTACTTCTTCTTCCACAGATCTCCAAACATTCTAATCCCAACAGAGCCCTTAATTTTTCCATCATCCAAATCATCATCAAACACACCATTAAAATGCTTATCAACCGATCCACGCTTCCCGGAAACTCTAACTCCATCAACAACATCAACACCGCGAGCAAGAACAGACGCTGCTGCATCAGCCGCTTTTCTCCATTGCTCGGTTTGGATCCTCAGTTTCTTCATCTCTACTTCCAGTTCTTCTTTACCTTCTTCCATAGTTTTCATCTTCTCCTTTAGCTCAAAACTCGCGAATTTGCTTTCTTCTAGATCTTTCTCGAGCTGACTGCATTTCATTACCATTTCTTCTTCCTTTACACGAGCTGTTAATCTCTCAGCATTGACTTCATTCAGCTGAATCTTCAAAATTTCCTTCTCCTTCAATGCTGATTCGAGTTCTTTCTCTTTTACATCCAATTCGGCTTTCAGCTGTTCAATTTCATCAGGGAAAGAAAGTTTCAAACTTTCATCTGGCTTAGACTCAATTGAATCCCTCATTGGTACTTCAAACACATCCATTTCTTTATCAGCACATTTTTCTTGGTGATCAATTTTGTCTTTTGTTGTCAGATTCTTCTTAGTTCTCTCCTTCTTAGTTGTTTCAGCAGATGATAACTGTTGTTTGAGATTCTTGAGCTCTTGCTGAGCTTGAATCAGCTGAGTCTCCAAACTCGAAACCCGAGTGCCGAGTTTCTTCTGTCCAAGTGGATCAGATTGTGAACCTCTAATCATCAAATTGGGGCTTCTGTCTGTGCTGGGTTTGCGCCGCAAGGCGGCGGACTCGCTGCTGGTTGTCCTTTGACTCCGAAGAGCCACCGGCGGTGTCCTTTCTGGAATTTGTGTTGGCCTGAACACCAATCATTGGAAATTCAGTTGACAAAAACACATGAAAATCATGTTAAAGTAGATATACAGATTCTGATGAATTCTCACCTTGTTTTTGGAGGCATTTTCAATTGCTCAATTACCAATTCGTGGAATACTCAAATCTACAACATCAATCAAAAGATAATGATTAAGCGTTTGTCGAAACAGAAAAAAAGATCATATCTTCAAAAGATAATGATTATTACCCAAAGAACAAAATCATCAAAAGGGAAGCCGAGGATGAAACCCTAAAAGTCTCATCTTTTATCAGCTACTTTCAGAAAATTGGGGGAAAAGCCCTCTAATCAAAAGCAAACCCTAAATTAACATGCCCAGCATTTCTCACAGAATATCCAGAACTCAAACATGAAAGTCTAGGTAATGCAATGAATTAGAATACAAAACAGGAAAGCTTGATCACAAATAATACTACAAATGGACATTTACAGGTCAGAGAATCAGAGCAGCAGAAGGGAACAAAGTATTCAATACTTGATTCTGATTAGAACCCTCGTAAGAAATCAAGGAAAAATCAAGACCCAGAAAGATAAACAAAGTACAGACACAGTCATACTGAGAAAGATACGATTTTTCATTTTTGTATGTATATTTGAAGGAAAAGAGATGTTCACCTGAGAAAAACTTGTCAAATGGTGAGGGATCGATCAGACTCGAAGCTATAAACAAAGAGAAAACTTAGTACATTGGATAGTGAATAGTATCATGAAAAACCCACTTTGAGAGCTGCGAGAATGAATTGAATGAATTCATTTGAATTTAAAAGAAGTTTGAAAGGAAGTTTAAAGAGGGAGAGAGTGAGAGACTTTGAACGGCAATATTTTTTTGGAAAACACACCATCTACACACTATTACTGCGATTCTATGTCTTTCTCCAATTTCAAAACTTTTTTTTCTTTTTTGTAAAAAAAAAATTCAGAAAATCGATGATTAATGGCTACAATCGGATACCCTTTTGGGGTTTGAAACTTTTTCAAAAATGCTTCTTCTGAATCTCTGACAGTACATTCAAAAACATGAACAAAAGGGGGCTTTCTTTACCACACCCACACTTGTGAGTGGTGACGCTACTGTTTTGTAATTATGCTTCAACGCATGAGACTATTCATGCTCAGATATCCAAAAGTTTAAATCGGATACTCAAAAGAAACTTCAAATTATATGTCATTCGGATCATATTAAAAGTAGTTGGATATCTGTTTAAATTCGATGACTCAAGTTGATATCTAATACTCGAAAATAAATTTTTACATACATCTGATCAGAAATGATCGTTTTCTACAAAAAAAACTAGGGAAATAACATAAAAAAAGCACGAGTTTTTGTAAAACTATAGTAAATATGACGTTTTTTTATTTCACATCGTTTCCGTGTTCATTTTCTTATCCGTTTCCTTATCCATTTCGTATCCGGTTCCGTGCAACATAACAGACAAGTATTGTGAAACAGATGGAATCTTAATTTGTTATGAACTAAAATGCATAATTACAATATAATGGGAAAGAATGAAGAATCCAACCGTTATTACATGCTTCCAACAGGTAAAACTTAAACAATAAAATTCTATAGTTCTGAAATTTTGTCACTTTCTTTTCATTTTCAAACTTCTGAACTTGCTATGGAGCCTACAAAAAGTGATATAAATATTTATTTACTGTGGGACCTCAATTCTTCACTATTGCATTCCTGTACCCATCATATTGCCATACATATTTCATGATACAACTAGATATTGTAGAAAAGTCCATGTCTTGATTTCAAATTTTGCAATTTGGTGTTTTAGGGTTTGGAAATGATGAAATTGGGGTCCAAAGGTAGAAGAAAAAGATTAATCAAACCAATTGCTATGAATATATGTATATAAACCAACAAACATGGCATCAACTAACATCTTTTCCTACAGCATTTGTATATTCAAACTGGTTGAGATGAGGAAGAGACCTTAACCATACAACCATAAAGTAGTTTCTTTGACCCATGAACAAAAGGCCCTAATTCCATGCAACTCCTTGAGTTGCTGTTCTAGACCGAGCCTCGGCTAAGGAAACGGCCATAGCCAACATCATCTGCTCCTCAAAGCTCTCGGGTACTATAGGACCTGGGATGGACTGAAAGCTTCCATCTTCTGATGTATACGCATTCGTATAGGTACCTGGTGGTAGTGGCGGTGGTGGTGGTGGAGGGAGGATAGGTTCGGCTTCATCATCAGCGGAGTCATCGGTGCTACCATAGCTAGTTCCAGCTTCAGCAAGTATAGATTCGTGATCAATGCTGCCCCAATCCCCTACTTCACTCATTTTCGAGTTGATCCCGCTTGGCCGTCTGCTACTACTTGGTAAAGTGTCTGATACAGATTGATCTTCAGTCACCTGCTGAGACTCTGCAAGGGCAGCAATGGCGCAGGCAAGTCCTCCTGATGGCGATGACGATGAAGGACCCTCTAAAGGTGTTGTTATTGGTGGAGAATACTGCTCCGGAGTAGCATTCTCGTAAGATAAATAGTTCTGCCTGTCGTTTCCGTTCTCCTAAATTATCAACCATATGAATCCAAAAGATAAAGATAGCTGTTAAGAGACAAATATCAGTGGGAAACAGTATAACTGTATAAGCAATTGCTGAACAATCATCAAATGCAAAAATCAACCTCTTACTGTTTAAGGTGGGCTTCTAGTGCTGGCAATTATTTGATAGAAATGCCGATGTAAATGATTTTTCACAAAGCAAAATTGTATTTTAATGAACTTTATCAAATCTAGTGGTGACAATTATTTACAAAATGAAGATAAATAAGTTAAAATTAACTGTGTACCTGAATAGAAAGCCAGATGGCTTCCATAACCATGATGTCCTCGAGATCTAAGTCGAATCCATCGCCCCTGCATTACAACAGACATCTCAGATAAGCAAATGAGAGAGCTTAAACAAGAAACAACGTTATGTTTTAAAAGTTGTGCTACATAACATCCTCGATATTCATTTAATGACAGATAAGATACTTTCCAAATGAAAAGTCAAGCTGTGTATAAACCACAGCAACACATAAATTAATGAAACCTGGTATAATTGAGAATCAATCACTGTATGTTAAGTCAAGAGTATGTTTTTTAAAATATTGCAAAGGAAGAGAATGGAGGATAGGAAAAGAAGGGGGAGCAGGAAACCTTTCCCTTGTTTTAGGGATTTGGAATCTCTAGATTCCTCCATTTCCCACTGTACAAGGAACATGAGTTAATTAAATCATAAACTCTTTCCTTTCTTCACATCCAAAATATGCTAAACAGAATCTAACAGACGATTGATGCAAATTTTATGAATGGTAAATTGAGAAAGCAACTTCTCTCCAAACATCCTCAATTGACGCAGATGCAACAGCCTAGCATTGGAGCTTAGTACTAAGCAAGCTGGTGGAGAATAAGTACATCCAATTGCTAGCACTGTCGCCCCAAAATGACTTCATACGGATACTAGTTGTCACATCATAATGATTTATAAGATCAAACTTTGTCCATGTAAAGTCTTTAAAATGCATACTCTTCCGTAAAATCAGGTGCGATAACATAAACAAAATCAAAATATTTCTCATACTCTCATAAAGTTCAAGAAATAACCTCACGCGTGCCTTCATCTTCCCAAGACCCACAATTGATCAACCAAATCAGAGACAATTACCCATATCCTCTTACTTGTAGTTTCTGACATCTTTTAAGAAAATCAAAACAGGAACTAGGCCTCATACCAAGTAACCTTTTACTCTTTGTTAACTGACTATACTTTGCGCTGTTAAAAAGTTATGAATAACGTCAAATCCCTAACCCTTTCCGAACCTTTTGCGCTAAAGTTAAAGGAACCAACAGATTGCAGCTCTTAAGGTAAACAATTGAGATTTCCAAGAAAGAAAACAAACATAATGAAGGCGAAGAGACATAATTAACATAAGACTGACCTGTTCTGTTGGATGCTCAGTGAAGGTCTACGCAATGGAGTAGCATCTGAGTCATAAGAAGACACAAGTGTTTCTCCCTCGACAACTCCAGAAGTGCTGAAGTTGCTGTTTTCTTCATGTGCAACTCCAACTGAAGAGCTCGTTTCTAGTCTTTTATGCATTCTTTCTTCCTCCTCCTGAAGTTCTTGTTGCCGCATTCTTATCTTAGCTTCAATCACCTTTTGTTCCTCCTAATTTAAGGCATATAATAAAAAGGAGCATGATTTTAGTGTGTATACACTCCATAAAACTATGAAAGTTTCTCAAAATATTGGCCTTACAACTTGCTCTAAACCACGCTCCTCTTTTGACTTTACACCCCGGTATTCAACTGCATAGTTTGAAGCTTTACAAAAAGGACATCTATCATAGTTGAGGAATTTACAGAAATAGCAAAATGCCAAGATAACAACCAACTTTGTTATTGCATGTAGAAAAGGATACTGAGTGGGACGTGCTGAGTTCGGATTCTTCATCTGAAGAAAGCACTCTGGTACAATGATCAGAAGAAAATTAGCTCATACAATCACTCATAAATTGCATAAGTCAGCAGGGTTGTCGACTAACATACCTGTACATATGCTTTTCATACAACATCTTGAACGATTAAGAGTTGGATAATGCTGATACATGGGGAAAATAAAAATTAGAATGTGAGCAATATAGATCATCAAATTTTATAACAACTCAAAGCTTCATGTTTGTACTTTATTTCTACCTTGTTTGGCAATGATAAGAGGAAGGAATGCTGGGTTATTAAGATTTTTGTTTCTCTTTCATGGAATAAGAGAAGATGACTCACATTTCATTTGCATGATTTGCTTCGTTTTTCAACTATCCGCATGAACTAATGTAATAAAGAAAAACACATATATGGTTACATATACAATGAGTCTGTAATCATGCTCAAACTTAGAAATTAAGTCCGTAGTTTTCTATGCATCTTTCCAAGGCCAGCTTATCTTAAGTTCCACTAAATCTTCTAATTCGATCAAAGATAAATTATTGTGGAGCTGGACAGAAATGAGCAAAGTGGTCTTGGCATCAAAACTAAGCCTGGAATTATCAATGGAAACAAAAACATATTTTGATCGTTTCTTCTCCTGGGAAAAAAAAAAGTTAAGTGTAGAATTCCGTTCAAACTAAGCCTGGAATTATCAATCCCCAATATTGCAGGAAAAAGAATTACACTAACCTAGCACATAGATTAAAACAAACATTGAAATGAACATATGGAGGAAATTTTATTGAGTTCACAAACCAGAAAACATATGGGGCATTCCTCGAAATGGCTGAAATCACATTCATCACCCCCTGGATAGCACGGGGCTAGCTTTGACTCGAGAATAAGCTTCCTTAGCTTCTTGTAGTCGACATCCTTGATTGGATACAGCCCTTGCGGCTTTGTGAACTTGTCATCCACCACTTGTCGCCGCCTACCGAACTTATTCCCCATGATAACAAGACTGTTATCCCAATCTGTTGGTTGCACGTTTTCAAGTCAGAAGGCCATCTCCTCCTTTGACTTCCAAGTTCCAACTATCAAAACCAATTCAACGAACTGCTCCTAGGACCCTAATCTATCGCAACTGTGTTTTATAGACTTGATTGATGATGCAGAAGAATCATCGATAGCCTCCCTCTGAATAAAAATAAAATAAAGACCAAAAGTGAGAAGAGCAATTCATTATCCGAAAGCAAAGAATCGGTGTATAATTCACGGAGCTACGCAAGCATAAACAGTTCCGAAAGTGACACGAGAAGGCAAAGATCAACACGGCAACATGAGAGTCCAAACCAAGGAATTTTCCTCATTTCGTAGAAACTTATGGTCCTACTCAATAAACCCCAAGAAAACTATTGAGATTCGAAAAACCGAAAAACCGAGGGCAAATTGCGAGAATCAAGACTGGACTAACCACTGAAGCAGCAGGAATCGATTAGAAACGCCGAAATCGGCGGCGGAACCAATGAGATTTTGTCTGACAAGAAGAAGACGACACAAAGGGAACAAGATCAGAAATTGGTTAGCATGTAGTTCACGATTATGGCGAGAGGAACGAGAAATGGCAGAGGGAAGAGGAGAGATGACTTACAAGAGAAGATTGTCGATTAATCTCGTTCTTCGTCTTGTTCAACTGTGAATTTGATCGAAGGAATTGGTTGTCTGGTAGCTTGAGAGTTTACGGGGGTTTGTGCTTTGTGTGCGGCCCATGCGGTGCAGAGCGCAGAAGGATAGAGTAGACAACCCGGAAAGAATCCGAATTTACATTTGGTGGAAATTTGGACACCAAATATATAACTACGTTCATTTATTATTTTTAATTACTACAGTAAATAAATATAAAAAAAAGTATATTATGCAATTTATTTTCAAATAAAATTGTTCTAATTCTCGTTTGGTATGCGGGTCGCGGTCAATATAGGATCCGTTTAGAAACCACTAGTTTATCGGAATTGAAGTTGAAGCTTATTAGTAGGTGGAGTTTGAACTTTGTCTAAAGAGTACGTTATTTCTTAGGCTTACGAGTGAGTTGAAGAAGCTAGCTAGCTTTCCACCTTGGGAGCTAGGGCTTTTTTTTGCTTCTTCTTGTCTTTGTATGTTGGATTTATGGTGTCTAATAAGATGTTTTGATGGTGGTTTTGTTTCATCATAGAACACGGTTTTGACAACTGGCTCATTGTGTGGATTGTAGAAGCAAAGAGTTTATTTGTTCAACTTGAAGAAAAAAAATGGATATTGAGGATTTGTATATGGAGTGCATAACAACATAATTCTTGTGGTGCCAAGAGAATATGTATACGTCAGACGTTTGACTATTATGCAATATCGAAAAGTGAAACGTGAATTTGGGTCGGGGTTGAAACCGAGACATATTTTAAAACCCGTGCACTTAGGCACTGAGAATGTAACAACCATCCAGAAAACATACAATACTGTTTTGAAAGTTAAAGATGAAACCAATAGAAGTAAGATAGTTATTACAATACACACTTCATACGTTGAAATAAAGCATATACTACGTGAGCGCAAGACGATGCCCGAACTTCAATAAAGTGACTAATTTTTTTTATCTCACATCCCATTTATAGGTATTTGCTCATCTTCCTTGTGTTATTGTTGAAAATTTCCAAACGGCTCATGTGCTTTAAACTTTTCGAATTATATCCAAATACTTTTCATTTTTCGTAAGTGACTTGAGTTTTTTAATTTTTCGGATTATACCCTTTTACATCTATAAACCAAAGTTTTTTTTTTATATTTTGAGGGGACAAAAAAAGTTATTCTTCCATGAAGTTACTATATATGTTCTTAAAATGACTAATAATAATTTATCGATAACAATTATCTTTATTTTTCACAAAATGTTATCATAGAGGGGCATATATTTAAAAAAAATTATAACACTCAATGATATGATCCAAATACTAGAAAATATTTGGACATAATACCGAAAAATCTAAAATACATCAACACCATTCAAAATTTTCTTTGAAGTTTTTTATATTTTTTTTATATTTTTTTTTCTTATTTCACTTAGTGTCCGTTTTGAAGGAACGGTGGAATAGAAACGGAATGAAATCGGATAAGGATAAAGAAAGGAAATGGAAATGATAGAATTACTTTTATGTGTTACAAGATCTCTAACCAAACGTAATTTTTGATTGTTACGGGATGAACGGATTATCTCTTTATAAAAAGAAAAAAAAAGATTTATTGATTTAATTTGTAGGAGAAATTTGGTGAGGTGGGAATGTGGGATATGAGTCGTTTGTACGTGTACGAAAATGTGTCTACTGATTGACACGTAATATTAAAACAGACTGCCAAATATTTATGGAAACGGTGCATCAATGTTTGTAAAATTCATTATGTCAAATTTTGTACAATACTTCGTATCTTTTAGTTTTTTAATTTATAAATATTAAAATATTGTGTCCGAATATGACTGTTACGACATCCACGTAAAAAAAAATCTAAGATTTAAGATTAATTATTCTTTCACACCACCTAAATAACATGTTAAATTTATTTTTTTAATATCCGTCGGGTCTAAGACGTGAAGGGATGCACGTCACAAGTGAACCTACGCACATTAATGTTCGGGGTTCCATTCTAAAACCAATTGGCAATAGGAGGAGTAACCCTTGTGTTTATATGTTAGGTTCACATTATTCATTTATTCGATGTGGGACACAATAATCCACACGTCTCAACGTAACATAATTTAATATTTCACATACATCATAAAGTAGATATATATGTACAATAAAAATATTATTTAAGAACTTATGTAAAAAATAAAGTATAATAAGTTTTACATACTTTTTAGTTTACCTTATAAAAGATTAAATTATTTAATTATAGTATAACAAATGTTTTAATGTAAAAATTAAGAACATCCACAAGACCACAATATCAATCAATTGTAAATATTTTTAGGGCCCATTTGGTTATATCTCCGAAAACGGAAACAAAATGAAAATGAATCTATTCTATATGTGTACCTTGTTCATAAAATTTTTTGGAATGATTCCATTTAGTTTCATGCAAAATGCACTTGTTTCTCTCAATTTTGTTTCCCTATTGGGTATCAAAAGTAATCAAATTCTACTACAATTACCTCCGACCACAAGACATGATTCCAACAAATTTGATGAACATGAATATAATTATGGACTAGATTCGTTTTCTTTCCGATTCCGAAGTTACAACCAAACGGGCCCATATTTGTTTTTATAATTTGACCGAGTCATAACCAAATATAAAAGCCACGTCATTTGTAATATAATTATAATAAAATAGAGTTGATTTAGAATTGATGTAAGCTAAGCTGTCCAGTATCATCGGGCCGTTAAATCGGTTGACCAAATATGTACCAATCCGGTTTAACTCAAATTTTAGTTTAATCCAATTAATCATAAATAAATCCGGTTTATTAAATCAATAAAACAATAGATTAGGTTAGTTAGTGACGGCTCTAATAAATAATTAAATTTATACAAACAAGATTTTATATTTTTATAATATAATTCATGACAAATAACATATATATTTTACTAATCAATAATTATATTGTACTAAATAGTAATATATTTTTATAACATAAATTGTATTTTATTGTCTGTTTCTAAACTATAACCACTTCACTTTAAAGGATAATAAAATTTAAAAGTTCATTCAGTGCCCGTTTGGTTGGAGCGGTGGAATGGAAACGGAATGGAATTGAATAAGGGTTAGGAATGGAAATGGAAATGATGGGATTACTTTCATGTGATAAAAGACATTTAACCAAACGTATTTTTTGATTGATACGGAATCATTCCGTTATCGGGAATGATTCCTAGAGCTTCCAAACAGGCCCTCAATATACTATAGCAAGTGCTAGCTTTGACGAAAGACTTCTTTAGTAATCCAAAAATAATAATATTGAATTATTTTTTTACTTTAAAGTTTTTTTTAATCAAACCTTATTAGTTGTAACTAACGAAACTATATATAATATACTATTAAGGTCATTATTTAAATAGTTTTTTTCTTTCTTTCTAAATTTGGCCTTTAAAATTTAGTTTAGCAAATTTTTTATTTTCTGCAAAAATATCTTATATAAGATAAAGTAAATTTATAGAAATCTTATTAAACAAATTTAGTTATTTTTTATTAAAACTTATATTTGTGGCTCCTGTCAATCATTAGTACCAACTAGACATGTTCAGATCCGGACGGCTATGAACAGAGAAATAAGTCCGATTGGGCCGAAAAGTCTGGGACGCCAAGCATGTCGGGCCGGATCCAAGCACCATTCTAGGACTGAAGGGGTCAAAAAACCCGCCCCACAACCCGGGTATATATATATATTCAGTATATATTAGATATAATTATAATAATTTAAATATAATTTTTATTTTTTTAAATCATATTAAATTTTTTTAAAAAAAAACGAGAACCGCATGACCCGCCGACCCGGGTACGACAGCTATTTTTGGCTGGGTACGGCCCGGGTCCGGATAAACGGGCTTAATATTGTATAAAGCCCGGCCCGAGCCGGGATATGAACATGGTCTAGTAGCAAGGTAATCTAAATTAAGACAAAGCTTGATACCAATTAAGAGAAAAAAGACCTCAAATTGAGGCTCTAAACGTTTGGCATTACATAAAGGAAGGACGATAACCTCATAAAGAAAGAAAAAGGAAGAAGGCGGCACTTAGTTTTAAGCCATCCTTCAACAATAACAAGCAACCAACATGCATGCGTCGATGTACCTCTGCTTCATCCATGGAAAGGGTTCCGGAACGTTCAGACGAAGAGATCAAGGACTTACTCGAGGTACTCGTTGCCTCACCGGTGTCTTTGAAGGACTCACCCTAGTAATTAAGACGAACACCTTGTCGAGTT
This sequence comes from Fagopyrum homotropicum, assembly GCA_033239125.1. Classification (NCBI taxonomy): domain Eukaryota; kingdom Viridiplantae; phylum Streptophyta; class Magnoliopsida; order Caryophyllales; family Polygonaceae; genus Fagopyrum; species Fagopyrum homotropicum. The sequence goes on along the minus strand of BSWB01000002.1, from coordinate 162,632,298 downwards.
AGGAGCTACTGAGTTCTCACCCTAGGGTCCAGTTATACAAGTAGAACGAGCCGAGTTTTGGTGTGTCCATGTTCAACTCGTTCAGAATTGAAGTTGGCTTGTGGGCCTCACCGAGCTCAAACTCGTTTTGCTCACTATAACTAGGGGCATTTTCATAAATAAATTCCTAAACAAGTTACTCGGCTCATTAAAAGTTTGGGCTCGGCTCAAGCTTCAGTATGTGTTCATACTCGGCTTGTTTTTTTTGTCAAGCAGAACCCATAACATAACACCCTTAGTAACTAGTAAGACCCTTTAAGCCCCCGTTTGGTTGTTACTCCGGAAACAGAATGAAAATGTATCTAGTCAATATGTCAACCTTGTTCATAAAATTTTTGGAATCATTCCCTATGGTAAACCATGCAAAATGTATTTACATCTCCCAATTTTGTTTCCCTGTAGGGTATCAGTGATAACAAATTCTACTACAATTACTTTAAACCACAAGGAATGATTCCAGCAAACTATGCATATGGATTATATTCGTTTTCATTCTACTTTCGTTTCCGGAATTAAAACCAAACGGCCCCCTTAGTGTAAGAAATCATTTACCTGATTGGTTGGGCTCCCAAAATCATTCCACTGATGTTTAGGGCGATTATAGCGCTTTCTGCCTGTTTGAACATGACAAATGATCCGGGTACTTACTCACTTAGGCTTAGTTTTGCAGATTATAGATGCACAAGAGATGAGGTTTACCATAACAAATTCAACAAAAGCTATACGAGTAGAATGCACGCTATCGCCCAAAAGCCTCAGCCGAGAAACCTGTTAACAGCAAGTATTATGCCAAGTTACTGATCAAGTTCTTAAGAGAATTTGTTTTCTTCAACAGAATCCTTACCTCACCACAAGCACTTTCAAAGAAATCTCTGACATCTGCTTGAGAAATCTGCATGAAGAAACCAAAAATTTAGCATAGTAACACACAATTACATATTACTAGCATTGCATTATGAGAAAGACGAGTGAAAACCTTTTTATCGATATTTGTACAGTAAACAGTCCTAGCACACAATTCCCTCTCGTCTTCAGACTGCGTATTTCGCAACAAATTTCATTACTTGTGATCATAATCTCATGGAGAAAAAAGAAGAAAGAATTGGGTGAAGTGGACTCTTTTTAATGGGCTTTTGTTTTGTAGACTCCACTAATTTTTACCACTATAATTGAGTTACCACTATTTCGCAACAGGTTATGTTACGGTACTTTTAATAGAGTAATAGTGGTAAAAGGCCTAATTAGCGATTTTACCCAAAAAAAGAATTACAGCGAAACGAGTCCTTACTCTGGGAAGGAAGTTGGGATTAACAGGAAGAATAGCCGTCTTGGAAGGCAGTACCCTAACGGGATAGTAGCCGAGCACAGTCCCTCCAAGGTTTAAAGCAGCTCTTGCTCCACCTGTTGAACAATGGGAGGAAAGTTAGAAAGAAGATAAAGGGAGGTAACATTATTGTAAGTAAATACAAATGTGAGGAACTTACGCTCATCAGCAAATTCTACAAAAGCAAAACGAAGAACTGAATGAGGGTCACCACAGATTCGGCAGTCAACCACCTTGAGATGAAAATAGATATAGCACAAGGTTAGACTGTAGTTCATCTGGACCATAACAATGTAACGTTACCGAAAATGAAAGGATATTCTGATCAAATGAATAAGACTACTGTGAGTCAATAATTCCGCTTCCGGCCAAATTAGCTAATTAAGCTTTTTTGAGATTTCTCACTAGTAACTAGGCTCACATATAAATATGTTTAGTAAATGTACCCCTAATCAAACTCCTTACCTTCCTACTTGGCCAAATTCTTTCTTCCGCTTTCAAAATCAGATAAATCTTCAGATGCTCTATGTAAAGAACTAACCTACAAACTTGATTATATACAAGTCAAAACTTTCTAGCAAGTTTGACACGGCCTTTATATAACGAAAAGAGCTCCAAATGATTCAAAATGGCAATCAGTGAACAAGTTATCCCATGGGAAATGTTTCACAGTTAGGATTATTCACCATTCGTTCATCCAAATCAAACAACAACAAACTTCATCATTAGTTTGTATGACCTAGGCTGTAAATTTCCGGTTTTTACTACTCGAAAATATGTACAGGTAGAAAAGGTCAGTAGCTCCTTCAAACCTAGGAGTTTCACACCAAGCATTCAGCATTACAACCTCAAACTAGAAATTGCTACATCTATAGGAAATATATCAAGAATCTAAATCAAAATTTCATGTACAAGATTGGTGGTGGACACAATAATCTATATGAAAGTAAAAAGGAAAAGCCAAGAATAAAGAAGGTGGAATCTTGAGTGATACAGTGAGGTAATATTTTGCAAGGAACAATTTAAAGTGTTGAAACAATCACAAAGATATACTTGTCCACAACCACTGAATAAAGCAGCGAGTAGCTCTTCGGTGACCTAATTTCCAAAAATGAGAATGGTTTTGTTAGCAAGTATCTCATTTCATTATATCAAATGAATGAGTATATTGCTTCTGTTCAATTATGAGTCTTACGTGCTGATCGATGTCAGAGACATATACTGTGCGCCTAACGCTTTCTTCCCTGTGGGCTCGGGAAGCTCTACCATTCAGTCTCTTTCTTCCCTGGTTGAAGTTACTTTTCTTCTGGCACAAATGCATATAAAAAATAAAAAGTGAGGTAATGAAATTAACCTTAACTGCATATCAATCCTAAGGCATTACCAAAATATATACTCATGATCATCAAGATAGTATATACTCTACTCAGAACAACACTCGTGATCACGAAGACGATAGATTGCCATATAGAACCACTTACAGTCTATGAAGCTTAATAATAAAGTAAAATCCGAATTCACAAACGAAACCTTCCTTTCTAAACTTGCTCCACACTAAAACCGAAAGTACAACCCTCGTGATCATGAAGATGATAGATTGTCATATGTAACCACTTACGGTCTATGAAGCTTAACAGTAAAGTAATTTCCGAATTTCGCAAATGAAACCTTCCTTTCTTAACTTGCTCCACACAAAAACCGAAAGTACAACACTCGTGATCATGAAGATATGTTATCATATGGAGCCATTTACAGTCTATGAATCTTATCATTGAAGTAAGTTCCGACTTTCGCAAATGACACCTTCATACTAACAAACACAATGTGTGAACTGCCAAATGTAAATCTGAAATTTCATCAATAAATAATTTTCACACCACTGCATCTTTCCTAATATCAACTTACAATGGCCCTTTTAGTATCAAAGATCCAAATTACAACAGTGACAATAACAAGAACAGATCAACACTGGGAAATTCTGCAGAATTATATATGATCTTGAGCATGACGATTGCTATTTGAAACAGCCCAGAAAATACCAATCAGCAGACTGAACATATATTATTAAAGAACAAATTGGAAACATCTCAAACAACGAGATAGATATTTTAATGCAATTTGGAGGATCTAAGTCGCATTAAAATAATACTCGAAGGAAAAGATTGACTTTTCAATAATCTAGCAACCAATAGAAGATCATTTTCATTGTTTCAACCTATTATAACCCACAAAAAAGAAACATTTAGCCAAATTAGAGACAACCCGTCAAGCAAAGCGCAAAGCCCCAAACGAAACAAAAAAAGAAAGAAGAGATGATTGAAGCCAAGGATCGAAAAGAAAAGAGGAATTGACAGTACCTTACGGTAATTGGGGGAATTCTCATCACCCAAATTTTTATTAGCCTTGGAAAAATTGGTATCAGAAGACTGATCAGTCTTCCCTCGACAAGAAGAAGGTATAAACTCTTTAGCCCAGGGATTCAATTTGGACAAAATATCATTGAGCTGGTTAATATTCTTCTCGAATTCGATTTTGGAATCCAACCCAGTTTTAGTTTCACTTTCAGAGGCTTTGGTGGGTGAAGATGGGCAATTATTGACAAATTGATCATCAGAATTCACAGCATTTTGTGCCACAGTAGCCATGAAAGTGAAGCACAAACAAAAAAAAGAACCAAACTTTCTCCCTTATTTATCTGTCAAAATTAGATTCAAAACGAGCAAATGATGAAATGGAAGAAATAAATGAAAACAGAAGGAAAAATGTCTTCTGGGTAAATCAGATAAAGAGAGAGATGAACAAAGTGAGTGACAGACTGATGATATTAATGGAGATAAATGGGTAATTCGCCTGGTGGATGATGATGATAGTGGGGGGCTTTTTTCTTTTGAGAAGGAAAAGAAAATGCCTTTCGTCTCTTCGATCTTTGGCCTTGCTTTGTTTTTGTCGTTTGAGAGAATTGCTGTGAAAAAAGGAAATCAAAGCGAGAAGAGAAAATTGGGGGATTTTGATTTTACTTTGGACTTAGTTTAAGGTGTTTGATAACGTAAGATTACTTGAGGAAAATAATAAAAACGTCTTTGATTGTGTAACTCAACGTAACAAATTAAACCATATGCAATAAAAGTCAGTCAATTTGACCTCATAGAAAAATGTCAAAATTGTGGGTCACATGTCACTCGAGTAGAAATTTCAGCTTTATTCTAATGTAAAGTAGGGTTATCGTCTCCTCGGATAAACGGACGGGTATTATGTAAAAGTTTTCGGGTCTATTTGAATCAAAACCCTAACCCAAATGAGTACGGATAAGTTGGGATGTGCATCTTCGGAAATTCGATGCAAAATTTTATAAAAGTTTGTTATGTATCCGATAGTATTAGGATATTCGACACCTTTAGTCGGATCAGAAATCTGACCCAGAATTCAACTTGAATATCCGATCCGAGTATTTATCACATGGTCATTTGGATAATCCTATCCGTATTTATTAATATTAAATTTAAACGGGTAGGTATGTAGAAATCTTTGGGTCAATTCGAATCAAAACCCTGACCCGAATGAGTACGGACAAGTAGGGATGTGCATATTCGAAAATTCGATGCAAAATTTTATAAAAGTTTGTTATGTATCCGATAGTATTAGTATATTCGACACCTTTAGTCGGATCAGAAATCTGACCCGGAATTCAACTTGAATATCCGATCCGAGTATTTATCACATGGTCAGTTGGATAATCCTATCCGTATTTATTAATATTAAATTTAAACGGGCAGGTATGTAGAAGTATTTGGGTCAATTCGAATCAAAACCCTGACCCGAATGAGTACGAACAAGTAGGGATTTGCATATCCGGAAACTCAATGCAATAATTTATAAAAGTTTGTTTTGTATCCGATAGTATTAGGATATTCGACACATTTAGCCGGATTGGAAATCTGACCCGGAATCCAACTTGAATATCCGATTTGAATATTTATCACATGGTCAGTTGGATAATTCTATCCGTATTTATTAATATTAAATTTAAACATTTTTCATTTTCAAGAAAAATAAAATAATAATTCATGATCCGATAGACCGCTCAACTGATACGGATAAGAACAAGGCTTTTGAAACTCGAATCCAACCCAAACAATGGCACAAAAAAGTAATTTTGTCAAAGCAATTTTTATTTTTTATTAGATTTGTCTATTATATTAATATTAATTTATTTAATCAAAAAAATTATAATAAAATATATCGAGCTATATGACTAGGGGAGAATATTAGGAACACCTAATTAGGTATCGATGTTTATTTACGTATCTAATCTCAGTTTTATGTTGAATTAGTTTAATTTTGGCACGACTTTAAACCTTAAAAAAATGAAAATGAGTAACATCATTTTCTAATACTTTACATATTTATACAAGTTTTGAACAAAGTTGTAATGATAAATACATTTAGCTAATTTTATACGACAAAATGTCAAAAATGAGTAAATTCTACTAAAGCCCAGATCATGGGCCCAAATGATCTGGGCTTCCTAACTGGGCCCATTAGTTAAATGGATCTGGGCCCATTAGTTAAATGGATCTGGGCCCATCATATATCATTTGGGCCCATGAGGTTTTACATTGTTATACAAGTTTTGAAGAAAGTTGGGTACTTAGTAACGAAAAAAGTTCGGTTCAAGTTTGTTCACTTTCTAAACAGACAGAATATAAGAATTTATTTAAGTTTGGTTAAACTTAGCCTGAACTCGTTTGACTCGAATAACAAACAGAATATGACAACCTTGGTCAATATTCAATTGTGTACGTTATTATAGTAGCCGAACTACTCGGACTGAGATTTCGCTAAGTAGCACACTCGAAAATTTTTTGTTTAACAACCATAAGTTTATGCATGTTTCGTGTGTTAAACAAGTTTTCAAACAAATTTGTGTAGTATTCACGATATTTCGACAAATTCCGTTATTTTGGTTGTAATAACTTGTTTGATTAGTGTTTTAAACCTGAATATCCGGTCCAGGTCCGATCAGACCCAAATTCTTTATATTTAATTTTGAGTGTTTTGGGCCCAAAATTGAACCCTTTAAAAATTGGTACACCGTTCCAGGTTCGGTCCAACAACAGTTTCTGGTTCGGTTCGGTTCGGACCGGAATTTGACACTTTATTTATTGTCGCTAGTCGGTCACGTAGAACAAAACAAAGATATGATATTTGAAGATTCCTTTGAATCTCATGCACGAATAGAAAATACGAATATTCGATTGTGTAGATAAGATGATTGTCCTCATTCAATCAAATAATCAAACTTGATCAATTGTTAATTACAAGTTGTGCATGCAAATGTATATTGTATATATAATATAGTAATATAGGATTATATCATCCTTGTTTAACAAAAACTATTATTAATTACATTTGACTATGAACATAGCTAGTCAACGACATAACCTTAATCGCATTACAATTTGAAAACGTTTCAACATACGACTTTTCTATCTTTATCTTAGTTTTGAGTTTGAAAACAAAATACTCGATCGACCAAAGCCGCTCTCCGTTCGTACCGGATATATAGTCGTGACCCGTAAAACTTTGTATGTTTAAGAGAAAATTGTCCAAACAATACCCCATCTTTTAGGATGACTAAACTTTAGTACCCCATCGTTTAAACTATTAGAACAGTACATCATCTATTGAGTCCGACCAAAGATTAGTAATCAGATCACTTTTCACACGTTAAGTTAACACAATAACTTTTCCTTATGTTTCTTGTTGAATAAGTATGTCATGTAGGCCTCATTGTAACTGTCTTAACCCTTTTACTTAACGTGTGAACAATAATTTATATATCAATCTTTGGTCGGACTCAATAGGCGAGGTACCGGAGTACTAAAGTTTAGTCGATCTTTTAGGGGTACTGTTTGAACAAATTTCTCTAAATTTAATCAAAAAGATTGAGGAGATAAAGTATCCCTTGTATGGATGTATGGGTGACGTTTCGGTATAAACTGTATGATATTATTGTAGTTTGGACTGCTTTGTTTATTGGTCAATATCACTAATTAGGCCTTTTCAGTAATATTGTTCTATTAAGTAGGTTCATATCATAATCTCATTTAATAAACATAACCCTAATAGAGTAATAGTGTAAGTGAATTAGAGTGGTAAAAAATAGAGGGATACTCAAAACAAAAGGAAGTAGAAAAGAGCCTATTTGTCAAAATTCTTCCTTGTGACTCACTAACTAGGTCTTTTAACAATATTCTTCTATTAAGTAGGTTTATAGTATAATTTCATTTAGTAAATATATCTCTAAGAGTAATATTGAAAGTCAATTCGAGTGCTAAAAAATAGAGGGGTATACAACACAAAAGATAATAAAAAAGAGTCTACTTCACCAAATTCTTTCAAAAATGTATAAAAGTAATTGAATGATAATATTCATTTTAAAATATACTCGATAAGATATCAAATATTACAGAATTGAAAATTTTTCTCAAAACGAGTCATACGAGGGAAACTAACCCCTCGTAAAACCTCTACAATAACATGTAAACCAATATTATGAAAGAAGGTAAAGTTGGTTAGCGAATCAACTACCATATTTCCTTCCCGGAGTATATGATAAAATTTGAATGATCTAGGCTCGCTTGAGAAAATCTAAATCCTAATGAATCAGGTTAATAAGGAATGTACCGAATCAACCCTTTCCTAATGAACTGTAATATAAGACGAGAATCCAGCTCGGACATTACCTTACAATATCCTTTTCCAAGCTAACTCTCAAGGATATTAAATGAGACAAGTTACTTGGGTTCGGGCTCGGCTAGTTTATAAACGAGCCGAGCTTGAGCATGTAAATGCTCGGCTCATTCGGGTAAGTTTCAGTTTGTTCGAATAAAATGACACTATATAAACATTACTTTAAACTAGCTAATCGAGATCGGTTCGGGTGGACTCATCAAAAGCTCAAGTCAAACTCAGTTCGTTTATAAACGAGTCGAGTTTGAATATGCCAATACTCGATTCGTCCGGCTCGTATAACATCCCTAATAACCTATGCCATTTAGAAGAACCCTTTTAGTTATTAATATTAGCAATGGAAATTGAGTTAGGCAAGTAAGTAGACAAAGTGAGATATTAATATCTTCTCAAAAGAAGAAAAAAAGAGTGAGATATTAATATGGAGAAGGTCATGCCAAACATGGAGCTTTGACTTATTGAATGGAAAAACATAAGTGGGATATTATTGGGGTTGGCACTTTAAGGTGAGGATACATCTTACTTGTTTTAAAATAAAAACAAAGTTTAAATTATTAAAATGCAAAGGTAAAAGTCAATAAATAGACTTACCAAAATAAATCTAAATAAATAATTACTCTTTCCACCTTGGTGCAAACTCTGTGTTATTATTCGTAATGATGTTTACGTTGGATTATTTTTATAACGTGACATGATAGTTGATGATAATTATAACATAATTATTTTTAATAATGTTATATATTTTTATATGATACAATTGATGACGTAATAGTTTGTGACAATGAAGGTGATGGCGGTACAATTGATGATAACATAAGGAGTTGCACTAGTCGATGTCAATACAATCGGTAACAATCTTGTTGATGACAATTACAGTTGATGGCAATAGCATAAATTGACGACGATAAATTGGTGACAAAAGTTGGTGACGACACATTTGTTGATAATAGAGGGTGACAAATTGATGATATTATCGCTATGACAACATGATTGATGACAATATAGTTGATTGAAAAACTGTGAAAAGATCAAAAAAAAAAAAGGATTAAATTGGCAAATTTTTTCCTTCCAAAATTACTATTTTGTTTATTTAATTAAAAGGTCAATAAACAAAAATAAGAGAGTTGATGATCGTCTCCAATGTTAAGTTATATGGTCGGCTTTTTATCGGTCTGAATATGATCTTGTTCGGACCTAACCTTATTAGAACTAACCCTAAGTATAAATATAAAAAAAATATAGCCAAAAGCTTTAACCAATGTTATATTTCTCATAATAATAAACAAAAAGTTTCAACCCTCTAAACCTAACCCTAAATAAAGTAGGGTTGTTTATCGACCCAAATCTAATCAACTCGGAGATGAACCTGATCCTAACCGAACTTCAGTATTCTTTCTATCTAAGATCAAACCCAAACCTAAACGAACTTCAATATTCTTTTAGAACTAATACCATTCGGATCATAAATGGTACGCCGATTTGAATTGCACACAAAATCACAACACAAACTCGACACATCGATTCGAAACGGAGACAAAATCGGTTCTAAGTTAGAGTACTTGAAGTGAAGTTGGATAGGATAGGATAATGTTATCTTTTTTACCAAGTGAAGTAAGTTACATTCATTATTGAGGACACAATGGGACCATATATGGCTTCTTGTACAAAACAACATAAGCAATAGGGCAGTCCATTCAAATCCTAAGTGTTGTGTACCACCATAACTTCCATGTGTCTGCACTAGATGTATTGTAACCAAACACTTCCTACTCCACCAAAAAATATAAACCTTTTTAATCCAATCCTCACTCTTTTTGCAATAAAATAAAATTAAGTCATTGCAAGTTTGTTGTGAAAAGACTCATTGATAATGATCCTTTCCTTTTGTTTTTGAGTTTTTTATAATAAAAAAAATCTTTTTTTTTTTGGGTAAAAGTCAACTTTTATAAACCTACTGTAATTTATGTCTTCTGATGTTATAAATATGATTATTAATGAAATTGCATAGAAATATAAATCTCAAAGGGAACTAGATTTGAATACGGAAATAACTCATATATAATATCCTTATGAGATTGGTAGGATACTTATTTTACTCTTAAGTAATTGTAGGATAAATTACATCGGACTTATCGCTAAATTTTCACTCATGACGTTTTAAACGTGCTTTATTGCTATGAAAAAATTGTCAAGTAAGTAATCAATGAGGTTAGTCTGATCTTTAATATCATGTGAAAATAACAAAAATGAAACATTAACCATAAAAGTTAAAACATCTTAACCCAAGGGAAATAGAAGTATATGTAGGATAATTTTTTGTCAATAGGAGGAATAGGAGGAGTGACTCATTGACCTTAGGTATTAGGTTCGGAGTGTCCACACTTTAGATAAGTTCAATCCAAATACATCGTTTGCATACGATGTGCGTTAGGCAACACAAGCCCAAAAGGTTTCCATCCTAAAACCAACTATTAATAGGAGTAATTTTCCGACCTTATATACTAGACTAACATCTTCACTTTAGATGTGAAAACTTATTATCTCCAAACGGAATAGACCAATGTGTTTTAAACAAGTCGGTCGACAACCATATTACATACACTTCTCCAGTTACACCCGACCTTAAGCAATAACTTCAACATCAGAAGCAAGTCCATCTCAACAATTACGTTATGATATCTTACATCCCAAGACTGAAGTACGATTGGGATGAATATGGATAAAGACTTTAGTCGAGAACTTCAGGCTCGATCCAAGTCTCACCCAAAAAGAACAAAAATTTCCGAAAAATTCAGTTCGAGGACTCCAGATTTATCTAAATCTCCCTATAATCGAGTTAGTCCAATAAAGTAAATGCTTCTATCATTTTTGGGTGACAACACATCAAGTCGTGCTTATTATATATAAAAAATTACTACTAAATGGTTAGTAAGTGAGAATAGTCCGACCTCTAACATCATAAATAACTAACTTATAACACTTTCGGGAGAGTCAAACAATACATAATACCACCAGAGAAGCTACTCCGACACCAAACAAACACAACACTTGTGTGAACACCTAATAAGAGTCACATTACCACTTGTATATACTGATTGGGGTACTCCCAATTAATGGGAAACAAGATGACAACATGGTCCTTTCTTGCGTAATTATATGCCACATTCAACGGGTCCAACCATTTTCAGTAAACAACAAGTGGAGCTTCACAATGAGATATTTATAAGCTAGCTATTCAAGTAGGCATGTGTAAACTGTTCCGATCGGATCGGAATTTACGGTACGATATATATCGTTATGTTGGACTTTACATACATGTGTAATAGGTTCGGACCGGATTTATTTAGTATGAGATTGAACCAAACACATTATATTGCACATGAAACTTACTTTACGTTATATCTGAAATTTTACCGTGATATTACGGTCCGATCCATGACCTCTTTTAATTTTTCTCTATATGTTTTATATGTAAAATTCGGGTTCGGACCGCACCAAGCCATATTGAACCCTATAGTATTTTAATAAATAAATAAATAAATAAACAAATAATAATAGTGTGAATACGTCAATAATTTTTGGACCAGAAACCGAATTGGATGGATTGGACCATCATGGTCGGGTTCATAGACCGCTACCGTGTGAGATTGCTAATGGTTCGGTCCAGATTGTTGCACACCTTAACCGGCACTCCTTTTTTTTTTTATAAAAAGGTTGATTCATATTCTAATCAGATGTATTTCGATATCCGAAGCAGATCGATATTCGAGTTTTGCATCATTCGATTGTTTTGCAAATAATGTTTCGTAAATGATCCGGCAAGCCAAAATAACTCTAATGTCTACCCTCGGATTATTAATCGCATAACTCAAATACTTGATCCGCTAATTGTCCAGTTCGATCCGGACCATTGCACAACCGCAAATCTACAAGTTTTAACACACTTCAATGAATTTCTTGGATGAACTTGATCACGGTTTATAAAATGGTTGACGAATGAATCATCCATTTTACAAATCAATTGAACAACATGATCAACCAAGGAAACAATAAAAAAAATTGTAAATTAGAAAAGGCAAAAAATTTGAATAACGCAATCAACATTCAACAAAAAAAAATTACACAATAAATTAGCAATCAAATATTCAAAATTAATATATATGAAAATCACAAGAAGAATGGAGAGAAGAGTCGGCCGGTGAAACAACAACATTTCAACATTAGAACTAGATAAGAAGACGATCGTGTCTTACTTCCGGCAACTACAATCTCGTAGGTGGTCATGTGGAGGCTAGGTTTAGTCGGGAAAAAAATGGGAGTGAAGAAAAAGTGTTAGGATAAATTAGTTTTTCTTTAAGTTTTTTATAAAGATAATATCTTTTTTAGCCTTAAAAATATGGTAAAATTTCGTTGGCTGTATGTTAACTACACACAATCCGCATTCTCGCCGTGTCCTAGGCGTGTTATCCTCGTGTCCAACCTCTGAAACGTGTCTTGACCGTATCCGAGCCGTATACTGTCGTGTTTCCGTGTCCGACGTGACAGGACACATAACACTCCGCCTTGTAGAAATGTACTTGCATGTTTTCTTGTATCATATCGCAAAGTCGAACCCAAACATAGGAAAACAAGGTCCAACGTAACTAAATTCTTATAGTAGTGTTTAACTTGTAATATGATGCAATTAGAAGGGATTATTACCGTAAGCAAAATCATAATTAAGTGGCAGACAAGTGTTGTTTCATGAAGGATATTATACGTAAGCCGTTGACAATTATTCTGAACAAAATTAATAAATTAGATTATCATTTCATAATTCATATGCACTCGAATCATAAAGCCTTAGATAATAAATTTACTTATAATATAATGAAAAGTAAAATCAAGAATGTATGTGCAAGTTTTCCATTGGATGTATTCTGGCGGCAGGTTAACTTTATATTATATGCTCAATTATTAAATTTAATTAATTTTGATATGGATGATTAATGATGATTAATTAGATGCTTTTAAGTAATACCATACGTGTCTTTGTGAGGTTTTTGATGTTTTGAGGGGCATTAACATCAACTATAACAACTTACATCGAGAGACATTTGGGGTGCGTTTCGGAGACTTAAAATACTTAAGACGAAGGTCGATGAAGGAGATGATGATAGCTGAAGAAATGTGAAATTGGTTTTTGGAAACGAAAATTTAAGGTAGTTGACGGGAGACGAGGGGAGTTGAAAGAAGATGAAGAATTGAAAAATTCATCATCTACTAAAGGGTAGATTATAGAGATGAAGGATCATTCACCTACCATGCTTTCAATTTTGTCTCTCGATGTAATTGCATTTTGAAATTAATGTTACATGAAAGAATGTCCTTTTTAGTAATTTTATGTTTATGTCAGCTTTCCTAAGCTTCGTTCTCTCAAACACCAACCAAGCTTATAAGAAATTATCAGCTCGTTAATCAGCTACTTACTTCAGTTACTCGTTCAACTTCAGTTTCAGCTTCATCCACCTATAAGCTTCAGCTTCAATAATCTACCATTTCTCAAATAGATCCTTGATCGAAACAAGCAAGAACATTGGCTATTGAGTTGACATTAGATATATAAAATTAGTTGTGGTTTTGGTGCACGATCATGGAGACGGGAAACGGGAAATATATAATCTTTAAAATTGTAGGAAACGTGCACGGTAAAAAAAACAAATAAATGTATCATTTTAAAGTTATTGAAATGAAAAATTCATGTATCTTAACGGGATACATATATATGAAAAATCTAATGATATATGAGCAGATAAATATATTAAAATGACAACAAAATTACTGAAACAAAACTTTGAAACACGTATTTTCACTCTTACAAAATCTAGAAATAAACTTTTTTAGACTTAGAATATCAAATAAACATACTTAGTTTCAAATTTGAAGAAAGAATAATTCATTTTACAAATCAACAACCAAACGACATAATCAATCAATGAAAACAATAATAAAAATTTGTGAATCAAAAAAAGTATAAGAATGAATTGGAATAACGTACACTCAACATTCAACAAAGATTACGTAGTAAATTAATAATCAAATATTCAAAACTAATTTTTAAAAAAGTATAAGAATTAAAACAAAGTGTGATTCTTCTCTTGATATACCCCTTTGTTCTCCAAATGTGTAGATCAGCGGAAGATGATCTATTTCCGGTTGTGGTGAACCTCCATCGACGACGACCTGATGAAAGGAAGAACAAAAGCCCCCAATCTCAAGTCTAATGTGAAATCAAAGCGAATAGAATAAGAGGAGATCGAAGAGAAGATGATAAGGTAAGGGAAGAGAAGAATCAAAGCTCATCTTGAAGATAATAAGTTCACACACCGAAAGTTGAAAACATTCCAAGCCTAGTATATAAGGTCGGTGGGCTACTCCTCCTATTGCCAATTGGTTTTAGGATGTATCCTCGTCGGGTTTATGTGTTGGGCTTGAGCCTAATGTGCACGTGCGCTCGTATGCACACGACCCCCGCTTTGCCGGTCCGTTTGTATCGAACTTTGACATGGTATCAGAGCGGTTAACCTCTATTCGGCTCACGGTTCTAACTTGTGGACAAGTGCAACTCTATCTATATCCTCTAGTTGCACTTGCGGGGACGTGCTGAAGCTAATAAGTTCTCACATCGAAAGTTAGAGACATTCTGAGCCTAGTATATAAGGTCGGTGAACTCCTCCTCCTATTGCCAATTGATTTTAGGATGACTCTCCGGGTTTATGTGTTGGGCATGGGCCTAATGTGCATGTATGCTCGTATGCACACGGCCCCCACTCTACCGGTATATCTATATTGGACTTTGACAACCCTAACTTTTTGTGTTAAGACTTAAGACCATACATGTTGAAGAGTAGAAGGACATATACGTGAAGAAAAATCCTTCATCCCCGTAAGCTCGGTCTCACTGGTTGAAGAAAAAGGCATAATCTTTATTTCCTTCAACCATTTAATTCTAATCTTCATCCTCCTCCTTCATTTCAACCGAACACACCATAAAACAGTTTTTTCATAAATTTCATACGATTCAACCATAAAACCGAACGGGTCCATAATAGATATTTCTTCTTCGCTAACAATATTCATACTTTTTATGTTACTTTGTATTTGAATCTTGAAAATTATTTATACACATATTAAGTTCTATCAATGTATAATCTTTATATATGAACATTCATGCTTCGGTACCTCCGGCTGACTAGATCATCCTACTTTCCCTTGAAGACTGTTTTGCTTTCGATTTCATTTTGATGTATTTTTGTGTATTTCTTTTCTCCTTTATTTGTAATCCTTCCTGACGGTTTAGACCGTCTGCCGATTTTTTCGGCCTTTCAACCTATTGGATAACGCGCCGTCTAATGGTTTCGAACCGCTTTCCATTTCAAATTAAAAAAAAATTCTTTATATTTTTCCAAAATCCTTAGTTTTTTCTTTCTCTAGAGTTGACCCAAGTAAACATGCATGAACCAAAACACAAAGAAAGCAAAAAGTTGAAAATTAGCAATAAACACACGTCAATAACCCTAATTCAAACTCAAACACCTCTCTATTACATGTCACTTCTCTCATGTATCACATTCACATAAATTACAAAAGGGTCCCACACATACAAAATATTTACACGCGTGTTTAATTCGTCAAAATTTACCGTTGACTTGTTGAACAAATCGTTGACAATTAAGAACTCCACGTCACCACAATATTACTTTCAACGACATAATCACGTTCAACACAATACGTACGTGCTCAATTAGTAGCTAGGAATATTGTTTTATTAATATTTGTGCTTTTTAAATCGTACCAATAATAATAATACTTAAAAGTAATATGACTCTTTTTGTAAATACGTAAAGCTATGGTGGGGCTACGGTGGCTTGTGTGGTGCCGATGCCCCTGGCGGTGATGCTACGATAGCAACCACTAATGTAACTAATCATAAACCCTCCCGGTAAATATATATGTATACCTCGTGATATATATATATATTACATTACACGAATTATTATATATGCCGATGATGTTAGGGTTGTTGTTCCAGTCAAATTTTGATATGTTCGGTTTGTTTAGAATCAAGACGAGTTCGAATCGAGATAAAATTCTATCAAGTTAAATCAATTGAACTCGAGCCGAAGACTGACTTGTCTAGTCATGTTCAGGGTTAGTATTAGAGATAAATCAATTGAACTAACCTATGCTTGAATAGAAATTGAATGAGCTCGAGCCGAAGTATCATCTTCTCAAAGTCAAATTATCTCTTAGATGGCATCGGCATGATCTCGCTATGTAGTTCAGCCTTGCGTTGGCCCGTCACACAAACCCTATTGCTGCCACAAGCCACTCCTCGTCCCCTCCAAAGGCCATTACTAATATTCATCGAATTGTTACATAAGCGTTATGCACGTTAGGCGTGACCAAAAATATCCGATCTGACTAATCTGATTCGCTACTCCGAAGATCCGATCCGGACATATTTTTCGGATCATTAGATCGGATACGGATGGAGGTTTGGAGAAAAAGTCGGATCGGATATACCCGACTATTTTAAGAATAAATACCCGGATCAGATCGGATATCCGTTCAGATAAAACTGTCGGATATCTGGGTTCTCTCGGATCAGATTCGGATCAGAATTTTTTAAGATTGTCGGATCGGATATCCGGAAACGTCCACCCCTATTGCACGTAGTGGCAGATAAATCGTACACCGTTGGATGTGAGTATTAAGAGTTGAGATTTAGAGTAGATATCAAAATAAATAATAATTACGAATAATAATAATTAGGAATCCAACAATAACTACGAATAATCCACTCAACCAACAATAACTACGAATAATACATTAAACGATATGACACATTCGTAACAAAACTGATAATAATTACGAATCTGTTCTCATGTTCACACGATAGGGGCGTTCTCATAGTATCTATACTCTATATATATATATATATATATATATATATATATATATATATATATATATATATATATATATATATATTACACGTGTACCTAATTAGCTGAACTATTTACAAATAAAAATTTTTTAAAAATTGAGTTGGAGTATACCGTACGTACATATCGTTAAACATGTAACACAAATCTAAGTCGAAGATGTTGCTTAATTAAATAAAATCACTTTATCATTATCATCTTATTCATAAGTCTTGATGATATCACAAGAAGTTGATGTATAACTAATTCAGTAAAGTAACGAGGAAATATATACATATAAGTTGGGATAACAAAGAAGCAAGAAATTTCGATTACATTTATGGAAAGCTTAGATATAAATAATGGACACTTTTTAATTGTTTAAACTTTAATTATATATACTTAACATTATTTGAGTCGTTTTCTGATATGCATGCGTGATTTGGCATTATACGGTCTAATCTTTGAAAAGATCTTGCTTGTTTCATATAGCTAGGATTTGATTCTCATTATTTGTTTAATTACACACTTATTCGTATGTATATATATATATATATATATATATATATATATATATATATATATATATATATATATATATATATCATAGCTGAATAATATCGAAAAGCTTGTAAAAATTTGTACAAAATTGGCAATAATTCATATTATTGCATGTGATTAGGCAATTAGCCAATAAAAAAATCATCACATATGAGATATATAATAATGAAATATGTACATACAAGAAGGATGTTCAAGGAAACCAATAATAAGTTGGTATGGTGGGATGTGGTGCTAGACTTTTTAAGTGGTTAGTCGCGAGATTCGAGTCCGAATCCTCCCGGCAGTATGTATGAAAAAACTGATATTGAACGTAGATCGGCAAAGCCGATCGAACCGGGTGACCTACGTACCTCTTCAAAAGAAAAAAGGATCTTCAAGGAAGAGACATACAAGGATTACAAGCACATCTCTTATCGTTGCGTGTCGTGTATTGGGGTGAACGATCGTACACTTATGTATGTCACACATAAGTGTTTGTTCGTTCACCATACATTTCTGTCACATACATAACTAGTTGACACTTGTCCACATGTTTTGGTTGACAACGGATATAGGTTGTTTAAGTATGACACAAATTAATGTAGAGCAGTGTCTTGTGCATACGAGCGCTCATGCACGTTAGCGTCAAGCCCGACACATAGGTCTAACAAAGTTTCATCCTACAATTAATTGGCAATAAGATGAGTGATACGCCCTTGGATAGCGTTGTCATTTGTGCCTCTGCCTAAGTCAGCCCGGCTAGCGGCATGTCTTGCCTTCACTCCGCCATGACATAAGACTTGCCCGCTACCGGCTCCCTTTGTGCTCGTGTCATCGCCTCTCTCGGCCCCGCTAGCGGCATGCTTTGCCTTCACTCTGCCATGACACGAGACATGCCAAATTTGACAACATTTTTCATCTTTTGCCTATGTAATAATAAAAGGGATATTTCTTATCCAACATTCCCTTCTAAACTTTCACATTGGACCCTTTTAGACCTTCCATTTTAGGCCTTTTATTTTTATTTTCATTTCGAACCTTTCGTTCCGACCTTTTGTTTTGGACCTTTCGGTCTGGTCACATCCTCTATATAAGGGATGTTTGACCTCACTTGTAAATCATGTCTAAATTGAATCAAGTATAGTTGAAGGCAAAATTTCCTCCTTGATGTTGGGCATCACATCTTCCATCTCAAAGTTCTTCCTTTGATCTTCGATCCAAGCCTTCACGTTCGAGGATTCTTTAATAATCGACTTATCCACTCCAACTCACGACTAGCTCGATCAACCTTGATAGGATCAACCAATCGCTTTCACATCCATCTCAAAGCTGCCGTCAACCATGTTTTATCATTTGATCCACCGACACATCAACAAAAGAGTAGTTGAAGTTCTAGATCGGTCTAGATCCGCACTTTGTCCTTAATCCGTACCCAAGGGCTTCATCAATGAGTAGTTCACCGATTGTATATTTTAGGTTCAGAATTTCCCATATTGAACGTGGAGACTTATTATATCCAACTATTTTTAAATCTAATTCTCAATTATTGTTATAAGAGATGTCTCTATATATATATTTATGTCATATAAAATCAAACACAATTATAGTTCTAAAATGACAATTACCGAGAATGAAAAAGTGTATATTTTTATAGCTCTGAAATTCCGGTTTGATAAATACAATATTTTGAAATTCGTAAATATTATTAATCTTTTTACTTGATCGGATTTGATGAGAGGGAGTAACTCTGAAATTTCGGTTTGATAAAACTAATTGACAACCCAAACACATGATAACTGATACCACATTAATTTATAAGTGAACCTTACACACAAACATTCGGGGTTCCATTCTAAAATCAATTGACAATACAAAGAGTAGCTCTGATACTTATATGTTAGGTTCAGGTATTATCACGTTGTCGATGTGGGACAATATTTCACACATCTTAAACAGAATCAAATGGATATACCATATACAAATAACGTTTTACGTACGTCTTAACAGAATACTTTAAATATCCGCGAATAAATATCTAAACTTCCAATTAAAATCGTTTTCATATCCGTTATCCACCCACCTTTTTATCACATGAGTGATCTTATAGGCTATGTAAACTTGTGGATGGTGTTTATGTTGTTTACGTGGCCTAATGTCATGCATTGATACAAGACTTTCAAGCTTGTACTAGCTAGCTAGCTACCATATATCAAGAAGCACGTACGATTCATTGAGGATCAATCGCCAAGAATATGCCCTAAAATAGATGAGTTTGTATTTCGAAACACTTCTACTTATATTAGAGATTGGCATTAAGCCATTCATTATAATGATCTCAAAAGATGAAACACATATCGTTTTGGTCCAATATTGTCGATTAGATTGTCGATCACGTTCTCTTGAATTGACAATAACCGAAGTGCAACAAACACTATGGCCTAGGAAATGCATAGGATAAACATTAGGTTGTTGATATTATTATGTATTTATTTATAAAGAAACGTGGTCTGATGCACTAGATGACATACCGTCTAACGGATTGAAAGACCGAATAAATTGGCAGACGGACTAACCGTCATGAAGAGAACTACCATAAGGTCCATAAACACATCAAAAGAAAACATTGATCACAAGGAGCCGGTGGAGAAGGAGCGCCAAGGAAATATAGTCAAGGAGAGTAAAAAATAACAACGAGAATATGGAGGTAGAAGCAGTGTAGAGTACAACTTCCAAGTTGTTGATATTATTTCTTTAAGATAAAAATCTCAATTCAAAAATGTTTTGATATAAAAAGATGTTTGTTAGGTCTAATTAAGGTTAATGTGTAAATCTAACGAGATTTTTATCATAAACTCAACTGAAAGTAGGAGTTGCGTTGCCGGCCTTATATCGGTTGCATCTTAACACGTTCCTCGTAAGTGTAACTACGAGAAATGACCTAGTTGACATTCAAACAAGCGGGTGTATCATCTCATTCACTTTATAGCTAGTTGAAATGTAGGGTTAATAGTCGATCTATTTGGCTAAACCGCTCGATCTATAACCATATTAAAGTCCACACAAGATGCAGACGGAAAGTCGTGAACATATATTGGAGATAATAAGTTATAAGTCTGGTCCGGTCTGAATTCAGGCACGGCCAACCGTCTGTTGCTATGTCTAGGAATGATGTCGGGCGATGACGCCGCTATATATGCCCCGCTGCTCTCACATATAAAATGAGGACATTTTGAGCTTAGTATATAATTAAGGTCGATGAGTTACTCATCTTATCGTCAATTGATTTTATGATGCAATCACATCAGGCATATGTGTTGAACATGAACCTAACACGACACATATAAGCTCATCTATACACGACACCGTTATACATTACGCCTAACGCGACGCATTTAAGCTCATACATACATCGTTATACTATACGGTACGTCTGTATCGAAATTTTACAACATAAGTGTGTCATAGCTGTTGGAGATAATAAGGTCCAACATCGAAAGATGATGACACTCCGAGCCTAGTATATAAGCTTGGTGAGATACTTCTCCTATTGCCAATTAGTTTTAGGATGAAACCTTATCGGGTTTATGTGTTGGGTTTGGGCCTAACGCGCATGTGTGCTCGTATGCACACGACTCCCGCTCTACCGGTTCGTCTGTTATTGCCAATTGGTTTTAGAATGGAACTTCACCGAATTTATGTGTTGGACTTGGACCTAACGCGCATGTGCGTTCGTATGCACACAACCTGCTCTCGGTCCGTCTGTATCGGACTTTGACAATAGCCCTGAGTACATTTACTATGTATGCTCGATGAACATTACCCTATAAGACTACAATTACTATATATAGAGGACACGTTAACTACAAATCACGAGAAACACTTTATTAATAAGTTTGGAATTGACCGATTGATTACCTCTAATTGAACACTAAGTATAAGTAATTAATTGATGGGAGTTGTCATGCATGACGCACATGGAAGTTTGTGTTTATAAATAGATTATAATATTGTTACAATTAAGTCGTGAAAATTCGAGTAAGTAGGTCATAATGGTCTCACTACTTAGATAATTCATATGCTTATATAGTTTTTTTTATTGATTTGGTAGGTAAAATATGAAGATTAAGATTTGGTTGTTAGCTCATAATCCAACGTATGTACCTATCGGATTCAAGATTTAGATGTTAATCATCACCTACATATATAATACATTATTACTATATTACATCAAATTATAACGTGCTTTCATATATATATATATATATATATATATATATATATATATATATATATATATATATATATATATATATATATATATATATATATATATATACTGACTCAACATGTAAACAAATCTTACCGTATGAACATGTAAACACCGAATATACGTGATTATACCGTCGAATATATAGAGTCAGGTCCGGGCCGTCCGGCGAATAATTCTTTCACTCATAACACGATTTTTTCCCTTTAATATCGCCTAATCTCAGCCATCTATTTAACGATCTAACATATAGAGGTTGTTCTCATTTTACATGGTAAAAGTTGTTTACATGGGAGTCAAACTATATATATATATATAGAGAGAGAGGGGGGAGGTCCGTTCGCATTAGAACAATCTTATTGTGTATCATGAGAACAATTTTACACTGTCGGATGATGAGTATTAAGGGTCGAGATTTAGGGTAGATAAAAATAGTATTTGTTATCAAAAGTATATTTAAAAATAGTTTATTCAATAAAAAAGCTATCAAAAAATAAAATTTCAAAATCTTTCCTAAAATATAATATATTAATAACATAATTATTGTCGAATACCTAATTATATATTCTTTTTGCTAAAATAGTCAATATATATCGAAAAAGAATTTTGAATAGCCTTATATTTAGTGATCTTAAATACCTATCAAAGTCCGATACAAACGGAATGGCAGAGCGGGGTCGCGTGCATGCGCATTAGGCTCAAACCCAACATATAAACCCGGCGAGGTTCCATCATAAAACCAATTGACAATAGAAGGAGTAGTCCACCGACCTTATATACTAGGCTCAGAGTGTCCGCTCTGATATCATGTCAAACATACAGACCGGTAGAGCGGAGGTTTGTGCATACGAGCGCACAGGGGCATTAGGCCCAAGTCTATCACATAAACCCGACAAGGTTTCATTATAAAATCAATTGACAATAGAAAGAGTATTCCACCAACCTTATATAGTAGGTTCAGAGTGTCGCCATCTTCCAATGTGAGACCTTATTATCTCCAACATACCTATATTGTTAAAAAAAAAAAAAAAAAAAAAAGCATATACATAAGATCGTACCTACATTCTCAGATATAGATTTTCTTTTGTAATCTTCTAGAATTCTACTTTATAATTAAAAAAAATCTAACATAAAAAAGAATATAATATGAAACATAAATCCAAAGTAAAACAAAAAGTAAAAGAAAAATCATGCATGGACACGTTTTTCGTATACAATCTAACTTTCTAAATAATAGCCAATCAATTTGTACGTACGATGTTTAAATTCCTAATTAGTGCAATTAAAAAAGAAAAATAAAAAGAAATTTGACTTAATTAGGTACGTAGACGAATGTAAGCGTGTGGGGTCGTGTCGAAAGTGACGGCACACGAGTAAAGGCATGTGAGAAACGTACACGTAACACGTGGATGGTTAAACGACGTCGTTTTGTGATCGAAACGCGGAGTTTTGATTTGGGGTTAACCTAATTAGTGCCGTCTACGTGTGTTGTTGTGGTTGGAGGAGGTGAACTTTCCATTTGATTTGCTTAATTAGTCTCTTTGATAATACTCGTGATTGGTCTTAATTTGGTAATGCTCCAATCGCATTTTAGTTATTGATCTTTATATGTATTTGGTTTGATTTTATGTCGGTAATCGAAGAGGTTACTTGAGAAAATAATTTACAATTATCCTGTTAAATTCAATAATCGAAGAGGTTACTTAACCCGGCCTTTTTTTCTCGGTTTGCTTTGACGAGGGTTGCGAAAAACAAGTCTTTGATGGAGGCTATTATGAGATTGGGGGACTCCCAGTTTGAGTTTCTGCTTCTTCGGGCTTGTTATGGGGTTCCCGTCTTTACTTCGCTATGCGGACTGCTCATCCCTCTCATTTTTCTGTGGCTATGGGGGTCTTTGATCATGCTCTTCGTTGTTCTGTTGAGCAGATTGTCATTGTTGGTGGGGCAGGATTTTGCCCCCTTCAAAGGTGTCTCTCTACTTTGCCGATTAGTGACGGTGGGCTTGGTATTCTTTCGTGTGTTGATACTTTTTATTTGCCTTTCTGGCTTCGAGATCTCAAACCCGTAGCTTGCAGGTCACATCTTGAGGCTTTTTGGTGTTTCAAGCTATGAAGTTGCTTTTGAGACAACTGCTGCTTGTTGGGTCAACTTCTGTAAAGACTATGACTTGGATATGCATGTGATACGCCCAACCCCCCATTTATTGGCTGGATGTTTTACAATATCGTGTTTAAGGGTTTTCTGAGGGACTTTGACCTACCGGTTAGGCAGAAGGCCTTAGTTGAGAACTTGAGATTACCCCTAGCTCAGCAGTGGCTTAAAGCGGTCTCGGTTTTTGGTCTTGGTCAGGTTATGAATCCGGCTACCTTTCGGACAGCCGTTAAGTACCGTTTGGGCATCGAGATGTTTAGGGAGGGTTCCAAGTGCCCTACTTGTGAGAAGGGCATTTTGGATGCTTGGGGTGACCATGCTCTTGCTTGTGTTGCATATGTTGGTATTAAGCACCGGCATAACATGGTGCGTGATGTCATTTTTTATGAGTGTCTCAAGATTGAGATCTTTGTTCGAAAAAATGTTCATACTAGTATGGTTGATGGTGGTGGTGGGGAGCTGTGCCCAGCCGACATCCTTTTCTATAATTGGTTTCAAGGCAAAGCACATGTGTTGACATCACTGGTACATCTTCTTTCTCTTTGCCTGACCTTTCTATCGGGTAGTAAATCGTGGCCCATTGCTGGGGATACCCTCCCAATATCAGTTTTTCCATGCATGCTGCCGGGAGGATTCGAACTGAGTATTGGTCATGGGGTATCACTTTATTCCCTTTTTCTTTTCCACGTTTGACGATCTGGGTGACGACGCGGTGAAACTTCTTAAAAGGTTGGGCTCGGTTGCTAAAGAATTGTCTGGGTATAGTAGGAGTACTTGCTTTATTTTGACTACGATTGTGTTTACCATTCAGAAGGGATGTGGAGCCCAACTTGTTAGTCGACTCCCATCCAACGGCATGCAATGTGTTTTTCCTTCGATAATTAGTATTTTATAATAAATAATAACAACAACAACAATAATAATAATAATAATAATAATAATAATAATAATAATAATAATAATTAATCTAGTAAGTTGAAATTATAAAATAAGTTAGGTGAAAGTTTGGTATGAAGTAGATTGAATACGAATTACGAAAATTTAATATGTATAGTATTCTTGTTTAATAGAGAGGGCGAGTTTCGGTGGTTGTGTGACACATGTTAGGTCTTAGTTCGATGTGAGACACAATATAGCAAGCATCGACATTGCAATTAGGATTCTTTTATCTTAATACCGATAATAGAAGTAGTTATCAACGTTATATGTAAAAATGATTGTTTTTACAATTGATGTTGAACACCTACCTTCATTTGGAAAAAAAAAACTATAAAAGGTTAAACTAAATTTTTTGAAAAAGCTACATTATCTTCTTTATTTTTTCATGTTCATCCAATTTCGCCTTCTATTACCAAGAAGGCAAAAATGCCTTAGTGGTTTCAATTTCTAAATTATCATTATCAAATAAGTATGAGTATTTCAAATAGGATGATAATTTTACCCGTATATAATGAGTGTTTAACTAACCTAATTCAAAAGGCGGATAAAATTAAAGATGATTGGTGGCGGCCCTGACGGGTGAATGATGGGTGAAGCTTCTTCACGTGTTACTCGTCCCGTTACACCCAAAATACGTAAAGGTTTATATGTATTAAGTATCGAAATCATGAAATTATGATGTTTTTATTATTATTAGTGCTATAATAATCGTCACCCGACGTGATGAGTTGCTGCATCAGATAATGTTAACGGTTGAATGATGAAATTGGTTCATCTACCATCACCCAATTCATTGTCATTTATAAAACCAATTGACAATATAAAGAGTAATTCACTAATCTTGTATACTAGCCTTAAATTATCACACTTTAAGGGCCTTTTTGGTTCCAACTCCGAAAATGGAAACGAAATGAAAACGAATTTCTACATTTCAATATTGAATTCATGTATCATAATAATTAATATATATATATATATATATATATATATATATATATATATATATATCTTTATTCATGAAATTTTATGCAATCATTCTTTGTGAATTAATACAAAATTCACTTGCTTCTCCACATTTTGTTTTCCTATAGAGTATCAAAAGTAATCAACTCTACTTCAATTCCTTCAACCACAATGAATGATTCCAAAAATTTTAATGAACAATGGTATATATATGAACTATATTCGTTTTCATTCTGTTTCTGATTACGGAGTTAAAACATAACGGGCCCTAAATATGACAACTAGCATGCTCCAGTCGCAAGTGAAACCAGAGTAAAACCTAATTGAATCTTGTACCTCTACATGTTACGATCGACGAGACAACTAAAGACTAACAGATATAATTTCATGTTAAAGTCCAACACAGACGGACAATAAATCAGAATCGTCTGAATACGAACGTACATTCACATCATTTCCTAACACATAAGTGCAATGTATTATTGCTTATATCTAGTTGTATAAACCCGAAAATGAGCAAGTGATATCAATAATTACATAACAAATCGACACGTATATATGTACTCACAAAGCGATATTATAATATACATTGAATAATTAGATTAAATAAACTTAATATCGGAAAAAATAAGCAATTTTCCCTCGGGAAATAACATTAGAGAAAAACAAGTATTAGACCTCACCACGATATTTGCAATTTCCCATTTCCTATGCTACAACTCAAGCTGTCAGCCATGGCAAGAAGTTTCTAGCTAGTCTGCAACAACTTCTTGCCCCAATAGTTACTTGAAGAGCCACACATAAATGAGGATTAATGGCATAGATTTGCAATGTAGATCTGGTCAAACCCGGACGGACATGTCTTGCCCGAGTGCTAAGATAACCCTACAAGACACGAGTTTTGAATTCGAACACATTTGCAATTTGTACTAAGAGAGTTATAATATTAAGTCCTAAAAGAAAGTAAATAAATTGATTTTGAGAACATGATTCATTTGCGGGTATAAGGTCGGTTTGGGAGGCATGTTGGAGGAGTTTATGGGAGATTATGGAGACGATGAAGATGAATTTTCTTTTACCCTTTGAGATAATACCCATCACACTTTCAAATTATGTGCAAAATTGGATAAGCTTCGTTTTCCCAAACGTTCATTAAGCTTATCAAGCTTATCAGCTCATTGAATCAACTACTTATTTTAGTTGATCAACCTTATGAAAACATCCATCAAGCTTATCAAAATTGGATAAGCTTAGTTTTACATTTTCCTCATTTTTGATAAGGTTCGTTTTCTCAAACATCCATCAAGCTTATCATAAATATCAGCTCATTGAATCAACTACTTATTTTTGTTATTCAATCAGCTTTAGCTTCAACTATAATAAGCTTTAGCTTAAAGTTCTATATGTTCGAGGTTCCGAAACAGACTCATAGTATGTCATGAGCTATCTAAATACCTAGAAGGAAGTGTTCGATGTTTTACTTGAAAAAGTATCATATAGTGCAATTAGTTAAATAAAACAAAATTTGAGAGGAATTCAAGCACAAATGTTCATTGAGTTACAAGAAGTTAGCTAGTGTGTTGCTTAGTGAGCTAAGCTAGTTTGAGTTGAGCTTATGTGTGTTTGTGGACCTTGGAGCTTTAACTAGCTATAATGAGTTAATTAAAACTCATTGATGGGAAAAAAGCCATGCCAAAAAAGCTAGCTTATTTTTAGAATTATTGATGGCCCATTGAGTTGAGATTGGGTCTCGTGCCTTGGGCTTCGGCTAAAAAGTGGTTATGAAACCCTAATTTCTCTCAACCACCAATAACCACTTGTAACCGCTCTCAACTGCTTTGGTGACGGTTATCCTCCCCAAAAAGTGTGCCCCATTGCATATAAAAGGGAGAGTCATGTGTACTTGAAAGATGATCTAGTTTTACACGGCAAAAATTAAGCCATTAAATCTCAAGTTTTGACAAGGGATATGAATTATCTCTTTGGCTTGTTTGTGCAACTTGGAAGACCAAAATACTTCACTAGTCCATACTTTAAGTTATTAGTTTTAACAATGCTATATAAACAATTCAAATAAAATGGCATAATTTTTTTTAAACCTACAATCTACAAAATATAATATATAGGGCCCATTTGGTTTTAACTCCGGAATTGAAAACGGAATGAAAATGAATCTAGTCCATACGTATACCCTTATTCATGAAAGTTTTTGGAATCATTTCTTCTGCTTTGAAGTAATTAGAATAGAATTTAATTACTTTTGATACCCTATAAGGAAACAAAATGTGGAGAAGTAAGTGCTTTTTTGCATGAAATCAGAAGAAATGATTCCATAAAATTTAATAAATAAAGATATACATATAAACTAAATTCGTTTCATCCCGTTTTCATATTCGGAGTTGGAAGCAAACGGGCCTTAGAATATATCAACGCAATTCGTCATCAAATCAAATAATAATATACTTGATATTTTTACTGCTCATGGAGTCATGGACTAACGAGTAACTTAATTTTTACCCCGAGTGAAAAAGTAGAAAAAAAAAAAAAAAAGTGAAATTTATCTCAGAAAAAAAAAAGAAAAAAAAAGGAAGAAAAAGAGGCGCATTCGTGTCGAAATTCTGGCAGCGGTTGTAAGTGGCGTTTGGCCTCCCCACCAAAAACTTCGTTATCAAAAACTAAAACATGAAAAATAAAAAAGAAAAAGAAAAAGAAAAAGAAATTCTCCTTAGTAAACACCACGTGGCGAAACCATACAGCTCTGAGGTGGACCTCATCTTCTTCAACCTCTCCCTCTATATATACAAAGCCAATTTCAGTCAATCCTTCCATGGAAAATCCCTCAATTCCTCCTCTCAAAGATCCACCATTACTAACAATTTTAACCAATTACCTTCAAAATTGACCTCCCATGGCTACTTCATCTCTCAATCCATGCAGAATCTCATCTTCTTCTACTTCCACTTCATACTCTGTAACCAATTTCCGCCGTACCAGAAACCCTAATTCCGTAAATTGCATGATTCAAGTACCCACTTCACCAATCACCAAAAAATCTCTAAGAAAATCAAACCTTGATCAACCCAAGACCATTACGAATCCACTCAATTGGAACCCATTTCAAAAAGCTGCAGCGCATGCGCTTGATGTTGTCGAATCGGCGCTTGTTTCACATGAACAAACTCATCCTTTACCTAAAACCGTTGACCCGAAAACCCAAATCGCCGGCAACTTTGCTCCGGTGCCCGAGCGTGAAGTAACTTACAATCTCCCAGTTGCCGGCAAAATCCCTGACTCCATTCGAGGAGTTTACGTTCGTAACGGAGCTAATCCACTTCACGAGCCAGTCGCTGGACATCACTTCTTCGATGGCGATGGAATGGTTCATGCCGTTAGCTTTGATTCCGACGGCTCTGCTTCCTACG
This sequence comes from Fagopyrum homotropicum, assembly GCA_033239125.1. Lineage (NCBI taxonomy): Eukaryota > Viridiplantae > Streptophyta > Magnoliopsida > Caryophyllales > Polygonaceae > Fagopyrum > Fagopyrum homotropicum. Next base: position 162,602,931 of record BSWB01000002.1, on the reverse strand, counting down.
CTTGCCGATTCACTGAGACTAGTCGGCTTAAGCAGGAGCGAGCTCTCGGAAGACCAATCTTCCCTAAAGCAATCGGCGAGCTCCATGGTCATTCCGGTATTGCTCGGCTTTTACTTTTCTTTTCCCGGGGACTTTTCCGGCTACTTGATCCAAACGATGGGCTCGGAGTTGCGAACGCCGGTCTTGTCTATTTCAACGGTCGGCTTCTAGCGATGTCAGAGGATGACGTACCGTATCACGTCAAAGTCACTGATACCGGCGATTTGAAGACGGTGGGAAGATTTGATTTCAAAGGACAGTTGAAATCCACCATGATTGCTCACCCAAAGGTCGATCCAGTTTCCGGCGAGCTATTCTCTCTAAGCTACGACGTTGTCAAAAAGCCATATTTGAAGTATTTCCACTTCTCAAAAACAGGGGAGAAGTCACCGGACGTTGAAATTCCCTTGAATGAGCCAACAATGATGCACGATTTCGCCATCACTGAGAATTTCGTCGTCATCCCAGATAGTCAGATGGTCTTCAAGTTACAAGAAATGATCACCGGCGGCTCCCCTGTTGTTTACAAAAAAGATAAAATGTCGAGATTCGGGGTTTTAAACAAGTATGCAAAAGACGGCAAGGAAATCAAATGGGTTGATGTCCCTGATTGTTTCTGTTTCCATCTCTGGAACGCATGGGAAGAGCCGGAGAATGACGAAGTCGTCGTGATCGGTTCCTGTATGACTCCGGCGGACTCTGTTTTCAACGAATCCGACGAAGAGCTAAAGTCAGTTCTATCAGAAATCCGACTAAATCTCAAAACAGGAAAATCAACTCGAAAACCGATTTCACCAATCGAATCAGATCAGATGAACTTAGAAGCTGGAATGGTGAACAGACACAAACTCGGAAGAAAAACCCAATTCGCCTATTTAGCAATTGCAGAGCCATGGCCGAAGGTATCCGGGTTTGCTAAGGTCAATTTAGCAACAGGGGAAGTGAAGAAATTCATCTACGGCGATCAAAAGTACGGTGGAGAACCGTTTTTCCTCCCAAAAGATCCGAATTCTGAGTTCGAAGATGAAGGGTATATACTCGCATTTGTTCATGACGAGAAGAAGAGAAAATCAGAATTGCAGATTGTCAATGCCATGAATATGGAATTAGAAGCTTCAGTTAAGTTACCTTCAAGAGTTCCTTATGGTTTCCATGGAACTTTCATTGGAGCAGAGGATTTACAGAGACAAGTATAAAACCAAGTGAAGAAAACAGAGTAGAAACAGAGACTGTAAAAAAATGTCTGCCTGAGGGATTTGTTCACATATTGCGTCCCCGGAGACTATATTTTAGTATATTATTTAGTTTTTGTTTTTTGTTTTTCTTAAAAATAATTTCAAAGAAACAAGCTTGAAGCTTTTTTTGTTTTATTTTTATTATTTTTGGTTTAGTTTGGTGGATAAATATAGGTAAAGAAGAAAGCTCAGCTTGTTTCTGTTGATTCTTTGAGTACTATGTGCATGGACAAAGGTATATAAATATTTATAAATTATCATATTTTTGTGTTTTCTAAATAGCAAAAACTTTCTCTTCGTTAGGTTTCATCTACTTATCACCCGATTTTGACCCAGTTTGGTTATCACCCGACTTTGGCCCCGATTGGTGATGTAGAGATGTCCCCATAATCTAGATAATCTATCTTACAAAGGATGAAAAAAATCTCCCAATTTCATCCCATAATCTAATAATCTTCATTTCATTTTCATAATCACCCCTCACCAAACAGGCCTTTGTGTTTTATCGGGTCATCTTTAAAACCGAAGAATTGTAATAAAGCACCTTTTTTTATGAAAAATTTACTTTTAGATACTTTATTTTCGAAAAATTACACTTTTCACGTTAAATCGAACGAAATATTAATATAATTGTTGAATAAACTTTATAAAATTTTCACTTTTTTCGGTCATGAAATGATTTATCCCAACAAGAGATGATGGGATATTCCACATGGCACATAAGTGATGAGAAACTATAGCCAATAAGAGCTTCAACAAAGCAAAAAGAAAGGCTATGACTTTTGAAAAGATTGTGAATGGAATGTGATATGTGAATTAAAATGTTTAATTTGGTCAAAAAATTACTATTCAGCTAAAAAATGGTGCATTATTGAACTTTATGCAAAATATAGGGCAAATTCATGATAGTATCCAATAAGAAGATGTAAAAGCATTGATATTGTTTATTTGTTAATTTAGTTACCATTGATATTGACTTGGATTAACCTGAAATCATTGGAGGAAAATGATGTTAACTAGGGTAACAATCAGCAATTAAAATAAGTTTAAGTTTCTTTTTTCTCATATGGGTTTATTGAGATTGGTTGATACTTGATAGAGATGATTCATCTAAACTCATATGGATTAGGCATTGTTAATCATGATTTGATGACCCACATCATAACTAATCAATCACCATTAAACAAGAGTTTCCTCGTTAATGTTGGTGGATGAACCCTTTTTTCTTTTTATAGTTCATTTTGTTTCGCTGAAAAACATCTTAGAAAATGAATTGTCTCGTTGCTAAGTTTTTGTATACGTGGGACGAAATTCTTTCTGACCCAACGAAATTTTACAGCCACCCACAGAAGGGCGACGATCGTTTCTATTTGATTTACTTCTCGTAAACGGTTTTTATGTTTGTTCAAGACTCCAACCAAACGAACCTTTAACGTACGTATATGAGTGTAATATTGTTTAATAGTTTGTTGATAACATGATTGTTGTATAAGATAATAGTCTAGTTTTAATGCAGTGACAGTGCCCAGCAATGAAAAAGTATAGACAAATAAAAATGACAATTTAGTGGTATGTGAGGTTTGTCCACATTACATTACTCTTCTTGATTTGTTATTTTTGTATTCTTCAAATGAATCAAGTGCATGCAGCACATCTTACAAGATGCTTCTCTTTTTGTTCAATATTCGAAAAGAAAACAAATTTAGGCCCGTTTGGTTGCAATTTCGAAAACGGAAACGGAATGAAATAAATCTTGTCCATATGTTTACCCTGTTCACGATTTTTTTGTTTTGGAATCATTCCTTGTTCTTGAACAATGGTATACATTTGGATTAGATTCGTTTTCATTCTTTCCGTTTTCGAAGTTAAAACCAAACAAGTTCAGGAAAGTGATACATGTCCCCTTATAATTTTTAAGAGTGCCACTTAAACCCTAGGAGGTATACTATAAAGTAGCATGTGGCTCATTGGATCAATTATGAAGTGAGAGAGAGAAGGGTAGTGTTTTTTTAGGTCTACAATAATATCATCATCAAATCAACACAAAAAAATATCTCAAGTGAAATATCTAGCTAAGATTTGATTACTTCCATGAATATGAGATCAACAAATATACTTAAACAATCAATCATATAGTTAACAAAAAGATCATCAAGAGGATTTGAATCAACATCAAAGACTAGAACTTGCAAGAACAGGTACAATAGTTTGAGATAGAAGATGAAGTGTAGACAAGTTCTATCCAGAAATTTATCTTCTGGAAATTGAATGGCTTGTGGAACCATGTGGTATCATGGAGACCCTATCCCTACCATTGACTGCTACCACATTCCCATACATTAGAGGCCTTGTGGGTTTTCGGGTTGTCAAGACGATAAGCCGATAGCGACTTCCACACATGATGAGTTATGAACAACAGTAGTTTAACCTAACTCTTTGAGTTTTCATATACATGGTTGAAAAGGAGGGTATGGGGACTCAATCACAACAACTAGCTTGCTTTCCATGCAATGTGTTATATATGGGTTTAGGGTTTAGGTTTTAGGGTTTAGGGTTTAGTTACCTCCTATGTTGGAAAAAAATCTTAATCGTGATAGTTTAAATAAAGATTCGGGTTTTCGTCTGTTGTCATTCAGATTTTTATCGAAACGAAAAAAACGTTTTACTGATTTGATATGCCATCAACGTTCCTGTAATGTTGTTGACGGATGCTAACTATGCGATTTCGGGTCGACGAGTGTTAAACCAAGAAGATACTGATCAACAAAGTATATTGTAAGAACAAGCCAAGTAACATAACCCAAAAACAAGTTAAAGAAAGGGAATAAGGAGAATCTTCCACAGTGCAAAACTAGAAAGGGGACCAATAAAGCACCAAAATAAATGTTTATTTTTTGCCCTTTGTTCATCACCTGAAGCACAACTAAATGCTATCATACCTCAGTGAGCATAAGGAAAACAATAACATGGGGCGGTTGTGGTTGGATTCTGACTTATGAACACCAAGAAAAACATATACAAAATGTTGTGAAAATGATATAGAAAAATTAGTGTTTTTCTCTAGGGTTTACCAACTGCCCTAGCTAGCTCCATTCATCTTCTTCTTTGTTTGTTTCCAAAAACCAAGTCCAAATCACACTTGATAATGTGTCTATAACATAGACAACAAACAAGTGTGTTCTTCAAGTTGCGGTTTCCCTCGAGTAATAGGAATCGTCGATTTGATATAGGTAATCAAGTTGGCAAACCAAAAGTGCATGTAAAGTTTACAAGAGTTGCTTTCATGTCAACTAATATTGCTCAAGTCACTCTCTAAGGAAGGGTATGGATGGAGAAGCACCCCATTACAAGAAGCAAATGTGAATGTGACATCCATGGCTACTTATTGTTTCTTCTCATGAGTGACAATCAACACACATTAGCCTCATAGGCCATGTGAAGAGGAAATGACTTCTTTGTTTTCACTCTTCTCCCCGACCAACTACAACACTTGCAAACTCTTCCTTATCGTTACTCAAAAATCCTAACTCCAAAATCAACATCAATGTCCCATGATTTTACCTTTAGGGTTAAGTTTATAGGATACTTTGTGTCCCAAGAAAACTTGAGAGTTTCAAGTCTAGAATACAAGTAGATGAACTACTCCTATCGTCAATTGATTTTATGGGCCTGTTGCATTGAGATCTCAATTTCAAGAGGGCACGTGGTGGTCGTGTAGAACGATCAAGGGCTTCTTTTGGGAGATGATGCGCCAAGGGTCTGGGTTAAGTTTACGAAAAAGACACTGTTGAAGAAGAGATTGTTGGATACAATTGTGTCCCACAATAAAGGAGAGGGTTATAATTTGAAGAAGAAGACAATGAACAATGTATTCATGTGATTTAAGTTCATCCCTCGATTCGTTTGGTTCGGACCGTGCTTACCGGATAGTTGTATTTAGTAAACACATACATTTGATTACTATGTTTTTTAATTTTAAACGCGATAATTAACTTAATTACGTACTAAGTGCAACTTACAACAAATCATGCACTACGTAGGTAAGATTTTCTTTGTGATATTTTTAATGATAATTTATTAGTTGTTATCATTTTTATGACAAAATTTTATTAAGTTTCTAGGTAAGTTAATTTGAATCAAACATGTTATACCGTTTTATTTGTATTTTAATACCTACATATTTTACTTTCTATAGCTATGATCTGAACTCTACGTTTAACCAAACGAATACTAAGCAAAAGATTATATGAAGATCATCCCCTAACCCTAACTACTTTGAGCTTGGGTGGAAGCACACAACAATCAAAATTTGTCTACTATGATTACAAACCCTAATAAAAAACAAAACACTATTAGATCAATAGCTTCTTGCAATTCAAGTGATTTTGAGGATGAAAATTTTGACATCAATGATCCTTTTTCACACTTCTTCGGTTAACCAATTTATCATTCCGGATATAAACCTATTGGATGAACACTTAATCAATCCCTACAACGCTTCTTAGCGATACGATAATCTCGTTTCGATGTCCAATGGACCAATCATGTGAGTTGGGTATCTTCAGTAGCGAGATGCACTATTAGATCTCGTTTGATTTCGTGTTTCACACATCGTTCTTTGGTTAACCAATTCATCATTTCGGATATTAACTAGTGTGTCAAAGTTCGATACAGACGACCGGTAGAGCGGGGGTAGTGTGCATACGAGCGCACATGTGCATTAGGCTCAAGCCCATCACATAAATCCGATGAGATTTCATCCTAAAACCAATTGACAATAGGTGAAATAGCAAACCGACCTTATACACTAGGTTCGGAATGTCTCCAACTATCGACGTGGGAACTTATTATCTCCAACACGCCCCTGCAAGTGCAACTAGAGTATATAGACCGAGTTGCACTTATCCACAACTTAGGATCGCGAGCCGAACAGAAGCTAACCACTCTGATACCATGTCAAAGTCCGATACAGATGGACCGCTAGAACGGAGTCTTGTGCATACGAGCGCACATGAGCATTATGCCCAAACCCAACATATAAACCCGATGAGCGCACATGCACACTAGGCTTGGAATGTCTCCAAATTTCGATACGAAAACTTATTATCTCCAACATAGTTTATGTTGATAATAATCAAACTCTTTCTTTGTCAATTTGTTTTAGAATATAATCTCATTGGACTTGATACGTAACCCGCATAGACACTCATACGTACACGATCCCGTTCTATCATCCTTATGAGGTCTTGATTACTCATATCTTAAAAATGAGTTAGGCATATATAAAGTTTAGTGAAAAGGTCAATTCTTAGGACCAATTACTCAACAAACTTTATTATCTCAATACTATCTTGATGATTATAGTGTCTAATCCACTATTTTGGGAGTAAAAAAAGGGTGGACTTTGCAACATTAAAATAATCTACAAATTAAGAAATAATCTTGAATTAATCCTAAGAACAAACTACAATCACTTCCAAAAAGGGTATTCAAGGGAGCACTTTTTTGCCCTAATTTATCTAGTAATTATTTTAATATAATTAAGCACATCACAAGGATAGAAACGTTGAAAGTATTAAGCCACTTCGTCACCATTAAATCTATTTTAATGTATGTGCATCAACGATTTAAATTCCATAATGAGAAAGTTAGTTGGGCAATAAGTCACTTTCAATCGTATACTAGGAAGCTCCACTTAAGAAACCCTAGAATAAAATAGTGTAACGATAAACTTATACACTCAAAAACACTAAATAGGGACTAGCCGACATGAATCCAACCTCTCACAACTTTCTACGTGTCAATCAATGATCGTAACATCGTCGTTGAGATGTGTGGATATATTGTCTCACAACGAACATACGAGATACACGAGTCTAGCATATAAGTCGAATGATTACCCCCACATATTGTTAATTGGGTTTCGAATAGACTAGGTGAACTTGTGTGTAAGCTCATCTGGTGTACATCTCGACATTAGTTCTTAAACACCACTTCATTTAGTTCAAATTTAAGTTTCGGTTTCAGACATTCAGATTACAAGGTGTCACTATGTTAACCAATCGAGTGAGACTGCATGATTCTGTTGCCCGCGTATTTATATATGACAATTTTACCCCTCTAACAACTTTTTATTTTTCAAACAATGATAGTAGCGTCGTCGTTGAGATGTGTGGATATATTGTCTTACAACGAACATACGAGATACACGAGTCTAGTATATAAGTCGAATGATTACCCCCACATATTGTCAATTGGGTTTCGAATAGACTAGGTTAACTTGTGTGTAAGCTAATTTGGTGTACATCTCGACATTAGTTCTTAAGCACCACTTCATTTAGTTCAAATTTAAGTTTCGGGTTCAGACATTCAGATTACGAGGTGCCACTCTGTTAACCAATAGAGTGAGACTGCATGATTCTATCACCCGCGTATTTATATACGACAATTGTACCCTCTAACAACTTTCTATGTTTCAAACAATGATAGTAGCGTCGTCGTTGAGATTGTCTCACAACGAACTTACGAGATACACGAATGGACCATGTGAACTTGTGTGTAAGATCATCTGATATACATCTCGACAGAAGTTCTTAAGCACCACTTCATTTGGTTCAAATTTAAGTTTCGGATTCAGGGATTCAAATTAGATTACGTTTTGACAACTCTATCTTCATAAAAAAAACCAAAAACAAATAAAACAAAATGTGTTAAGAAACATAAGTATGTTCTTAAGCCTACCTCCACTAAGCTCCTTCAACAAATTATATGCTAAGACTCATATGTCAAAGCACTAAATGCACCCAAAACACAAATGTCAAAGCACTAAATGCATCTTATAATCTAAAACACAATACTAATGAGTAACCCAAAAGGGTCTCTAATGACATTCTAACATGTGCAAACAATTATATCAAGGGAGAATGAAGACACACATAAAGGGCAAAATCTAATGGTGACTTGGGTAGGCATGTGTCTTGATGAACGCCTAGATATCAGGAGCTTTTTGAAGGGCAACTTTGATTGCGTAGGGCCTATCTTCAATGGAGATAACACATAAACACAAACACAAACACAAAGAAATCAAAAGTAATATTGGCCAATGATGATACTCCTCAAATCTATGGAACATGACGAGATACATGATGTATTCTTAACAATTATTTTGTTTTTTATTTACAATTCCTTAAAGAATTCGAATACACAAATGCTTTGTTGTTGATGGTCACGACGGCTTTGCTATTTATCTATTTGTTTAGAGTTTTAAGTTTTAACCCGTTTAATCGCATATGTAAGAATGAAAACGGAACGAAAACGAATCTACTTCACATATACATATTCTTATTTGTGAATATTTTCTAATTAGTTATTGTGGTTTAAAGTAGTCGGAGTAAAAATTTTATTTATTTTGATATCATATAGAAAACAAGATGGAGAAAAATGAAAAAAAAAAGCGCCTTATAGATTAATTTTATAAATGCGATGATATTTAATTCGTTTTCATTTTGTTTCCGGAGTTGAAATCAAACGAGTCTTAATGTATATGCGGGTCTAATTGTCCGATTGTGATATATCCTACATATTTTCTTTAAGTTATATTTACAATTTGAAATTTATAATTTTAGGTAAGGGTGAGCATAGGTCCAAAACCAAACCGCAATAAACCGAATCGAACCTAAAACCTATTTTCCGAAACCTTGGACTGAAAAACCGAACTTATAAAAGTAGGTTCGGTTTCGGTTTGGACCTAAAACCAAAAATATGAAGTAGTAGAACCTAAAACCGAATCTATTAGGGTCGGTTTCGGTTTGGTTTTGGACCTAAACGGACCTTAAAAGTAATTGTTAATATGATTATATGAAACGACCATTGTTTTTTTTAATAATAATTCACTTTTTTCGGTATACCTGTCGTTTTTGTGGTTTTTAACCGAAACCTAGTTTTTTTTTAAATATAGACCTAAGACCGAACCTAAATTGTCGGTTTTCGGTTTGGTTTGAACCAAAACTACTCGATTTTATTGGTAAACCGAACCTAACTTGCTCAACCCTACGTTTAGGTTGATATATGTTGTTTCTTTCGTTTTACAATAAGTATCATTATAACTTTGGCTCTGGTTTATGTAAGGTGTAGTTCTTTCGGTACGAAAATATGGTGATATGTGAGATTGATGCGTGTTAGTTTTATTTTTTGGACGAGCACTTTTTAGTTTGAATATTTGGTTCTATTGTACAAATTGTTTGTGCTATTGGTTCATACATTTTTACAAGAAAAGTTTTTGATGGTTTTTTTAGTTCAAAACTTTGTTTAATTTGTTCAAATTTGTACACATCATTTATAATATTTTCAATAATTGGTTCATGATTTATTTTTTGTTTAATTTATTAGTTGTGATTTTATGCATTGTTTTACTTGTACATGTTTGAACTAATTTTCTAGTCTATATGCATAATTGATTAAGTCCGCTCTTTATATGCAAAACCCAATTTTTATTTCGTACTCCATATGCGGAATCAATTGAACACTAATCTCACACTTAAAGCACGGAATTAGGAAGATAGTTAAAATAATAATACGGGTTCGATTGAAATCCCGTATTCGTAACTCAAAGTTCACGGGGAATATTGCTTACTGTGTAGTTCAATCCATGGTCGGCTGTACTGCAATGTCTTATAGCCACACAAAGAACAAGAATTACGTGTGCCTTAAAAGTCTAAAACTTACGTGATGTTATCAATGGTTTATTCAATTACAAATATTATAAACCAATATATATATATGTGGCTTCAATCACATTAAGCATGTAATCTCATATTAAACTATGAAAAAAGTAATCAGGAACCGTGACAAGCATGTCATTAAACTACTTAAGCTTATCATTAATCCTACCTAATTATTCGGCCAGTCATCAGCATATACTTCTGTATCAGACAAAGAACATAAGTTCACATTTACCTAACATTGAAGAAAAAAAAAATGTCAAGTGATTAAATCAGTAGGAACATACTGAACATTGTCGTGTGGATTCAAGTCGGTAGGAGGTTCGTTGTTTAGAACTTGGAAGATTCTGGAAACGTCGATTCGTTGAAGCAAGAAACCATGCCTATATTTTAGTGAAGCATTGGGAGTTGTAACTTGACTAGCAACACAGTCCTGAAAGACAACAAGACACGAATAATTTATAGATATCTAGCTGGCAGAAAACACAGAACAGTAGAATTTGAGGCTGAAGATTGTCACATTACATTAACAGCTAAGGAAAATTAGATACGTATCAGCAGTGAAAATCTGACTAAGTTTTTTGGCCACAGATTTTGGTCTGATGCAAATGAGAAGTCAGTTATTGGTATTGACTGAGATCAATGTCAGCTGTCTACAGAATTCATTCTTTAATTGATACATTGTTTTCATCAAATGATGAGCACATGGGGTTTCTTGGCCTTCCAAGAAACAAAAGGAGCAATAAAATAAGCATTTTGAGAATTTAAAGGGCTAACAGCTTGTTGCACATAATTTTGACAGCTAGGGATTGCTCTTTGCACAATTTCATACGACTGCTAAGAATCATTGCCCCTTAAGAGCTGCCAAAGGCCTTATAGGTTGGGATCAATATTAAGCTAAATCCTGAAGAATCAAGTATCAATATCTGAATTGATAAACATACACACATCTATATATGTCAATTCTAGTTAAACAACAAGAAGTTATTTTGTAAAAATCATAATATTCCATGTACAATCATCTCACAATAAATGGTGCTTGGTTGAATGGAAATGGAAAGGCAATGGTAAATGAAAATTTTGATCTTTCTTTCATGTTCAAAAATGACTTGTAACATTCTATTCCGATGAATTAATAAACAGACTAAGGTGAAAGGTTTGGCAAGAATCCGTTTCGGAGTCATCAATTCTATAGTTGGTATGAACATTGATGAACTAATGTGTATTTCATCAATGAAACAAAATCAGATTAAAAAATCATACCCAAATAAAACCAAAGAGGCCTGTAAGGGTTTCAGTGTTTCACATCATAATATGCAACCATATGTGATTACAGTGAAGCCATATGGACCACACAAGATAACTGTATAGATAGGCATATATGGGACCAGAAATTAACTGCTAATTTTTACCATTAAGTAAAGATGTAAAACATAAAAGAGAAGAAGGTGCACATTCTATACCTGTGCGCACCTAGGACCAGCTTGTAGACGTGAATGTGGTCAAATTAAACTATTGCAACCAACTTCTGAGGCAATTTCACCTTCCAATAATCATACGCATGGAGTTCCTGTATAGAGTGATTAGAGATAATCAGTATAAGTTGATAACTGATCCTGGGGATTGGGATTCATATTAATCATAAAATCTTCATGTCAAGCATAAGTTACCCATAACTTCAATTATGGGGGACTCTTTACTTTCATTAAGCCAAAAATGGCAACTGCATATATTTCACGAAAAATGATATGAAAAAAAGGAATATACAGAGAAGGGCAGCAGTAGCCATTAGCAAATTACATAGCCAAATTCAATTTATTGTCTCAGAAATTCAAAATTGAAGATTGAGCTAGTTCTTAAGAACAAACAAGACATTTGGAAATCTTAGAACATAAGAGAGCGTATTCTGTTGATTTGATCTGGGTTCAGCCCGCTGCATGCTTTTATAGCCTAGGGGCCAGAGTAGGATGGGAAGGAGGAGCATCCCATTCGGTCCTAATGTGGTCACGCCTGATTTCCTTGAGTGAGCGACAGCCACTTAATGCCATGGTCAACTCAAACTCGTCACGTAGCATTTGAAGCACTTTCCTTACGCCGGCCTCCCCTTCAGCAGCCAAGGAATAGACAACAGGCCTTCCAATCTGATAACCAGAACCACAATTCACATCATCATATTGTATATGTATAAAGACACGGAAGTATCTATATACTAGATACACAAAATGACCATCACTGAACTTTGCCTGACTTCAAACTACAGATTCAGTCAGAAGCATCTATGAGATTATTTCTGTATTGTTTGGATGTAATGCATTATAGAGCAATTATGCAATATCCGGTCTTTAAACGAAACTATGTGAATGTGGCGTAAAATGCAGTATTGGGTATTAAAATGTCGTGTGTAGTCCAAGAAGAAAAAAACATTACTAATACATGTTACAAGAAGCCATACAAACAACGTGTATGCTAAAATCCATTGTAGGCCATAAAATGTGCTTTTAAAACATGTATTATACATCCAAACAATGGCTTCGTCTACTCCAAAAAAGGCACAAGAATAAATCCATTTCAATACTAGGAGTTGGGTCAGAATACCTTATGTATGACACTTTAGAATTCTTATTTTTCATTAGCTACCTTTGGTTATTTCTTAAATACAAAATCAATTAGCCGTTAGTAACACTAAGTTGATTTCAGTAAACTGCTAGTAGTAAATCATAGAAACCATATTGTACTCACAAATATGCCTGAAGCTCCCAGGGCCAATGCTTTGAAGACATCGGTTCCACGACGGACACCGCCATCCAAGAACACAGGAATGCGGCCTTGCGCTGCTTTCACAACCTGAAAAATCTCAAATAAGATTTATTTTAGAGATAATCCCATTTTAGCACAAAGATGATAGAGGTACAAGAAATTGTTGATACCTCTTCTAAAGCCATAATTGTAGCAGGGACATAATCAAGTTGGCGAGCACCATGGTTGGACACAATGATACCAGCTGCGCCATTTTGAACGGCCAGTCTTGCTACAGGATGAGGGGAAGAAAAGGAAAAAAGAAACTCACAATGACAAGGGAAGCAGAGAAGAATGAAAAGGAAAACAAACAGGATGATTGGTTCTTGTGTCAATACCATCCTCAGCAGTGATGACACCCTTAACAAGAATTGGCAGGCTGGTGATTGTCTGGAGCCACTTGACATCCTGCAAATGTTTGACAGATTTTCAGGAAATGATTCAAAAGTTAAAATACAGACTAATGTTCATATAAACACAGCTCAAACTAAGAGTCAATTGTTTTCAACAACATTAACTTTCTAACATTTCTGCTCCTATTATTTGGCTGATTTAGCTTGTCTCGTGCAAATGGTGTAAATATGAATAGATTTTACGTATTCTCGGGATCCCGTCTATATAACAGAACTATGAACTTCTTTTTTAGCAGTTCAAAATAAGTAGAGGATATGGCAAATTAACTTCAGACATGCTGCAGGTGCAGATGACATTAGCCAAATTATACAGCCAAAAGACATTTCCAAATTCAGCTTAAATTTGAGGGCTCCAACTTAAGATACACCATGTTTTTCATAAACTCACGCCCTAGCTACAAACCTTCCAGCTCAGAGTTCGGTCAATTTGACCAGCAACGTATGAAGCAAGTCCTGAATCATTAGCCTGCGCGAAACCATGAAAGAAAAATGGGTTACACATTGATACAGTGACAGAGCTAATCTTTCCTGATTCATCCAAACGAAAAATAGACCAATTTAGTCAAGTTTGCACTTACTTCGTCCATTTTTCCCAGGTCTAAACCTTCAAAATTCTTTAGTGTCAAATAAGGTGGCAAAGTGAACCTGGAGAAGCAAACAGTAAATCTTCAAATAATCCAGAAAAAGAAAGTTTATATGGTAATATTAGTTGAAAAATACCTGTTTTTTATATCATCTTCTCTGCGCCCCAATCTGGGGGTGTCAACAGTCAGGGCAATAGCCTTGAAGCCGGCTCTCTCAGCTCTCCTTACAAGTTGAGCAACAACATTCCTATCCTTGTAAACCTACATGTCGAAAGTAGCATAGTCATTAATTTTAAACTAATTCTACTATGATCCTGAATCATCCTTCGCTTTTGGCACTAAGAAATATCCTCTGCTTACATAGAGCTGGAAAAAGCGAATGCCAGGCCCAGTTGAAGCAACCTCTTCAACACTAGATGTAGCCCATGAAGACAATGTCTGCAAAGTAATTGACAATGGTTGTTAAAAACGAAGGAAATATAACGACACATTATAGATGTAATTTTTCCAAATAGTGGGAGGTACCCTCCGTGTTTAAGATGGCAAAATATAAACCCTGCAACTTCTTAACTATATTGCATTTCCGTTACCCAAGGCATGAAAAGAGAGGGCAAGATAGAAAATTCGTCATAAGGTATTTCCTAAACCACTTATGACTAGATTGTACAAAAGTGGAGATTTTTCAATAGCAAAACTTGCTTCATCCAACTAAATAAAGTTTATGTGGCCAATTTGTATAAGAGGTGTATTCAAATGAAACATTGAGGTGGAACAAACACTAACCATGATTGTCCCAGCTGCTGATGCAGCTCTTGCAGTAGCATACTCCCCTGGAAAGTAAGAATCAAGAACATTAATAACAAATTCTGAATTAGAAAACCAATCATAAGTAAGAAAAGAATCCCTATTGATCTCTCAGGCTCTGCAAATTTATGTTGAAGAAGAGTAAAAGATGTAAGAGAGGGTACACAATCCGAGTTGCATACTCTGAGTCTCAAGCTGCCATGTCTAGAAAGAGAAAGGAAAAGGGAACCAAGAGCAAGCAAGTTGAATGGAGAGATTTAGAATTATATATTAGTGAAGCCTTAAGCTTCGCATACAAATGAGTCGATAAATTAAGTCAAATCCAATGATTCACAAACTATCCTACAAACTGCTTGTATGGGTCCTACTACTAGCTTCATTATGGAGGCTGAACTCTTTGTTTCATAGAGAATTAGATGAGCAACTTACCAGTAGATAAAGCAAGCAACATATTCTTATCTTCCATAAGTATTGAACATCATTTTTAACTTAGCAATAATGCTATGAGAATCAAAATTCTATGATAAGATCATAGAACTTTGATCCTCCTCACATTTTTATTAAGTACAAAATGAATTTCTTATTAGTCAACTATTGCCGACAAGTAAAAAACTTACAAATTATTTATACTACCTAGAAAAACAATATTAGTAACCTAATGCTCCGTAAGTATTGAATATCTTATATTTCTATTTAAAAACATACAAATTATTTATAAACCAAGTATTGATATTACAAGTCAATATTAGTCAACTAATGCCGACAAGTAAAAACTGCAAAATATATTATTGAAATGTAAATATGAAACATTATATTTGCCACATATTTGGGTAAAGACTTATGCCTGCAGATATATTACACTAACTATAAGATTAGTCAAGAAGAAAAGTGAACATGTTTGACGTCTCAAGTACATAAATTCACTTTATACTAGATTCAACCATATTCATTTAGTAGTCATTTGTACTTTCGCAGGACCGTGATAATTGCTTGCAGTCATATTGGAACGGTATGTAGGATCAAGATTGTACATAAGATCATATAAATTTGTGAAAATCATATTAAAATTCAAGTTCTACTTAGATCCCCCCAGGAATGGGATTGTTCCAAAGGACGGTAGAAGCATTAGAACCCTCAACGAGATTTTTAAAAAACTAGCCATACCCTCAGGATGAGCCATTTTTTGAAAGGCAGTTGGGGCGATCATGATAGGCATGGAAATCTTGAATCCCAACACAGTGGTAGTCAAATCTATATGGCTTACATCAATCAGAATGCGAGGGCGAAACCTACAAACAATTAGGAAAAAAAAGTGTATACATATTGATATTAGTTAAGCTCAAGGCTTCTAACTGCAAAATTAGACAATCAAAGGGATGTTAGAGACCATACAAGATCCTTGAGAAAGCGTTCCTGTTTTCAGCCAAAGTCCACTGGTCCTCAGCACCGGATGCATAGTAGTCAAAAGCCATCTTCGGCAACTTCTGCTTCGCGATGGCCTCATACTCCGAAACATTTGTTACCTCCATCTTTCCTCAACCTAAACAAGCCCTCTTCCAAAAATCTATATACAAGGTCAATAAGATAAGAAGAACATATTATAATATGGTCATCATGCAATTCATGCTCTACTTATCAGTTAGTTATCACTACATCAAGTGACCCAGATCAGCAAAATTAAATAGCCTAGCTGTCAGAGCAACCAAAATTAAAGAAATGCAATCAATATCACATGGCAATAAGTGATACCCAGATCAGCAAATCTAAGCAGCCCCAAGAGGAACTAATGGGAGAAAGTGAGTGAGAGTAAAACTAACCTTCTCTTTTAGGCAGTTCAAAGCTGCACCCAGTCAATATGAGATAATAAAGGGATATAGCAAGTAAGTAATAAAGAGATAGAGTGAAGGACAGACGTAGAAAATGTGGCGAATTAAGACAAAATCGATTGAAATTGATGGGAGAGGAGGAGAAAGAAAGAGACCTGTGGTTGATAAGCCTTATAGTAATTGAAAGGCGGGAATTCATTAGCCATCCAAGCAACCAGATATGGGTGTCCCTCATCCATTCGAAATTCATTGTGTGCCTCACGGTTTTCTGATGAATTATCGAAACACGAAATCCCTAATTTTTCGAAATAAGTCCAAATTGTGGTGAAAGAAGATAAAAATTCAATCGGAAAACCACAAATTTGCGAATGGCGTAGGCACAAACAAATATCCCCTCAGCCTTCGCTCTCTTTCTCAATCTATCTCGCCCCTCTCGCTCAATTTTAGCTCGCACAGTATTGAATTATTGTCATCATGTCATACGAGCTTCATCATAGTTCAAATTTGCCAACTATATGTAAATAAAAACTATATCACTTTTTAAACAAAAGTACCCCATTTTGTACTTAAGTTGTAATATAAGACAAGCTACTCGGCCCGGCTCGTGAAAAGCTCGGTTCGAGCTCGTTTACTTTCTAAACGAGTTAAGATTGAGCACATTTTAAAGCTCGTATAAACTTTAGGTTCGGCTCGGGCTCGGTTCGTTCGGGTAAAGCTCGGCTCGTTCGGATAAAATAATATTGTAGGAGCATTATTTTAGCCGAGCTACTCGGGCTCGGCTCGTTCGGGTAAAGCTCGGCTCGTTCGGATAAAATAATATTGTAGGAGCATTATTTTAGCCGAGCTACTCGGGCTCGGCTCGATCTCGTTCACTTTCTAAATGAGTCAAGATTGAACACATTTTAAAGCTCATATAAATTTTAGATTCGGCTCAAGCTCGGCTCGTTTATAAACGAGCCAAACTTAAGCATATTGATGCTCGGCTTGTTAGGCTCGTATTAAACCGCTATATATACTATTGTCATCGTATCTTTAGTAGGGACCGTGGACGAGGGAATATAGAGAAGGATGTGAAAAAAATAAAAGAAATTGTGATTATATTAAACATTAGTGCTTAATGTAATTGTCATTTTATTAAGTTTTGGTAATATTGGTGGTTTAATGAAAATTTAGCAAAAAGAGGGACGGGTTTTAAGATGAAGAAAAACTTGCAAATTTGTGAAAAAAGATGTGTTATTTTTTTACATTTTAGAAAAGTTAGTCTACTCAGCATGATATTCCCAAAATTGATGATTTCCCTGCAATTTGTTCTATTTTATTTTTATATATTATTATTGACAAATTTGCAATAATATATAGAGTAAAAATTGGCCTATAAATGCACCAACTTGGTACAAGAATGTATGTTGAACGATAGTTATGTCAAATGGGGTTATTGGGTAATGAATTAATGATATGATGTACAAAACCAACATGCCTGAATGTCACTCATTTATTGCTGGATATATATATATATATATATATATATATATATATATATATATATATATATATATATCATAATGTATAATAAAGTATTTAAATTTTGTGAACTCAGTTTCTGAAACATTCATAAAAGGTTTCATTTTTAAGTAAAAATATATTATTATTGATGAATTTTTTTAACTAACAAGACTATTGCAGAGTTGTAACTGGAGTCCTAAACCTAAACCGCCGATTTATTTTAGGAACCACCGGTTTAAGTTTGGTTGGCGGTTTAGACGGTTTAAACCTAAACCGCCGGTTTGGTCCATTCTAAAAAAAAATAACAATAACCAAACCGCGGTTAAACCTAAACCAGGGATTGCTGGTTTGGCCAAACCGGCAAACCTAAACCGCCGGTTTGGCCCAAACCGGACCCATATCCAAGTGCACTCGTAACATTGTGAATACACCTCTTTATATATGCAGGTCTACTACAAATGCACCATTTAAGGACGATATTATTTTTACGAAAATAGATTTTTTTTTTATTTAAGACACAAAGTGCACACTAATAATATAGCTTGTTTTACGATCGTCATGCACATTTGCACCATATAAGCTGTTTTTTTAATGGAGTAAAGCGAAAAATTTGTGTGACAACACTAATACGAAGCCAATTGCACGCCGACGGATTTTTTTCAATAAATTTGGCTTTCATGTTACACAATAATCTTTGTAATAGATTTGTAGTTAAGTCATTTTATTTTGAAAAAGTTGTAATTTAATCTTCACGGCTGTTAGTCTTATTAATCAATAAATTAATTAAAAAATTTATGGATTAATATCCTTGATGCATAAAAGTAAAAATATAATATTTTTATTTATATAAAATTCGCACAAAGTGTAGACACTAAACTAGTATTAATTAAATATAGATAATTTCACATAATTACTCTATTTTTTTCCCTTATTTTCGGTATTATCTATTCAAATTTATCTTTAATTTTTAATTGAGAAAATAGAATGTCTAGTTATTTTACAAGATACAAAAGGTGTCTTATTTCACCAATATTCTCTAAAACAATCGTTTTTTAGTTTAAATAGTTAAACTTAGCTAGAAAAATAGTCACAATTCCAATAAAACAAGTGTTGTCAAACGTTTGGTAATCACTAAATTTGCCTCCACATAAAACAACACTTAGAAGTCACTACATCAACGGTAGAAATGCAACGAGTTGGATGATAGGTGAATATACCACTTCATTATTCAAATTATCACCAAAAATCTCCACCCGTGGTCGTTTATACCATAAGTTTTGTCATGTGTACCGAATGGGTAGATCAGTTATTTCACGTTAAATTTAACTTGTTTTCTTAATATAATATTCAACCAAACGTTTAAACAAAATGAAGTTATACGAACTAAAAATAAATAATAATTCAATCCGGTTTAAGTATCATCTTCCGATATGGTTAAAGTGAAAACTTATATCTGAAATATCTTACATACTTTCAAAACATAAAATGATATGAAAGTAAAAATAACTAAAATCATTATAACAAGTAGGTGATTCGAATATCTCACATCACACAAACTGTCTCACGCTCTCATCAAATCTCAAATTTAACTCGTCTTCATTGATAAAAATAAGTTTATGAAAAAATAACAAGCTATATTCTTTCAATTTATAAACCGAAGAACTTGTATGTAGCAAAAATATATCTATTTTATTTGACCCGCCCTATCATCCGTTATTGTTCATCCGGTCTCATCAGAGCCCAACCGACAAACGGTAATCTTTAAGTGGGGCCACATTGTGTGGTCTTAACAACATCCCCATTAGACATGTTCATATCCGGGTTCGGGTCGGACTTTATAAAATATTAAGTCCGTTTTTTCGGATCCGGGCTGAGCCCGGTTACCGAGCCTGGAATGACTGTTGTACACGCCCGCCCACCCGGGCCGTGCCTCCGGGTACCTTTTTTAAAAACATAATGTTTTTAATATATTTTTTTAAAAATAAATTAAATTTAAAATATCTTAGGTAAAATTTATTAGAATTATTTTAAAATAGACAATATAATATCTATATTTTTTACCCGGTCTGGGCTTTTCGGTCTGGTCCGGCCTATAGTAGTGCTTGGATCCGGCCCGGCAGGCTTGGTGGGTTGAGTTTTTCGGCCCGGTTGGGCCTCCCTATATTCATACCTGCCCGTTTTTTCAGACGGGCTATCCGGATCTGAACAGGTCTAATCTCCATATATATTTTTATTTTGTTGTTTTAAATTTCATTTATACATATATTTTTTAAGGAATAAATTATTTTAAAGTTTAAATGCAAGTATAAAAATGAAAAGCCAATTACGGTGAAAATACTTATTTCTTATGATTATCTTAGTCTACTCGTAATATTTAAGATTTTAAAGTTCAAAATAGCTAGTATCATCTCACCTATATCATATGGACATTGGAAAATACGGCTCTATAATATAGGTAAAATTTGTTAACATGTGTGTGAGACTCGGGTGTAGGTGTAACGGGTGATGAGACCGGATGAACAATAACGGATGATAGGGCGGGTCAAATAAAATAGATATATTTTTGCTACATACAAGTTCTTCGGTTTATAAATTGAAAGAATATAGCTTGTTATTTTTTCATAAACTTATTTTTATCAATGAAGACGAGTTAAATTTGAGATTTGATGAGAGCGTGAGACATTTTGTGTGATGTGAGATATTCGAATCACCTACTTGTTATAATGATTTTAGTTATTTTCACGGTCACGATGGGGTTGCTTTTTCAACCCGACTCTCATGTACAAGGCATTCTCATTGCCGATAACAGTCGGATAAACGGAATTCTCAAGAAGAGAGGAGCATTAGTAGTCTCCCGGACCACGGGATCCCACGAGTAAATCGAAAGTGGGATCCACCTTTTTACAACTGGTTTAAAATTTAGGTTCGGTTTGTTCATTCTCGAAACCTTAGGGTCCTATATAAGCATCCAGGGATTCAAAAGGCCCGATTGATCCCCTAGGGCCCGCCGCTGCCCATAGCACTAGTGTCACCACCTGCATTGTCGTCGTCACAACGCCGCCACTGCCATGAACAAGTGCAGCCAACAAAACTATCATGGCCTTCAATTTGCTTACATAAAAATCGAAATTACATTGAGTCCTGTACATATGCTTTAAAAACTTCGAATCTATTGACCATATCAAACAGTTTAACTTAAATTCCAAGAATCAAAAAGAAACATAACCTATAAAAACTTGCAAGAACTCACCCCGAGTTCAATTGACATAGCTAAATCTATTCATATCCCTATCAAGAACACGAATCTGAAACCTTGAACAATCTAGATCTAATTTGTACACGAAACCTTAGTATTGTAACCATGGCATATGTGGAAGAAGATGAATTCAAATGAGGCTTGAGAATGAAGATGTCAATATTGAAGGAAAGTTGGCTAAAGGACCTCTTATGCAAGTTAGTTCATGAATGTCATTGACTATCTCAAAGACGGCCTCCGGTTTTGCGAGCTTAAGAGCATTATCCGACATTCTCTTTAGC
The DNA here is from genome assembly GCA_033239125.1 of Fagopyrum homotropicum. Lineage (NCBI taxonomy): Eukaryota > Viridiplantae > Streptophyta > Magnoliopsida > Caryophyllales > Polygonaceae > Fagopyrum > Fagopyrum homotropicum. The sequence goes on along the minus strand of BSWB01000002.1, from coordinate 162,581,474 downwards.
TCGTTCGAGTTTGTGGTGAACCATTCGGACACTATCCTTGCCGTCTCCGTTGGACTACGAGTAAAGACACCGGCTCCGTTTTCGACAACGTATGGTACATTTCCCTTTTCCTGTCCGGGAATGTAGTCATTGAGGATGATAGGAAGTCCCCGGATTAATGCTTCTGCAATCGTACCCGGTCCTGCCTGTAACCAAACAAGACGATTCAAAGGGTTGTTATATAAGTCGAGCTACTAACTCATTAGCTATATAAGCTCGGTTCAGATGGTTGACTCAACTAAACAAGATGAATGCATTTCGGATAAAATGGCTAACTAGGTCTTTTACCAATATTACTATATTACGAGCGTTCATACCATAAACTCATTTAGTAAATATACCCCTATTTAACCTAATTTCTTCTTCAGGATTACTATTGGGGCGGACAAACGGCCTTACAGAGGCGGAGTCCGCCCCCGCTTCAGGGCCGGCGCGCCCTCGGACTGCGCCGCGCCCAGCTTGGCACGCACGCGGATCGTGACTCCGCCCCAAAGCACCCCTAAAAATTCCCTCCCAATATGGAGGCGGAGCAAGAACCAGGCATGACAGACCCAATTTGCAACCCCAGATTGGGGCGCATGCGTATTGTGCATGCGCCTTATGAGGCGCATGCACTAAAATCCCAGGCGCAGGCGCAGCCCGCATGCTCCGCTTTCTTTGCGTTTTTTCGTCCGCGTAATTAACATCACTAGCCTATTTACCCAGGGCAGATTCTACCAAACGAGCTGAACATGAGCATGTTAAATCACGACAAGAGTAGGAGGAAGTGATGCTTCATGTTACATACCTTTGTAATAATGCAGTCACAGGAACCCATCCATTTCTCCATTTGCTTCTCGAATCCTCGAACCTTAACCGGAATCTTCCACTCGATTGATTCGAGGGTGGAAGCTAAAGCTTTATTACGTCCACAAATGATGATCAATTGACCAATAGGTTCACCAGTTTCAGCATCTAACAAAGACTCTCCAAGAGCCTCAGCTGTCTTCTGCACCGGTCCCATACCTTCACCACCACCCATGAGTAAAACAGCCGGCAAACCCGGATCAATCTCTAGCTCAACTCGTAAATCATCCTATATAAAGACATCAAGAGATCAACCACATTATCTTTCTGTACAACAGACGTTAAATCCAAGTCCGACACATAAACCACCACGTATACTCACCTTGTATAGCACTGCACGGGCGAATGATGGACGGACAGGCAAACCGAAAACACGAATCTGAGACTCGTCAAGACCATCAAGTAAAGCCCTCTTGGCAACCTCCTCAGACGGGCAATAGCATCTATTAACACCAGGATGGAACCATGTCCGGTGACACGAGTTCAAATCGGTTATGACAGTTACGAAAATCACCTTCTTATGAAGCTCTTGCCACTTAAGAACCCATAAGGGAATATGTTGCATCAAAGGATGAACACTGATTATAATGTCCGGTCTATACTCCATCAAACCCGCTTCCACTTCCCTTCACGCATCAACAAAACACAAATCAACAGTTTGCCACGAAAGTTGATTCATTAAGATACAAACAGACACAAATTTGGCAATGATTACTTTCCATATCCATATCGTTTCTGTTTCGTCTTTCCTTATCAGTCCAGATTAACAAAGGCCAACACGTAATATAATCGATTACAGCTAGACTACTGACTTACTTAGCGTAATAGGCGGCTATTGCGGAAAGATACAACGAGTGAATCCATTTAGGGGAAGTACTATGGAAAGCAACCTTCCATAGCTGTGCATGTTTAACCATGAACTTATACTGTCTTTCCATATCATTCAATGGCCAACCTGTGTACTCTTTCCATACATCCTTGATTATAATCTGGAAATTTACAGAACCAAATTCAAAATTCAAATCAGCAAACTCAAATTCAAATTCAAAAAGAGAAATCAAAGATTCACCGGAAATCAGTACATTATACTCATCGCCGTGTTCCAATTTGAAAGCGTCTCTGATGGCCTCGGCGGAGGCACGGTGGCCGCCGCCGGTATCACTCATCAAAATCAAGACATTTTTAGGGCGGTGATCAATGCCCAACTGCACCATCTCCAAATTCTCCATCGTTTCGTCGTCTTCAACCTCAAGACCCTGCACAGTGGCTACTGAGTTTCTGGAAGTATACCCGCCGTATACATAGTAATAGTAACCCCCAACCTTAGAAAACACAGAGCTCAACTTCGATCTTCTTGGCGAGACAGCCATAACCATTTCCTGAAACAGATTAGGACCCAGATGGAGATTCGGAAAACCCAGAAGAACCCAGGTGCTAATTTATGTGTCTGTAACCGAATCGAAGAAATTGATAGAGGAAATGGATTGATGTTTGAAGTGGACAAGCTTCTGGGCAATTTAAACAAGAGAATAGGGTAAAATGTAGAAGAATATTACAATGGGATTGACAAGATTCCGGGAATTATGCTGGTGGTAGAATTTGAGAGTTATGCAGCTAGGAGGCATTGATCAAATTGCAGTGGAGGGAATGTCCTGGATAGATTCGGATCTTCTTGCTTTCATCATTGGCCTTTACAAATTTTGCTCGTCTTCTTCCTTTTATAATAAACTACTTGCAAAGGTTTGTTTTATGTTATTATTATTCTATATATTATGCAAATAATTGGGGTTGGATATGGGCCAGTTTGGTAAGGTAAGATTACGCAGATGAAGATGAGGATATGAAGACGAGGATGAAGAGAATTATTTAGACGAAGAATTAAGGGATGAAACTGTTTAAGATAATGAGTATGAAATTAAGTAAAATGAGCGTTTGGTAAATTAATATAATAGTGAGTAAAATTACGAAAAAGTACGTGTTAATTTTTTTAATAGATGAAAAAATGAGGGGTAAAAGTAAGATTTAAGCCTCAATAATCTTCATAATCCTCATAATCCAAGTTTTGTAGGATTAAAAAATTCTCATAATCTAATTCTCTCAATCTCGATAATCTAACCCTTTTAATCTCCTTAAGTGCCCGTTTGGTTGGATCGGTGGAATGGAAACGGAATGGAATCGAATAAGGGTTAGGAAAGGAAATGGAAATGATGAGATTACTTTCATGTGTTAAAAGACCTCTAACCAAACGCATTTTTTGATTGATTCGGAATCATTCCGTTACCGGGAATGATTCCTAGTGCTACCAAACGAGCCCTAAATCTCTTATCAAACGAGATTACGAGAATTATTTCTTATTTTTAATTTTCATAATCTTAATCTTCTTAATTTCTAAACTTACCAAACGGGGATAGTGATATATCAACAAAATAGTCATTTATGTTTTATAATAGTTTTTATGATCTCGAGTGTAATTTATAGTTGAAGTAGAAGTTTATAATTGAAATTATTTGTATATTTTAAGTGATAATTTATAAAATAACACTTTTTGCAAGAGGTTCAAGGAAGTTATCAAGGACTTCTGAACAAAAACTATTTTTTTTCATTTTTTTTGTTCAAAAAAATTATTATTTTCTTATATTGATCTATTCATTCTAAAGTTTATTACAATATATTTTAAGAGGACGATAAATGCAACTTTTTTTATTTTTTGTTTTTAAATTTGATCGAATAACTTGAATTCTTGAACTCTATGTGCGAGAGATTTTTTGTCTTTAAATCCATCGGATTTGATATACTTATTGGATCAAAATGAATAGATCCACTAAGTGATTAAGCACAACCTTTTAAAAAAGAAAAGATAATCATCAAACCATGTTATCAATTGTATTGTCAACAATCAATTGTCACCAAAACCACCAATTGTGTTGTCATCAATCCACCATCATCGATCAGAGTTGTCACCAAGGTTATAGTTTCATCGATTCACTTTATCAAACATCTTGTGTGCATTACAAGTGAAATTCTTTTAAATCCAAATTTGAATCACAAAGATGTCATATACATCAATTCGCTCTTTGAGAGTAGAGAGGTATAGATTTAATCCGGGAAAAGGAGGTTGTGTTGGGGGACACGAGGAGTTACGCTAGCTGGTAAGCTTATCAGAGAGGACATGACATGAGACGAGGGAAGGTGTGACTGGCCTCAGTTTTGGTGAATCGTGTTAACATCCGATATAGACAAAACCGTAGAACAAAGTTCATGATCATACGTGCACATAAATTTAGTGAGATTTCATCCTAAACTCAATTAACAATAGGAGAAGAGTAACCCACTGACCTTGTATACTAGACTCATAATCTCTTCACTTTAGATGTGCGAACATATTATCTCCAACACGCCCCACAAGTACAATTAGGGTACATACATAGTTGACATTTTCCCACTTGTTAGGATTGCTAGTCGACTAAAGGTTAACCGTTCTGATATCGTATCAATTCTAACACATTCGTACAGTAGAACGGGGTAATTATTTTTCACTAGACTCATTATTTTTCATAAAAATGTGCATCCTAAATGCAAAAAACTCAGAAAGCACTACAAATCATATTGGTCAAAATCACAACAACTCGAAGTAAAATATTTGTGCATTGATCGTGTTGGGGAGTGTGAACGTGTGAGTGTGAGTGTATCTGCGTTTGTTTGGCCATCGTAAATTCGTAATTCATAAGAAATCGCTCGCGAGTTGCGACCTCTTCATTACTCGACATCGAAGCCAAATCTCGCATTTGGTTTGGAAATTTCCACTATAAATCTCCCTGCTCTCTCTCGCGATTGTTCTTTGTGCTCTCACCTGCGTTGTTGTGCAAAGGTATGTCCGAGCGTATATCATATCTACGAATTGATCGGCGATTTTGTTGGTTTCTGATTAAATTGATGGTATATGTGCTGATTTTGATTCTCAGTTTGTCTCAATATGGTTTTCTATGACGGTTTACTGCTACATCTGTTTCGGTCAATTCGGTTAGGGTTTTGGAGTTCAATCTGCTTGTGTCTGGGTTTATCTCGATTGTGTTAGTTCTCGATTTTGAATGAGCTGTGAGATTGTATCAGAGGTGGTATTTTGACGACCTGTTGTGTTCAAGATGTATGATAAGTACTAATACCGTTGAATTATTTTGTGTCCGATTTACAAGTTGCTTCCACATTTCTTTGTTGGATGGAATTTCCATTTGTTGTGAGCTTGTCTCGGAGATGATAGAGCTGTGAGTTTCTCTCGGAGATATATTTTGGATGATTTGTAGTGTTCAAGATATGTTATGAGTACTATTGGGGGTTTGAGTATGATAAATTTGTCATTCGTGACTTTGTAAGGCAGGTGAGTTCGAGGATCTTGTATTCTTGTCGGTGGTGTCTTTCGAGTTCAGTTTTGTATGTTTGTTGTAGTTCGTAGATGCACTGAATTTGTTTGATGAAATGCCTAGGAGAAACTATGATAACAATCTTTCTGTTCATTTTGATTTAGCTGTGACTTTGTCTAGGAGATGATATTCGAACCATTTTGATGGTAGATGTATGATGAGTGCTGTTACTGTTGTATTTTGGGGTCCTTTGAGTAAATTGCTTCCTCATTTCCATTTGTGGTGGTTATGATATTTTTTGTGACTGGCCAAGTAACAGATGTGTTTCTGGCACCTCTACCAAATGAAACTTGTGATTATGGCAACTATGCTGCTATTTTTATAACTATACATGGCTCTTTATCTTTATTCTGAGCATGAAAATGCATTCTATAAAATCATGTCTGTGTGGTAAATGATTCTTTTGAGGATCCGCAAGTTGTCACTTGTATGCAAGAGCAGATCATGTAGCCAAGGCATGTTTGCCCCTAAATGAAACACTGTAAGTCTGTAAGGGCTTCTTGAGTTTATATTTATAAGTAATGGGCATGAATGCATATTTCAAATGAAGAGGAGCATTTGGTCGAGTATAGAAGTATGTTGACCATGTAGGCAATCCATGATTGCATGGGTATACTTTTTGTAATAAACTTGCAGTTTGGACATCTGCTGTGGGCCTTTCTTTGATATTCTTGTTTGCTTCTCAATTATAGCATAAAGTTATTTGGCTTGCTGTCTTGTATCACCCTGACCATGACACTGCATCAGTTTAACCTTCATTGAATGTCTATTTTCGAAGATGGCAGAACTCTCAATTGCATCCCAGTCTTCCCTGTTGCTGCCTCAGTTCCAGTCCCATATCACCTCTAGCAAAGGCCCACGATGTATTATCAGCATCCGAGGACCAACTGTTTCTTCTCATCACAACCGGCTGTCCATTTCGACAGTCAAATGTTTGCCAGCTTTCTCTAGTCAAAATCAGCCAAACCTCCTCTTTCAGACAAGAATCACAGCTGTTTCAGATTCTACAGTTTCAAACCTAACCACAAACCAAGGAATACCCGAGCTCAATTTCAAGCTTGATAACTCAGGTGGAGACAACTTCGGTAATAAGGGCCGTGGAGGTGGTGGAGGTGGTGGTGGCGGTGGTGATGATGAAAATGGAGACTGGGAGGAAGAAGAAGGTGAAGACCCTGATGACAAAAGGTCCAATGCACTATCAATGTCCCAGAAACTGACACTTGCCTTTGCTGCTCTTGTCGGGTTTGGTGGTCTAATGGGATTTCTAAAAGGCGGAAGCCAGAAATCGTTAGCTGCTGGTGGATTTTCTGCTTTGGTTCTTTACTATGTTTACACTCAGCTCCCAACTAAGCCAGTCTTTGCATCAATAATTGGGTTCGTCATGTCAGCTGCACTTCTCGTGACTATGGGTTCACGGTTCAAGAAATCAGGAAAGGTATTTCCAGCCGGCGTTGTCTCACTCTTCTCTCTTATCATGACTGGCGGTTACCTACACGGAATATTCCGTGCAGCACACTGAACATCAGCAATGTCTTTTGACTGGTGACTAATAAGTAGTATGCTTCCTTTTTGCCTTGAAAATCATCTGTACTATGTCTCTCTGCTAAGACTTGCTCTTTATGGTGGTAGAGTTTCTCCTTTCCCTTCGGTTCCTTGTATGTCTCATGTACTTGTCAATTTTCATCCATGGTTGTTAACTGAGCGTTATGAAAGTTAATCTTGTTTTCTTTCCTATATTGCAGTTGCAGGATTTATAAACTATCTTGCAAGCATTTTTGCTAGTTGCGATTCAAAGGTTTGTTTTTTCTGAAACCCGATTCAATGGTTGTTTTTTTTAAACCCGATTCAGTGGTTGTTAAGTGAGCTTAAATATGGTTAAGTTAATCACGTACTTTGAATATAGGTACCACTTATACTTGGCACAAAAGTATCCTAATTTGGGCCAACAATCACCACAGTATTTGATTAAGGGTGTATTTGGTTGAAAGTTTAACTTAGGTTGCTGATAAATTTGTACCGGCTCGGTCCAAAAACATTAGAGTTATGGGTTAGGGTCAGGTTAGTCGAAATCCTAATTTGGGTTGGTCCGAACCTATCTTCTTCGAAAAATTAACACTCTAGGGCCCGTTTGGTTCCAATTCCGAAAATGGAAACGAATTAGTCCATATGTATACCTTATTTGTGAAAATTTATGGAACGGTTTAATGTAATTGCAGTATAATTTGATTAGTTTTGATACCAGATAGGAAACAAAATAGGAGAAACAAATACATTTTTACATGTAATCACACGGAATGATTCAAAAAAATATTCATGAATAAGGTAAACCTATGGACTAGATTCATTTCAATTTCGTTTTCGTTTCAGGAATTATAACCAAACGGGGTAAGTATCTACAAATCTTAAAAAGACAGTTTTGTTTATTAGCACGAGAGCTTAAAAAGGGTAAGACTAGGATTTTGGTTTTCATTTTTCAACTTTTATTATATTTTGAATTTACTTTAAATTAGGTATGTTTTCATATTTTTAACTTTCTATGATATATTTTTTGTGATATGAAACTTTATACTAAACAACAAAAACAAGATCCTTAGAATTTTAACAACATCAAATACATAGACATTGGCTTGGAACTTTGAAAGAACACCACAACTCTATAAAATGCTTTTATACATTATTATATAATAGAAACATTTTAAATATATAAATATTTAAACAATCACCTCACCGACGAATGTGCCCTAGCTAATAATATTAAAATTAGGGTCTATCATGGATCGGCTTGGTTTGAATCATTAATAGTCAATTTAACTTAGATTTTTCAATAGATCATACATTAGCCCAAAATGTGTGATTAAATTTAATTTTACAATAGTTTTTGCAATAACTAAGGTAACTTTTATTAGAATGAGTTTTTTTTTTTTTTTTTTTTTTGAAATGGTATGTTTCCGGTTCGGCTTCGCCTACGTCCGGACAGGGTATGTACCATACATGTCTCCAAGACAGGAGAATTCAAACTCGAATCTCCGGCTAACACTTAAGGAGTCTAGCACCACAACCACTAGACCAACTGAGTATTGGTGAACGAGTATTAATTTGTTACTAGGAATATTGCATTATCCCAAAAAACCAACATCTTTCTATACAAAACCCTAAACCACCCTAATTTGAATGTAATCAAGGGGGAAAACAATAATCAACTATGAATCAAAACCATTTCCAATAGAAACATAACTATTACTACTAGTAGTATGTTTCAAAGACTTCAAACTCCCCTTACCCTTCTTCACAACATAGCTCAAACCTCTCCACCACCACTTCCTTTTGCTCACATGACTCCTACTCCCCTTCCTCGCCACCCCTCCACCACCTCGAACCGCCACCTCCGGCGGCTTATAACTCCTTATCAACGGCCATTTCAACCCATCAAAAAACGGGTGTCGTTTAATATCCGCGGAACCTCTCAAACCTCCCAATCTCCTCTCCGGATCCTTCACAAGCAACCTCCCTATCAAATCCTTTACCTCCGCCATTCCTGCCATGTCATCATTTTCCGGGAACGCCACGTCACTCTCTGAAGCAATATTCCTTAATGTAGCCTCCTTGTTTACTCCTTTAAACGGCGTCGTTCCGTAGAGAAGCTCGTAAATCAAAACCCCAAATGCCCACCAATCAACGCCGTTACCGTGTCCGTTTCCGGTAACTAACTCCGGTGCTAAGTACTCGTGGGTCCCGACGCATGACGTGGAGTATGCTGACGTGGGCTCCGCAACAAACTCTTCTGTGAGCCCCACCACTTCAGTACTTGTATAACCACCTGTGGGCCCGAAACAACCGACTTTGTTTTTCTTTTTCGATTTTCTTTTTATTTTCTTCTCAAATAAATCGATTCTGGCGGTGACGTCAGCGGTGAAGCATAAATCGAAATCGGAAAGCATGATGTGACCGTCTTCCCGGAGAAGGATATTCTCCGGCTTGAGATCTCTGTACACGATTCCTTTCGAATGAAGGTATTCAAGCGCAACGAGGACCTCTGATATGTAGAATTTGACAGCGGAGAGTGAGAATCTTCCTTTAGGTTGACGACGGAGGAGAGTATTCAGATCTCCGCCGGAACAGTAATCGATTAACAGACAAGTGTAATGAGAGGCATTGATGTGAGCGTAGAGAGTAGGAAGAAAAGGATGATCAAGAACAGACAGAATTCTCGCTTCCATGTCAGCATGAGACATCTTCTTCGACGAAAGCGAGTCGCGATCAACGACTTTGAGAGCGAAATTCGCATCGGAGTGATTAAAATCGCGGATTCGACAAAGAAATACTCGGCCGAGATCACCGGCGCCGATTTGCCGGAGGAGCTTCAGGTGACTGAGATGGAGTCGACCGTCGGGAGAGAGGTTGGATGCAGCTTTGATTGCTGACCAGTGAGGATCATGTCGGCGATGCGGACGGTGATGAGAGGTGGAAATAACAGTTGATGGAGCAGAGGCGGTGGAGAGACGGTCGTTAAAGCTAAGAGCACGATCATTAAAGCTCAGTGATCGGTCTTTGAAGCTTAGGTTTCGGCCATTGAAGCTCAGAGTGTGACTACTCCGGTCACTGGGTGAAGAGTTAACGGTGAAAGTCCGGTCGGTGGTGCCGGAGGCTAAGCTTGTGAAGCTGAAGTCTAGATCCGTTGGGTATTCAGGAGACAAAACGGCGTCGTCTTCCATTGTGTTTGATTGATGTGAAGAATGAATTGGAAAGAAGAGATTGTTGAATGAAGATGACAACTTCATGGCTATTTAAGTAAGATTGAGATTAGGGAGACATCTAGTTGATTAATATTTTAAAGAAGAAAAATTGAAGTAAAGACACAAAAACTCAAAGACATGTGTTGATTAATTAAGTGACTAATTATGGTAATGTTAATTAATTATTAATGAATGATTAGAAGGCATTTAAGGTTGGTGGGCCTAATTGAATGACTAGCAAGTAGCAACATGATGGTGACTATACCCCATTCCTTAAAAGAGCATACTTAATTCATATGGTAGGTAAGAAACATTGTTATCATTTATGGTCTCTCTCCTTTTTGCTAAGTTTCCGGTCGAAATTATCGTATTTTCAGGGAAATGAATGACGTTGTAGATAAACTAGTCATGAGTCGAACTAGAGATTCCCACAAAAAGTTGGAGTTTTCTCATCCGAATGAAAATCGTTGGTTGGTTTATAAGTTTTTAGGCGGTGATCAGTCCAAACTGCTTATCCAAAAGGTCGAAATAATAAACCTTTAGAGGTGACGTGGTGGGTGGAGCTTAAAAGGATGAGCTTGGTGATCATAATTTCGAGTATTATGCTTGTAAATTTGATACTTGTGAATCGTAGAATGGGAGTCGTGTGCATACGAACACGCATATACGTTAGCTCCAATAAATAAACTTAGTGGATTTCATCCTAATATCAATTAGCAATGGAAAGAGTAGTCAATCGATCTTAATTATATACTAAGTTCAAATATTCACCGGATTAGACGTGACACTAGAGCTAGAGCTTGTTAGCATTAGATGATCTCGTTCGAGTCTCTTTAATATATAAGCCCTTTAGTGATGGGGCTAAGTTTTAGTTGAAAAGCATTGAGTTCTCAAATCGATAATAAAGAGATTAAGGAGTCTAATATATAAGGTTGACGGTTAGTGATTACTCCTATTGCTATTGAGCTTATGTGTTGGATTTGAACCCAACTCGTATATACAGGGCTGACTCAATGTATTTGGAGGTCCAGTCCAATTAACCAAACGAAGCTCAACAGACATCCTCTTACCAATTGGATCATTTATACATTGATACTAATACCATTTTTTTCACCATGAGGCCTTAAAAAATTTGTGTCTAGTTCACGGGAACAGGTTGCACCGGCTCCGAACCGGGCCTGCGTATATACGCTCGGACGTGTGACGAAACCCTGAACGTTGTTAAGCAATGGGAAGTGCAATTAAGTAATTGATGGAGTAATTAAGTGATGATAGAAAGATCACGTGAAGGCCACCTGATTCCACCGAAATAGAAGGGCCAAGTAAGATGCAAACTTATAATTGATGCGTTCGATAAGTTGTGCATAACAGCTTCATATCATTAATTATGATTATCATGTCATTAAGCATATAATCTCCCTATATTTCATGGTCCTCTTTATCTGAAACAAACTTCATTATCTCTATTATTAAGTCCCTTAATCATTTCTTTCTATAAAATGAATCATTTAATTTGACTTATGCCTCACTTCACCCACGATTCCAATATCAAATTGAGCGATCCATGTTAGATTGGAGATGTTATTCGAGTTTAAAGTGTCGAATGTTTATGTTTGGATGTTAATATTGTTCAAAACGAGCTAGATTCAAACTCGTCTCGATGATTATAGTATTGGTATAAGTAGGGTTGTGCATATGGTCTGGAACGGAATGTAAAATGATAACACTCTTACCCTAGAATGGACCGGGACCGGACTTTTACGGTCTGATCCATACCTGGTTCTGGGTTGGATCGATTTGTACCTAAATTATGTAATTTTGAATATTTCGGACCGGACCGGGTCAAACCGGTTTGTACCTAAATTGTTCAATTTTGGTGAGGTTTTTGGTCCAAAACCGGACCCGAATTGGATATTCACAGTTTACGTTCCAATCCAGATTACGGTTTATTACGGTCCAACACCGGACCTATTTTCCGGTCCGGTCCGATTTCGCCGTCCTGGGCATTAGGGTTGTGCATACGGTCCGGACCAAAAATATCCGGACCGGTGGACCGTAAATTGGGAAAACCTTGGACCGTAGACCGGACCGGGACCGGACCGTAACGGTCCGGTCCGGTTCCGGGTTGGACCGGTTTGTATATAAATTGTGCAATTTTGAATATTGCGGACCGGACCGGATCGGACCGATTTGTACCTTAATTATGCAATTTTAGTGAGGTTTTTCGGTCCAAAACCGGACCGGTATGAAGCGGAATGGATCGGATCGGACCGAACTGGATCGAACCGGACCGGAAATTCCTAGTTTACGGTCCAACCCGGGTTACGGTTTTATACTGTCCAAAAACCGGACCGGACCGTAACCCAGATTTTCAAAAATCCTGGACCGTAGGTCGGACCGGAACCGGTCCGATTTTGCACACCCCTAGTGGGCATAAGTGACTTTGTTATGATTTGTGAAAGACGCGTCTCAATTATGGATAAGCTGAAGTTGGATTTTGATAGAATTTGTCACTTTGCTAGGGTTTGGACAAAACCCAAACTATTTGGTTTAGGCCTACAAAATATTCACTTCTTATTGTTTGGTTTAGTTACACAAAATATACAAATTTCAGATTTGTCTATTATTCATAAAACAAAACTTTTATATAATTGAAAGAAGGGTATGATGATTCATGGCATTGTTTTTTATAAAAAGACAAAATATTACATCTTTGAGATTGATTGCAAATATAACCTAAATATTTTCATGAAAATATTAAAGTTATTTTTTTTTCCTTTTAAATTAACATAATGAATGACAATCAATCACTTAAATTGATAATTATTTCGTTTTTTTAATACTTGTACCGAACGAAAATCAAAAATAAAATCACACTATCTTTTTTTTTAAATTATAATTAAAATTTAATATCTAAAACTTAATACCCAAAATATATTCCTGAAATTCGATACTTATAATCGAATTTCAATATTCAAAACATATACACAATTTCCCTATAGCACCCATTATAACCCTTCTTTCTATTCATGATTATAACAATTTTAAACTTATATTTTTGTACAATCTAATAAAGAAAATAGATTAAAAAAAACTAGTAGAGATGTGTGTAGAATTTTGATGTAATTACAACCACATGGTGGCCCAATATTTGTGGCATTTGCATATGGATGGTTAATTGATGAATTATATCTAAAACAAAAAGGTTAAGAAGGACAAATCCATGTGCCATCAAACTTGGTGTTTCTTCATCAATGTGCTCTCCTATCATTATGTTATGTTCTACTTCATCATAAATTCTATATATTCACATTATAGCCTATCTACATTATTTTCTAACTTTTATTTTTGTACATATGATGATATTCTAAAGTTTATTGGGTCAATAATATAAGGGTCCAAATGGGAACATATTACTTGTTTATGTATACAATTAATGTCTCAATGCCAACAAGAGATATAAGATATGATCAAGATTTAAAGTTTCTATTTAACTTTGTATTGAAAGTATCTCTCCAAACCTTTTTTAGGGCAACTTGTTGAGCACAATATGATACATGAAATATGATTTGAGAGATATTATGTCCCTATACGTCGGTAAATTATTCCACATTGATACTAAGGGCATGTTTACTAGTAGATTGGTTTATTTTCGGGTTTATAAACTCAATGAGTTTATATGAGTTTGTAATTTATTTTCATGTTTATTTCTCAATGAGTTTATATAAATAAACCAGATAAGACTGTTTACTTGAAGTTTATTTTTTGAGCTTATTTTATTTCAAAAGACTCTCATGCCCCTAAAAAAACCAAACAATAACGTTGAATACATAGGGATAAACAAATAATATCAAGATGGAAAACCACAAGGCCAAATTCGGGTTTTAAACAAAAATAAACTCATGCAAGCAAAAATAACCTTGGTTTGAAAAGTTTATTTTTGAGTGGTTTATAAACCCAAATAAACCCCTAGAGAAATAAACCAACCCCTAAGTAAACACCTACAAAAATAAAACTCAGGGTTTATAAACTAAATGAAACACAAATAAGCTACAATTAAACAGACCCTAAATAAACTAATTAATCTGTAATTTAGGATGTGTTTGGTCACCGTAAACAAAGAGAAGTTTAAGGATAAAATTTTTAGGATGAAATCTCAATGGACTTAATTATGTGTGAGGTTAGACCTAAAGGATGACCCCTTTCGGAGTTTCACAATATATTATTTCGGTATCTTATACAATAATCTTCGGATACCAAAATGTATTAATATGAACATTCGTTTGTAAAATTGTTAAAGGTTCAAGACGGAACGTAGATTGAGATCATTCGTATACGAGTGCACAAACTCGTAATACCCAAATCCAACACAAAAAAAAAAATTAAAATGTCCAATGACACTCACCTCCATGTTATTACATACAAATATTATAGATACTCATTTTAATTAATATAAATATTCAACATAAACACACATTTTTAATATCTTAACATAATTTCCAGAAATAGCTATATATTAACATGAGATAGAACCTCAACATATGTTACTATCTTAACTTATATTCTATTTTTAAACTCAAACCTATATATTATATCTTAAATGGTACAAAGTTATTATTTTTATATTTCATTAATTAATAAAAGCCTGCTATGTTTCTTGTGAAGGGTCACATTATCACATGCAATACCTTAGGTTTTTTTTTGTTTTTTTTTTGAACAGGTACGTAGGTCACCCGGTTCGATCGAATTTGCCGATCTACGTCCGGTCCGGATCGGGTAGTAAATCGTGGCTCATTGCTGGAGATACCCTCTCAATATCAGTTTTTCCATACATGTTGCCGGGAGGATTCAAACTCGAATCTCGAAACTAACCACTTAAAGAGTCTAGCACCATATCTCACTAGACCAACTGAGTATTGATATACTTAAGTTTTATTTAGGGTTTAAGTTGCTAATCATGCTTAAGTAGAAGATGGATCTCCTGAAAGACAGCTGGCAAGGGGGTTGTGAATGTGAGGTTGGGTCCCACCAAATTGGGGTTCCTCTTCCTCCCCACCTATCAAAATGATTAGCAAAAGAAGATGCCCTAATTACTTTACTAATTTTAATTTAATGTCAACCTGTAAAACCAATTTTTTAATTATGAATTCTTAGTAACTGAACTAAAAAACAAGGGAATTTGTATCAAATTATTATGTTATTGGTGGAAGCTTTGGAATAAGGCCAAATGATTTTGGAGAAGGTTACTTGATTCCTGCAGTTATTGTCAGTTACTTTTGAGATTAAAATATTTGAAGGTTAAGTACAAGTACAATTATAATATATTTTTATAAAAAAATATTTGAAAACTAATAAAATATTTTATAAAGAAAAAATGAAGTAAAACAAAACAATCTTACTAAATTTTGATTATTTTTAATACTATGATATATTTTAATATCTGGAAAGTAAAAAATATTTTTTATAAAGAAAAAATGAAGAAAAACAAAACAGTCTTACTAAATTTTGATTTATTTTTGCTGTTATAGTTATTTGACTTATATAAATTATTTTTGATGAATAGACTTGTTTGCACTATATTTGAATTAGTTTTGAAATTTTAAATTTTTTATTGACATTTTATTTTAAACTTTACAATTAATATTACAGAGTATAATTTATCTTCATCTTTTAATATTAATCAACCTAAGAGAATTTGGGCCCAGTTGGTTTAAGGCCTAAACGGGAACACACGCTATGGTGCTCGTCGGCTTAGTACGGGAACTGCTCCGAAAATCTATTGTTAGACCGGATCTGAATCGAATATTCAGACCCGGTTCAAACCTGCCGGATCAGTTGAGCCAATGTTTTTGACAATTATGTTTTAATACTTTGGACCTAAAAATGAAACTCTTTAAAATAAATTGGCAAACTGGTTCGAACCATAATATTCGCCTATTCGGTTTCAAAAAAACTGGTCCGGAATTTGAAAAACCCTAATTGTGTTCGCGATACTTTACATGTCACTTTATAATGGACCATTTAACAACAGCAACGAGCCGAATCTCGATTGAACCGACCTATCTTATGTATATTTTCAGCAAATGGCCTTGACTATTCGGGTTTGTGTCGGGTTTCCTATACAGAGGGAGCTAAACATGCTATTGGCAAACACTGAAAAGCACAAGGAGATAGAAACCTGCGATGAAGCTATTTGTGCTTCTATTAGGCAAATCACGAGCACCGCAACCGACGGGCATTCTCCCTAGGATTTAGTCAGTCCCTGTCGATTTCATGTATATAGTACTTTGCTTCTATATGGCACTATGTTAATTGCTGTAAAATAGTCTTCTAGTTTTCAAGTTATGCAAGCAGTAAATTGATACAGCTTATAAATTGAAAGGATAGCAGAAAAAACATTAAGAAAGGATAGCAGAAAAAACATAAAAAGCCAAAGTTCAGTTCAGCAATAGAGGAGTGTGGCAAGTGCTGTTTTTTAAGCTAAACTACATTAAAAGCTTGCCTTTCTTGAATACGTTGGTCTAGTGGGATGTGGACTCCTTCGGTGGTTAGTCTGAAGATTCGAATTCGAATCCTCTGGTAGAGCGGCATAGCCAATCGAACCGGGAGTTACAAGAAACCTTTATTGCCGAGTCCATATAAAAAAGGCAAGCTTTATTGCCGAGTCCATATAAAAAATGCAACCAAAGTTGGGTAATTTAACCAATCATCTGGGGAGGCTTTTATGCCCAGCAGATCTGCAACTCCAACTGCACTTGAACTGAAAAACATATTTAGACTATTTGGGCATGGGAAGTTAGAAGACTAACTCAACTTTCAGTTCCCAGCGCATCCCAAAAGGGTTGCTAGTTTGTCGTTTGCAACTCTTTGACACTCGAATCTGATTATTACCCAATACCACTTCAGGATATTGCTGAAAAAGTTTCAGATTAGAATCAAAACAAGCCCATCACATCTTCAACTCGGTTGTCCATGTGCCTTGTACACTAGGATTTTTGGTCACATGCCTTGTCTTCAACTTCAACACCTTCCTTCCAAGTGCATTTCTTAATCTGGTTGCCTGCAAGAGTATGTCTTCTGGGTCTAAGTTCTTCACACAAACAACCCGTTCATTCTTGTTACCTATTCATACACAAGATAACATACACACAATCATTTCACAAGGGAGAGAACCGATAAAACAATACAATTACCTGTTCCACAGATGATCAGCAAGCCATAATCATTAAAAAGGAGTAAACTTTGTGAATTAAAGATCAAATGATGGCATACAAACATGTATCAGCAAGCCATAACCAATTTGTAGACAATTCAAATTGTTTATGACATCCACAATAAACTTACTAGTGATGCAGCTAGAGAAAAAAAAAAATCATCAAACATATAAAGCAGTTTTCCCGAGACCCGTCATTTTTAGCTCTCTTGCATGACGTGTGACTTTGCTAAAATAATAGAATTGGAGAAAATTTACAGCAACAAGAAACATCCAATGAATGGAGATAGCTTTGTAGTAAACAAGATGCGCCAAACAAGTTGCATACAAAAACTGCAATTCAAAGCAAAAGGATCTCATATAAAAGAAAGGATGTAGAAGGAGAGAGCTCTCACGATAAAGCCCTTTCAAGTGTGGATGTTGGCCACGTATGAGTTCCGTTACCACCTCTAGATGTGGATTACATTCTTTAAGCGCTGGCAGATGAGCATCCATAAAAGCCCTGAAAAGCAATTAAGAACAAAAAACATTCAGCCTTTTGTGAAGGTTACTACTCAACACAAATCTCATTTTCAATTCAAGAGATCCAAGCAATATTTAATGGGAGTAATCTTTAGATTAAAAATCGAAAGAATTGGGTGAAATAAGCTCTTTTTTTATGGACTTTTGTTTTTTTAGAATTTACCACTCTAATTGACTTACCACTATTACTCTATTAATGTATATTTACTTAATGAGTTTATGCTATGGTTACTCTTAATAATAGAGTAATAGTGGAAAAAGGGCTAGTTAGCCATTTTACCCTTAAATATCACAAATATGCATTTTCCCTGTAATAGTTATCACGAAATCTTCAGATGACTCAACACTGTAAATCACTGAACAGAGGCCATCTCTAATGAAATAGTAGTTGGAGAGAGCAGTCCACAGGGTATACTAAAACAAAATATTCACAGAAGCACACAATTAAGAGGAAAAAGAAATGATAAACACAAAACAAGTCGAATAAGGATCACTTATCATTAAGATAGATGCATAACATACACAGTCCATATGCAACAAATTCCCACTTACTACATTGAGGTGAGTCTACAGCTAAAAATTGGAACTTCAGTTGAGATAATAAACAGCTGTAAGAATCATCCTATCAGCTGCAAATCGATGTAGATATTGTCTGAGAATCTCATCCATAATTCTTGTTACTCATCTCTAGTGAATACCATAATAAGAAGTAAGAACTAACTTATTTTCACAGCACGGAATGAAATTCTGACATAATCTTCATCCTAAACAAACTCTAGCATCGACATGAAGACCCAGCAGAACCCAATAGCCAAAATCAATGACAGGAAACAAGTTCAGAAGCACTGCAGAATAACCAATTAGGTATACCAGGCTGCAAAATCCTGAGTACTAAACACAGCAGAATAGCAAAATAGTCCAGAAATTCGACCAGAGACGGTAATTCTCTTCACAGTTATCAATATTTCTAAAGACACGCAACAAAATTAAGCACCAACAGATGGATTATGCTAATTTGATGCAAATCGGAAAGAAGAGAAAAAGAGGTGAGACCGTATGCCCCTGCTGCTGCCTCCCCAGTCGCAGTAGCTGACAATCAATTTCTGAAGCTGCCACGTCCCTCTCAGCGCCATTGTTCTTTATGCTAGAATATATATTACTTTCAGCAACAACCAAAGCAACGGTCTCGTCTCTTCGTGGATCGTGGTGGACGGAGATGCGACGGAAATCTGGTGTTGATGCTAACCCTAAAAATATAATAACTATATAAAAAAGGCAGAAATTGCTTATCTACAGTGTGTATTTTTATGCTTTCCCAGTTTTGGGTCTTCGCTTATATGGGCTTTTGTTTGTCTTGGCCTTTTTTCCCGCTTACCTGGTACATCCTACAAGCCAATACCGACTCTCCTTCTACGCGTCTCCACACGGTTCCGGTTTGGACTAAACCGTCAAACCGATGATTTAGGTTGACTGGTCAAATCTAAACCGGCAGTTTGTGCCCATTTTCTAATTTTTATTTTTTACGGTTTGGCCCAAAAAAAGAGGTCAACGGTTCTTTGGCCCACAACGGCTATATGCCGGTGGGGCCACACTCCCATCACCCGAGTTTTTTTTTTTAAATTTATTTATTGTTATCTAACTTATTTTTAAAGAAATTCTACCCACAATTCTCATAAATACCATACCATCCTTCCATTTATCTCACACCAACATTCTCATCTCTTTTCTATTACTCTCGATCTCGTATTATCGATTGAAACTATATTAGTAGATTGGATCTTGAGGATCCCGAGGATGTAAATTTTCTTTAACCGAACCACGTGAAATCTTGTTCTCTTTGTTTTTCGTTTTCTTTTGTCTTTCCAACTTAAAACAAGTAGAAATAGGTTTAATAACAATAAGACACACATAAAGTTGGCTAAAGCTGTGCAACACTGGATCGGACTAGGATGGTCCAGAATGTATTAGATCGGATTCTTGTCAAAAGACAAAAAAAATACAAGGTCATTCCATAATTTTACGATTCAGGACTAGACTGTAATATTACGGTCCACGAAAAGGATTGGATCTTCATTTTCGGTCCCGTCCCATAAAAAATGCAAAACAAAATTTTTAGGGACAACGGTTGGGTATATTCCGAGTGTATATAAAGTTGGTAGATTACTCCGACTATACCGGAAACTTATGCAGTTACTTGGATTTATACACGATATATGACGTGCGACGAAACTCTCCGCATTACACGTCACTTGATCATTCAACAAAGCACAAAAAATCAGCACAAACAACCACTTCATTTAACTAACATGCTTACTTGCAACAAGACGCAAATGATTCTTCCTTCCAACAGTAGCGCCATTTCCTTCATCCATATCAAGCTCCATAGAATTCAACCCACCAGGCAAACTCCAATCAAAATGGAACAGCAACTGAGCAAGCGGAAGCATAACATTAGCTTTCCCAAACCATATCCCAGGACACATCCTCGAACCACCTCCAAACGGTATAAAAGAGAACCCATTTTGTACATTAGCTTCATAGAATCTCTCAGGTTTAAACTTCTCAGGATCCTCCCAATCTCGCGGATCACGTCCGATCGCCCATACGTTAACCAGAACTCGTGTCTTTCGAGGAACACGGTGTTCTAAGATCTTCGTGTCTTCGTTGGCTTGTCTTGGTATTAGAGGAGTTGGAGGGTGTAATCGTAGGGTTTCTTTGAATATTGAGTCTAAGAAAGGAAGTTTCTCGATGTCGTCTTCTTCGACTTTGCTTTTGTTTCCGATTGCTTCTCGTACTTCTGTTTGTGCTCTTGCCATTATGTTAGGGTTTCTTATGAGTTCGGACATTGCCCACTCGATTATTGTTGATGAAGTCTCTGTACCAGCCATGAACATGTCCTGCATGAAAGATTACTATTGAATCGCTAGGACATGAAAGATTACTATTGAATCGCTTGATTGTGTTCACGTTGTGCCAAATATGACACACATAAACTTACATGTTTATAGATGATTCGAACGCCTGTTTTTTTCTTTAAAAATAAAAATAAAATCATATTTTAAGGGTACGTAATAAATATATAGTGAAGTGTTCAAAGTAAGGCCCATTATTCCGGTACGGTCATCTGTACGGCCGACACGTGTCCCGGGGAAAAATTTTTTTTTTTTTTTTTGAACGAGTTTTTTTTTTTTTAAAAAACGAGTAAAAGTAATAGTTCAAAACTTATTATGAAATAGTTTATAACTTATAAAAGGATAGTTCATGAATTATAATAGAATAGTTCATAGTGTAAAATTTATAAAGGAATGAAAGTAATAGTTCAAAACTTATTAAGTAATAGTTCATAACTTCTAAAAGGATAGTTCATGAATTATAATAGAATAGTTCATAGTGCAAAATTTATAAAGGAGTGAAAGTAATAGTTCAAAACTTATTATGGGATAGTTCATGAATTATAATAGAATAGTTCATGAATTATAATAGAATAGTTTAAAGTGCAAAAATTTATAAAGGAGTGAAAGTAATAGTTCAAAACTTATTATGGGATAGTTCATGAATTATAATAGAATAGTTCATGGATTATATTAAAAAGTAATAGTTCATGGATTATATGGGAATAGTTCAAAGTTTATAGGAGAATAGTGCATAAATTATAACATGATAGTTCAAATAAATTTTCATTAGTTTTCGGAAAAAAAAATCGTTTCAGAAAAGAGAAAAAAAAAATAATAATAAATTTCGGGACACGTGTCGCCCGTACGGTCGGCCGTACAACCGTACCGCAATAAAAGGACCGTACCTGAACATTTACCTAAATATATAAATATATATATATATATATATATATATAAATCTAAATAATATCTCATCTTTTAGGCTGACTAAACTTTGTTACCCAAACGTTTAAACTATCAGAACGGTACATCAACTATTGAGCCCGACCAAAGGTTAATATCTAGATTACTTTTCACACGTTAAGTTAACAAAAGAACTTGCTCCCAAAACTTTCCCCTCTGTTTTTTAACCCTTTTACTTAACGTGTAAACAGTGATTTAAATATCAATCTTTGGTCGGACTCAATAGGTGAGGTACCGTTCTGATAGTTTAAACGACATGGTACTAAAGTTTAGTCAAGTTAAAGTTTAATCAGCATAAAAGATGAGATACTGTTTAAGCAATTCTCTCTCTATATTTAATATATTTATTTTGGATGATTTTGATTTGTAATTTTTTTATTTTACAATAGGTAAATTTTGGTATACCCTAATTCAATTACTCAACTTCAGTTAACCAATTTCATATATCAAATTCAATTGTCCAATTTAACTTACACAAATTCAATATCAAAGATTCAAACTCCCAATTTTTGTTACATTATTCAGTTATCCAATTTTATTTTTTCAATTCAGTCATCTTATTTAGTTATAGGGTTTCAATTACCCAATTTCAATTCTTCGATTTCAGTTATCCAATTAACTACCAATATTTATTATTCGATTTCAATTATTATATTCCAATTACTCAATTATTTAGACATTTCGTTTTTTAATAACAAACTTTTTTTATTTTGTATTTCTATTATGGTAACAAAATCCCGAGGACTACGTCAATAAAACATTATTAATTTATTAATAATAAAATATATGAAGGTGAAAACATATTAATATTATTTGGTTGAAGTTATATTATTATTTTTATTCAGTTTAGATTATCTCTCTAAATTGTATTTTAAACTTATTTATCATTTTATTGGTTAAGTTAATCTAATTATTCAAATTTCGACCGGTAAACGAAAATATTAAAAAAATAATAATAATAATATAATTTTGAGATTACCAATATGACAGGCTTAATTTGGTCGATTGTTAGCCGAAAGTCGTCTTCTCCTCTGAGAAGCACATCTATCAGACTCAAACAACCACCATCACCGACCTGCTCTACCGCCGAATCATCATCTCCCCTGAGATTCCGACCACCAATTATCTCTTCAACGATTTTATCGAGCCTCTTGTGTGCTTTCTGTACAGCAGATCTGTACCAGCTGAACGGAAAAGCAGGAAACAGGTCACACACATCCAATTTCCCGCTCAATACGGATGCATTTTGGATCGCCGACACGAATTCACCGAGAATCTCTCTGTTATCTCCGCCTCCACCAAAAGAAGCTTGAAAAGTAATACCGATCACAAGCGAGAAGATCCTTTCACTCAGATTTATTACTTTGCCAGCCGATTCTGAAATCGATTGGACAAAATTCGCGGATTCCGTCTCCCGGATCCTCCGGAAAGTCTTGACGCGCTGTTGGAGAAGCAGTTTCTCCTTACAGATTCGCAGGATTTTTGTACGGTGAGAGCCGTGGGGAGAGAATACGAGATTTGTGTTGTTGTAGGAGAAGATCTTGATAGCTAGGGTTTCGAACCGATCTAGGAATCCTTTGCTGGTGAGAACATCTCTAGCTGCCGATGACGATGATACAACGATTATAGGGAGTTGACCGATTTGTAGGCCGAGTATCCCTTCCCTGCCGTACTTTCCAGCGAGGTATGTCAGGTGGTGGTGCAGCGGGAGTAAGCTGATGAGGTGGTGAATGTTTCCGA
Source organism: Fagopyrum homotropicum (assembly GCA_033239125.1). Lineage (NCBI taxonomy): Eukaryota > Viridiplantae > Streptophyta > Magnoliopsida > Caryophyllales > Polygonaceae > Fagopyrum > Fagopyrum homotropicum. The sequence continues at coordinate 162,558,106 of BSWB01000002.1, read as the reverse complement.
TCACCGGTAGCTTCCATGGACTCGGCGGCGATTTGGAGGACCGGTTTGCTTTGAGAATGGAGAATAAGAGGATGGAAACGAAAGGGATACAAACATATACAAATAGTTGCAGATTATCCATGGATTTCAAACAGAGAGTATTTTAGCGTTTAAAATTTTATAAATCAACAACGAGTATGCTGTGACGATAATGCCCGCGCAAAAACGAACATTTCAATGGGGCGAAAGTGGTCCCGGGTGACACGTGGAGAACTAAAAAAATACAAGAAAATTTTCCTATTATATCCAAACATTTTAATTTTTAAGGATTTCCGACGGTGTCATGAATTTTAAATTTTATCCAATTATACTCTTTTGTTATTTATAAATTAATATTTTATTAAATAATTAAAAAAATCATTCCATCAAAAATTAAATATACAACTTTTAAGAATAACTAGAAAATATTAATAATAATTATTTTTTAAATATTAATTTATGAATAATAGATTATATTTCAGAAAAGTCTAAGGGGGTATTCAATTAAGATTTTAGATGAATTTTTTGGAGTTTAAAAATTTATGGGTATTTAATATAGATTTTTAAAAGTCCATATAAATCTTTTGATATTCAATTAAAATTTAAAATTTTTCATAAAATTCATATGTTATTTAAAAGTTTGTTGATTTTAAAAAAATTCATTATTTCATTAATTTTAAAAAAATCTATTATTTTATAGATTTTGTAGGGTTTCTTATTACTCATATACCTACCTAAACCCTATAAAACTATTCTCCCAATAGATAAGATTTCTACGAAATTGACTTTATATATAATTAAAATATTCCACGTAATTAAATTATATGATTATTTCATTGCTTGGTCAACTATAAATCGGCCGGGATATTAGCCAATACAACGTGTAACGTGTTTCTATACCATCTAAAATGCTACTATATTTGTCCAACTTTACGAAGACAAAAACCGTAGATGGGACGAGCCAAGAGATGAGATGGCCCAATACGCTCTCCGAAGCCCATCAGATGGGCCCATATTATATCGTTAGACTTGCAGGCCCGAGCCCGGAAGTGTGCCCTAAAAGGGCGATTTCAATGCCGGTTTGGTTAGGGGTGTTATACGAGTCAAACATTGATATGTTAAAGCTTGACTCGTTCATAAAGAAACTGAACTAAAAGTTTGTACAAATGTGTCCATATTTGACTCAGATTGCTATTCGTACCACCCGTTTTATGATATGCGTACCACATTTATGTCTATGCATCGCGTACGCGTAGTGTTAATACCAATATGAGCTACGTGTCTAGCATGTGTAGACGTAAGCGCTTTTTTTTAAAAAATTATTTATTTGGGCGCCGGCTCCTGGTGCATGCACTCAAATCGTAAATCTGATTAAAATTCCGGTCTTTTTCGATGTAAAGTGTGAAAATTGCGCGGCGCTCAAATTAATTTTTATTTTTTAAAATAATAAACGAAAAGAAAAACGCTAACTACAGATACGCAACGCGTAGTCGTACAAGCGGTATAAATAACACGTTTATTGTGGTACGAATAGTAATAACCATATTCAACTCGTTTAAAAAATGAACGCGCTCGAATCGAGATTTTGACGAGTCATGCTCAAGTAGCTTGTCTAAAATAGCGCTCTTATAATGTATTTTTAACCGAATGAACCGAGTTTTAGTCGAATGAGCCGAGCCTTTAAACGAGCCGAGACAAGCCCAAGTTTCTCTTGCATTTCAATTGTAAAAACACTAGGCTTTTGGAACCCGAGATTGAACATGGAATATTAACTCAAATTACAAAAAATCTACTAATTAATGCCCTAATTTGATCATTCAATTCACATTCAAACAACGGAAATATATTCATCTTTATAACACAAAACTCACACGCAAAATAATTACTTCCCTTTTTGTTATCGTAATAATGACAATATTCATTTTTGTTTGTCATATAATATTCTCGAATTCTGATTGGTTAAGGCACGTCATCGAATAATTGATTTCTTGTTTACTATAGTCATGTTGTATCGATGATGTTTAGGTCAGTTTGTATATTCACCAACTCTGACACTTGGCAAACCTAGAATTTGCCACGTCGTCATCCGACTCAGCCTTTCAGCGCGTGTACCTACTTCCCATTCCACACGTCTTGACTTTTCTCTGCACACATTGGCCATCTTCAAACTTGGGCTGTCGTTGTCTGCGTCTTCTATAGTTTCATAGCAATTCAACAACCCTTCTTAGATTGAGAAGAAGAAGGGTTTTTCTTTGTTGAATTGGACAAGAAATACCCATACCCATATCCAGTTATCCTCGTTTCTTCTTTCTTTGACATTGTAGATTATAGTTGTGAATTGTGATCTCCCTTAATTTGGGGGCTAGGGATTTGAGAGATGGTGGAGAATCCTGATATTGGAGGGAAATTGAAGGGTAAAACGAAGAATTGTAACTGGAGATGGGGAATGCTAGGTGCTTTAATGGTGGTTTTGCTTGCCATTTCATTCAATTTGAATAGGGTTCATGAGATCTCTCGCTCCTCCAACAGTCCCAAGCCTACTCATTGTAATCAGGTTTGTTCTTTGCTGTTACTGTCATTCCAGTTCTGGTTTCTTCAGCAATTGATGAAATGCCAATATTATCTGTCATAGTCAATGCTATGTAAATTCAAAAAAGAGCTATTGATTTCACTATTGCAGTGATCATATAGAAACAGAAAATATAATTCTCATAAAAAAAATTTGGATGTTGAAAGTTGCCCAAATAAGCTTGGCAAGTTTGTTTGTTTGAATTTTAGGGTTTTGTGGAATTGTACCTGAATTATTTGTCATCCAACTTAAGCATCCACGTTGGAAGTGTCAAATGATCAATAGATTAGGTTTAACCATTATATGATATCTGTAATATTGAAGATTGATGTAGGGTTTTAGAGGAATATCTGAAGGAGAAAATTTTGAACAGTTTGTTTGATGCATCCCAAATTTACAATATTTTGGACTCAATTCGTTATTCTTCAGTGATTTTGACATCTTGACTAGTTTGTTCCATTGGGAAAATTGAGTACTGAGTTGACATGTAGCTGCATTATGATGCACAGGGTTCATGTAAATATACGGGAATGGTTGAGGATTGTTGCTGTGATTATGAGACTGTAAATAGTCTTAACAAAGAAGTTCTACATCCATTGCTCCAAGAGCTTGTTGCCACTCCTTTCTTTCGGTACTTCAAGGTATGTTATTTGTTATTGCTGGTTTCAGTAGGAGGTGATGTGATTCATCGATTTTAATACTTTTATGTTACATCTTGCTTTTTCTTGCTTCATCTTCTAGACCCATGTGTCAGTAAACTCATTTGCCATTTCTTAGTCTTTAGCACTTGATATTTAAATAACTCAGTTGATGGTTCTGCTTTTATATTATCTGATTGATGCAATGAGATAATATGATATGGAGGATTAACAGTCAGTCTGATTATTTACTTCAACTTATGGTCTAAAACTTTGTGAATTATGGGAATGATGTGAAAATTATAGCAACTGTCCCGCATATGTGATTCTTATAAATTTGTGTGTTAGCACTTTGCAGACATTGCACTACAATGTTTATCTCTATCTATCAGAATATACATTTTATCAGCTTTGTGCAACTAAAAACGAGTTTTATGTTCGATTTCTTTGCGCCAGGCTAAGTTGTGGTGTGACTGCCCTTTCTGGCCTGATGACGGCATGTGTCGGCTGCGTGATTGTAGTGTATGTGAATGTTCAGATAATGAGTTTCCTGAGACTTTTAAGAAGCCAGCTCGTGACATTCTTAAAAAAGATGATTTAATGTGCCAAGAAGGGAACCCTCAAGCTACTGTTGATCGCACGTTGGACACTAAAGTATTTAGGGGTTGGGCAGAAGTTGATAATCCGTGGACTCATGACGATGAGACTGATAACAGTAAGTTCTTACTCATTGTTTCTTCTATTAATTCTTGCAAAAACTACGTATTTTTTTTATTCATTTCTCCCATTTCTATCTTTTTAAATAGGAATCATATTTCCATCAGTATGTATGAAAAGGAAGACTAGTTTTATGTAACCTTTCGTTTACAACATCATGAGAGATAAATAAGTGCACTCTTTTCCAATTTTTCTTCCCTTTGGCATATTTTGAGGTTGAATTATACCATCCAAATAATTTCATTTTTCTGAACCTTACCATCCAATTGTTCTGCAGGTGAGATGACCTATGTCAATTTACAGCTGAATCCAGAGCGTTATACAGGTTATACTGGTCCATCTGCTAGGAGGATATGGGAGGCCGTCTACTCAGAAAATTGCCCAAAATGTAAGTTGAATATTTTTTGAAACATTATGAAATAGCATATTTTCTGAGATTTCAGCTTCTATTTGCTCATTCGTAATGTATCTCATGAGAGTTACGATGTGATTTGGGACCAACTAGGAACACGCGATTTCTTTCTTTGGCATCATTTGACATTTTAGTATATGGCACAGTTACCTTACAATTTTTTATATGATAAACATAAAAACATGGAACACTTTACACAAACATGTTCAACCTCTTCTATTAACATGAAAGAGCTAATAATATTTCCCAGCAACAAACATTTTCAAACATGTTCAACCTCTTCTATTCCTGTTAAATGGCATTTCCCTGGGAAGAAAGACCTTTTCCGATTCCTTATTTCGAACTCAGGTTTCTGGTTGCTTGGAAGATCTGCATTACATATTTATTTGTCTCCTGGTATTTGAAAATTGAAATAATGAACTGCAGTAAGATGAAAATTTCTGAAATATGTCTTACAAAGATCCATCAACTTTATTGTTCAGATCCATTGGGAGAAACCTGTCAGGAGAAAAAGGTCTTGTATAAATTAATATCTGGCCTACATTCTTCGATTTCAGTCCATATTGCTGCAGATTATCTTCTTGATGAAGTTACCAACCTAGTGAGTGCCTCTACTTCATCGACCTGTAAATATCTTCATAGTAGTTTTGATAATGTGGTAAATTTTAAGGCTTTGCTTTCTCATTGCAGTGGGGTCAAAATCTTGATTTATTGAATGATCGAGTCTTAAGGTACCCAGAGCGTGTAAGGAACTTGTACTTCACATTTTTGTTTGTTCTCAGAGCAGTCACAAAGGTCAGTCTAAACAACTATCTATTCTTGCTTTTGAGTAACATGTACAGACTACAACATTGACAACCTTCCACTTTTATAGGCATCAGATTATCTGGAACAAGCCGAGTATGACACTGGGAATCACGAAGAGGACTTGAAAGCTCAATCATTGTTGAAGCAGCTGCTTTACAATACAAAACTTCAGGCAGCATGTCCGCTTCCATTTGATGAAGCGAAGTTGTGGCAGGGCCAAAGTGGCCCCGAGCTCAAGCAACAGATTCAAAAGCAATTCAGAAACATTAGGTCTCTACTCGTAACCTTTCTCCGAGCATTTTGTTGCACGTCATCTCATTTTTCAACGTTTAAGAATCCTGATAAAAATATTTTAAAATCCTAACTAGTCACACTCGGAATAAATGAATAATCAATTCCACATCAGGATTCTTAACTTAAAGTTGTGAGAGAATAGGTTTGAAAAACCAAAGTTATAGCAGAAGTGATACACAAACTTCTGTAAGAAACGAAGAGAGAGCTAATAATATTTCCTTAAATTCCAGTTATCTCTAATTTTCTATTGGGACCGTCCGGTTGATGGGGAAAGTTTAAAATAGAATCCCCATCGCACAAATAACAAATTACTAAAAAAACTATTTGAAAGAATTTGGCCCAATATCTATTTCCATTAGGGTTGTGTACCCCTTCATTTTTTACGACTTTCATTAAAATGAAGTTGGAAGATAAGGCGTTTGATTAGGGGTACATTTACTAAACATAATTATACAATGAACCTAGTTACTCTAAAAAAAGGCTTACTTAGCTAATTTGGCCGTTTTGGAGAAGACGAGACGGGGCTAAAACCATATAGTTTAGTAATCTTTGATAGTTCTCTTCTCTGGTGGAAAGTTCACCGATCATCCCTAAGCCATTCTATCGTATGTTATGAACTTTTTGAATTTATTCTCAACATAAATATATGATAAAGAATATCAACCTTTCTAATTATCATACATGTTGATATCATGAAAAGAATAGCCCGGTTATTGCTTTTCCATATCAAAGTGAAAGAAAATAAAGACTCGTGATTGAAGAATCTAAGGCTTATAACCCTAACTTTGTACTTTTGTAGCTATTGCTAATGTATTTGAAATATTGCAGTGCACTGATGGACTGTGTGGGATGTGAGAAGTGCCGGCTATGGGGAAAGCTACAGGTTCTTGGTCTCGGGACTGCATTAAAGATCCTCTTCTCTGTTGATGGTGGAAACAACGCAAATCAACCGGTAAATACCCACAGCAAATCTTATGTTGCATGAGACATTTCCTCTTACATTCGACTTCCACAATGACGTTCTTATGGCTATTTGTACAGTTGCAATTACTGAGAAACGAAGTCATTGCGCTGGTGAATCTTCTCAATCGTCTCTCAGAATCAGTCAAGCTGGTACAAGAAGTAGGTCCTGCAGCTGAGGATATTACTGGTCAAGCTTCAAAGTTGCCTGAACAAGAAGAAGCCTGCCCTATTCACAGAATATGGCGTTCAGTGGTAGGATCGTCCGTGATCAAAGTTTAGTGAATCTGCAAACACATGTAAGTTAAAAAAAATCCCAAGAGATCAAAAGAGCAGAGTTAGGCAAAAGCAGCTGAGTATACATGTAACTTGCAAAGTGAACCCAGTTTTGAGACATTAACAGAGAGTAGAAGAGGACTGTAATCTGTAGCGTACCAACATTGACATTTTAATTTACTGAAACTTTAGTTGGATAATCTAGTTATGAAAATCTTTTGAACACGAATGATCTAAATATAAGATATCTTAACATATTTCCTGCAAAATATTTCCTAATTTCTTTCCACCAAACTTGCTGATCATTGCAGCAACATATAGTACAACAAAAATTAAATGTCCTAGATACTTTTACATTGTTTTGCATCCCAGCAAATGATGGGTCTCCTAGCATTGTTATTTGTCAATACACCCAAATATATACAAACATGAAGGATAGCATGGCCGTGGGCTATTTTCGACTTAAGTCTCATATGCTGCATCCTTGTTTGCCTTTCCATCCGAATCAAGATTCAAGGAGCAAACAGGGGCCTAGGCTCACAATTTGTTGAACTATGACAAGTGTTTGTGCTATGGAAGTCCGGAAGACGTTCTTCGTTGGTTCTTTCCTTTCTTCTGGTAAAGCTTAAATGGACTCCAACTTTGCCGTCGCTTGGAAGTCTCACTAAAGAGGCCAGATGCAAGAGCCTGCTTAAGCCAGAGCTCAAACTCTTCTTCACCTTCATCCATCATCTCTGCATCCAAATCCCACGGATATCTACTTGAATTTGAACGAGTACTTCTTTCCAAACCCACCATGTTCACACGGAAGCTTGGCCGATGTGTGTTAGGCCTACAAGCCATTCCCTGTGCAACAATTGTTACCCTCATTACTTGACCGGTTTTGTGGAACCACTAATCACACTCAAAAGAACACATTTTCCTTTAGACAAGTTTTACCTGGCAAATAGCCCATTCTGAGACATCAAATATCTTGCTCTCAGCACATACAAATGCTCGTGGAATTTCCATCTACACCGCAACCAATTGAACAAGTAAAGGTTATCCCAGGCTATCTTAAACTTTGATTTGAAAGACAAATTACTTGCCTTCAAAAAGATTCATACAAAATAGCATGGAGTAATGAAGAAAATAGTTCTGTAAAGGGTATATTTTCACCATAACACCTGTAACTTATGTTTCTATTCGAAGAGCAACGTATCTCCTTTCTAAACATAAGTTACAGGCGTTATGCTTTAAACTATTCTATCATGTGTTTTTTTTTGAAAGAAAAACATGCTTTAAGGGTAATCAAATAAAGCAGCTCAAGGGGTTTTATAAAATCTACTCTAATATATAAACTACCTTTTGAGGTCCTCCAAAAACCAGCGAGCCCTTGTATTCAACCCATCCATCTCCATCCTTGGCTTGATGGTACTGACAACAATCCTGAAAGGAAAGCAAGTTTCTTTACTTTATTGTAAATGACAGGGAAAACAATAGACTGGTAAGGAAGGAAGTAAGAGAGATTTTAATGAAGTATCACCTGGCACCATCTTGCTTTGGGTTTGCATCTATTGGTGCAGATCCATATGTGTGAACTCCCACACTTTGTGCACTGTATTCGCCGGGACTCTTCAGAGATGAATTCACGATTATCCTGCATTTTTTAAACTTTATCACATTGACCAAACAATCTAAAATTATGGATCTAGATAAGAGTAGTTTAAAGCATTGCAACTTCATCAACATATTTCTTTCATTCCATTGATGTGGTTTAGTGCATTGGATGCTCATGCTCTATTAAATTCTTTTTAAGTAGGTCTTTTGAGCAGATGCAACAAAAAGTCAAGAATTTATAGACCACATGATAGAATCCAGGTGACTTATTAAGCCAAACTGTAGCTTTATCCATTAAGCTCAATTCATATGGTTACAAAAACTCGAACTGTAGGACAGGAAAAAATTATGAGAGCTTATAACTTATAACACACTACATGCTACCATAATAGTCTAAATATGCAAGAAAAATGGGAGCGTGCAATTATATTTACGGTGTCACAAGGATCCAACTCCAGGTCTTCTCTACACATGTAACTACCTACCAACTACCACAAGAATCTTTACAAGGGGAAAAAATTCAAATCAACCCACCTGTTTTGAGGTGCTGGGTGATTTTAGGGATTTTCTCTTAGACTCTTCTCTTCTTAATTGATCATCATAATCTCTTTTCTTTACAGAATCAGAAAGAACCTGGAAGAATAACAAGGGCAGATTATTCAATAATATGTATCAACTTCAGGAAAAAAAAACATTTAAATCCTAGACACTTCGATTATGCTGACTAGAAATAAGGTAGTATGATAATCACTCACCTCATAAGCACATTGAAGTTTCTTGAAGGAGTCACTAGCCAATGGGCTTCCCATATTTTTGTCAGGGTGAACAAGCATAGCCTGAATATGTGAAAAACATCAATGAAATAGAACTTTAACAAGTGAGACTTGAGCAAAAGAGAAATCCATGTGAGCAGTGCACTGCAACCTAAATAATCTTAACAAAAATATATAGAGGATCAGCATTTACCTTCTTCCTATATTCCTTCTTCAATACGAAGCCATCGACTTTTTTGTGGCATGGAAACCCCAATGCTTCATAGTGGTCACCACTGCTTAATATCCGCTGCATTTCAAGTACGGAGGCTTTGTCTTCTTTGACCACAATACTAGGCATCGGCTTCTTCAGGCTTTTCATGCTTTTCGCAACAGTTTTTGTGGTAGTTGTTTTGTTGGGTGATTCATTTGATTCGGCTTTTTTAACTTCGTTGAAAGAAGGGATAGGGTTTTGACATCCACCAGAGAAGTCAACATCCTCAGCAAATGATTCTGGTACTCTGTGATCCTCAGTATGAGTTCTTTCATTTAACTTGTCACAGCAATGAAGCAAGTAATTCAAAGCATCATTCGACAGGAATGCGAGGTTGAAAGAAAGGAAAACCCCTGACCATCCAACTCGAACCTTTACACAATAAATGGAATAGACAGCTGCCATCAACACCACTAATCTTGCACGATTTAGAGAAAATAGATAACCTGTAAACCATGGTTGAGCATTCAAGATCATCTACAGTTTTTTTCTTTAACAACACTCCACTTCTCATGATCTATAGATCCAGTAATCTCAAGAAACAGAACGTTGCAAATTGAATGAAGAACATATATGAACATCCAGAACAACTAACTAATTCACAGGGTTTTAGCTAGAAAATTTCATAGAAGAATAATTATCTTCCCTCTTGATATGAATAAACTGAACTAGATCAAAATAGTGAGCTACCTTACAACTATAAACATACAAAGTTCATGCTTTTTCTTGCTGGGAAGGGAAAGGAATGTTCTCAATAAATTTCTATTGTTGCTAAGAAATTCAAGATGACATGTAAATCCATGCTCAAACATCCAGGTAGAGCTCACATACAAGCCTAAGATTCTATGCCAGCATTTCTCCAACAACAATGATGTCTAGAAAGGCACTAGAATGGAAAAAAAAAAACATGTTCAATATTTAGATTATATGTTTGTGGCCAAGTGAACGGATCTTACCTCCAACTATAAACAATAATCCCGTAATCCAAAAGTTCGCATACATCCACAAAATTAAAATGGCAAAAATCCCTACTATAAAAAGTCCTGGAGTATAGCCCATGTACTTGATTGTAGCTCCAGCAACTCCCTGTAAAATAACACACCAAAGAACATAAAACAAAGTATATTCATAGCAAATACTGGAGCAGTGGAGTACCGACATGAAATGCTATAACTAGTAGCAATTTCAGGTGAATATTCAGTCGCATAATCATATATTTGTTTGTGCCTTTCCAGCTTATAGTTATTCATAAAATTGATCTTATAAGGTGGATCAATTCTTTGGCTACAACGCTAGATGAATATTTGCCATTACAAACAATTATATAAGATAAAGCGGGAGAACTTCATCATAAAAATTGATGAGGTATGTAAATTTGTATTTAACAGGTGTACAGTTTTGAGGATAGGATACACATGACAAAAATAAATACAAATTGTGCAGGTCTCTGATCTCAAAATCTCAACCGAAGCCACAGATCCAAGCAGTCAGTAAAACAATACTCTAATATTTAAACGCAGAAGACCAATAATCTTGAAAATCTATTTACCACAATATACCAAACAATCTGAATCTAATAGTCACATTAACAATCACAACATCTTCCAGGCTTCCACACCCACTAGGAAAATATATGACTCTCGCTCTCAATTATATCACAGACCTCAATTCTTTGTGAACTTAGTGTAATCAACTCTAATCCAATAAGATCACTCTTACTTGTTTAGAGACAAGACACTGCCTGAGTTACCCTTGTGTACAATTATGGCAACTATGACGTTTACTCATGTAACATATCAAACTTCACTAATTCACACTTGTATGAACAACAATACTCATAGTAGAGGAAAGCAAACTAAAAGCTGTGACTCACCATACTAACGAGCACATACACCAAGCAAGACATTGATGTCAAACTAAGGAAACAACTCCACATGATAAGCAGCAATGCAGCCGATCCCAACCCAACCAAAGATCGAAACCCAGATACGAAACACAGAGAGTATTCTGACAACAACCAAACCATAAAACCCCAAAATCTCTTGCATCCACAAGAAACTACTGGCCAATGGCGTTCCATAGCCACTCCAAACTTCTCCCTAACGCAACCAGCACTTATTCCAGCCCTTATAAATGTATGCTTTTGTGCTTTCAGCCATTTCCACCCATGTTTCACAAGCCCTATATCCTCCATTTCCCTCCCAAGAAAAAACCCTAAACTTGCTCAAATGTATAACCTAGACTCATCAATTTGATCGTAGTCTGAGGTCCATGACCTGAGTAAAAGATTGTTTGAGGCATTGATAAGAGGGTTTGTTGAGGCTTTCAAGGAGATTAGTGAGGGGTTTTCTTCGTTTTTTTGGGTTTCCTTCCAGCGGGGTTCTCGTGAAAAAAAGGATAATAGTAAACAGAGACGTATCTCTGTGTCTCCGTCCGATGGATTGGAAAAGTTTGAAAAAGTTGAAGTGGGTTTAAGAGAGGAAGTGAGAGGGAATAGCATTGGGAAGAGAGAGAATATTATCATGCATCTTTGTACAGTATTGTGTATCGGTGATTCAACTGGGTTTCACTATCACTTGCAGAGAGTGGAAAGATGAGGGTAATATGGTCTTTCAGTATGGGTTTAATGTAAAGTAATTACAAATATAACATTTTAAATGAAGACGACTGCCACTTTAAACACACCATAAAAAACAACAGATCCCTATAAGGAAGAAAACTAACATAAAATGGAAAAAACCAATAACTGAATTCCGTAAACTTAATTTTAATGAATCAAAACTCGATTCGGGCATAACGTCTAATTGTTATGTGATCCGAAATCATGACGGCAAAGTTATAAGTTTGACCGCTAAGGAAAAACAACTTTACTTCGGTACTTAAAGTAGAAGCATATGCTCTAAAAGCGGGCAGAACTACAAGAAGCAATAAGACTAAATATAAAAAAGATCGAAATTTAGGGTGATAACGTTAACAAGACACTCAAAGTCTTTGGAGTTGTCCCTGGAAGATCGAGATGATCGTATCTGACTCCAGACTGAATCTTCGACATGTGTTCAGAGAAATCAACTGTGTTGCTAACCGATTGATCCATTTGAGAATTTCGAACCCCAACACACCCTTTTCTGACGATTCCGAACTTCATATTCTCGTCCGCAATGCTACTTTAGGATGGACTAAATAGTTTATTTGAGTGTAATATGGTCATTTCATTCTTAATGTTACAAACTTCTAATTGTAATATAATAATTTTTATTTAGTGACTTGATTAAGAAAAATCCAATTACTATAACATCATTCGAACCTGCATCTTACTGGATTCCCCTTCTAATCCAGCGTTAATTCCGGTAAATTTAGAACAAAAATAATTGCATAAGATAAAATTCCATTCATGTCAGAGGAATCTTCATACACTTGTCTTTATTAGTTTGGATTTAGATATCCACTCATTATATTACAAAAAGAAGAGGATAAAACAAGAAAATGACACTTTCTCAATTATTTTAATATAGAATAAACACAAATATATTATTCAGATACGTTTTTTTTTCCATTATCCTTAAAACATAAATTAAGATTTTTTTTTTAATAATGTTTTTCCTTAATCCGGCCGGCGCGCAGTTGGTAGTTGCACCGGGAGACATGTAGCCGGCTATCATTGGACTTGTCTGGCTTCTCAAAATGGGCTTTTGAAGTGAGTTAGTCCATTATCTTATTGGGCCGTATAGCCCATAAACTTTGGGCTGAGAATCCATATGGATGCTGAGGCTAATGGGCCGTCACTGTATTTTGATATTTTTCTTTTACGAAGTCAATATGGGGCTCTTTACTTTCCCATATTCTGATATGAGTATATATCACGTATCTAATATTTATGTTTGATGATTGATATACGAGTATCAAATGAAATACCCTGATATCAATCCTTTCCATTTTTTTTAAAATCGATTTTGATATCTCTAGAAATTAGCAGGTATCACGTTCTTTTCCTCCCACGTCTCCCTCCCAAATCTTCATCTTCTGATATACTTCACCATATTGCCACACACAGGTATTATTAGATTTGAGATATCAATACTCCCGATATCTGATATACTGATATTAGTATATGGGAAAGGAACATGCCCTTAATTCTTTAGGCCATAAAACATAGAACATAGTCAAATTGAGCTTCACGGGCGGCTTGGGTTCGACTCTCAAAACGAATCTATTCTATTTATATGTGTGCTCACATTCGGGTTGTTTAGTCAAGTTATCTAGGTTAAGAGCCCATTTAGTTTCAACTCCAGAAACAAAATGAAAACGAATTAGTCTACTTAAATATTATGGTGCATACTTCTTATTTTATTTTCAATGATAAATGAAAAATGTTTTTCCTCTCCCCATAAGATAGCAATGTTAATCAAATTCTACAATCAACCTTAAGCTCCAATAAATGATTCCAAAACTCTTAATGAACGAGAGTCTATATAAAAACTATATTCATTTTCATTCTCTTTTCGCTTCCGGAGATACAACCAAAACATGGGTAAATTTGTACTCATACTCATGCAGGACATTATCAAGTTGATTAACTCATATTATAACCCTACTAAAAGTTGGCTCGTCTAATCATCATTAGGCTGTTAGTTCAGCCGAAAGAGCCGAACTTTTTTTACAGTCAAGTCGGAATAGCTTGGTTCATATAATCATCATAGCGGGTTAGTGAAGTCTCAGTAAATCAGTAATAAGACCTAATAACAATAAAACACATCTATTTAACTAGCAATTATTGAGTTATTTTCATTACATCACCAGCAAATTTACAAGGGGGAGGGGCATGTGCTTAAGCCAATAAACAAAACAAAGTTTCACAATGATCTTAGCTTCCTCCTTCCTATTCACATTGTGGAAAAAACTCAATAAAAAAAAAATATAACAAATAAGCAATGTAGGGTTCCACTCTAAATGCTCCTATCATGGGAAGAAAAGCTCATAGCAGCAAAAGTTGAAGGCAGTGACAGAGACAAGCCTGAATTATCCATTGTCTCTGAGCTTGAGGATATGTTGGAGTCATTTGTAGTCTTTGCAGCACATTTTTCATCAGTTTTCCCCTCTTCGGGATCATTTCGAACCTTGAGTTCTGTAAGATCTGAGATTAAGCCTGGTCTTTCTATTGCTTTGTTACTGATACTAACTTCACCAGCAAGCATTTTTACCACAGTTGACATTGAAGGCCGAAGCTTTGGATTGTCTTGAGTGCAAAGAAGAGCTATTTTGAGGAATCTGCAAGCCTCATCAACGTCATAGCACCCGTCTAGAGCATCATCTATGAGCAAAGTAAGCTCATTTCGCTCATAGTAATCCCATGCCTAAGAAGAAATGAAGAAAATATGAAATCAGTGTACATAAACTCATGAAGTATTTGTAGGTAAATTAGCTTATATAATGTAGTTCAATCATCAACTCTTACCCGCTCAAGAACAAATCGCTCTCCCATGGGTAACCGTGAATTGACATTGTGTCTACCACTCACAATTTCCACAAGGAGAACACCAAAACTGTAGATATCAGCCTTTCGAGTAAGCCGTCCTCTTACAGCATACTCTGGTGCTAAGTATCCTCTAATGTAAATCAAATATGAACAGGTTTTAGCAACCAAATGAATTTTCCAATGTTTTGAGTTGATATAAATAAGATTGAGCTTACATGGTTCCTGCAACACGAGTACTAACATGAGTGACATTGTCCGGAAATAGCTTTGCAAGACCAAAATCTGCTATTTTAGGAGTAAGGTCTTTGTCAAGCAGGATGTTGCTTGCCTTGATGTCTCTATGAATAATATGTGGCCGTACTTCTTCGTGAAGAAAAGCAAGGCCGCGTGCTACCCCAATGCAAATGCCCACGCGGGTTTTCCAGCTAAACTGGATACTGTGATTGAGGTGGCCAGGTCCTAAAGAGTAAAAATATCAAGTATATTAGACCAGGAAGAAAGGGATCAAACTCGTAAAGCCATTCTTTATCCACATTCAAGATATGACAGGCTTGCTTGGATGCATAATGCAAATCATATACTAAATTTCAACAATTGTGTTGTTTGAATGGCTTACATCATAATGTAGTATTGACAAACACCACTTACAAAGAGTACACAATTGCATGAAACCCAAACAGACCCTAAAATTTTCCTATGCTAACAGCCTACCAAATGATCAAATGCAGAAGAGCTCAATCGTACCTAGTAATGTTCGTGCAAGGCTGTTGTTCTCCATGTAGTTGTAGATCAATAATCTATGATTCTTTTCAACACAACAGCCATATAAGCTAACCAAGTTCTCATGCTGAATTTCTGCAATGGCATTGATCTCGGCAAGAAACTCATTAACTCCTTGGCTTGATTCGGCTGATAGAACCTTTATAGCAGCAATCTTTCCATCTTTGAGTTTACCCTACAAAGAAAGATGCATATTAAGAGTAATTTCCAATGAAAGACCTGACCACTCGACACAATGACTTGCGTCTTACCTGATATACAGACCCAAAACCGCCTTGTCCAATCTTATTGACCGGGCTGAAGTCATTTGTCGCCCCTTGTAGTTCTTTATATTTGTAAAGCTTAACATTGTGTATACCTGAAACTTCTGTAGATTGATGCAAGTAAATGAGCATAATCAGAAGCATAAACAAATATATTCAGAATATCATACAGTATATAGTTTGAGGACTATATTGTGTTACCTTCATCAGCCTCAGGTGTAGCACATCCTGCTCGGCGTGTTCGCCTACCGCATAGGAAAGGAAAACAAGTCATCAATCTGAATACTCAAAATCAAGAAGTTCTTCTCAACCTTCAACTAGTAACCTGTGAAGCAAAAACAAATTGGAAACAAAATACTTCAGCTGCTTTGAAGTCATTCAAAACATTCTGCTAAAACTAACCTAGAAACTTCAAACTTAACCTAGATACTTCAAACAGCTCAATTCCTCCAAAGGGTTTAACGAAACCCAAATTCTAGAAGAAACCCAAAAGATGAACAGTAACATGTAATTGAAGCTCATAGACGCAATAAACGCCCGATTGAAGGACATTCAACACATGATTAAGTAAGAAATGTACAAAATGAGAGAAACCCAGATGAGATAATGAAGAGGCAAACCTTATAGAGGGTTTCAGGTGAGAGGAAGATTGTTTCGACGTGAGATAGAAGAAATGATCAAATGAAAGCCGAAAACCCAATTTCATACTCATATTTAAGCCTTTAAGGAAGTGTGTTGTGCCAGTCAATTGAGCCTATTGAAGGGGAAAACGCCACATTTGACTTACAACAGAGACACAAAATAGAATTGGATAGAAAGTAGAAACTGCGTATCAAAGTGTGAAATTTAAATATGATTAATCAAATAATCAGGCGGCTTAATGGGATGAGTGTGGGTCCAAGTAGATTGAGTTCGAATGGGGAAATTGTGCGATTTGGTTGTCAACAATTGTGGTTGTTGAGCTTCTTCTATTCTCTGTTTACTTGGTCTTCCTCTACCCTCACCCTTACGTGTTCTCTGCGTATAATCAAATTATGAATGTCAAAAAGGTATGATCAAAGTCGTGTAAAAGGGGAGATCGATCATCAATGCTCAAATGCCAACGATATGGAGTAGTTTGCAATTGATAAAAAGTCATAAGATGATTCGTCAATTGCAAATTTGTAGTATTATATTTACTCATTTGGCGGATTCATCGTTAACCTAGATTTGGGCTCGTTTGTCTGAAATCGGATCGTTCGAATCGGATAACCGCCTTATTAAACGTCCCATCGTACCGGAATAGTTAGCGGGTAACCGAAACGGTTGCAACAAGTGGAATACTGAAAACAGAGTTTAACTAACTGGCACCCACCGGGAATTCAATGCAACGGATGATAGAAACCCCATCCCAAGCTACTGAGTTATAGATCGAGATTATCACTACGAGCAAAAATGGCCGGAGTTGTCCCCAAGATCGCCGTCGTAGGCGGTGGAAGTACGATTTCGCATATTCTCTCCATCAACTTCCTCTTCCAATTTCACTGTTACGTTCTAGGGTTTATCTCTTATTCAATTACTGAATATGATCTATTTTCCTCCTCCTTATGGATTTTGTTTAGTCGCCGGTGCTGTCTGCGCATCAACTCTAGCTAGAAACGGCATCTCCGTCACTCTCTTCGAGTCAGCTAGAGGACCTGGTGGCCGAATGTCTCGTAGAAGGTAAGAATCCCGTTTGTTGAATTTACGCGTACATCTACAATTTCATACGTTTGAACACTCGCTAAACTATTCTGATTTTTGTCGTCATCAATGGTATGAGTTGTGTGTGAACGTGAATATTCTAATCGGTGAACTTTCAAAGATAGTTTCGAGTATTCCATGCTTTGCTTTTCTTCGAACAACCATTGTTTATGACATTTTATTTCGTTATGAGCGTGTTTCCTGATGGCTAATTTATGATATTTAGACTTCTTCTGCTGACAGCGGACAACGCTATGTCATATTTAGGCTAATATTATATTCTCTATGACAAAATAATGGTTTAACAATCTGTGTTTAGAAAAACTTTTGCTCATATGAATGTCAACTATAATAAGACAGTTGTTTTTAAGCTAATTTAAGAAGTTGATTTGTGTTATGTCTCATAAGGAATCAATATGGTAAACATAAGTTCAGGATCATGCTTCTTTACATTTTTAGATGTTTGAACCAGGTGAATGAAAACTTGTACTGTGCTAATTGACCAGAAGATTGGAGTGATAAATCTCTTAGGATAATTTACTTAATCATGCTCAAAGACTTTAGGTTGGGATATACACTTATACATACACAGTTCATCTGCAAATGAGATAGTTTGCGATTTCTCATGTTCTTAAAATTGCATTAGAGAAACCACGGAAGATGGGACCGAGTTGTTCTTTGACCATGGTGCTCCTTACTTCGCCACATCGAACCCTTTGGTTTTGAGCCTTGTGCATGAGTGGGAGTCAAGAGGTCTTGTTGCTCAATGGATGGAAAACCTTGGGGTCTATGATCATATTTCAAGCAAGTTTGTTGATTACAAGGTAGCAATTAGCAGTAAGGCCTATGTCTTTTTGGACATTAATTCAAATCAAATTGAACTCATATTCACTCCTCTCTTCATGTCTTAAGCTTTAATCTTTTCTTTCATTAGTTAAATGTATACAGCTATATAGAGAAAACAGTGTGCCAGTAGGGGGAATAGTATAACTAGTCACACTAGTGATCCATGGAGACCTCTTAGATATCTTTGATGCACTATTTAAATTTCAACTCCCTGCAATTTTGGCAGGGTAATCTTGTGCTATCATGCACTATTTTATTTCTTTGTCATACCATAAGCTTTTTAATCTAGATGCATCCTTCAGCTGATTATTATATTTGAAGGAAAAATAAATTTTTCTCAAGATTACTGTTTCTATGCGTTGTGTGTGAGATATACCTATTCCTCCTCAAAAACAAATGAAAACAGAACTTTTATATTGAAATGGTCAATATTTTAATAGTGTTGCATTTCAGGTGTTATGCAAGACATTCACATTTTCTGTTTATCCAACTAAGTATTAATGACATGTTGGATATTGTATTCATAAATACTGTGGAATGAACCATTCAGATAGAACCAAAGACGATGTATGTTGGCTTACCAGGCATGAGCTCCATATGCAGAGCATTATGTGATGAACCTGGTATGTGTTGGTCCTCTCTGTTCATTATGGAGTTTCTTAACATGACATGTTGTTGTGTATACAGTTATTATAAAATGATAATTTCCATCTACCTCAGGAATTGAGAGTAAGTTTGGGATTGGCGTTGGGAAGATGAGTTGGTCAGATGCTGAGCATTTGTGGTCATTGATTGGTCTAGACGGGAGTTCTCTTGGGAGATTTGATGGGGTGGTTGCATCAGACAAGAACACAGCCTCTCCCCGACATACAGATGTAACAGGACAGCCTCCTCCTCTTGGTACTGCAATTTTTTTAATTGACTTGTACCTGTACCTAATATTTCATTTGTATTGAATTCATTCCTATGGGTTTCCTTTCCTTCGCACTCTTGTATCATGTTGAACAAGTTTATGGGACAGTTTCAATTTTTACCTTCTGCTTTAATGTTATATTATCTTGAAATGCTAGCATACAATTCTTAGCACATTTCAAGAACAATTTGAAAATATGTCAAATCTGTTCTTGATAGATGCACCATTGAAATATTTCTGCTTATCTATTTATATGGGGTTGGTACCAGATTTGAACTGGGCACCAGATTTGGCATGCAGGATGCAAGATATTCCTGTTAGGCCGTGTTTTGCTCTGATGCTAGCATTTAAGGAACCCTTGACTTCGGTACGATGTTCTAAATCTGTTAATTTATCGGTTATAGTGTGCTCGTATATTAAACTGTCCGGCCTAACAGAGTTGTCTTGATGATTTATTCCATTAAACGTATTTACCTGTGCAACTACTTTATCAACATTAGTCAATCTTTCTACTTTTTCAGAAGATACTTTCTCTTCATGCTATTTTATGTTTGATATGCAGGTTCCTTTCAAAGGCTTCTCATTCATGAATTCTGAAATTCTAAGTGCAGCTTTTTGTGATAGCAGCAAACCTGGCCGCTCTTGCACATTGTACGTAAAGAATGCAGCATGAGACTGCTATAACTGAAATGAAATTTTGATAATGCCCAATCTTATTCTGAAGGTGGCACATGACAAGCTTTTTCACCTAGGGGTGTATATGCAAAGTTTAAACTTCTGAACTATAGATAGGATAAATTGCCAAGATCTTCTCTTCCAGAAAAATGTTAGGAAAATGAAAATAAGGATTATGTCATTAATCGAGTTATGCATCTGATTTGCACAGGTTCAAATTCTCTATGAGTTCAATTATTCAATGTTTTATGTATGTGACCTACACATAAAACTGAAAACAAGTTTCTCCTTTCATGAACAGTGATTGTTGGGTTTTGCATTCCACAATGGAATATGCCCAAAGATTGATTGCTGAATATGGGATGAAAAAACTTTCTAATGAAACATTGGCGAAGGTGGCAGAAGAACTCCTCGATGAATTTCGGAACACAGGACTTTGCACTTCTGAGCCCTACTTCAAGAAGGCTCATAGATGGTAAGCTCTTGTTGAATCTTTCTATATGCCACAACTCGTGTATTGTTTCTAAAATGCTTTTGCAATAGTTGGAGCTGGCAATTATTTAGGTTATAGTAGTTGATTTTCCCCCACAAATTGTAGTGTTTATCCCTAGTTTGGATGCATTATACGAGTTTTATAAAGCAACTTTTATGACCTATAATGCATTTATTCACTGATGTTGCATTTTATACAAAATACTACATAGTTTAATTTTTAAAACCTGATATTACATAATTGTTTTATAATGCATGACATCCAAAGGTACCCTTTATGTGTCAAAAAACCCATAATTACTGTTGATGTTTCATATTGCATCTCTTCTGAAACCCTTCATTATTGTTTATGTAGGGGAAGTGCGTTTCCATCGGTAAGCATAGCCACAGAAGAGAGGTGCTTATTCGATAGGAATCATAAAGCAGCCATATGTGGAGACTTCTGTACCAGTCCCAGTGTTGAAGGTGCCATACTTAGTGGCATGTCTGCTGCTTCCAAGTTTGTAGACACATTTAGTTGTCTATAGCTCTGCAAAGCTCTTACCAAAGATCGGAGCGATACACTTTCGGCTGTACCTTATTGAATAACGAGAATAACCTGGATCAAGTTCTATCTTGCCCATTGGCCCAAGATCAATGAGTTCAAATTCTTTGTGAGAGACCTTTTGAAAATAGGTCCAGAATCTCCGTTCTCACGAGAAGCTACAACTTGTAAACGTCATTGGCCGGCTCAGGTTTCTGTTTAGTCTGTTTCCTATTTTCATTTCATATTACCACTTCTCAGTTGTGCAGGTTTTAAGCACTTGATCATGCTATTGAGGTTGATAAGTTTGTAAACTGACTTATATATGAAAAATGACCATTTCAAACACTGGAACCAATCCCACCCTTGTGTTTTGCTGTTTCTGTTTAATGTCCAAATTGTGAAGCATCCTGATTTTCTCCAGTTTACGTTTTAAGTGTGTAATACTGCAATGCAATCCTGGACTGGTCATGAAAGGTAGAGCAGCCAATCAGTAGCATCCATGTGTCTTGGACCACGTGCCATGGACCCACCAGTTTATTTTTGTAGTTTGTGGGCACCATTTAGTTTTTACTGATGTGGTCTTTATACTTTCCTGATAATGTTAGAAGCACAATATCTATAAGCACTCCACAGAAGCAGTGCCACGTGGCATCTCACAATCTAAAGTTTTTCTGGCTAGCAATTAGTCTTACTAACTTGAAGAATGAGCTGAACTGCAGATAAACTCATTCAGACAAAGGAAAGCTAGCAAGAGAGATCAAGATGGCAACCTCAGTGATGTGTTCATTAAGCCTGAAGCCAACTGGCTTCACAGCTGAGAAGCCAGTCAGAGGCCTTCCTTCTCTTTCAAGACCTTCAGTTCCCTTCAAGATTGTGGCCAGTGGTGTCAAGAAGATCAAGACTGACAAACCCTACGGTACTATTTCAATTATTCTGGTCTTTAATAGGCATAGCTGTTGACATAGTGATAGCGGTAGTGATCGATACAGGTTTGAGTTTTTTTTTATTTTGTTTAAAACGGAAAGGGTGAGGAAAAACTATCTTCCGGAGCATGTCTGACCTGGACTTCCTCAAAGAAGCGAAGATCCAGTCTGAAATCAAATATGATCATCTCGAAAAACGGTTTATAGATTGCTACTTGAAATGATAAACGCTATTATGTCAAAAACAGTTTATAGACACATAACGTTCAACTATAAATGCTCATTCAAATGATGTGGGGTTTTCGGGTTTTGTTTGTAGGAGTCAATGGATCCATGAACTTGGAGGGCGGAGTTGATTCTTCTGGCAGAAAGGGAAAGGTTAGCTATGGTTTTTATCTTAATCAAACACTAAGGGTATATTTGTATGATGACTGATTTGTAAATCATTTTAGGGAAAGGGAGTTTACCAATACGTTGATAAGTATGGTGCCAACGTCGACGGATACAGGTAAGTTGCGTTACTTCTAACATTATTCTAATCATTAAGAGCTAATTCACTTGATTAATCCTATCTTGGTTTTCTTGGTAAACCATAATAGCCCCATCTACAACGAAGAAGAATGGTCACCCACCGGAGATGTCTACGCCGGCGGTACCACTGGACTGCTAATCTGGGCGGTTACTCTGGCTGGTATTCTTGCTGGTGGTGCTTTGCTTGTATACAACACCAGTGCTTTGGCTTCTTAAACTTCAATCATGTAACTTGTGTTTGGCATGTAATAGAACTTCCCCTAAATTACTTCTTTTTTTTATTTGAGAAAAGTATGGTGTATTGGGATCAACTTGTATGCAAATTATACTTGGTGTTCAACTAGCTTATTTGCTAGATTACCAGGAAATTTTGAAAACTAATTTGTTTTTTTGGAAGGTTAGGATTTTTGTAGGGATTAAATAAAATTTATAAAATTACAAATAATAGCTGGGATAAAATCTTACAGTATCTAAGACTTTGAATAATAAATAGTTTTATGATAATAATTTTTTTTTTGAAACAATTTGGTTTATTAGGCTTTTTTCTAGTTTTGTATTTAGTATATGTATCCTTGAGAGAGAAGAGTGTGTAGAGTTTGAGAATAAATACTAAAGGTTGGGGTATATTTACTTAATTGAATAATTAAAAAACCTAGTTACTACTCTAGTTTCTCAAAAAAGTCTAGTTACCAAAATTGCCCGAGACATTTTGTGTACCAACCTCTTGACACGGTAGGAGTGCACAAATTTTCTGTTGACGTCCATTTGAGAACCACTAATTGATCGGAGATGATACTAGAACGGAATAAGTAACTGAAATAACTAGTTGATCGAACAAAATTTTTTATTTTCTTATAAATTTGATGATGGATGCCAAAGAATATTGTTGATTCCTCAAACAACACTGAAAATGCCATGATCTATACGTGGAGAACGAGACCAAGAAACCTCAGAGATTCACCGAGAAGCCGCCAACAATGAAGGTGACGAAGGAAAGACATGAAAATCAATCTTCATCGATTATCCTTTATTATCAACGTAAAAACAGTTTATTCTCCACACTATTCTATTCCAAAACATATCTTCAAGTCTTCGGATACCCGGAACACCAAATCACGTTTTCTTCTTTCATTTTATTTTTCGCTTTTACGGAAGAATGTTACATCAAATTTTCAGATGTTTAATTTCTTTTAGTAATTTACTTAATTCACGTTTTGTTCTTCTCTACGTTGTTAGAACTTAATAAAGCAATATTGTATTGCTTACCTCATAACCATTAGGTATACTATTTTAACATTCATGTGTCCTTAATGTAGAATTTTATTATAAGATATAGTTCATATCCACATATGTTTATCAGTCTATTTTTATGTTTTAGATTGGAAGCTTCCTCATATCCAATTTCTTCGTTATCGTTATCATTTTCGTTTTCGTGCTACATAGATTATAATCCAACTGAATTATGTACGTGGTATATAGATATGGAGTTATGTATTGGGTTATGTACATGATCTGCAAATCCATCCTTGTTCACGTAATCTTAATAAAAACAAATTGTCAGGATAATGTTTGAAGAACTCCACAGAAGCACTGCCACGTGGCACCCTTACAATCTCCAGTCTTCTTGCTTGCATAGCTGCATGTAAAATTTTAGCTTGAAGAATGAACTGAACTCATTCAGACAAAAGAAGAAAGGAATTTCAGGAGAAAAATGGCAACCTCAGTGATGTGTTCATTGAGTCTAAAGCCCTCAGGCTTTATAACAGAGAAGCAAATAGCAGCAAGAGGGCTTCCTTCTCTTTCAAGGCCTTCAACTCCCTTCAAGATCATGGCCAGTGGTGTCAAGAAGATCAAGACTGACAAGCCCTATGGTATGTACTTCTCATGCATCTCCCTGTATATTTCGATTATAGCCGGTTTAGGTAGTTATAGCGCGGTTGCTCGAGGGAGACGAACTTTGGTATGTTCATGTTCGTTTAGAATCAAGTACGGTCTATCTTGAGTTGAGCCTAAATTTTGAATATAGTTACAAAAATATGTTCATATATACTCAATCGGCTTATTACTCAAGTGAACGGGTTCGAGCATAACTTTTTTCTAGCCGAGTTCTCTGCTCATACATCAGCCATAATGAAGATTGACTCATCTTTAAGCCTTTTTCATTTAGAATTAGGACGATATCAGGTCGAGCCTAAATTTTAGATAGAGTTCGGCTTATTAATCAAATGAACGAGTTCGAGCAAAACTTTTTTTTTCTAGCCGAGCTTAGCTCATTTATCAACCAAAATGAAGATTGACTCTTGTAGGCATGTTTAGGTTTGTGAACCAAGCCCAACAAACTTTGGTATCTTCGGTTGTTTAGAATTAAGGCGATCTCGAGTCGAGTTTAAATTTTGAATAGACCTCACAAATGTGGTCATACTTGGCTTTTTAATCAAGTGAACGAGTTCGAGTTTGAACTTTTTTCTAACCGAACTCAACTCATATATCAACCATAGTATAGTCATCTTTAGGATTTTTAAACTGAGCCGAGCGAGTCGAGTTTTGATATGTTCGTATCCATCTCGTTTATAATTGAGTTAAACATGAATTATGGATCGAGCTTAAGTCAAGTGAACTATGCTGAACCGAATTTCAGTATATGTCCAAATGACGTTGTTGGAGATAATAAGTTCTCACGTCGAAAGTTGAGAACACGCCGGTTTATGGGTTGGGCTTGGACCTGATGCGCACGTGTGCTCGTATGCACACGATCCCCGCTCTAGTCTGTATCGGACTTTGACAGACGTGGGTTTCGTTTGTAGGAGTCAATGGATCCATGAACTTGGAGGGCGGAGTTGATTCTTCTGGCAGGAAGGGAAAGGTTAGCAATGGTTCTTATCATACTCAAACCCTAAGGGTCCGTTTGTTTGATGACTGATTTGTGAATCATTTCAGGGAAAGGGAGTTTACCAATACGTTGATAAGTATGGTGCCAACGTCGATGGATACAGGTAAGTTTCATTGATAATTACTTCTAATCATTAAGAGCTAATTCGCTTGATTAATCCTATCTTGGTTTTCTTGGTAAACCATAATAGCCCAATCTACAACGAAGAAGAATGGTCACCCACCGGAGATGTCTACGCCGGCGGTACCACTGGACTGCTAATCTGGGCGGTAACTCTGGCTGGCATTCTTGCTGGTGGTGCTTTGCTTGTGTACAACACCAGTGCTTTGGCTTCTTAAACTGTATGTGATTTTTAAATATTTGTTTGAGAAGAAAATGTGTATTGGTATCAAACTTGTATGTAATACCCTTCTGTGTACTTATGTCCCATACTTATCCTCATAAATTCGTAAGTGGTGATTATGGATAACTATATGTTTTTTAGTTTATAGTTTTTTCTATGGTTGTTCAACCAATCGAACCGGAAAACCGGAATTTTAAAAAATTCAGATCGGAAATTCGAAATGTTCCAGGTTTAGTCCGGAATTTTCAAAAATCTGGACTGGGGATTGGATCGAGATCGAAAATTCGGTCCGATCCGGGTCCACCCAATCCTTTTCTCATGAGATTTGCAAATGGGTTTTTTTCCGATGGTGGACCGGGACGGAAAATTAACACCCGGAATGTGGACCGAACCGTAAAAGACAGACCCGAATCGGTTTTTGTAGTACAATTTTTCCTTTTTTAGTGTGATACTACTTTTCAACATGAGAAAATGATCATACAAAATTTGCCAATTGAACAAGCACACATTTGCATTTGGGATATGATGAAACGATGAACCAATGGTGATGATTGCACTGATAAATATTTTCACAATTAGGGTTTCTCATTCGCTCCAATATTTTTCATCACAAAAATGGCATGTTTCAATGCCCACACCTTACTCTTGCATTGTTAATGCAAGGGAAGGTTGCGTATTCACTATCAATGAACCCAAGAAACTTGTCATTGGATCTCCTCTAAGAATTCATCTTCTTCAAATTCCGGGGGAGTTTGTCGTGCATGCGAAAAAACTGCTTGAGGATTGCCTTCTCTCGTCATAGATCGAACCACCTGCATGAAAACACCAATTCATTACACGGCCATTTCAAGTAGGCATGTTAAGTTTTCATTTCATTTGTCAAATCTCACAAGATATAGGAAGATCAAGTCATCGTTGCTTCAGTATATGATTTTTAAGGAGGGGGTGAATGCAAACCTTTTCGATTTCATCGCATAGAATAGGGTTCTCTGTCAAGTACTGCAATGCTCTATCTCTTCCTTGTCCCAACCTTTAGGAAAAATGAACCATACAGTAGAAAATATAAATCAAATTTGCCTTGCACAATCATATACTACACTTATTATTATATATACAATTTCTTGCTACAAAATAAGCATCTATAATG
Organism: Fagopyrum homotropicum; assembly: GCA_033239125.1. Classification (NCBI taxonomy): domain Eukaryota; kingdom Viridiplantae; phylum Streptophyta; class Magnoliopsida; order Caryophyllales; family Polygonaceae; genus Fagopyrum; species Fagopyrum homotropicum. The sequence goes on along the minus strand of BSWB01000002.1, from coordinate 162,531,266 downwards.
ACAAAGAAAATCCCGATTGCATACCTCTGATCACCATAGCTGTACCATGAACCCTTCTTTGCAACAACATCCATCATTTCAGCACAATCCAAAATGCAACCCTGCATAGCATAATAGACACAAGTAAGAAGCCTAGGGCAATTTGTGACAACTTCGAAACTGAATGATCAATTCATAATATAAGGCATACCAGCTTGCTCACTCCTTCCCCAAATATTATCTCAAACTCTGCTTGCTTGTATGGCCTAGATACCTGTAATTACAGTATTTGAATGATATTTTTTTTGCAATTCGTAACTAGAAAAGTTCTTATACTAGCATTTAGCAACATATTTTAACAGAGGACACCAGCCACAATCGCACTTAAGAGGAGGCAAATTACACATCTAGATCTTCCATTAGAATACAGGCCATTTAATGCCAGATAAGAGGAGAAAGATGCAGTCTATCAGTTCTGAACTCCGTATGAAGGTAAAACTTCAAAGCTTGCCTAGAAAGTAAAAATGGAAAACAGAAACCATACCATTGTAGATTTTCTTGTTGCTAAAACATTTTGAAGGTAACATTTACAATTTTACATCATATCTGGCTCATTTCAGATTTTATCCATTCACATTTTTTTTACAAAATATGAAAAATATCAAAGGAGCTTTTGCGGTGGGGCTGCAGAGTCAAGAAAATAATAAACTTCAGTGAAAATGGATTTTAAAAGGATAAATAACCCGCCTATACAGGATAAGGAGTTTGAAAGACCTCTCACCTTACTCTTTTGCACTCTAACACGGACCTTCAACCCAACATCTTCGTCTCCTTTAACCTGAAAACCTCACAGTTACAGATTTCTGCATTCTCATCAAATAAATTCTGGTAAGATACATTTTAAGTGAGGGAATAAGTAGATAATAAACTTACAGACTTCACTTTCCCAATAGGCCTTATCTCGAGGCGTAGTGAAGCAAAGAATTTCAAAGCAATTCCTCCACTGGTCACTTCAGGATTACCGTAATATACACCAATCTTAGATAAATTTTAATTGCTATTAGTTGTCGGTACTCGGAAGAAATGCTAAAGGAAAAAGGGAAGGTGACCACTTAAACACATAACTGCTTTTACCTTGTGTCGTATCTGATTCAGAAAAATAAGAGTACACCCAGCTTTGGATGCATTGCCAGACATTTTACGCAAAGCCTGACTCATTAAACGTGCCTGTAAACCCATTTGTTGCATCCCGATCTCCCCCTGCATGGCAAGAAGTCATCCACCAGTCAACAACAATTAAATGGTGGACAAAGAACACATAGGAAAATAAGCATGAAAATAATCAGAAGGAAGCAGAGAGGCGATCACACCTCTATCTCTGCTCGAGGAGTGAGAGCAGAAACAGAATCAACACATATTAGATCAATAGCACCAGATCTGCACATACGATCTGCAACTGCAATAGAGATGACATAAAAGTCACTAAAACTTGCATACAAAAATAAAGTCATTTCGTTAAATAAAGTCTAAATGATCCATCATGTGAATCTTGAGGCCTGACATAGCTAAACACTAAGAAGATTATAATACAATATGGATGTTACAAAAAAAATGGATGAATCTTATGATGGAACCAAAAAAGGATTATTTTAGTAAGGCCATTCGGTGCACCGTCCTTTATTCCTTCCTAATTACATGGTCCTTATAAGGACCTTATAATAAAAAGAGATCATACCTAACAAAACCCTAACAATGAAAGTTCATAAGCATCCCAATTGATGAAAAAACATAACTTAGGAACTCTGTTCAGTATCATGAAAGGAAATAAATGCTAAACAATGAACAAAAAGATTTAGAAGAACCAAAGGAGTCTAATAATACAAGGTAGAGAAGGTTTACTTTCCAATGCCATCTCTCCATTGTCTGGCTGACAAACAATCAAATTTTCTACATCCACACCCAATGATTTCGAATAAGCTGCATCAAATGCATGCTCTGCATCCACAAGCATTGCATTTCCACCTTGTCTCTGATTATTTTATGATAAAATTGACATGTTACTTCCGAAATAGATCATGCATGTAAAATGCATCAACATTAGTTTGCAAACCAATATAAGTATGTAAGAAAACACTGACAATTCATTATGTGGTACCTGTACTTCGGCTATGGCATGCAATGCAAGGGTGGTTTTTCCACTGCTTTCTGGTCCATATATCTGAAACGGAAGAGCTTAATACATAATCCTGTTTAGGAGCCCTATGCTGCTTAATAGAGTCTCAAAGATCTCACTGTCCTAAAACTCACCCCAAGAAAACCTTTAAGACTTCGAAAACAGGATCAATAAATGCAAATCAATTTTCAAGTTGTACTACAATGTATGGGGAAAAAAATCTAAATTATGGCATATGAGAAAAGCATCACCTCTTTGCGTAATGAAACGGTAAGCATACCTCTACTATTCTCCCCTTTGGAAGGCCGCCGCCTAGTGCAAAATCTAATGTCAAGCATCCACTAGGAAATGTTTCACTGCATTTGACAAGGAAGATGATTGTATAATGAAAATTGAAGGTATCAACTTTTAAGATCCATTTTAATCAACATCTATTTTGCACATAACACTTTAGGGATTTAACAATTGTACAAAGAGGAAGAGACTCACACTAAAGCTCCACCAGCACTTCCCAATCTTGTAACACTTCCCCTCCCAAAAGAACTGTTTATGTCACTCATTGCAGCTTCCAATGCCTTTTGCTGTAAGAAGGAATAAAATACATTGTTCATTAGATCTTCTGCAACTTGCCAATTCCACAGCTTCTATTCATCCAGACAAGTACCTCAATTCAAAACACATACTTTCTACATATAATATTACACCCAGCTCCGTGAATATGTAAGCACTAGGGTTAAGCACGAACCGTCAAAGCTATGGAAAATCTCCTTCTTTTCAAAATTAACCCCACATCATATGCTAAACTAAACCAAACCCAGAACTCGGTCCAACAGCATTACAAATTAACAATTAACAAAAAATTGTATTTCATGATGTTCCCTATTCTTCAAACCTCTCTCAATTTTGGGGTTTCTAAATAGAAGGTTAAGTAATAAGCAATAGGAAGACCGAGGAAAGAAGGACGAAGATATAAGCATACCCGGTCAATCATGCGAGGGTCCGACTCTCCGGAAAGTGCACCATTACTCTTTCCATTAAGCTCAGAACGAAGCTTGATTCGCCTTGCGAAAGCTGATGTTGGACTTCCCCGGCGATGGTGAAGCTGAAATTTCGGGGAAAAGAGAGGCGAGATGACGAATTTGCCCGTCTTTGAAGGGAGAATATGGAACTTCGAAGGAAACGACAACTCCATGATTGTACAAAAAGAAGCTTGTTGGAGAAGAATACAGAGAAGCGCTCGAGTGGGTGACGGAGAAGTCTCACAGTCAGAGAGGAACGAACCTCAGACTCCAAGGGGAGGTTGATTTTTGATTCTGCGTTTATTCCTTTGAAAATTGGTATGTTTATGCATCGAGGATTTTTTTTTCCAAAAAATATATTAAAAGTATGCATATACAAAAATATTTTGGAAATGAAGAATTATATTAAAGTAATTAGACAACATAATATATAATGTTATTTATATTGAGTTGGAAGATAGACGGACAAGTTATGTTAATATCAAACCTGATTTTCCTAACACTGTAAATCTAAAGATTTAGATGACACAACGTTAACATGCACGATATGTTGTATTTTCTTGAGAATTTTAACGGCATCGGGTGCAGGAAAATCAATAGTGACAAAAAGGGAACGGAAGAAATGAATGTTGGTTTTTAATGTAAGCCCTCTTATACTTAGCCACCTTTGCAAAGACCGTCCGCTGCCCAAACTAACTAGTGGGAAAACCCCATCAAATTTGTTTACCACCCACTCATCCAAGAATTTAGACATTTGTCGGCTTCAATGTAGATCTTCTCTCACGTGGATAAGTCATGAAAGTCACATGCGCCTTCTTCTTAGCCAAAACTCCCTCTCTCCTAAACACGTCACATAAAATATCACAAATCAGATCATGAATATATTTGAAGTCGAAGCTTTTTTTTCCCGATGAACAAACATGCTCCCCAAAAACATCCAAAAACCGGATCGTGCCATACTCAATCGTAGACATACACTGTCCAAATCCATCGATAACTATAGCAGGAAGTATATCTTGGTTGTGCGCTGATTGTAGACAATTATAATCCGTTTTCTTCCTTGATATCAAAAGTCGTTTCCATCTCTTACACAATCTTACTTAAAAGAACACTCGCGAAAAACATGTGGGGCTTTAGAGCACGGTGTTCTTGGAGATAAAGACATAAAATCGTCAATTACTTGATTGGTTGTTAATGTCTTTATTTTATGACAATAAGTTTTTTTCTTTCATGAAACTAAAATAAAATAATCTACGTAAAGAGCACTATGCAGAATTGCAGGCCCAATTAAAGAACTGGCCCAATAGATTTGAGACGCTTTGTTTGGGCTGAGAAAGCCCAATGGACCAGACTCTATAGTAAGAAACGAATTGAACACGGCCCAAAAAGATCACAAAACTGCAAACTATGCAATGGAGAAACACTTTTTTTTTTTTTGTCAAAGCGAAAGTATGAATACATTGGTAATACTTTAAACTTGGAGTGAATCTTCCATTCATTTGTGAATTGTGGTATATTATAATATTTTATAATATTGTTTTTTCATAGGCCCAAAAATCTTTGGAGCATATAATAATATTATGAGTAAGAACTTTTAATTTCATTCACAATAATTTTCAAGCCTACTAATTTTAGTTATAATTCTTCACTAAAAATAGATGATGAGGTCATGGTCAAGAGATTATTGATTAATAATATTGGTTAAAAATAATTACAATTCTAATCAAGTACAATATTAATTAATATTTTTACTTACTTCAAAATTTATTTATATTTTTTATTAAAACACCATGATGGAAGTTTGGTGGCATGTTGCTTTCGAAGTTTCAAGGAATTATATTTTTATGAATTGTTCTATTTTAGTTATGTTTATGGTTTATAACTCTATATCATTTTTTTTAGTATGTGGTAATGTTTTTTGAAAAATCTACGTCGAACTATAAGGAAGACGGACAACAAGTTATGCTGCCAATTCTTTTTGGATAGCAAATTCGATCCTGCTAAAAACAACATCAGAATACCTAGGAGACATAACGTTGTCATGCAAAACCCGTTGCACCCTCTTGAAAATTTCAATAGCATCGGACGCAAGGAAACCAAAGGTGTCAAAAGCGAACGGAAGAAACACATGTTGATTTTCAATACAAGTTTTCTCATGTTTGACCATCTTAACAGAAGTCGCACTAAGCGCCGTCTTACCCACCACAAAAGGCCCACTGCTCAAACAAACAAGTGAGAAAACTCCAGTCAAATCGATTAAATATGCTTTCCATCCGCCCATCCAACAACATAAATAACCGGTTCATATTTATGTATAAAATGGCTCACAAGTTTAATCAAAATCTGATAATAATGTAAACTATTCTCAATCAACATAAAAGCGTTCATTCTCACCGGTTCATTAGTAGATTTCAAATCGAGCTATTTGAACAGAGTTATAATCTTTACATGAATATATATATATATATATATATATATATATATATATATATACTAAATTAAGTTAAAGGTGCTAAACTTATATACACTTGAACATATATAACCACGTGACATATAAAAATAAACCAAACTTGCAGGAACCCAAAAAGAGAATCAATAATGGTGAGTCCACATGGTAGGGAATGCCACGTCAGACAAATAGCTTTGAGAGCTGCCAGCTGTCATGCTGACTGGAGATGGTGACGCCGTCGAATCCTTCACGTCATTCGAAAAATGGCTAAGAACAGCCTTGATCACGTGCCTATCGCATGCATCGTCGTTTCCGTACGCGGGTGTATGATATGGAGCTGCAGACCCAGATGGGAGGGTGATTGGTTGAGATGGTGCCACGTGGAAGAGAGAGGTTGATGAGGAGGTGGAGTTAGGGGTTGTTTGGTTATAGTTGTTGTTGGAGAAGCAGGACACTTGCTCGTAAGGAAGATTATTTGGGTCGTTGTTATTGTTGTTGTTGTTAAAATCTTCGTTTTCTTCGTCGTGATTTTGGTCGAAGGAGATGAAGGTATCCATTAAGTCGGGGAGAGAAGAGCATCCGGATTCATCATAGACATTCGCCGTCGTCGTCGTAGGTCTGGATGGAACCGATTCATTGCTCTTGTGAAACACTCTACATAGCACCCAGTCTTCCTGCAACCGTAAAATGTTTTAAGATCAGCGTTGCTATATGAGATGAACTACTAGATTCAACTCGAAAGTGTTCGACCAATGTTAGTTCGTTCGCCATCTAAACATACTGAATACGACATGTTTTTAAGCTCGGTAAATTTTATATTTGGCCAATTTATAAACATGTTTAATATGAGTATTTCAAAGCTCAAGTCTTTCGGTTATAAATTCCTATAATAACATTGTAGAGTTATATCTGCCGAGTTTTATTTGGTGGGATATATTTGCCGAGTTGTTTCAACTTGAAGTGAAAAAGTTGGACTCGACCTCTTTCACTTTTGAAACTAGCTGAATATAAATACATTTAAAAACTCGACTGTCAATTTAGACTCTCTCAACTTCTTTATAAACGGATTTAGTTTAAACATCCCAAAGTTCGGTTCAGTCTACTGTGTATATAACAACCTGACCATCATACAACATCATACTATAAACATGTTATCCATATAAATACTAAACGATATATATAGAGAGAGGAATCAAATATATATATATATATATATATATATATATATATATATATATATATATATATATATATATATATATATATATAATGAATCACATAAGAAATAACATTCTAATGAAAATTGAAAAGGTTTCATATTTATATAAAAATGATTCATAAATCGGTGAACATATATAATCAATGTGAAATTATCAATATAAATATGTAAAATGTATACATTGACTTCAAATCTATTTATATTTGTGCACAAAATAATTAAATATATTTAAAAAAATTGATATAATATATATTATTCCTACATAACTGTTTTTATCGAAACATAACCATTCTAAAAAATATTTCTCTTATTTTATATATATATAATTAATTATTAGATAACTAATATCTTTAAAATAATAATAACTACGAATGATCCATTCAATCAACAATAACTACGAATAATGAATTGAATGATATGACACCTTAGTAGTAAAAGTAATTATAATTACGAATTGTTCTCATGATTAAACGATAAGACATGTTGTCATATGATATATACTCTGTGTATATATATAATCAAGGAGTGTATTTTGGATATATTTCTTTCCATTTTTTAATATAGTTTTAACCAAATGAACAATTTGCAAGTTCATAATAATAACATCTGACTTTTTAAATTATAGAAATCATTTTTAAATTGTAGAAAAAACGGATAAAATTTGATATGATGGGAACATAAGAATATCATCTGACTTTTTGTCTTATCCGTTAGGTTGAATGAATTCAAGAGAATTTTAATATTTTAATCTCTAATCAAAGATATTAAGATATACACAGATTTTATCTTAATTAAAATATTGAATTAAATAATAACTAATTAGTATGTCAACATCACAAACAAAAAATAGCTTAAAAAAGATGTAAAACTATATTTACCGATTATATTGATCGAATAATGTAGAGTAGATCGATGTAAAAAGTTACCTTCGATAATTTTTAAGGGTTGTAAGGGTCTTAGAGTCGAAATTCATGCATAACCCATTTTAGATCGATATTGACCGATTATATTGATTAAATAATGTAGAGTAGATCGATTTAAGGAGTTACCTTTGATGACGGTAATTTTGGAGGGCCATAAGGACCTTCGAGTCGAAATTCATGCATAACCCATTCGGTTTTTCTACCCTTAGGAGCTCTTCCTTGATAAAACACCAACGTCTTTCTCATCCCGACCAAGCTTCCTTTTCTCGCGATCGCCCTATCTTTTCCCGTCGCCTTCCAATATCCAGATACCGTTGCTCGGTTTGTTCGTAATCCGGTTGCGTATTTTCGGTCCCTTTGACTGTAGAAGTACCATTCCTTTCCTCCGACACAAGCTCTCTCTGAAAACATAATTCAAAATTAATCAACCCGTAAACATTATGAATATATGATCATGAAATTAATTTCAAATATTGAGTGTTATATTTTAACATAACTGTAAAATAATAAAATTAGTTTTGACTAAATTATATTATTATTTATTAATTGTCATTATTTTATAATCAAATATATAATATAATCAATTGAATATCCTCGTAATTTTCATATATTAAAATGTTTTTCTAAATTTAAATCTAAAATAATGTATTAATAATTATCTATCATAAATTGGTCTAATATCTGAGAATTATTTGTGGGGTTATCATCATATAGGGATATGATACATGTCAAGTCGTTTGGTGAGTGACAATATTAGACAAATATTTTCATGAATGGTTATTTAAATACACATGTATGACTATATATTAATAATTTAATTTCCATAATTATTTAATTTAAAAATATTTAAAATTTTCTTAAATTAAAAAATAAACTAAAAAAAATAAAATTATAAATATACACTATTAATATATGTTCATGACCACTAGAAAATCCTTTTATTAATAATGGGGTTTGGCTTATAGCTTAATATAGATTAATTTTCCAGCTTGCAATTTTGTATATATATGTATATATGGCCAACTTAATTTAATTTTCTTAATTAATACCATGAAAAATAATAATTATTTTCAATGACGCGAACTAACAAACAAACAAAACGCAACTCTAATCTACTCCATTAGAATATTTCTTCTTTTTTTTTTCTCTCTTTGCATGGTTCTTAACACTTCTGGATCAATACTACCTAGACATGGGCTGCAAACTAAACTGACGGTTTAGGTTTGGCCTTCGCCGGTTTAGCCGATTTGTAAAAAAAATAAAAAAGCTTGAAAGTAGACAAAACCGGCCTAAACCGTCGATTTGGGCAAATAAAAAAAAACAAACCGACGGTTTGACCCGGCTCACAAACCGACGGTTTAACGGTTTGGTTTGAACCGGTCACATGTCTACGGCTACCTTTGTGTTTTTTTCTCACCTCACTAAAAAAAAAAACAAATTTTTATCAAAAAAAACATTAATAAATCCATTAAAAAAAAGTTCTTGGCTATAAAATGATCAATAAACCAACTACAAAATTGACATGAACTTGGGAAAAATTGGTGTGCAGTCACTTTCATCATTAGACTTTAGTAGCAAAGTAGCATTTAAAATATCTACCTGGCTTTAAATGATCAAATAAGGTTTTACAAGAAATATTCCTCTTAATCTTATTTTATTAAAAAAAAAGTATATTTCTTTTTACCCTATATTTAACGTAAATTAAATTCTTAAATTAGATATTTATTTTTAAAATCTATTATAATTATTCATTTCTCATTAAAAACAAGATCTTTAACCTATATTTTTAAGACATAGATTAAAAGTAAAATTTTATAATATATAGCTCACTACAACAAATAGGGTATTAAAAACCTAGCAAATAATTATATATATATATATATACTCCCTATCAAATTATACATCTATCAATGCCAAATTACCAAAATATAAATAAAATATAAACCATTTCTCTCTCTTTTTTATACAAATAAAAGGTTGGTAATTTTCTTGATATATATATATATATATATATATATATATACACACTTCATATCAAGTTATATACGTATTAATGCCAATTTTCCAACTTCCAAATGAAATATAAGCTGAAATTTTATCTTTTTTATACAAATAAAAAGGTTGAATAAATTTCTGGATTATCATTCATATATAAATATATATATATATATATATATATATATATATATATATATATATTTATACACGTATTAATGCCAATTTCCAGCATCCAAATGAAATATAAGCTGAAATTTTATCTTTTTTTAAGCAAATAAAAAGGTTGAATAAATTTCTGGATAATCATTCATTTATATATATATATATATATATATATATATATATATATATATATATATATATATTGAGGAAGAAAGTTACCAGGAAGATCCCAGGGTTCGCACTTGTTAAGATCAACTTCAACGAGAAGACAAAAGGATTCATCAGACGAGGAAGAAATCAAGAGAAGCTTCTTCATCAAGTAATCGCAGATCAACTCATCGTCTCTGGGATGAAACCTAAACCCTGGTGGAAGCTTCCCTTCCACCATGCTTATGTTACAGTTCATCTTCTTCTTCTCTGCAATCTTTCTTGATCTTTGGTGTTGAGGGAAGAGAGGAAAACAAGTGTGAATACAAATTATGATATGTGTGGAGAGAGGGATGTGAGGGGTATAAATAACCACATAACCTAACTTGAAAACAATGTTTAATTATATTTTAAATTATTAACGAATTGATTATGAGATCGAATAGCTATGGGGTCAAGTCAATTACATAATGATAATTCCGTGTGAAATTAGAGGTTTTACGATTTGAATTATGTGAATCGTATATGTGCTTATGTTTAGGCGGTTAAGATATATATTTGTAATAATTACTGGTAATTAAGAAATATTTTCTATTATTATTGTCTAAAAAAGTGAGTTTAAATAAAAAGAATAAAATTAAATTATTTTTTTAATTAAATTAGGAGATAAACTAAAACTCTATAATGAGTTTAGAATGTGTTTGCTAAGTGACAAACACTAGTGTTTTTGTTGTTGTTTTTTTTAAATTTAACCCGTCTTTGACATGGTAAAAAACATTAATATTCAGTGTGCTAAGTGACAAACACTAGTGTTTTTGTTGTTTTTTTTTTGAAATTTAACCCGTCTTTGACATGGTAAAAAACATTAATACTTAGTGTTTTACGGTGTGTTTTGAAAACAATGATAAATTTCACGGTTTGCATTAAAACACTAGTATTTTGGGTCCAAAAAGACAAAAATGCCCCTTATTTTTTAATAAGTCAAAACATAGTTTTATGATTTTTATCCCAAAACACTAGAAAATACTAGTTTAATTCAAACAAAGGCGACTAATGTTTTTGAACCCAAACACTAAAAAAATCACTAAAAATACTAAACACTAATTTATCTCAAATCTCAATGACTTAGCAAATACAACCTTAGTCTAGATAAACTAAAAAGAAAGTTCATCGAAATTAACACGATCATATCTAGACTAAAACGCGTGTATAGTGCGTTTTTAGTCTAAGATCTAGTTAAAAAAAATTGGAATAAGTTTTTTCATTGTTAGTTGGTTGTTTGCAATGTTTGTTCCGTCGATTTTAAAGAGGTTTTTTTCCATTTACTTGAATAGTATATCTATTACCCTAATAACAATTGGATTGCTTAATTTGCTTAAAAACATCATAAGAAAGAATTGAGGCCGAACGAGTCTAGGGTCGTTCGGCAAGTAAAGGGGTTGATTGAAGTTTCCGCTTTATTCATTTTTCTCTTAATCTTCCAATGGGTTGAAGATTTTTTGATAAATATCATCTTAATATCCTCTACCGAACGACCCTTTTATTTTTCTAACTACTGAACAAAAATATTAGAGAACATTTCCTAACTTACAAAAATATAGTAAATTTTTTTTTCTAAATCGTTATCTTTTTATTCGAATGATTAAAAATATTGTGGAAAAATCCGAATGTATTTTAAACTTCTTTCGGAGCTTCTTCAAGAGTGTTTCAGTTTTTAAATGATGTCCTTAAAGTTTATAATGTTTCGAAATAATACTTTTTTATCCAAGCTAATATTTTAAGCGAAAAGAGATAACTATTGTTTACTAGTACGTTATTACTATGTATTAATAGTCATTTTGACCGTTTAGTTAAAATTTTCTATAAATAATTTATTTTTATTCTCTCAAAATGTTAATATATAAATGATGTAAAAGTATATTTTAAAAAATCATAAAGTTTACGGATATTTAAAACTGAAAAAACCCTTTAACATATAATCTCAGGGACTAAGACTTTTAAGTTTAAACCACCGAAATAAAGATATAAGTGTTAAAGTTCGATACAGATGGACCGGTAGAGCGGGGTCGTGTGCATACGAGCGACATGCGCATTAGGCCCCAAGCTCAGCACATAAACCTGATGAGGTTCCATCCTAAAACCAATTGGCAATAGGCGGAGTAGTCCACTGACCTTATATACTAGGCTCGTACGTTATTATCTCCAACAATAGGACCAAATATGTGAGATAAAAAAAAAGGACGTACAATGGTACAACTTGTAAAAGTGATAATTTTGCATCCCTAATGAGAAAAAAGAGAGGGTTAGTTATGAACTAATTTGAAAAGTAAGATTAATTAGCTACTGTATTATGTTGATGACGCGGTGATTAACAATCAGTGAAGAACCTAATTCTAAAAAGTAATAATTGCATGTGAAAAAATGGGAGGGTTGGGGGGGTAATTTTGGGGAAGTAAAGTGATTATTTCTGTATTTAGTGAAAGTTAGTGGGAGGGTTGGGGAGAATCATTTAGTTACCTCTCTGGCCAAATTTGTAGTGAAAGTGGAGAAGAAGATTGATTTGCATGGAAACTTATGAGGATATCATCATTCTTGAACAATGATGTATCAATGGTGAATTACAGTGCATGCATGGGCCCATTGAAGGTGATGACATGCCTACTTTGTAATGGAGTTTTGGGTTTGAGATTGAGGTTGGGGATGATGTACTAGGTATGCATGGTTATGATTTGAAATTTGTAGAATAGTTCACATTCATGGGTACAATCTCGAAGGTATATGAGACTAGCTATGTTGAAATTTAATCTGAATTGTTTATAAACGAGTCGGGTTTGAGTATAATAATTGTGAAGTACTGGCAAGTCGAAATCGTACAGGGTTCGTTGCACGTTCGAACGCACATGTATGTTAGGTTTGAGTTTAACACATAAGTTTAGTGAGAATTCTTTCTAAAGTTGATTGACAATTTGAGAGGTAGTTCACCGTATCAACATTATATGTATTAGGTTTGTCATTTGTTTGTTATTGATGTGAGAATATTCATCCCTCGTGATAGCAATATACGTTTGTTATATTAGCCAAGCTATATAGTTCATACTCATTTACTTTTTAAACAAGTCGAATAGACACATTTTAAAAGTCATTTCAGTTTCTATAACAAACCTAAATTTATGATCATAAGATCATAATATGCTCGTTTATGATCCAATTGTCAAAGTTCAATATAGACGAACCATAGATCGGTGGTTGTTTGCATACGAGCGTAGATGGGCATTAGGCCCAAACTCAGCACATAACCTCAACGAGTTTCATCCTAAAACTAATTAACAATAGAAGCAGTCCACCGACATCATATACTAGGCTCGATGTCTCTAGTTTCAATGTGGGGACTTATTACACTTGACCGCATCTTAAGATCGCGAACCGAATAGAGACTTGTCCGATACAAACATAACGTAGAGCGGAATCGTGTGCATACAAGCGCACATGCGCGTTAGGCCCAAGCTCAACACATATGCGCGCTCAACGAATTTCATCCTAAAACCAATTGACAATAGGAGGAGTCTGTCGACCTTATATACTAGAGTCGGAATGTCCTTACTTTCGATGTGAAAACTTATTATCTCCAACAGTTTTCTAGGTTTATTGATCATGAACACTTTCTTCAAGGCTTTCTCGGTGTTTTCCGTCGTTACAACTACTATTGATATACCTTTAACGTCACGCTTCAAAGTTCAACCAATGGTTACCGGACCGTTTTTTCATCAATTGCATTATTAGTTATCACCCTTCTTTACAATCAATAATTAAAAAATAAAATAAAATTAAACTAATAACAATTTGTAACAATTTTAGTAATTTGCCATTCCTACCATACAAACGATCTATATTCATGCTCCAAGTTTTAAAAGTAAGTATTTTATATGTTTAATCGGAAAAATACTTGGTAATTTGCTTAGAAGATGTGAGTATCTCTCATCCTCTTTCAAGCTGATAACTCGCTGTCAAGGTTTCATTATTAGAGACTGAATTATCAGTTTTAAAAACGTGTTCCGGGAAGATAATCGTGTGACAGATTCCTTAGTAAATTTGGCTTTCGACTTTGCTTTCGGTATTCATAGATTTGTTACCCCTTCTTGTTGTATTAGAGCTTTACTTTTGGATGATTTGAGAGGAGTTTCTCTTCCTCGTATAACACGTTTATAATGTTGTTCTTCCTCAATAAATGCCGTTTGACAGGAAGCTAAAGACTTCCTTTCATCAAAAAAAAAAATTTTGCTTAGAAGATGTAATGTCCCTTGTCCTAAAATTAGAAGAGAAGAATAATTTAACATTATTTAACTCGACGGGTATGTGAAAGGAATATGTTTCCATCTTCCCTTCATTCCTAACCAGATTATCATGTTGTATTAATTTACTTATAATTACTTAATATTTAATTTCCTGAACCAAATGACCCAATTATATTATTTCTTTATTTTATTTTTTTTGAGGGAGCGGCCCACAATCCTATTCTATCATGAAGCTGTTCTTGCAATAATATATATAGTGATAATTATCGGATTGACCCAAATATATGGCGTTTTCATCTCATATATTTAATTATAATAAAGTATTTTATAATTTTATTCTTTTTCAAAAGTATTAAGGCAACTCATCTTATAGTATAAAAGTATAAGCCTTTCTTTATCATATTGATTTGTAAATTGAATGCTCTCCAGTTTTAATACAAAGTTGTGAATATGAGTTTTGAAAACATAAGAATTTCTACTATTTTCGATAAAGAGAAAATTGTCTGAATAGTACCCATCTTTTATGTTGACTAAACTTTAATACCTCGTCATTTAAACTACTCAGAACGGTACCTCATCTATTGAACCCGACCAAATATTAGTATATAAATTACCGTTCACACTTTAAGGTGACATACCGGCGTTAAATATCTATGATAGGTGGACAATTTTGCCTAAGTTAGGTGGACAATTTTGCCCCTGATATTTAACAACGATCGGTTAACTTATTGTGTGAATAGTGATTTAGATATTAATCTTTGGTCGAACTCAATAGGTGAGGTACCGTTCTGATAGTTTAAATGACGGAACACTAAAGTTTAGTCAGCCTAAAAAATGGGATATTGTTTAGACAATTTTCTCATCATAACAAAAAAAAAAATACTAAGCCAAGTTGGAAATTTGTTTAAAGTCTTCTACTGCAATAAGAAACTTTCTTAATTCACGAACTTTTTTTTGAAAGGGACATTGACTTTATATCGGTCTATAAAATCGTGTTATTATGATTGAACTTAATTTTATTTATTATTTAACTAATAAAACTTATAATAAAAATATACAAATAAAATTTGTTTTTCATAAACATTATCTTGAGAATAATATACAAAGCATATGGTATGAAATTATTTTAAAAAAATATTATATGATACTATTTTAGTTATTTATTCTGCACTTGCAAGTTATTTTACTTTAATTTTCAAACATAAACTTAACGTTGAATTCATATTATATAAACAAACAATTTTTTTTGCTTACATATAGTTTATTTTTGTGTAGCAAGGATACAAAAGTGTCAAAGTCCGATATAGACGGACCGATAGAGCAGGGTAGTGTGCATACGAGCGCATATGCGCATTAAGCTCAAGCCCAGCACATAAACCCAACGATGGAGTAGCCCACCGACTTTATATACTAGGCTCGGAGTGTGTCCCTATCTTTCGATGTGAGACCTTATTATCTCCAACACGCCCACACAAGTGCAACTAGAGGATATACACAGAGTTGCACTTGTCCACAGGTTAGGATCGTGAGCCGAACTGAGGCTAACCACTCTGCTACCATGTCAAAGTCCGATATAGACGGACCGTTAGAGCGGGGTCGTGTGCATACGGCGCATATGCGCATTAAGCCCAAACTCAACACATAAACCCAGCGAGGTTCCATCCTAAAACCAATCGACAATAGAAAAAGTAGACCACCGACTTTATATACTAAGCTCGGAGTGTTCCCATCTTTCGATGTGAGACCTTATTATCTCTAACAAGAAGCTTATAGAAAAACTTGAGATGCAAGTGAAAATAACAAAAATTATGAAATATGATGTGATTTTACCTTCTATTTTAATTTATATATTTAGAAAAATCTTGTAACTAATCTCTATCATGAAATTGCAAATTTATAATATGAATGATCTTCCTGAGGTGAAGTAAGCACATAATTTAAAGAATTAAGACAATCAGTTGTTGATGATGCCGGCTAATCAAGTAGCTTATTAACAAAGCTGATTAGTGTGTTTAAAAACATGTACTATCAACCTCAGAACAAAAAAGAATCTCCCCAGATAATAGTTAATTTATTGACTAGTTCCATCGCTTACATCCAAACTTTGGTAGGCTTTGATATTTCCTTCTTGATTATTCTAAATTGTAGTTTATGCTAATCCCCATTATTAGAAGATCAAGAGATGATTGTCAGATGAGGAACCGTGAAAATTTGAAAGAAACCCTTTTTTTATTGATGGTTTTTTCATTAGTACATATGGTGCCCTGTTTAGTTAGAGGGCTGAGGGGTTTTTTAGTTTTGTAATTGGAGTTCTAAAAAAAAACATTGTTGTTTAGTTAGAATTTCAGGTTAGAGTTGTCAAGAAGCTATGTGTTTTGCAGATTTTTTGTGATTTAGGTTTGTTGGGAAACTTATGTCCAAAGTGTCCTTCAATCCTTCCCCAAATCGTTCAAGCATTTTTCAAGAGAAGAAAGAGAAATCGACAATGCCTTCTTCCTCGGAGTTCTTCTTCTCTTCTTCAATCCTTCTCTTCAATTGATGTCTACGAGTATTACAAAACATATTAGATTAGTAGTGTCTTCTTCTCTTATTCAGTGGTGCCCTTCACAATCCATGGAGAAACAGAGAAATCGATGAAGAAGGGAAATCGAGGTGGACAAACGTCTTTATTCTTCTTGTCAGGAGAAGAACTGGAAAAAGATCGAAGGTGACAGGAGAAGAATGAAGGGTGTGAAAGTCCGATACAAATGGACCGGTAGAGCAGGAGTCGTGTGCATACGAGCGCATTAAGTCCAAACCTAACACATAAACCCGATGAGGTTTCATCCTAAAATCATAACCGCTCTGATACCATGTCAAAGTCCGATACAGATGAACCGGTAAAGCGGGGGTCGTGTGCATACGAGTGCACATGCAAATGCACATTAGGCTCAAGCCAACACATAAAGTTCCATCCTAAAACCAATTGACAATACGACAAGTAGCCTACCGACCTTATACTAGGTTTGGAATGTCCTCATCTTTCAATGTGGGAACTTATTATCTCCAACAAAGGAGAACAACAAAAACGAAGGAGAAGAACAATCCGATTTCTTGTTCCTTTGTGAGGATGCATAAATTAGGGTTGAAGCATAAATTTAGACTAATGGTAATTTGATCTTTACCCAAAATCGAAACTAATTACAAATGCTTTAACTAAATGCGTATACAAAGTTTTTTTTTTATAAACCACAAATCTCAAAACAATCCTCTCTAAAACAACCACAATCAGGGGCGGCCCTTGGGTGTGGCAGGGTGGGGCGGCTGCCCCACCCTCCAAAAAAAAACGTTTTAAAATGGGTCATGGTTTCTCGTTTATAAAAAAATTTTCTACGATTTATTAATTTTTTAAATATCACTATTCTTGTGTATATTTAAATGTTGTTTTGGATCTTTCGCCGAAGTAAACGAAACTTCAAAAAAATTTCCTATTTTAGGCTCGGAGTGAAATAATTCATAATTCACCTAAATGCACGAGATTTGTTGTTTGAAGTAGAAGCGTTGTCTTAAACCGCACTATTATTTGTAATATGCGTTGTCGAGGACAACGTTTTAATATCCGAAATAAAGATAATAAAAACACAAATAGAGGTGCGGTCCTAGACTGCGGCTATAGTGTAACGTTTTTGAAAGAAAAAAAAAACTAAAGAGGCGCGGTTATAGACGCACCTATAGGGCAGCTATTTTTTAAAAAAAAAAAAAAAAATTATAGGCGCGGTCCAAGACTGCTGCGCCTTTAAGTATAATATTTTTTTATTTTTTTTAAAATTTTTATTTATTATAAGTAGATGACATATTGACTTTGTTTTTATCGCTATTTTATTTTCGTAGATATATTTAACGAAAATAAAATTTCGCCCCACCCTTTGAAAATCCTGCGGCCGCCACTGACCACAACCACAACCCTATCAGCTTTACCCCAAAAATTACTTAAATAAGTCATTGTACAAACCTACAAATAGTGTTTTGATGGTCAAACTGTAACTATGTTACAAATTTTAACACAACCAACTTTCTCCGAGTAAAATTCCGACTAAACTAAGACGACAACTCGGTTTTTGTCAAATGATCTAGAGCATATGTTATCGAGAAGGGCCCTTGTTCAACCAATCACTAAGTACGTACTAGAAAAAACAATCAATCCCCAAGCAATTTAATGTAACAAGGAAAATCTATATTAGGTCCGACCCGAATTGAGACTAGACCCGTTAGTGATTGTAATCAACTGTAAAGAACCCCACCACATTCCTAATACACTGATAAACGAGTGGACGCACTTGGATCCCAAAAGACAAAACTCACTTAGAAAGCATTTGATTGGATGAAACCAAAGCTAATACTCATAAACCAGACACATGGAAATGAACAAAGAACTGACATTTCCTTTTCAAAGTCTTTTTAATAAAAAAAATAAAACCCAACCACACGACTTTTGTTAGTGGATAAGTATGATCTGAGTAGCTATCGCAGTAAGAATATGCAATTGGGGAAGTGTATAGGGAGATTGACTCCAAAATTGTGTGCGCCGTACGTTGAATTATGCCACTAAATTTCCTTTTCTAAGTTTATATATGGCAAAAGTTCAAAGTCCATCTATCCTTAGTACTATACAAAATAATTAGGAGGTTACGTGAGAGGGAGGGTAACTATGACCATACCTAGATTTAGTATATTGTCATGACATGAGTCTTTAGTCCTCAAATAGAGTTGCGACACTGTGAGTTCCCCGTCCAAGATGACTTCTAAGCTTAACTGTAAGCCAAAAATTTGTGACAAAATCGAAAACTTTCTATTTGTCACAGCAATAAGCAGATGATGATGATGACAGAAGAACCATTTACATAACCTGTGTATCAATGTGTGTTCTCATTTAATCCCCGTTTGGTTGCAACCTACGTAACCTGTGTTAGCACGAAAACATAAACGGACTAACAATTCGTGTTTCCTAGAAAGCATGAATAGGAAATCCTTCTCCTTTGAAGTTTCTGTGCTACAAGATAGTAACATCAATGGGAAAGAAATGAACCTAGGTCCGTTTGAAAGCCTTAACTTTAATAGCTTATGAAGCTTAAGGGGAAAAAAGATAAGCTAGATAGTGGGCGTTTGGGAGCACGGGTTTACAGAGATTATGTTAGCTTATTGTAACTTATATTTCTTTTCATTTCATAAGCTACATGGAGAAAACTTAGAGAGATTATGTTAACTTTATTGAATGAAATATTATAAATATTGCCCTATAAAGAACTATATTTAAGCTCCAATAAGTCTCGTTCTCCTAAACAACCATCAAGCTTATTAAAAAAGAAAAGCGTTCAATCAACTACCATAACCCTCAACTTCAGCTCCAATAATGTCAGCCTATTTCATTTTCCATATAAAACTTGTTTTCTTTCTCTAATTCCATGCCTGTAAAGGACATGTGTTTCAGTATGAAGGAATTATCTATCAAACCCTTGTGAAACTTCACAAATGAATCCTAACACATAAATAGAGTAGGTTCTGATTCTTTCTTTTACGGTTACTGTAGTTTGTAAACGGGCCTTTCATTATTGTGTCAAGTAACTTTACCGAAACAAATCTACTAAGGATTCACCTATGATCACACAAACAAGGCATATTCTTCACCATATGGTGCCATGAGAATAACAATCTTAGGAGCAGAGCAAAAAATCCACAGTTTCAGTTTGTAATAGTTAAGGAATAAGATCTTTAAGAAGTCTTTTTCGAAGCAATCTAGAGTATATCTAGAAAATAAGGAACTGGTCAAGTAGAATTAGGTAAAATAATTAAGTGATGCAACGATACAGTTAATAGCAAATGCAAACAAAACTGTCATATTCAGATAAGCCAGCTAACTAGGACCTGATAAGGAAATTGCTGGTCTACCATAGCCTGCGATAGTGACATGCACAGAGAATACAAAAAACAAGTACTCCAAAGTATGTAGCAATCGAAATTATTAGAAGAAAACAAATTCAAAGTAAAATCAATTACTTATTCCCCTTCTTTTCTTCTATAATGAAGAACCCTTAGCCACTAACTACCCTTTGGGTGCGAACCAACTAAACTTCAAGCTAGAACACTGACCTGCATAACACCTTAACTTGGTAAAAACGAAAAAAGTTTTACCGCTTACTTTCCTCCTCACCTTACAACCTAATGGGCAATGGCTACTTATTCCCCTTCATAATTTCAAGCCCCATGGCCAAATAATAAATCCAAGCCTAGAAGTCACTACAATGAACATAAGCAGACAGATAAGAAAGCACTTATAGAGGATCATAATTATTGTATCAGTTGAATATGCAGTACAAAAGTAGAGCAATTATTCTAACATAAGATGTTGAAGTCCTGTTTTTTTCCAAGTATACATAAAATACTGATGAACATGAAGGATCCAAAGTAAATTTATTATGAAAAGTATGTATAGAATATTACCTAAGTAGTTTGACATGCCTTCTGGGCACATTTTCCACGCTGAGATTTTCAATACGTGGAGGCGGCATATGTCAATTCCAGAATTCAAATCAAATCATCTGTAAATAGCATAAATGTGTGTGCAGTACAGTAATTTCTTTGGCACATCACATTAATTCATTATTTTTTTCTCCACCGCAATTTGTTGACACGAGGATAATTGTTCATCTCAACCTAATCTAAACTATTGATTATCAGAGTGAATAGTATTCAGTAGATCCGGATGCATTTCAGTTAACATCGAGTTTGGCCTTGATACAAAAAATAATGAAAAAGAAAGACTACAGAGATGAAAAAGGAATAAACAAAACAGGGAACAAACAAAGCAGAAATAATCAATGCATCCAAACTATATTTTTGGTCGAATAGTCCTTCTCAAGTGATGATAAAGTTACTGTGATCTTAGCAAAAGGTTTTCAAGTTGGCAGTGGCCTCCTCTGGAGGTAATATATGTAAGGATATGATTTAAAGTTATGTAATCTTTTCATTTTACTTTAATTAAGGCATCAATAGAAGACACTATGGTCAAACAATGGTGTAAAATTCATATGCAGAAATATTCTTCTTACATAGCACAACAGGTAGCGATCATAAGTGGCATCTGTAAGACTGCAGAATCAGAAGACTATGAAACAACAAAGGATGTGATTCATGTGAACATGATCAAATAATTAGTTTATTTGCAAAAAATGAAAGGGCGATGGTGTGACTTTTTAAAGCTACCTGTAAAATCAAAGAAGCTTCAAAAGAACATGAAGCATGTAACTGAGGTTTCCAAGTGAAAGAAGGGACCACCAACCGATAAACTAGGATATTTTTATTAGTTTTTTTTAATCAACAACTTACGGAAGGACATATGAAAGAAATCACTATTTTCTTGAAGCTATATGATTGCATAATAGATCAATTTTTAAGTCCACAGCTTCTTTATTCAAGAATGAATATCTCAGTTCAATTGACCCTTAAAACTGTATATTACTTGAGCTATGAGAGCATGACCAATTCACCCACAAAATATTGGGATTGATCTTCATCAACATAAAGAAAATAAAAAACATTCAAGAATGAGTATCTCAACATTCAAGAAGATGCAGATTTAGAGATAAAGAAATGCAAAAGGTCATACTTCTAGAGACTTCTTTTTTAGTACCAATTTTCATCAAACGTGCTATTTGTGGCCCCTCACTCCATCTCTGAGCCAGACTCCCTCAAGCTACAAGAAAGAAACGAAGGTGAGAAGCATCGATGCTGCCTGGAACTTTTTAGGAAGAACTCGAAAGAAGCAGCATACAGTATTCCTTACTAAATACACATTCTTGACATTTATCTAATGCTGGCAAACACCTAGGCACAGATATAAACAAATTAGGGAAGAGTAAACTTACTAGCTTTATGGCGCATCGGTGGTATCAAAGATCAGCTTGTTTCAATTTTCCTAGCTATTATGGCCACATTCCTAGGTGATATTACGGGATCAAATATTGGGAGCATATCCACTTTAAAAAAGCTGCCTTTCTCCTGAAGGAAAAGTAATCTATCAAGAAGTACAAGTGTCTCAAGGACAGGACCTAAGGCAGCTCGCAAAGACCAGTAAGGCCGAATGAGATCCTGTAGACATTTTCATAATATTAGATATGCTAATAGCTCCACATACATGGTTGCAAATATACTACAACTTTGTAAGATCTGAAGAGCAATTTGTACAAGTAGGACGTTGCTTGATATATAACTTCTTGAAATTCTTGTTACCCGTTTTTGTTTATTAGTCCCCCCTTTAGCCAGACTCCACAAATGAAGCATTTGAGTGATGTTGTAATTTAGGTTCTTTTAAGTTTGTGCAATTGGTGGTGGTATTACGTTTGTAATCTGGCAGGAGGTAAGCAAAGTGAGCTTGAGGAGGGGAGAGGAGGCTGGAAGTGGAGGTGTGGAAAAGTGATCAGGTTGGTGGGAGGTAGTAGAAGGAAGGTTTTGTTTGAGATCATATGCATACAATTATGTCATGTATGTGATGTATCACTGTTCTGTCTGTAGTTACAGAAGTGCTTTAAGACTGCAACTAACATACCATAACAGGGTCAGATTCCTTCCACACTGCATACAAGTCGAGATTCTCTAGAGGCTGAAGTCCAAGGTGACACAGCCCAGACTGGCTGAACGATTTGAAAAGGTTATACTTATCAGATTCTGCCATTCCTGCAATAAAATTGCATAGAAGTCATTCATAAGTGAACCCATGGGCACATAGAGATTAGTTGTCTCAACACATTCTGTACTATACTGCATGGTAATAAGACCAGATTCCCTGAAAGTTTTAATTGGTCACATAACTTCTAGAATTTCATAAATTGCCTACTTCCAACTCAAGGTTTTCCAAGGAAAAGAGTATGTTGATGACTTACTTTCTTCACAATCTGAGGTAGTATTTGAAGTATTTCGTGTATTTCTTTGCTGCTGGCGACGCAAAGCCTTCCCTTGGCGTCCTACTGAAGGATTTACTGATAGAACTTCAGGATAATATTTGGCAAGTACCTTCAAGAGACAAGTTTCTAGAAGATCAGAAAACAAACTATAGCAACTTTAGCTAGTTTGGAATGCAACGGATGAATACATCGTAGAGCATGCAGAAGTTACTCTATTGCTTCTGCGTGCTGAAACGGATGCTTCAAGTATTATGGCCTTTTAGTGATTGATGAAGTACAAACAGACATGACAAGTTTTCTAGTTTCTAGCACCAAATAATCTTCAAAGGGAGACAAGAAGAACCAACAGAAAAACTAATTGAATTTCATTTTAGGTGGACTTTGTATTTTCTACTTGTTTCATCACTCAAAAATGACAGCATTTAGATTTTTGTGATGCTGTAAATATAGAATGATTGGTTAAGGGGTTTTCTTGCATGGCATCTCTGATGCATCAGACCTTCTCAATGAGACATACATACAAGGATGTTGCTCATTAGAAAATCAAATATGAAATAAAAGTTTCGTAAAGAATAAAACAATCAAATGATAAAAAGCCATACTCAGCTCAAACAGCTAAGATGTCTTGTTTTATCTAGCAATATCAGAAGAAACTGTGCAAGCTATTTAGGGTAAGAACTCTAAATACACCATCATCATATAAGAGCAATAGCAAAAGTCAACAACATATGTACATATTTACGAAATTGAATGCATCATCTGGAAAGCAGCTGCTTAAAAGTTAAAGGTATATCTTCGTGCACACGTATGCAATTTTGTTCTCTTCCATCTCAGGGAAAGGGGGATATTAACATGTGAAAATCAGCATAGTGGCATACCATCTGAAAGGCAGCACGAAAGGCATGCAAATCAAAATTTTGAATGCCATCATCTTCCTGCAGACCTCTCCACCTCTCTGCGCTCTATTATAAAAATAAATAAACAAATTTCAAAAGTAAACCATCCTTTCTTGTAAATAAAAAAAGGATATACGTATAAAAGAACACAAAAACTAACAGTTTAATGATTACTAGTTCGTCGTTAAAAATGAAGAACAAAAGAATCGTTTTGTAACAGAATTCAAAAATGTTCTAATGAAAGGATCCTAGTTACACAAATTAGAGATTGTGAAAAGTGGTAGAATGGATCCATGTAATAAGAAGGACAAAAAGAATATGAGAGTTGTTTGCAGCTACCTGACAAGCAAGATCCCTTGCACTTTTACCAAGATACAAGCCATGGGATTTGACAGAATTACTCACTGGAAAGCCACACATAGAATTATGATTTTGAAATCCATCCTCAGATAACAAGTTGTAACAGCAACCAATACTGACTACTGCTCTAACTTCTCTGCATTCTGAAAATGCCCTAAATAGAACCAGATGCCAAAGTCATAAAAATAGCTCCTACGGTAGCATATTAAGCCATCAAAAAAGCTGGGAACGCAATGGACATTTCCCCTCTACGTGTTATATGATTACTAAAAAGAATGAAAATTCAACTCAAGCAACCCGGACCAGAAAATGATATTGATATATCACTTTTAAGCAAACTCTCAACCTTGATGCATGTCATCAGATACTCACAAACTTTGAAGATCTACAACCAAATGATCACCGAACTATATTTCATAACTAGACGGCTAGACCAAATATAACAAGTTTGAGGAATAATTCCTTTTTTCAATTGATCAATAAATAGTCAAGAAAAAAAATTTACTGATGGACAATCATTTCAAAGAGTGGTTCATTCATTGACTAGATCGCTTGGCTAGACCAAATTAACAAGTTTGAGGAATAATTCGTTTTTTCAATTGATCAATGCAACTAAATAGTCAAGAAAACAAAGTTACTGATAGACAATCATTTCAAAGAGTGGTTCATTCATTGACTAGATCGTTGCACATCTGACGTCTATTTATCTTCCAACAGAATATTCAGTATTCATATAACTTACGTCCATACAGCTGGTTACACTTTCAGTAAATCAACCATATGAAGGACAAAAAATTTCTCATCATTACTAAATTCCGATAAAATTATTTCAAAAAGGCAGCTTTAAATAAGTGCTAAGATAAGTAATAGAGAAGAACCAGCCAAAGAGAGAAATTTATTCTTCTAATATGTACCTCAGCATTGTTACTGATAAATCTCCGCAAGCATGAAGTCCTGCAAGAACTAACGAGCATTTCTTATCAGAATTTGCTACATCTTTTGCAAAGTTTAGCTGCTCATTATCAACGCCTTCCAGACAGATATTTTCTGAATATTTGCCACACAGTTTTTGCTCCTCAACCGCTACTTCAGAACTAAGACTTGTTAGCATGCTAGCCGAAAGCACGCGGCATGTTATAGTCTTAGGCATGGTAATACTCCAACTTTCTGATCTAGCATAACAAACAAGAAATTATCAAGCATGCACAAACTAAATTCATGGTAACAGCAAAACATCGAGAAAACAGAAAAATATTAGAACCACGAGAAACGTGAGTCTACTTCAGGTAAAACTATTCATGGACTAGGCATTGTATAGACCACAGATTTATCATCCAAAAATAGAGTGAACAAAAATCATGATCATGTTAGCCACAACCTAACAAGTAATGTCCGTGTCTTACTTAGATACAAAGTTCACAAGTTTACACTAGATTGTATCGATACATCCTCAATGCCATGTGAGCAAAGAATATATCTACAACAATGCCAACAAACAATAAATTACAAGTCAAACAAATAAACTATCTAAAACAGGGCAGTCTTAGACATATTTAATTTGTCTCCGCTGCAAAATGGTATTGGGTTTTGTTTACAAATGATTCCATCAAAAGAAAATACCAAAGAAGCACAGTCAAGAGGAAATATATTAGCAACTCTCCTTCATCGAATCCTTGTCATTATTGAAACAGCGGGAAAATACGTCGTTATCAAATATTTACCAAAAGTTCTAACTCCTAAGCAAAAAGCAATAACTTAACCATACCCAAGCTTGCGCATATTAGATGCATAATGTTTCTTAATTTTCTCAGCACGTAACTTTGTCACCTCCCCATGATGCAAAGAACCATCAACCGCAAGGACAGAAAGCCTGTATTGGAAGGAAAGTACTTGGGCGAGATAACCCTGCAACTAATAGCTCGATCAGGAAAGAAGACAACCATGGAAAATTTATAAGATCAGTTTAAGGTGTAGAATCGTGAACCTGACCAGAACCAACATCCACTATTGTATGCGAATCTACACTCCTTGCAACGGAATCAATAATAGCAGCCAGAACCTCCACCTGGTTAGTATTTATGTATGTTGATCATTTATATAAACAAAAAAAAAAACAAAAAAACTATCATGCATCAAGAAAGAATATTTTCAGACCATGATAATTAAAAGAAAAATTGAACTTCATGCCATACCAAAAAACTGCCAACGTAGAACATCAATGAGCATAACTTCTACACTCGTTTTTATAACTGAAATTTTCAATGACTTGCCTCATGTTTTTTCTTAGAATTCATGCCCTGTGAAAGAACTGAATTAAGTGGAGCAACGCACAAATCAGACAACACCTGCAACAAACAATAAGATTGATATACTATCATAGTTAATCACATGAAACTATACAGCCGCAAAATAAATATTGCTTGATTGAACTCCAGATAATTTACATACCAACTATAACAAAATCCAACCAAAAACTGAAAAGAATAAAAAATCCAATCTAACGTTTCTATCATTAATCCGTTAGAGTTGCAACATACCTGCTCTAGCTTTGCTTGTTCTCGGGGCAATGCTAGCGACCTACACGTAACGACGAACTCCTTAAGCGAAGTAGGCCAGTGTTCCTGCAACATTATCCAATCAAATTTGGTCGCGAAGTTTAACAAGCATCGAGTTGAAAGCAGGAAAAAAAAATGAAGTAATAAGTGCTGGTTCATACTCGAATATCACCAGAAGGAATTCGAAGAAGATGCTCAACAGGTTCGTTTCTGAGGCAATCAAGCCATTCTTTATCTACAGCCTCCCACAATCGATCCTGAAATCAAATTCCGTTACACGCATATACTTTATTCAACGAATCAGATCAAACTATAAATCGAAAGCTAAACAAAACATAAATTTGTAACAGAAGGCAAGTACGCAACCTTGAAGAAATTGACTACGTGAGCTTCAAAGAAAAACCTGTACGGGCGGAGGAACTCGATTATTGCTTTGATCCAATGTAGAGTTTCAGTTGCAGAATTACAAGTGTATTTGCGCGGTTCTTCCATCACTGGGAATGAATTTCAGCCCGAGCTGCTGGAGTAAAGGTTGGGTGTTTCTGTTTCGGCAAATGGTGCTTGTAACTTGACTTCTTTTTCTTGATTCTTTCCTGGAAGGAAAGTGGCCGAGTGGGAAAAGAATTTGGGCCAGAAAAGCCCATAATAGTTTGGGCTTGGGCTGAATATTTACATCTGGCCCAGTATCAAATCTAAATTGGCCTTAACCAATATGATTCCTCTATAATCTATTTACTTGTATTAAATCAGAATAGGTTCAAACCATGTCTCATTAACTTCGTGACACGTGTTATTTTTTTATAAATTTTATTTTTATAATTTTATTATTTTAACTAGCAAATACAAAATTACTAATATAGATAGTAGATATATTATTTTTAATTTTTTTTATCTTATTACAATCTTTTAAATTTATAATTCATAAAAATTTTATTTTATTTTCTCTTTAAATTAATTAAATAAAATCATTACCATACATCGAGGTTATTTTATAAATTACAATTTTTATTTTATTTTTACCTATTAAATTTTAAAATTATAACCGTACCTTAACACAAGGAACTATACTAGTTAAAAATTGATTTCGGTATCACTCAAATCAGTTTTTATATTTGGTAGCAAAAAATAATTGATACAAGTTTGTCCATTATTTTACGAATATCAATACATTTTCAGCTCAAGAGTTTAAATTTTTGTTTAACCAAACTTTAGAAATTGGCACTATATTCTTATTTCTAATTCATTCCTACTCATGAGTGTGTACTAAACGAATATCGGTTGAATGTCATTGTATGTCTGAACGTACATGTGCAATGGACCCGAATTCAACACATAAGCCCAGTAAATTTCTATCACAAGGCTAATTTACAGTTCATCAACCTTATATTTTAAGCTCGTTATTACTTTATTGTGAATTATTCAGTGAGACCTTGAAACATCATCGTATATCGAGAAGTTATACTTTGATATGTACACAAAATGTCCTTTGAACGGTACAACATCATATGGGCGAGCTTTAGAATTTCTCTATATGATAACTATATTCATAACAAAAACTTAAAAAATGTGCACAAATAATATTATATTCATAGATTCCCTAATGAGAGTGCATATTAAATAGGATAAAAACAGTGGATTCTCAAATCCAATAACTTTACTCAACATATTATCATAGTATAAGTTATCTCGTATTATACTATTATTATATATATTATGTCAGAAAATATTATTATTTTTAAGTTGTGTTGCTTTTTCGTAATGTTATTATTAAAAACTAATAATTTTAATAAAAATATAGCATTGAGGAAAAAGCCAAAAGGACAAAGGAAAGGAGGGGAATTAAAATACCTGAGGGGCAACACAGGGCGGCCAATGGCATTTTGTAGTGTCGGAATGCGCCAAAGCAACTCGCTACTCAGGGGACAAATGAGTTGCAAGGACAAAAAAGGAGAGTAATTTAACAAAATAGTTGTTAGGATTTACTTCAAAATTGGTATTCGTACCCACATATTCATGGTATTTGTACCCTAATTACGCGTACGTAATGCGTAGCCGTAGCAAGAAGCTCATTTCGTTCAAAAAATAAAGGAAAATGGTTACGGCTACGCATGGCCGATGCGTAGTCCTACTACGCGTACGCCATGCGTAGTAGTCCGTAACATATATTTAGTTCAAAAAATGAAGGAAAACTTACTACGCCTACACATTACCTAGGCGTAGTAAGGTTAAAAAAAAAAAAAAAAATCTACGCCTACGTCATGCGTAGGCGTATATGTGATATGTATAGCATGTATATGGTGGTACGAATAGCAAGAACCGATTTACTTTCATATTTTTTTTAAGAACAAGCCAAAATGCATAAATTAAAAAGAAAGGTTGTGTATTTAATAATGATATTAGATTAGATGACATGGATCTTTATATATTTATTATAGAAGATTAAAAAATAATAAAGGAGATGTTAGAATATGATATCTTTTATAATTTATATTTTTAGACGGAAAATAAAACATTTTGAAAGTATTTTTTATTTATAAATATTTTAGTTTTTTATTTTATTTTAAAAGAGGAGTTTTGATAATAAAAACAAAAAGGGTTCGTTTCGTAAATTATTAAAATTAATTTTGGATTTACTCAAACCGATTTCTGCATTTGATAGATATATGTATTTGAATGAACATTTATGGGTATTTTTATATTTTTCATTCCCGTTTTTATATATTTTTTTGATGGATTTATCATTTCAACGTATCTCTAAATATAGTGTTTTAGGTCATTTATTGTGGACAAATTAGGACATCAACCATTTATTTTATAAAATTAATATGTTTTTTATTTAGTTAAAATATCATATTTTAGGAATCGGATCAGGTCATTCCTTATCCAACTCCAATTCCTTATCCAACCCGATTCATGTACACATACCGAACCAGAATGCCTGATTAATTTAATAAGAAAAGTGTATTATCTATAAAATAAATTTTAATAGATGATTGTATAGGAATACAATTTTTTTTTTCCAATTAGCTTTGTAATATAAGGATTAAAATGGGCGAAGATGAAATTTATTACAAAAAAAAAAAAAAGAGTGATGGGTGAAATAACCTAAGTTCACATATACTTCCAATTTATGTGTTTTGGTGGAATTAAATTTTTTTATAATTTGCTTTTATTTTTAAAATAAATATTAGCTAAAACACAATTTGTTATATTATGTAATGATTGTTTTGTTATCAATGAAACAAGCTCTAAACATGACATAATATATTTGATTTAAAAATTGAAAACAAAAATTGAAGCAATATTTTTGGAATATATAAATAATAAATTTAGGGTTTAATCTTTTCAATAAAAAGTTATTTTAAGTGGCTTTTGGTGTGTGCGAAAGTGTGAACCGAAAGATCTCTTTATGTAGATTGTCGAGTATATTTTATATGGTTTTCTCTGTCAGGTTGTGTGCGGTAGCAGCTCAAGGAATCAAGTGTCAGTAGCCGTTGCGCAGTAAGCTTTGAGGGAAAGGCTCCGCTCAATAGGCATCAAAATATTGTTACCCGCCACCTAATAATTACACTCTAACGGGTTCAATTATAAAACATTAATATTATTTTTAATAAAAATTTAACAAAAAATTATATATATGTTATATATATATACATCCAAATTTTTATAATTATATTAAACATTTGATAATGAAAGAATTTGGTGAAATAGACTTTTTTTTTTTTTTTTTTTTTTTTTTTTTTTGATTTTTTGTTTTATATATCCTTTAATTTTTACGATTCTAATTGATTTATCACTATTACTATATTAAAAGTATATTTACTAAAAGTTATATATATATATATATATATATATATATATATATATAACTTTTACCACTCTAATTGACTAGCCATCCATCTGGAATTTTTGATTTGGTTAGATCGTTTCGAATGGGTAGAGCGAACATACTTCTCTTCATACTCATACCTACTTATTTTTCGCACAGACTATCAGGAAAAACAGATTTAGTGATCAACTTTTTTTTTATATACTTTTATGTTTTGTTCTCATATTTCTTCTTATTTAACCAGACAGACTAATACTTTGTTAAATATGAGGATAATATAATTATTTAACTTTACATTTAATCTATTACCAAAACCTAACTTATAATCAGTAATTAACAAAGATAACTAAAAGAAATAGGGTAAAGTATGTTTTTTTTTAACTTTTATTTTGTATAACTTTTTTATTTTTAGCACTGTAATTAATTTGTCACTGTTATTTTATTAAGGATATATTAAAAGGTCTAATTAGTCATTTTATCCAAGATTATATCAATTACTTGTAATTCACTTTAAATATTATATATATTAATTATGCTTGGTTAATTAAAGAACCGCACTAATTATATCTACATATCCATCTTAATTTATAAACAATCAAAGGTTTTTTTTATATTAATTGGTAAGTTGTTACTATCCAATTACATAATACAATATCATAATATTCTACAAAAAAAAAAAAAAAAGAGTCATCGTTAAAGTACGTGTATTAAACCCTCGGAATTATGCTTTAAATTATTTTATAAAACTCACATCTTGCATGCATAAACTGACACCGTGAATTAAAAACAGAATAATACGAATAGGGTTATGGCATGGATTTTAACGAAAGCAAGACAAATTATGTCAGAAAAAACGTAGAATATTGTTAATTTGTTATACATTAAGGGCTAAGCCCCATGCAAGCCTCTAGTAAATGAGCAATGCCATATCAAGTTGCGAAGGAAACTGCTTGGAAACTTCAAGAAACGGACAAAAGTCTAGGTGTAAAGTGATTTACCAAATCTAATTACCAAAGTTAAACTATTTAGAGTTGATTTGGATTCTAATTTTAAGTATTTAGAAAATAAAAATATAATTATTTGCAGATGCATGTAGATATTGGTAGGGCTGTGCATACTGTCCGGACCAGAAATATCCGGTCCGGTCCAGACTGGTAAACCGTAAATTGATAAAACCTTGAACCGTAGACCGGGTCGGATTGGATCGGACCGGGTTGGACCGGTTTGTAAATAAATTGTGCAATTTTGAATATTGCGGACCGGATTGGACCGGACCGGTTTGTATATAAACTGTGCAATTTTGATGAGCTTTTTCGGTCCAAAACCGGACCCGGATCAGACTGGAACGAACCAATGGACCGAAATTTCACTGTATTGGACCGAACTGGACCGGACCGGACCGAAATATCGTAGTTTACGGTCCAACCTGAATTACGGTTTTATACGGTCCAAAACCGGGCCGGACCGTAACCCGAATTTTAAAAAAAAACCTGGACCTTAGACCGGACCGGTCCGATTTTGCACATACCTAGATCTTAGTTCTATTTCTGAGTAAAAAAGATTATAGAAACACCGTAAATTTTTATTTTTTTTTATTATCGGTTGAACTTCTAGTTTAACTTATATACATTTCTTTTTATTTCTAAAATAAAATACTAAAAATTAACTTAAATTAGTGATTTTAAAAACAACATTTGATATTAACCGTGAGTTTGACACATCTATCTTAAAATTACTCTATGAAAAATGATATAGATTAACTAAATATTAGATTTAAAATAAAAAAGTAAAATAAAAAGTAATTTATAAAAATATTTGGTGAAATAATTTTTTTTTTTAAAACTAATAATTAACTGACACATAAATCTAAAATTACTCGAAATACCATATGATATAAATTATCTCATTTTTAGTGAATGGAATAAATAATAGATTAGACATCTAAAAAAATGCACTATTAACAAACAAGAAATAGGATAAATTAAAAAATTATTTATAATCGGTAACTTTTTACAAATTATTTAGAAATTAGTACTTTCTAATAATCACTCACAATTTTTTAACACTTAAAAATGTTAAAGTATCACTTGTTTTCTGATAAATATAGTTATTTATCAAACTAATTAAATTAAAGTGATCATTTAACATTTATTAAGCATAAAATATGGTGTAGTGGATTCTTTTTTTTCAAAATAGAAACTAGTTTATGGGTAATTTTGTGAAGTTTTTATTATAAAGGTGGTTTTAAGCAATTAATTGGAAATAAATAGTTAGCCACGTGGACGTTTTTAATGTAACGTGGATTAGTAGCTGTCACGGGCTCATTCAATCAATCATACGAAAAAGGCCAGTTAGCCCACTGGATATACATAGCGTACTCTCTCCCATAAGCCCAAATTTAGGGCACGGTCACCGCCATTAAAACCTTTCCGAAATTCTGCTTCCTCTTCAAATTCTCAGCTCCCTGATTTGATCGCCATTGTTGTTTGCTCAAAGCGCTCTCAAAATTTGCATGACGGTCGAGAATGGCTTCTGCCTGTATAAATAACATTGCCGTTTCGCCAGAAAATTTCATCGACTGTCCGTCGTCAGCATTTCCGGCGTATGGATGGTTGAGTCCGGCTAGGATATCCTTCAGCCGTGAATACTCCGACGAGGAATCAAAGATTTTCGCCGGAGTGAAGCCGGATGAATCAGATCCGGCGGAAGATCAAGGAGATTTCGAGTTCCGTCTTGATGACCCAGTGAGGATGCTTCCTGCCGACGAGCTTTTCTCCGACGGGAAGCTTGTTCCGCTTCAACTTACCACGGTGGTTTCGGCGACAGAAGAGCCAATTAGGTCGCCGGATGGGAAGAAATCTTGCTCCATGAATGAGGTACTGAATGTTGCCGACGACTCGTTCTCTCCAAAGGCTCCGAGGTGTTCGAGTCGTTGGAGGGAGCTTCTAGGTCTGAGGAAGAGCAAGCAGGAGAGTAATTCCAAGTCCACGTTAGCTTCCAATGCTGGGAATACGACGTCGCTTTCTTCTTCTTCTCCAACAAGCACTGGTAAATCGATTCGGCATTTTCTCCACAGAACCTCCAAATCAATGTCAGCGGTTTCGGCGTCCGAAGCCTCTCTCCGCCTTCCTCTTTTGAAGGACTCCGATTGCGAGTCGATTTCGATCTCTTCCTCTAGAATGTCGCTCTCTTCTTCCTCTTCAGGTCACGATCACGACGATTTCCCTCGTCTCTCTCTAGATTCATCCATTCCGAGCCAGAGCCTAAAGCATCCTAGACTAAGATTGGTGAAACCGAGAATGATTCAAGTTTCCATAGCGGAGAATCCGAAACCTCTAATCGACCATCCTTCGGCACCAACAACAACCAATCGAATTTCTCGTGCTCAGCAGGATCCAGAATCAACTACGAGCCGATTATCAATGGATAGCCCAAGGATGAATTCGTCTGGTAAGATTGTGTTCCAGAGTCTAGAACGAAGCTGCAGCAGTCCAAGCAGCTTCAATGGCGGGCCAAGGTACAGGAATAAAGGAGTTGTCGAGAGATCCTACTCGGCTAACGTGCGTATTACCCCTGTCCTAAACGTTCCAGTTTGTTCACTTCGTGGTTCGTCAAAATCTGGTGTGCTTGGATTTGGACAGTTATTCTCCACCCAATCAAAGAAGAAAGAGAGTAACAACAAACCTACTCACCACCACCATTGTAGCAGCAGGCTAAGGAAAACGAGTAGCTAAGCTGAGAAGGTGAAAGGTAAATATTGACATTCTTACAATTACCCATGAATTACTGTTTTGAATGAGTAAATCTGATAGGGAAATTGGTAGTGAATTTAGTAATATTCATTCCCTGCGATTTTCTTTTTTCTTGCAAGTTTTTCCCATGGTGGAATTGTGGAATTAGGTAATTGTTGCTGTTTTAGGTGGTGTATGTTAGTATGTAGATAAACAGGAGAGGGGATGAACTTCTCCCCTCCTTTGTTAGAGTTGCTTTGTTTTATTTGTGTTGGAGGAGGGAGAAGCTGTTTCTACAAGAAGGAATTTAGTTTCAATAATTGTACCAGATTGCATTCAATCATTTCCATTAAAAAACAATTTCAAAAAACGGTACAATTTGTTTTTCTTCAGATGCTTGCAAGTGGAAACACCGAACACGTACACTGGATACCTCACGTTTCGCATCATTTTACTTTTTTACTTTTTAATTATACCTATTATAATTACATATAGAAAAAATGAACTCTAGCCTTTTTTTTTTTTTTTTTTTTTTTCTTTGAAAATGGAAAGCGGTTCGAACCATTAGACGGCGCGCCGTCTAGCGGGTCAAAGACCGAAAAAGATCGGCAGACGGTCTGCCAAACCGTCATGAAGAACCATAAATAACGGAGAAAAGAAATACACAAAAATACATAAAATAGACCCGAAAGCAAAAAAAAGTCTTCAAGAAAAAGTAGCTACAACATTATATTAATATAATGATCCAGCCAACCGGAGGCACCGACTACCAAGCATATAAGTTCATCACCTCAGATTTGGAGTCGATATGAACTCTAGCCTAATTGATCACAAAATTTAGAATATACGTGTAAAATCACGTAAAATAATTTATTTTTACTCTATTATTAATTTTTATAGAATTATATTTGCAATATGTAATCCAATAAACTTTTATAAATTAGGTCTCTCAAAACTATATCAATCTTGTATTTTTTTCATATTCATCATAACGCAGCTAAAACAAATATAAGAATGATCTGTGGGTAGTCCATTTCCGGATTTTAGGCAAATACAATTATACAAACACTCTATAGTCCGATTCCCAATATTGATCCGGTTTTGAACCGAATACAGGAGTTTGACGCTTTGTCAAATTTTGCATCCAGATTTACCAATAAATAAATACTGATTCAGTGCGTGTATAATTGTATTATACATCATTATATTAATATAATTTAGAGCGTGTTATAAAACATGATATTTTAGAAAATCCGAACAATTGTAGATGGCCTAGATTCTTCCTCATAAGATTTTCTCCCGATATTGAAGAGATATCGTAATTGGCGTTTGATATGTTCTTGTAGACAATCCAGTATTCTCTCTTTATCTGGCAGATCCAGAGCCCTTTCCCACTCTGATTTGGGGAAGGAGGATGAGGAAGGGTTAGCGGGATCTTGGGATGACGGCTCAGCGTTATCCATGAGGAAAACATTGTGATCAGCCGAAGAGCGCTTCCCTGACTTAAAGGACCGAACCTCCGCCTAGGCACTCCTACAACAACGGATATAAAACATGATATTTTAGCAAATCCGAACAATTGTAGATGGCCTAGATTCGAATTCGGGTTGGTACGAGCGCCCTTCGTAGTCCGGATCCAAAATAGGCACTTGCGATTGACTTTTGGTCAATGTCCCGTTCAAAATACAATTTGTCTAGATCTATAAATATTAATTTAGAAAAACATAACATTTAAATTACCCACGTAATTGTACTAGACTACCTGTACATAAGTTGATAGTAACATAACATAGATAGGTAGTACGATTTCATTCTGCTATGATCATTGGACAACCATGCTCATGCTATCTATAATGGTCCCATTGTAATTCACATCCCAATGTGAATTCCCAAAAGGTGAAAGCAATGTAGTTATTAGATTGCACTAGTTTCCATCCTCATTCACCTTCTGAATTTAAAAATCATATTACCTTCACAAGCTTGAATTGCAATCAATTGTATGTTTGACATAAGGTGAACTACACCCTTAGAGAAACTAGACGGTAATTTGTCATTTACATGGAAGGAATCAAGTACGGGTGTTCAAAAATCGGTTCGAAATGATAACACATTCGGTTCTTGATCGAATGTCGACCAAACCGGGTTCATCAGGTTTGGTCCCGGGTCTGGTTGTGAGCTTGTCGCCGGCGAACGCTTTTACAATGTAAGACCCGGATCGGACCTGCTCTACCTACGTAAGTCTTCGGGTTCAGTCCTAAAACCAATTGACAGTCGGAGGAGTAACCTAGGACTTATATGTTAGTTTCACGTAGTCTGCGAGACATTTCCACACTCAAGATAGGAGAAGCAATCCACCGACCTCACTCTAAGATATATATCTTTTAAACAATACGTTGTGTATGCAAGAAGTTGGGATGGACATTTCCGAATATCATGATAACACATTCGGTTCTTGATCGAATGTCGACCAAACCGGGTTCATCAGGTTTGGTCCCGGGTCTGGTTGTGAGCTTGTCGCCGGTGAACGCTCTTACAATGTAAGACCCGGATCGGACCTGCTCTACCGACGTAAGTCTTCGGTTCAGTCCTAAAACCAATTGACGGTCGGAGGAGTAACCTAGGACTTATATGTTAGTTTCACGTGGTCTGCGAGACATTTCCACACTCAAGATAGGAGAAGCAATCCACCGACCTCACTCTAAGATATATATCTTTTAAACAATACGTTGTGTATGCAAGAAGTTGGGATGTGCATTTCCGGATATCCGATACGATCTGACAATCTTATAAAAGTCCGATCCGAATCCGATCAAAGAGCACCCGAATATCCGACAGATTTATCCGGATCCGATTCGAGCAAATGTTCTTAGACTAGACGGATATATCCGATCCGACTTTTTCCTCAAAACCTCGATCCGTATCCGACCCGATGATATGAAAATATGTCCGGACCAGATCGGACTCGGATCACCAATTGTCGGATATTTTCGGTTTCGGAGTTTCTCGGATCGGATCTTCGGGTTAGCGTATCGGATATTTTTGCTAACCCGCATCAAGAAGACGTGTGATTTGAAACATTGGTTGATAAGGATATCAACTTACAACATAAATGTGATATGTATTATGCAACAATAAACAAGAGATCAGATGAATGACACTGATTTTCTAGACCCAAGCGCCTGCTTAGACAAGGCTTCTAATGCAACATCAACCGCGTCCCGCAATCTCCAGTCACTCCCATTGGGATGAATGTATGTTACCTTAGGCAATAAGGCAACTACTCTCTTCCTCAGCTCTATCGTCACAGTCTCTGTGATATCGCTGAGCACCTCCTCTATGTTCTTTCCCTTATCAATCAACACCGAGTACAAGCTCCCATTTGCAGGAAGATACCATCTGTACTGATCATATGCAGAGTGTTTTGAAAAGAACACAGGTATACACCCTGCTAAAAACGAGTCGAATATTGACCTTCTTGTAAACGAGTCACCTGGCGGGTGAAGGCAAAACTTCGATCTCGTCATCACGCCAAGAATCCTAGATGGACCATTACAGATACTTTCTCCATTTTCTCCTTTAACATTGCAATCTAGCAATTTACAATTGCTGGACTTCTGGCATTTTTGTACAATCTCATTCCTGACCAATGCATTACCGGACTTCCCTCGCCTTGTGGACCCGATAAACGAGTATAGATGGGGACGATCAAGGCTGATTATATGTTTCTGCCATGCTGTAAGCTGATCTGATGTGTAAGGATGAAAGTAAGATGGGTAAGGGATGCTGAATTGGTTAGATCCTTTCCATGGATGTCTTTCTACAGGGAGGAAAGACATGTTTTTGATAACAGGGAAAGTCAGCAAATTTGAAGCGCCAAATGGACTAGTTGGTTTTAAGACAGCACTCATGAAGTCCCAGCTTGTTCGACCGAGAGCCATGAAGTGGTCTCGGCCATGGTTACGTTGCCACCACCGGCTGTTTAGAAGGTGACGGGAAAGTTCGACAATGAGGGTGTTTCGTGTAGTGAGGTTTTTGAAGTGAGCGTGGCTAGATGCGTGGAAGCCGCCATAGAAAGGTACGTAGAAAAGCCGTGCTAAGCTTGGGTTGTGGGTTCGACAACGGTGGTTCTCAAGACGCGCGTGAAAGATTAGCTCAGCAACGAATTGGTTGGTTGCGAACCAGGTGGTGGATGAAATAGGGAGAGGAGGACCGAGGCCACGGTGAATGATGTAACGGCACATGTTTGTGCGGAAGTTGAGGTGTAAGCAGTCTTTGAGAATGTCATGGTTGAATTTAGGAGGGAG
Source organism: Fagopyrum homotropicum (assembly GCA_033239125.1). Taxonomy (NCBI): domain Eukaryota; kingdom Viridiplantae; phylum Streptophyta; class Magnoliopsida; order Caryophyllales; family Polygonaceae; genus Fagopyrum; species Fagopyrum homotropicum. Next base: position 162,492,294 of record BSWB01000002.1, on the reverse strand, counting down.
ATCATAGATGTAAACTAAGGAGTTTGGATTGCAAGAATGGATTTGAGGTTTCTTGTTCCTTAGAAGTTTCGGCTGGATCAATGTGTGATGGTGATCGGCTTGATCGGAGATAGACTGGATTGCTATTTCTGGTGTTTTGGTGTTGTGTTCTGGGAAAAGCTTGCAAAGCAGGAACAATGACCAGAAAGCTAGAAGAAGAATTGAGATTTGCAGATTCATTGTTGCAGGTTTTCTCTGAGTTCTTGCAAGGAAGACAGAGCTTTGAAAGATGATTTGGTAGGAGGGGGGGAAATATTATTTTGAACAGGGAATTGTGATTGACAAATTGAGATGTCATTTGATCCAACTTATATTTAAAAATTTAAAATTTCCCCGGATAATATGAGCTCAAGAATCAAGATTATCTTCACCAGTGAAGGTCTTTCCTAGACAGGGTTGAATGTTAGGACAAGCCATATGGTAATGATCCATGACCTTCACGTCTTATTTTCCATCTCAATATATATATAATATATTGATATCTAGAGACAGCTAATCAAAATTCATATATAAAAAATCTTATTAATGATTTTTGAACCTAACATATTGTTTTCTATTATATGTTCCTGATGTGGAATCAATCATCAAGCTAAAAATACTGTCATAAATTAGCAATGAAGGTTTTACAAAGAAATGTACATGATCTTCCATTAATCAACTATACACAAGTTCAAATTGCAATGCCAATTGCCAAGGCATGTGCATGACTGTAAAAAGATTCATCTTTTACATTCAAGCAACCAAATTTCTGGAGAGAGTACACAGAATCTAACCAAAAAGTGTTGCTCAAAGAACAGGAGAAACTGACATTAAGAGAAACAAAGAAGCCATACTAACCTCTCTGTTGTTACCTGAATACAACAGCAAGATAGCATCTGATATAAGTTTGCTTATAAGCCCCAGTAACTCCTCATGGTACTTGCTGATATAAACTGCAAATGCCTGAGATCAATAGTAAGAGATGATCAGAGGCTAAATGAAGTGGAATGGATTGAAATTCCGAACATCAATTTGTGGTACACAGCTTAACAATGTGTGACTGCTGTTGTTTTTCGGCCCTTTGGACGAATTCCAGTTGTAGTTCAGATCCAAAGTGCAGTCAAATTTTGCATTAGTTCATAATATACAATCCTATTTGCTTTTTCGGGTCATTTTCTACACTGGTAAGACATCCAACATAAGATCATACTGCATCACAAGCCTTTCCACAGTCTTCTGTGTCACGAGTTTCCTCTGTCTCAACTCCCACAGCACTTGCTCAGCTAGATTGGGCTCTTCCTGTAACGCAAGCCCTTCCACAATTATAGTATAAGTTAACTCGTTCGGTTTGCACCCTTTGTCAATCATCATCTCAAACACACTCATGGATAGATCCGTTCTTCTTAGCTTGCATAAACCAAGTATAAGCGAGTTACAATTGTCCGTGTCAGGTTTGCACTCAAGATCATCCATTGCCCTGAAAATTTCCATGGCTGCATACACCATTCCTTCCAGACACAAACCTCTCAGCAAAGACGAGTATGTGTAAGAATCGGGAGTAAAGCCATACTTAGTCATCTCAATCAACAGCAAAAGTCCCGAGTATGTGTTACCCTTCTTACACAAACTCGAGATGACATACTTGTAGAAGTCGTGAGTGTTGGATTTCTGTTTGTTCCCCAAGCCTTGAATGATCGAGAAAGCCTCTTGAACTTGACCATTCTCACAAAGAACAGAAATTGCATTGTAGGTTCCTTCATTGGGCGAGCATTGGTGGTGAATCATTTGGTTCAGACACTTGACTATCCGGTCAACCTTCCCTTCTCTACACAATTGAGTAACAATGGGATTGTACGTGGCGGCAGTTGGCTTGAAACCAATCCTTTGCATTTCATCAAGAACATCTAGTGCATGATCAACTTTTCCATGATCAGCAAGTGAGCTCACAAGGATGTTGTAAGTGACAGCCGTTGGAGAACGATCCTCACCCTCCATTTCAGCTAGAAGCTCATATGCCTCCTTCCAACGCCCTACGCTACACAAGCTCCTTAACAAAATATTGTAAGTGACGACATTCGGCTCAAATCCATTGTAAGGCAAATCCCTGAAAAATCTAATTGCCTCTTCCAATCTTCCTTCCCTACAAAACCCAGTTAGGAGAACATTGTAAATGACCAAATTAGGACTCCCTCCTTTCAATATTATGTCATCCAACAATTTCATAGCTTCATCAACACCTCTCTCTTTACAAGCAGCTTCAAGCAAATATGAATAAGTAAACACATTAGGCTTCAGCCCTTTCTTAGTCAACCTATCCAAGAACTGCAAGCTCTTCTCCAAATTCCCAAGCATACAAAGCCCTTTAACAAGAGAATTATAAGTAAGATTATTGGTTGGATAGCCATACTCCTCCATTTTCTCCACTAATTGCATTGCATAACCAAAATTCCCTCTTTTACACAAATAGTTCACCAAGAAAGTATAGGAACTAGCATCCAAATCAACACCAGAGCTTGCCATCATCTCCATAACTCTAATCGCTTTCCGAACCTTATTCAGCTTGCAGAGATCATACAAAAGCTGTGTAGATTGAGCCTTATCAGGCTTATGACCTTTCCTCACCATATACTCCAAATACAAAAACGCATCATTAGCTCTAACATCTTTACTTCTAGGGTCACCCTTCCCAGACCTCCAATTGGGTAAGGTAATTATGTTCTCTTTTGGGGAAAAGGTGATCTGGGTAGAAGCTAAAACCCTAGAAAATCCATGGTTGAGTGTCAAATTGTGAAGATTAGGGAGTTTCGAGAAGAATCCACATGATTTTTTCGAAGATTCTGGGGAAGGACTTGTAAAAGGCAGTATAGTATGTGATACAGTTGCCATTACTTCGAATACTTTGAGTACCTGTTCAAAGAATTGAAAGAGGGGAAGGGAAAATCAAAATCTACAAGCAAAGATGAAAGTGATTAGTTTGTTATAGAGTTAAACATATTCATCAAAAGGGATTGTATTCTTACCACGAGATGTGTTTTGCTTCAATATCCCATATGGAGAAGGATGGTGACAAATAGGTTGCTTCTTTGCTCTACAATGGCGTTGCTGTTTTCTCGTCCATCCATAATTGTGTCTGTCTTTGTTATCCAAATGATGAAATTCTGAAGATTTGAGATAAACGACGCGGACTCATTTTTTTAAAAAAAAAACTTCAAAAACAATATTTTTTATATAATTGAGTTTAACAAATATGCGTGCCATAAATATATTTTAAAACACAGATAACTTAAAAATAATCTTATTTTTACTAGGATATATAAGATATTATATTTACTAGGATAGAATATATATATATATATATATATATATATATATATATATATATATATATATATATATATATATATATATATGGTTAGGATCAGGGGAGAACATATGGTACGGTAAGAAATAAGAACGTATAAGATCGAGTTATGAAACACGTTTTGTGTCTATTAGTGATAAGATCGAGTTCATTGTGCATGTACAATTGCACAAGTTCATCGTGCATTTACACGTGCATAAGTTCAACATTTGTTAATCTAGTGATTTTGTTAGTCATGCGCTATCAGTTATATATTCGTGTATATCTTTAGTTGTTAGTAATACTAAGTTGAATGAACATAAGTGTGCAATACAATGTTAAGTTTCTTACAAGAGCATTTAGTTTATGCGTACAAATTTACTCATGCACGACTACACTATATCTAACACAAATGCACTACTCCATGCAACTAGCATATACATATCAACATTAAAGGGTTAAATTTATTGAAAGTTGTGCATACCATAGTTAGCTAATATGATTAGTCGTGCAGGTTGAGAAGTGCATAAAATTGAAAGTTGTGCATACCATAATTAGCTATAGATTAGTCATCCTTGTTAGTATTAGTAATGGTTTCCGTGAAAAAGACATGCATGCAATAGTTAATTAATAGGATTAGTCGTGCTTGTTCAGTATTAGTAATGATTTCAATTCGTGCATTACATATACCTTGAGTCTGAGCTGTGAATGATCGAAGAGCCGTGCAATTTTGAAGAGTACTGAAAGCAATTTACAAGGGAGTAATAATTGTATGGTTTGCTCGTTTAATTAATATGGTAATACTAATATTTCATTAATTACATTCTAAATATAACTCTCATCGTATTCGTTGAATTATATATATATATATATATATATATATATATATATATATATATATATATATATATATATATATATATATATATATGGTTTTAAAACTTAATTGTTTGGCTTGTGAGTGACTATGTTTGCTGATGACTTTGTCGAATATGAATGAGTCTCAAGTTGTTTTAAGTCCATATGTATTCTTTATGTAGTTGTTATGTCTAGGAGAATTGCACGCCTATTTGGAATAGATAACATTGGTGTAATAAGATACTTTTTGGATCACGTAAGACACTTTTTGAAGCTAAAATCATGCAACCTAAATATATGTAGCGTAAAATGAGGGAGTATGTAGGTTTTGTATGCCCAAAGGTAAAAAAATGGTACAAACTAGGCCCTCGAGTTTTTATAAAAAAGATATATTAAAAAAAAAGAAAATTTATGGAAATTAAAAGATCTTTATCTCTCCATTTAATTATCAATTAATGATATTAAATCGGGTAACTAAATATATCTACAATCCATTAATCATGGGAATGAATATGTTACTTTCTTCGTTGTACGGGTTGTTCATCCTCTCCGATCTATTCAGAACAAACGCTCAACAAACACAATTTCGTCGTCATTCTGCAACTTTTATACATGGTTGTTCATCCTCTTTGATCTTTTCATAACATACGGTTGCTCATCACCCTTGCGTTTATCCATGACGACGAAATTGAATCAAGTCTGGTAAGATTATGTCGACATATTTAATGATTTGAGAAATATGTACCGTGTACCGCTTATCCATGTTTCTCCTATTTTACAGATATGCGATACATAACTTTCAACAACAACAACATATTGCAGTCCTACAATTTACATATTCCAATCAGAAATTTACAGTCAGACGTTCTAGTTTGTGTATCCGATAGGTATCATATGTTAAATGTGTCTTTAATATGTGAAAACTGTTAAGAATATGTACGACACTACTTTCAACATTCGCTACACATGATGTTGTATAATAAAATATGCACATAACGTGTCGATGTATGTGCACAATGTATCTATTGTATGATTTTTTTTTGTTTTTGTTTGGAGGCGCATGTGTATACAATATGTACATTTGTATATTAGTTATGTATTATTTGTGTTTGTTTATTAAATGATTTTCATTTTGTGTATCTAATTGGGTTGGGTGATTGTGTATCTACGTCATGTACAATTGTGTATAAATTATGTATAACTTGTGTTTGTGTAGCACATGAATTTTAATTTGTGTATCGGTCGATTTGTTTACTTGTGTATCTACAGTATGTACATTTGTATATGAATTACGTATCAATTGTGTTTGTGTATCACATTATTATTACTTTGTGTACTAGTTGGTTCGTGTATTGTGCACCAGGAGTGGCGTATTGTTCATCACCAGGAATGGCGTATCTACGTCATGCATAGTTGTGTATAGATTATGGAAATGACACTTCGGGTTATGCTGGATGCGCTTATGTGACTAAGAGTTTCCCAAGCTGAAATTTTAGACGTTTCGACATTAAATGGAAGTGAAAACCCTAAGATGCAACACCATTTTAGGTTTGAGAAAGTTATCAATAAAGTAGCACTCCCCCTTACACGAGAATACCCGTCCTCTATTCCATGGTATTGGTTGAGAGAGTATTTAAGGATCCCATGCGAGGGGTTGGTCATTTGAGTTTATGTAATGAGTTGGATCAATTTTTATGGAGTAATCGATAGTTGTCTTGGAGCAAAACACGAGACAAATGTGATTGAAAATACCCTTATATATATTGATTTATTGGTCTAGGCATTGGGAAAATAAGAGTAAAAAAGGACGGCGAGGAGAGTAACGAATAGTGATACAAAACGCTATGTTAATCTAATAGACTAATAGGGACATAAGGGTCGTATGCTACTAATGGAGACGAATTCACACTGCTATTAATTTGTTTGTAAAGATTGTGATTCTCTTTTTTCAATAACGCAGATATTCAAAATCCTAGCAGAAAAATACCACAGTCAACCAGAAAGAGGTTTAATTTTGGCTTTTTTATATCCTTTAATTTTGGCTTTGTTCATCATCCAACACTCAAAAAAAGAAAAGAAAAAATTGAAGCCGAATAATCACAGTAATGGTGAAGGTTGTTATGCTTTGCATGGATTTAACATGATCCTCTATCTCCGAATTGTGGATTTGAACATGCCCCCCGGAGATACTCCTCCAACAAATATTGTTTTCAGATAAACTGCAATATCTTCGCATTTGAATTCAAATCTTATCGGTCCACTATTTTCATGACCTTCCCACAAGAACTTCGTGCTCTTAACCAAGAGCTTGAAGACCACCTCAGCAGTAGAGAACCCAAAACTCAAATCATTGAGATTTCAAACAAATTATATATTATAAATTAACTCGTTTTTGCCCTAATTGTTAGATGTCTTAGAGTGATTTTATCCGGCGCCGGCATAGAGGCCGGCGCCGGCGCATTGCGAGTGCGCGCAAGGGCTCGCGCACTCGCAATGCGCAAGCGCGCGAGGGGGCGCGCTGGCGCGCGCACGCGCAAGGCGCCTGCGCGCGCCCAGCCCGCCTCCGCGCCTATTTAAGGAGGCGCGGAGGCCAACCCTCCCTTGCCCTTTTCTTCCCCGCTTCCGCTCCGCGTTCTTTGCCCTCGTCGCGCACTTCCCTTGCCCTAAATTTTTTTTTTCGCTTGTTTTCATCCATTTCTTTTTTTTTTCGATACGTCCAACAATGGAGGAAGATTCAGCTATCGAGAGATTGGAGGAAGATTCATCTATCGAGAGATCTAGGAGTAGACCACTTGTGAATCGATTCCAGGTTAGTTAATATTGTTTTTTTATTGTTTATTTATTTTTTGCATTATACTTGAAACTAGTTAGTTTAGTTAGGTTCGTTTAGTTAGAAATAATTGAAATTGGATTAATTTCGATAGTTAGTAGTATTGAAACTATTTAGTTTAGTTAGGTTTGGCTAGTTAGGAATAATTGTAATTGGACTATTATCGATAGTTAGTATTATTGAAACTACTTAGTTTAGTTAGGTTCGGCTAGTTAGGAATAATTGTATGATAGTTAATGTAATATATATATATATATATATATTTACAATATATATGTATATGATTATAATAATAACACAATTTTATATATAAATATATATATACATTTATAATATATGTATATAATAGAAAAATAAAAATTTGAGTTAAAAAAATATACAGCATATGTTGAGGACTGTCAGTGAGAAGAGGAAGAGGGCGAGTAGATTAGTCACAGCTTCCGCCCGTCGAGAGGCTGTAGCTCGACGAGTTAGACTTGCATCGGCATCCGTTCAGGCACCTGTAGATGCAGCTGTAGAGGCATCCGTTGAGGCACTTGTGGATGTACCTGTGGATGCACCTACAGCTGCAGAGGTTCATGCACCTGTAGATGCAGCTGGCGAGGAGGATGTCGTACCTATTTCACTTACTGCTGATTACGACACGGAGGATTCTGCGCACAATATGTCTCATTTAGATGATATACTAGAGGATGAGCATGAGGAGATACAAGTTGAGGTAGAGCAGCAGCAGCAGGACATACCACAGCCGAGGGAGCCGGACGACTTACCTGAGCATGTACGTGATGAGGAGCAGGTAGAGGAGGACGTACCTCCTCCTTTATTGACATGCTATGCTGACCACAGAGCCAGCGTTATATGGGACGGTATGGCTTCTCCCGTGATTAAAGTTGTTCGGAGGCTCGACGCATTCAGTAGATTACGTGAGTGGCGACGAGATGTAGATGACGCATTTTCATGGTTTGGATTAGCTAGACGCAGCGGACTGACGGATTTGGAGGACGTACAGTTTGGCGGCGTCGATCATTGTCTGATTACAGCGTTTGTCGAGAGGTGGCACCCAGAGACAAACACATTTCACATGCCATGGGGGGAGATGGGAATAGCGCTACACGATGTTCAGATCATTATAGGACTACCAGTTGATGGAGATGCATTGGTGACTTCCGTCGATGATAGTGTACGACTTGATTGACTAGTTCAACGTCTTGGCTTATCACTAGCAGAGGCTAGACGTCAAACTTCACAGCTATTCTGCGATACTATTAGGCGTAGAACCACTGAGATGCTGGCCCTTCCAGAGCCTCCACATGACACTATTGCATCTGCATATCTGTTATTGTCCATATCGTCGACTTTGGTAGTCGACAAGTCTACCAACAGGATGCGAGGATGGCTTATTGATCTAGTACGAGATCATTTGAGGACAGACGCGTATGCTTGGGGCACCGGGACCCTTGCTTATCTTTACAGATGTTTGGGGGACGCCACCAGGAAGAGGGTGACGACGATGGCAGGATGTACTTCCCTGTTACAGGTGTGTTGTCGTAAATATTTTCCTTAATATAACGTCACTTTATTAATAAGATTGAAATTAATAAAAGAATTTGTACAGTTTTGGATTTACGCACATTTCCCGTCATTGGGATGTGCCGCTGTGGAGGATCCGGATATGCTAGGTCATGCACGGTGGTGTTCGAGACTTTCTGTCCCGAAGACTCCGTCTATTACCGTAGAGAGGTTACACTCCTTACGAGCTCAGTTGGACCAGATGAGGGCGGAGGATGTGTGCTTTACCCCGTATGATGAGCGGGTGCTTGATTTTGGCGTAGAGCATGGTGTTTCTCGGTATCGGGGTATCATACGGATATCCGACATAGAGGAGGCGTATATGCCGGACCGTTTCTTACGACAGTTTGGATACGTACAGACAATGCCTCTACCCCGTATTCCTCCCATTCATGAGATTCGTCCGGCGACCGGACGTGGATCTAGGCTTTCATATCCTCTCTCGTACGATCGTTGGGCATCCCGCCATCTGGAGGAGACCAGAGTTTCACTAGTTGGATTAATACCAGCTACCTCTCCTTGGCTCGTCGATGATGCGTACATGTCTTGGTATACGGTCCATTGCCATCCGTACGTCTTGCCGACGTCCATTGCACTCCAGTTACCTATAGACCGTCCCCCACCTGTTCCGGTTTCACATCAAAGAGTACGTTTGTTTTTAACATTTAAATTACTCTTTATTTTAATTTTCAATTATGTTAAAATTTTATTTTCTGTATTGCAGCGTCTTCACATTCTTATAGGAAATTTACGAGAGATGCAGGCTCGCGGTCTTCCGTATTCTGCAGAGGATATAGATCACATGATAGCGGAGGCAGTTAGACGTACGCCTCTTGTGGCTCCATCTCAGGTCCCAAGAAATAATTATCAGCCCCAATGATATTCTCTATTTCAGGTTCAAATAGGACAGATTCATGCAATGTATTCATCTTCCAGCTAATAAAATACTCACCACTGTAGACATTGGCCCCCAAACGGACATGGTAAAAAGCGGTTTCCATCAAATGATACACATAGTTCATAAGTGCCGATTTCTTCAACTAGATAGTAGCCGCTATATGACCCATTCTTATTGTCTACAAAGTTCCATGTTGAGAAAGCCGAGCAATTTATGGAGCCAATCTCAAGCTTCAGTTTTGACTCCTGAGAAAGTACAGGATTTGAATATGAATCCACAAGTGAGACCACAATTTCATTTTTCACCTTCTTCTGAACCTTGGGTGCATATCTCACAACAGCAGACATGTTTATATTAACGTCTCCTGCAAGATAGTAGATGAAAGAGTTATAAATCCAATTTGTTGAATACCAAGAGACTAATAATCATAACTGTATAACGAATGCACATTCTTTGCCATCATCCATTATTTGGTAATTATTAAAGAAGCAATATATGAGACTGGAGAAAAGAGACTAAAAGTCATTCAATACCAGCTCTAACTTCCTTCTTAAGCAAATGTCCACCATTCAGCATGATATTTCGACATAGAACACCTATGTCGTAAATTCCATCCTTTTCAGGTGTATATGACACGTGATATGCATAATTGTAAACTGTTGAGTTTCCTGCAAACTGACTTGCAGTTGAAAAACTTATAAGTAATTATACACAATCTATACCAATGTATATTTATCAATGAAATAGGATAGAAACTCCTTACTGTGTTACTACCCCCGAAAGATGGCTGGGAAGCAACTTCCTGATAACCAATGGACCCGCGAGTTAACCAAGGACTCCCACTCCCTGTATTGCAGCAATAGGAAGTTTCCAGGTTCAAAAGCACTAAAGGTAAGCAACTGAATCCCATACGAAAATTCTTCAAACCGAAGATCTGTTACAGGAATGGATAATTTAGTACTCTCCTCCATAACCTCTGCATCCAGTGGATACAACCCAGGAACTAGGTTCCCGAAAACGTCTAGCTGATGAATAAATATCTCCGTCATCGAATATAACTGCATTACATTAGATCTATATCTCTAGTTCGCGATACACTTAGAAACTTCCACTGTTCCTGTTAAAAATTGGCACATCAAAACACAGTATGTATATATACATGATATACTAATTATAATGACATGAATATAAAATTACCTTGATGAACGTTAAATGGTAGAGGTGATCCTTGAAAAGTTTGATCAGCTCCTTGTTTTATATGAAGGAGAAGGCTACACATTAATTGCAGTCATTATGAAGAAATCCTACTAAATCCTTTGAGCTGTTATTTAAAAAACCAACCACCTTAGGCTTCTCATCAGTCTCTTCTCTTATTATTACCCGATATGAGAATTTTTCATTGAGAATTTCATCATCTGTAAAGGCTTGACTTTTCAAAGTATTCGCATGCTGAAGGATACTTAACACAACCTCCGAATCTTTGCATATCAATCGGTGGAAATGAAAACCCTTTCTTTCTTCTTTGTGAATCTCGCAGACTAAATGAGCATGTAATACCTCTCCTCCACTTGTACTGTTCATAGTATCAAAATGTTATTCAATTATTTAATAGCAAACTAATAATATTATAGGTCTTGATTATTACCTGAAGAATCTAATGAGTTCACTTGCATGTATACCACGTGCGCTCTTAGTGTCCACTAACAGAAACAACGTTCTCTCGTTGATATCCAACTCATCATAGTGGTAGTAGTAACGGTCGAGAGCCTCAAAGCTTTTCCAATTATCCTAATGTCCGCTGGACACACGATACACTCTACAAAGTATAGGAAGACTAAGAATATAAAAAGAAGAATTACAAGCAAAATGTACACATACTAGCAATAAAAACTTAGAATTAAAGAGTATCTTACCACTCATACGTCCTCCGATAGATATATCATACAAGTATGAATCAAGGACACATCTTGTGGAGATACGTTGACATTCCTCCGAAGATATAGGAAGTATGTAATCGCCCTCATCCCTAACATCATATGTAGTTATATTAGACATTACTTAGATAGATTAAAAAAAGGTAATAAATAATTTTTGAAATAAGAATAACATATACGTTGTCTGCATTTCGATATTGGCTCTAGATATAGCGTGTCTGCTCCCTGATCCCAATGCTACAAATTGAACGTCTTCTTCTGATACTACCTCATCTCCAGCGACGTAGATACTAAAAAGCTTGCATGGAGTCCCCTTAATGAAATAAAAATACTATTTTATTTAAAAAAATAGTTTCATTAAAAGAAGTAAAACAGAAAATCAAAACTATCTAGCAAACTACACAAAATAGCAACAAAAAAAAATCCAAACAAGTAAAAGTAAAATGTGTATATATACGTTTATACCTTAACACCAGAGCCGCATATAACAATCCCGAATTCTTTATTTTGTCGCCTTAATTCATTCATGCGACCTTTAACAAATTCGAATACCTCCACGACTGATCCCTATAAGAAAATCAAATGCATCCTTCCCTGTTTTTTATTTTTCTGGTAAAGAGTGAAAATCAAAGATAGAAGATAATATTTTACCATATTTGAACATGAATTTACTAATTCCTTTTTCATTGCCGTACACTCAATAGCATTGCCTACCATCACAACCAGGGTATGGTAGGATATACCATTGACCTTGTCACAATTGTCAGTAACCGCATAAAATTGATCATTTTAAGTATAAATTTGTAGTAATAAACGACCACCTATACAATTATAAATTTCAATTAGAGTTTAGAAAAAGGAAGAAGATTTTACTGCTTAGAAGTTTATGAGGTTTGTTTTCAATTATGGCTTTCTCAATGCCCCTTTCATTTGATTTTCTGGAATCTACGGTAATAAGAAATTCACGTTCGTATTGTAATGCAAATATAGTTGTTCCATGAACGTCACAATAATCCCCTGATTCTTCTGAAGAAGACATGCTGCAAATCGTCGCTTCCGAAAGCAAGATTCAAACAGAAAACTGCTCGTGGTTGATCCCCATCACCCCTATTCAAACAAAAAGGTACTATCAGTCTATCACTATCCTACATTCCCTCAAATTCAATCCAACAAATCAAATATCATCGGTTTTTATATGCAATGAACTATCAGGATACAGAAAGAGGTCAAAATCCTCGACTTTCTATCAAGAAAAACCCTAGCCATATACTTTTCAAACTAAAAATTGCACGAAGAACAATGGGGCATATACTTGTACACAAAAGCCAAAAACAATACTTACAGTAGATCAGTGGAGGCCGAAGGTCAGTCGCAAGATGCTTCTTATCTTCCAAAAAGCCAATAGGAGAGGAAGAAATTGAAGGTTTTGGAATAATGGAGCAGAAGCGATTTACATACCAAAGAAGTAACAATGTTGGACGACGAGAATGGAAGAAGATTAGAAGAGATTTTCAGACGAAGAGAGGTAAAATGAGACCTGGAGAAGAAAGCGGAATGGGGGCGATTTTCTACACACAGTGGCGTCCTGTCTCGTTAGTAGCAACAGGGGCAGCTCAAAGCTTGAGTGAGAAAGAAGAAAGCGCTGAAGCTTTTTTATGCCCGCTTTTCAAAGACGAAAAAACCACCCTTTGAGTTTTACTTTTACTTTTTTAGAGTGATTTTATCCGGCGCCGGCGTAGAGGCCGGAGCCGGCGCATTGCGAGTGGGCGCAAGGGCTCGCGCACTCGCAATGCGCAAGCGCGCGAGGGGGCGCGCTGGCGCAGCGCGCGCCCAGCCCGCCTCCGCGCCTATTTAAGGAGGCGCGGAGGCCAGCCCTCCCTTGCCCTTTTCTTCCCCGCTTCCGCTCCGCGTTCTTTGCCCTCGTCGCGCACTTCCCTTGCCCTAGATTTTTTTTTTCGCTTGTTTTCATCCATTTCTTTTTTTTTCGATACGTCCAACAATGGAGGAAGATTCAGCTATCGAGAGATTGGAGGAAGATTCAGCTATCGAGAGATCTAGGAATAGACCACTTGTGAATCGATTCCAGGTTAGTTAATATTGTTTTTTTATTGTTTATTTATTTTTTGCATTATACTTGAAACTAGTTAGTTTAGTTAGGTTCGGTTAGTTAGGAATAATTGAAATTGGATTAATTTCGATAGTTAGTAGTATTGAAACTATTTAGTTTAGTTAGGTTTGGCTAGTTAGGAATAATTGTAATTGGACTATTATCGATAGTTAGTATTATTGAAACTACTTAGTTTAGTTAGGTTCGGCTAGTTAGGAATAATTGTATGATAGTTAATGTAATATATATATATATATATATATATATATATATATATATATATATATATATTTACAATATATATGTATATGATTATAATAATAACACAATTTTATATATAAATATATATCTACATTTATAATATATGTATATAATAGAAAAATAAAAATTTGAGTTAAAAAAATATACAACATATGTTGAGGACTGTAAGTGAGAAGAGGAAGAGGGCGAGTAGATTAGTCACAGCTTCCGCCCGTCGAGAGGATGTAGCTCGACGAGTTAGACTTGCATCGGCATCCGTTCAGGCACTTGTAGATGCAGCTGTAGAGGCATCCGTTGAGGCACCTGTGGATGTACCTGTGGATGTGTATGGCTAACCCAATAACGAAAGTTTCGTAAGGGGACTGGAGCAGGCTACCATGAGACAAAGGATCTTCTTTCTAAAGAGATTCGATTCGGAACTATTATATGTCCAAGGTCCATAATTTTAGAGGTTTTCCCTGACCTTGTCCGGTGTAAACAAACAATTCGAAATACCTCGACTTTTTTAGAACAGGTCTGAGTCAAATAGCAATGATTCGAAGCACTTCTTTTTACACTGCACCTACAGATGCAGAGGTTCATGCACCTATAGATGCAGTTGGCGAGGAGGATGTCGTACCTATTTCACTTACTGCTGATTACGACACGGAGGATTCTGCGCACGATATGTCTCATTTAGATGATATACTAGAGGATGAGCATGAGGAGATACGAGTTGAGGTAGAGCAGCAGCAGCAGGACATACCACAGCCGAGGGAGCCGGACGACTTACCTGAGCATGTACGTGATGAGGAGCAGATAGAGGAGGACGTACCTCCTCCTTTATTGACATGCTATGCTGACCACAGAGCCAGCGTTATATGGGACGGTATGGCTTCTCCCGTGATTAAAGTTGTTCGGAGGCTCGACGCATTCAGTAGATTACGTGAGTGGCGACGAGATGTAGATGACGCATTTTCATGGTTTGGATTAGCTAGACGCAGCGGACTGACGGATTTGGAGGACGTACAGTTTGGCGGCGTCGATCATTGTCTGATTACAGCGTTTGTCGAGAGGTGGCACCCAGAGACAAACACATTTCACATGCCATGGGGGGAGATGGTAATAGCGCTACACGATGTTCAGATCATTATAGGACTACCAGTTGATGGAGATGCATTGGTGACTTCCGTCGATGATAGTGTACGACTTGATTGACTAGTTCAACGTCTTGGCTTATCACCAGCAGAGGCTAGACGTCAAACTTCACAGCTATTCTGCGATACTATTAGGCGTAGAGCCACTGAGATGCTGGCCCTTCCAGAGCCTCCACATGACACTATTGCATCTGCATATCTGTTATTGTCCATATCGTCGACTTTGGTAGTCGACAAGTCTACCAACAGGATGCGAGGATGGCTTATTGATCTAGTACGAGATCATTTGAGGACAGACGCGTATGCTTGGGGCACCGGGACCCTTGCTTATCTTTACAGATGTTTGGGGGACGCCACCAGGAAGAGGGTGACGACGATGGCAGGATGTACTTCCCTGTTACAGGTGTGTTGTCGTAAATATTTTCCTTAATATAACGTCACTTTATTAATAAGATTGAAATTAATAAAAGAATTTGTACAGTTTTGGATTTACGCACATTTCCCGTCATTGGGATGTGCCGCTGTGGAGGATCCGGATATGCTAGGTCATGCACGGTGGTGTTCGAGACTTTCTGTCCCGAAGACTCCGTCTATTACCGTAGAGAGGTTACACTCCTTACGAGCTCAGTTGAACCAGATGAGGGCGGAGGATGTGTGCTTTACCCCGTATGATGAGCGGGTGCTTGATTTTGGCGTAGAGCATGGTGTTTCTCGGTATCGGGGTATCATACGGATATCCGACATAGAGGAGGCGTATATGCCGGACCGTTTCTTGCGACAGTTTGGATACGTACAGACAGTGCCTCTACCCCGTATTCCTCCCATTCATGAGATTCGTTCGGTGACCGGACGTGGATCTAGGCTTTCATATCCTCTCTCATACGATCGTTGGGCATCCCGCCATCTGGAGGAGACCAGAGTTTCACTAGTTGGATTGATACCAGCTACCTCTCCTTGGCTCGTCGATGATGCGTACATGTCTTGATATACGGTCCATTGCCATCCGTACGTCTTGCCGACGTCCATTGCACTCCAGTTACCTATAGACCGTCCCCCACCTGTTCCGGTTTCACATCAAAGAGTACGTTTGTTTTTAACATTTAAATTACTCTTTATTTTAATTTTCAATTATGTTAAAATTTTATTTTCTGTATTGCAGCGTCTTCACATTCTTATAGGAAATTTACGAGAGATGCAGGCTTGCGGTCTTCCGTATTCTGCAGAGGATATAAATCACATGATAGCGGAGGCAGTTAGACGTACGCCTCCTGTGGCTCCATCTCAGGTCCGGGCTACACAACAGCCTCCAGCTCCAGCACAATTGTAGTTGTAGTTTAAAACACATTCCGATTCTATATTTTGGATGGATATTACACTTGAGCGTATGTTTTTTTTTTTATACTGTTATGTTTATTTTGGATGGATAATATGTATTGTTTTTTACTTTTGATGTTTTCCTAAGTTTTTTTAGCGATTTTATTTCCCTTAAGTTTCAGTCAACTATTTCAAACTACTAAAACACAATGAGAACCATATATGAAACCGACTAAATCAATGTTGTCAACAAGTACAATAAAAACGTCTAAAACACGATTTCAAGTAAGGTTTCTCAAAACGGCTAAAGATATCCTGCACTATTGTGTTCAACTCCCCATGCTCGACGGAGATCCTCATAACGAGCTATCCTTTCAATGAAAGGCGCATCCCATCCATCCACACTTGCATCATGGTTATTTTTCCAAGCGTCGCTCAACAACGGTAACGGAGCATCATCTTTTAACCATACCTACAAAAATAAAATTACAGAAAACGGTTAGTAAATATTAGGTCTAAATATACGTCCATTGAATGAAAGTAAATCGTCAACCTACCGGCACAAAGTGTGTGTTGTTATATATATAGGCTAACGAACAAATGACCGTAGGGGCCTCTTGGTCGGGAACGGTGGCAATCATAGGCAGGAATGTCACTGGAATGTTCCCTAGTACAACCAATGCAATCTTATAGTAGGTGGCGGCTGCACATGCGATCATCGGTATTTCCATCCAATTTGGTTCTGGACACGGAGACTTACTCGTCCAATAAACATTTTGAATGACTTCGTCAACATGATTGAGGATTCTACACTGCAATGATTAACAAGTAAGATTATGTAAAATCATGGATTATAATTAAAACTTTGATGTAACCGGAAGACTTAGTTACCTTGGAATAAAATTCTCTTCTCGCATTTAACTCCATAACCATATCTCGCCGTATTATCAAATAATCCTCATCCGAGAATCCCAACACCGCGGAAATTGCTCTATATCCACAATGGCCGTCTCCTGGTACATCCCTTACTCTCAATACATAAGGCTCCATGAACTTTGGAAAATCTTCTTCCCTCAAACAAAATCCGGTCTTCGCGGGTTGCTTTCCTTTACGTCGTGCTCTACTCGTAGGAGTCAACTCCGGTGTAGAATCTACATCTTTAACTTTCTTCCCTTTCGGACGCCCAGGACCACGTGTAGCAGAATGCTCAAAAGAGCTAGGCTCTCTTCTAGTTGATCTCGGGATTGGAGGTCGTCCCTTTGCATTGGCCTTCTGTGCCGGCTCCTTCATTGTCGTACCCCCGGGGTTTTCCATGTCATCCACAAAAGATGCAATCTTATCTTGCTCATCCGGGCTTAACATATTTGAGTCCATTCTTTCTCTAAACCTGTTCAGCGCCGCTTGATTCGGGTTCGAACGATCATCATCATCATCACCAATATCACCATCCAAAAAATCAACCGGATTCCAATGAACTTGCTTCCAATAAGGGTGTATCTGTGACAAATAGATAGGTCTACGAGCCCGGATCGCTAGTCTAAAGTCATGCACACACGGCACTCCATAAACCTCTCTCCAATAACTATCCCAACATCCTTCATCATCTCTTGTATGTCGAGCCTTGGTGTAATTATTCCACAAGAGCGTGAAACACTCATTTGTTACGTAGTCACGGAGCAAGTCAAATATCGGTATACGCACCTGCAAAAAAAAGGTTTATTAAATATCAAATAAATATTTAACATTATTTTCATCAATTAAACTATTGATATACTAACCTCTCGTGGAATCCTCTCCCGTGACATCTCTAGAGAAGCTTGTAGCTTTTGGACTTGGTCCGTGACCATCAAATGTATGCTATCACAAACCAGCTGAAATCCTCCAACGCTAGAATCTAGTGTTTGCTTCAACAACTTGTGCGCGGACTCACACCTAAGAAGAAAATTTTATTACAAAAAACGAAGAAATGTTTAACAATGTAGTGAATGTTTAAATAACTTACGCATTTGTCGTTCGTGTGCCGAAATGATGATGTAGGTCAGTCCATGCTCGAACGATTGCCTCCTTGTACGGGTCAAGCCAAGTCGTCTCTAGATAGGTCATTAACCTCGGAGATGATTGCCAATAGTCTCTCATTTCCAACAAACGGCGTTGGTAGCTTTCAAGAGATCTTGACTCGAACAAGGCATGACAATGAGATATGAAGAGTGCTTCCGCTTCCTTATTGCGCAAAACAAGTGCCGCTCTGTTAACTATATTGCACTTTATGTGAAACGTGCACAATATATGCTTCACCTCGGGAAATACTACACCCAATGCGCTTATAAGACCAAGCTCACGATCAGTGGCAATCACCTCCGGCGTCTTTCCGTATAACAAATGCCGGACCCTCCTCAAAGCCCACTCGTAATGATCTCTATTCTCCTGTGCCATGAACACAAAAGCAATTGCGAATGTCTTCTTGGTGCTAGTGATGCCTACGATCTCCAACAATGGCATATTGTACCTAAAAGTAATACGAAACAAAGACTGAGTTACAATTTCTGAGGAAAATAAGAATGAGTGTATGAAATAAAATAAAAATGTAGCTTGAATTGAAGCTTACTTGTTGGTCTTATATGTCGAGTCCATCACAATAACATAGGGAAACATGTTGAGCAAATGCCTCGAGTCGGGATGTGAGATAAAGAAATCAATCACTTCATCGGAATCTTGACTTCTCCGAGTGTTTATATAGTATTCACGTTCCGTCAACGTGTGAAGTGCTTGTTGTAATGGAGATTTTCCTTCGGCTTGTTCCATTCTAATCTTCAAACCGGTGTTGTAAACTTGACGGATGGAGGTGACATTGTCGGGATCCTCTAATTGTACGGATTTTAATATATGTCTCGGTTTTAAGCCAGAATTCAATTCACGCTCCACCTTTCGGGTCTGCTTCGGAGTCATACGTCCAACATATGCATGACCTCTTAACACCGAAGGAATGATATGGTTGTGGATTCCACATACAACCCTCACCGTCCACTTTTCCTCTTCAATTTGGGTTCATACAAGCTCAAACAAACACATACACTTCTTCGAGTTTTTTTTCCGACTAGAACTTGGAACATGATCGGGATCTACGTCTTTTTCTTTTCTCGGTCCTCCGTGTCTATCACAACCCAATTGTAGGATACGAAAACCCCTTCTATCCAACCATGATTTTTTAATGACCAACACCATATTCATAGCGTTGGCCACATACCGAGCCCATCCCAAAAAGTTCTCTCTATCCGCAAAATATCCATGAAGCTCAAATTTTGAAGAATAATTGGTACCGAGAGCACGAGAGTAATCCATAAGAACCTAAATAAAAATAACATAGAATATTATTTTACAAAAACACATCATTTTATTCTTGCATTGCTAATTCTATGATTTCGATTCTCTATTCTAACATTGCTAATTCTATGATTCCGATTCTCTATTCTTGCATTGCTAATTCTATGATTCCGATTCTCTATTCTTGCATTGCTAATTCTATAATTCCGATTCTCTATTCTAAAATTGCTAATTCTATGATTTCGATTCTCTATTGTAACATTGCTAATTCTATAATTCCGATTCTCTATTCTAACATTGCAAATTCTATAATTCCGACAAAATAAAACGACATAACGGTAAAGTATAAAAATGAGTTTGTACACTTACTTCAAGTTTTGCGAGAATTTCTTCCGGATCACTATATTTTTCAATATCGAACGGCATCATCGAGCTTTCACCATCGGATTCTACATCAACTTCATCGGAATACGACGACATTTTAACGACTTTTTTCTTTACGTTTTCTAACTTGTGGATGAAGGTGAATGAGTCTCATATGTAATTATATAGGCTCCAAAAATGCCCAACGGCTATATTCCCCCAACGGCTACATCCCCAACGGGTGCTTGATTTTCGAAAGTGTAACGGGCAAGAGAACGCGCATGCGCGTCCTCTTGCGCGCATTCGCAGCGCGCATGCGCGTCCTCTTGCGCGCGGGCGGACTCCGCCTCTATGAAGGCGCGAGTCCGCCCGAATAGTAGCCCTGATGTCTTATTATGGTTTTGTTTTATGTACCAAGGAGGAAAGAAAAGAAAGAGATATTCATCTACTGTGTTTTTTTTTATTTTAAGAGGATGACAGCTCACGGTACAAGTAGGTCAACGACCCATTTACGAATAGGTCACAACGACCAACATATATATACTAATCCGATAGGAATAAATATGATATTTGAACGGTTTTTGCTATTCGTACCACCATATGCATGCTATACATACCACATCTACGCCTACGCATTGCGTAGGCGTAGTTAAAAAAAAAAAAAATTTATTTTTTATACCTTACTACGCCTACGCCTTGCGTAGGCGTAGTAAGTTTCCCCTCATTTTTCGAAGAGAATATATGTTACGGACTACTACGC
This sequence comes from Fagopyrum homotropicum, assembly GCA_033239125.1. Taxonomy (NCBI): domain Eukaryota; kingdom Viridiplantae; phylum Streptophyta; class Magnoliopsida; order Caryophyllales; family Polygonaceae; genus Fagopyrum; species Fagopyrum homotropicum. Next base: position 162,471,585 of record BSWB01000002.1, on the reverse strand, counting down.
GTACGCAATGCGTAGGCGTAGTACAGCTACGACTACGCATCGCGTACGCGTAGTAGGACTACGCATCGGCCATGCGTAGTCGTAACCATTTTCCTTTATTTTTGAACGAAATGAGCTTCTTGCTACGGTTACGCATTGCGTACGCGTAGTGAGGGTACGAATAGCATGAATACGTGGGTACGAATAGCAAATTGGTATTTGAACTTAGCCAAAAGATATAGAAATGAATAATTTGTTTCTTCTTTAAACCTTCTATTTATATTTGTACAATTTCTCAAGGTGTCCTTCTTATTTCGATGTGGGATAGCAAAATCCATAAAAATATGGCCGCATTCAAAAATTATGGATGACAAATGATTTTTAAAAATAATTATGAATTTTTTTGAAATAATTGAGTGAGGTAGGTTCTTTTGTATGAACTTTTGTTTTGCATATCTCTCTAATTTTTACCACTCTAATTGACTTATCACTATTACTCTATTAAAAGTATATTTACTCAATGAGTTTATGTTATGATACTCTTAATCGAGTAATAGTGGTAAAATGCCTAGTTAGCCATTTTACCTTTTTTTTTAATTACATTTTAGTAAGAGTAAAAATTCAAGTAAATATTTGTGACATATCCGAAAATTGAGATTCGACGTTATATATTCGTTCGACCCCATGGTTAATGGGAATGAGATTGATGCAATTTTACAAATACATAACTAAAATAAAATTTAACATTTTCAAAATGCGAGTTACCTATTAAATAAATAAATAAAAACAATTTCTTTTCATAAAGTGTATTATTTAATTATAAAATATTTAAAATATTTTTTCATAAACAACAAAAATCATATAGAAAAAATATCAAATTTTAACATGATGTATTTATACAATTTTATAAAATTATGTACTAAAAAATATAGGGTTGGTTTGGCCCTATGGTTCATGGGAATGAAACTGATGCAATTTTACAAATATATAACTAAAATAAAATTCCACACTTTCAAACAGAGAATTACCTATTAAATAAAAAAAAAAAAATCCGCAGTTTGAAATTGCGGGTCTACTCCGAACCGAAAAACTTTCTATCCTTCAATTATGTTTTATTTCTTACCTAATCTTAAAAAATATTTAATTTTCTTATTATTTCAAAAAATTCCAATAACTTACGTGATATAAAAGAATTGATTGTATATTTTATTGTGAAGAACTCAATTAAAAAAAACAATTTATATAATTTTAATATTTTAAGATTAATGGTGTTTATCTAGAAAATTGAAAAATATTAATGTTTTTTTAATGAATAGATTCAAATATATTTTTTGTAAAACTTGATTGTTTTCGAATAACTTTGGATAGTTTTAAGAGTATAAATGAGTTTGTAAAGTTTACTCTTTTAACAATTCTAAAATTTAATTTATTTTTAAGTTATAATTTTTTTAAAACCAATATTATTTTTATGGTCCATAACTAAGGGCCTGATTACCTTGCGGGTTTATAAACTAAATGATAGTTTATAAACCTTCGCTGATTTTGTGTAACCGTTTACATGTGTATGAGTTTTTATTTGAACGAGTTTATTTGGGTTTTTAAACCCGTAAAAAATAACCTTCTCAAGATGAGGTTATTTTTATTTGGGTTTTTAAACCCGTATAAACCCATTAGTTTATAAACCCGAATAAACTCAAACCCTTACTAAACAGGCCCTAACTAGTTTTTTTTTTTAATAAACTGGTACACATGTCTCTTTATAAATAATATTTTTGTAACTCTGAAAATATTATGATGAATAACAATTTCAACAATTATGGACTCAACCGCGTCAAATTATCTTTATACATATCTCTTTAAAAAAATTTATATAATATAATATGGAAACTTTTTCCTTTTCCTTTTAAAAAGTCCATCAAAAGTATATCGCATACGCGGCTGAAATCTTATCGTTCACAAAAACTTTCCTTCCAAATCGATCCTTCCAGACAAACCGCCTCAAATCGATCCTTGCGGATCACGTCTCTTTGGTCTCTATATAAATCCCGTTTAGGGTTCTCCTCCCTCATGTCTCGTGCTTTCTGTTCCCTGTTCTCTCTTCTCTTCCTCATCGATCTCTTCTATATTCTTCGTATACTTATTGATTCGGCTGTTTTGATTGCTCAGTATGTTGTTCTAGATTGTTGATCGTTCGATTTCTGCGTTGAATCGTTTTTATATTACGGTGGTAGATCTTTGTTTGCGGCCTGCATATAAATAGGGGAGATCTGATGAGTTTTGATGGCTGACATGTTCAATATAGGTTTTCTGATGACAGATGTGTTCAATTTCTCCGTTCATTTCTGCAGAATGATTATGATTTGAAGATCAGTGTTTGCGAGCTTTGTTCGTTTAGGTTTTCTGTTGTCGTCGTGATCTTTGCCGATGTTCTTTGACTGCGATTCTCTTCAACATAGATCTCTTGACATGGCATATTATTGGATTGGTCGTTGATTTGATTATTGCGGTGGTAGATCTCTCCTTGATCGCTTTTTAAATAGAAGAGGATGATGTCCAATTTTGATCGCCTGATATTTATATTGCTGCAATTTATGGATTCTTTATATGACGAGATATTGAAACCTTGACGACGATGATTAGAGTTTGGCATCGGTTTTGATTGATTGATTCTTTTGAGCGTTTGTCACCCTTAAATTGTGTGTGCGTGCAGATTCGAGAAATTTCCCTTTCTTTTGACTGATCTCTCTCTGGCTTTGATCATTTTTCATTCCAGGCTAATCTATTCCCCTTTTACTCTCTTGAAATTTGATCTTGTTGGATAATAGAAGTGCAACGACATCCCAAGAAGCTTCTTAAAATGGCTAAGATTTCCTGATTAGACTTCTGTTGCTGATTCTTTCTAGTGTTTGAAGTTTGGACTTCTTTCTTGATGACAACAGTGTTTTTTCTGGTAGGTTTAGAATGGCCAGTGATGTGGGAGCACACATGTTTTTGTGAGCATTAAGTTGAAGGACACCCTGCTAAATGAGTGAACATTGGAAATTACTTTCTTCATTCAATTCTTTGGTGGATTTAAATATGGTGTGACAGATCATACTATTGATGACACCGATAAATTTGCTAGGTCAATAACTTGTAGATGGAAGGGCGTCCAATTTTGATGGAAGATTTTGGACTTGGGCATAGCTTTCACATCAGATAATTTGACACATAAGGGCTTGTCTTCTTCATTTGCATGTTATGTTACTTCAGAAGTTTCAGAGTCATAACACTGGCTTGACAACCCTAATTTGTTTTTGGTAGGATTCTAAGTCATTGATAATATGCAAGGGGATCATGCGTACAAATGTGTGGCACTGGAGACCATCTCATCCTTAGACTAATCTCAAATGGCTAAGCTTCCCCGATTATTTTTGTGTTGCTGATTTTTAAGCCTTTATACTTCTTTTCTGTTGACACAATATCTAATTTGCTTTTGGTAGGATTCTAACTTCTAAGTCATTGTTAATACGCAATGGAGCATGCTTACAAATGTGGCATGGGAGGCCATCTCATCCTTAGACTAATCTCAAATGGCTAAGCTTACCCCAATTAATTATCGGCTGCTGATTTTAAGCCTTTTATACTATCTTGTTGACAATATTATTTTTTCTGGTAGGGTTTGGAATGGGCTAGTTATGTCGGAGCAGATGTTTGTGGCCATCTATTTCTCAGAATAATCTCAAATGGCTAAGCTTTCACTAATTAGTTTTCAGTTGCCAAATTCAAGCCCTAAGACTTCTTTCTTGTTGACAAAATTGTGTTTGCTGGTAGGGTTTGGAATGGCTAGTTATGTCAGATTTTCTACTTCTACAAGCATTAGAGTTCAAGACTGCCTTGCCAACTGAGTGAACTTTGAACATTACTTTCTTCATTCAATTCATTATTGGGTTTTAGACATGGATTGCGAGATCTTGTTATTGATTATATTCTGATGGCTATGCTAGGTTCTTAAATAACTCGTAGCAGAAGGGGCCTTTGATTTTGATGGAAGATGTTGCGCTTGGATATGGATGTATATCATCACATCAGATAATTTGACATGAGAAGTGTCTTCTTCAACATAATCTGTTACTTCTGAATTTGCAATGTCATACCACTTTCTTGATGACCCTGATTTGTTTTTGATAGGGTTCTAAATAAAGGTTTGTGTGCAAGGGAGATTTCTTACAGATGTTGCATGGGAGGCCATCTCTTCCTTGAAATATGATCTCTCTTCCCATTTTTCCTCTTAATATATTAATGGCGGAGCTTCCTGTTTAGTTTTTCAATTGCCAATTCTTTTAACCCTTAAGACTTCTTTCTTCGTGACAATATTGTTTTTTTGGTAGGTTGATTACTTATGTTGGAGCACAAATGTTTTGCATACATTAAGTTTCAAGTCCACCTTGCCAAATGAGTGAACATTGAAAATTCTGTTCTTCTTTTCAAATCATTTTTAGGTTCTAAATTCAGATTGAGAAACCTTATTTTTGATTATAGCTAAATTCAATGGTTTTGCTAGGATCTTAAATAACTTGTAGCAGAAGAAGCTTTGACTGATGGAAGATTTTGTGCGTGGGCATCTAAAGTTCCCGCGTCAGATAACTTGTCTTGAGAAGTGTCTTTTCAATTGAATTTCTCGTTGCTTCCGAATTTGCAATGCCAAAGCTTCTTTCTTGATGACCCTGATCTGTTTTTGTTAGGGCTCTAAAATCATTCTTCGTGCGCAAGGAAACGTGTTTTCTAATGTGATATGAGGGAGGACCATCTCATCCTCGGACTAGTTCTTCATTGTCCTCTTGTGTTTTATCTTTGGAGAGTCGAGCAGTCCAGCCTTTTCATTAATTACTGTTGGTGTCTTTTGCTAGGTTTCTTATCATCATATGGCAGTAGACAACTGATCTTCTATAAGTGTTATGGCATCCAAGAGTTCTCATCATATTTCGAAATGGGCTAAGCTCTTCCTTGCTAATTTCCTTTAGCATTTGTTTTTTTTCTGGAGGCTTGGATCTTTTGTTTTGACGACTATGGCCTTTTTCTGTTAGGGTTTGGATGGTTGGTGGCGAGGGCATATTTGATATGGAAACATAATTTGCCGAGTCATATGGAAGTTTGATTCTGAAATGCTACTTTGGATAATATATTTATCCTTCCATTTGTTTTGTGGTTCTACCAATAGGCGTTCATAGTTATTATTCTTTATTTTTGCCTCCTTTTGCTAGGGTTCGCCGAATCTATGTGGTGGAAAGGCGTTGAAGGTTACGTTTTTGGGCGTGTTCTCATCAGATAACTTAACATCACTGATTTCTCACTCTACAGTGCTTAAGCTCTTCCTTATTGCTTTTTTGCATTCTACATTGCTTAAACTCTTTCTAAATGCTGATTTCTCATCCTACATTGATAAAGCTCTTTCTTGTTGACTGTGATATTTTTCTGCTAGGATTTTGAATGTCTGCGATGTTGGAAAAAGAGCATCACAATCCTTACAAACAAGGCTGTCCAAGAATAAATTCTTATCATATGACCATGCAATTTCTCATCTCTTCTGTTTATATCCTTCGCTTTGCTTTTGGAGTGAAAAACCTTATTCTCGATTATACTCTGATGGGTTTGGCTAGGTTTCCAAATATTGTGGCAGTATTTAAGTCGTAGGGCGAACATAAAGAAGTCCTCTTCTCAGTTTTGTATCAGCTCGGGTGTCCTGTGAGCACAATGATGTACAGCACTATAAATACAACACGTAAACAATCAGCAGTTGAGATTGATGTGAGCATTTCAGTTCAGCTTTTCATTCTGCAACACTACAACTATGATCTGTTGAGTTAATGATTGTGGATAGCATGATATGGATTCTTCTATGACGTGATTCAGTTTTCCTTATGCTGCATCTGCTTTGTTGTCAGTGACTACGTATTTCTCCTCTCTAGAGTCTCCAACATGGTGTGATATTAGTACATCTCAGATTGGCTAGAATCTTATAATTCTGAGGTGATTCAGTTACTCCTGCTGTCAAATGTGGCCCGCTGTTTTCTCTAATGTGCTGCTTGGTTTTTTAGAATTGTAAGTAGTTTAGGTGTGATGTCTCTCAATATTGGTGTTGGAATTGGCTGCAAAAATGCAACTTGAAGGGTGTTGACTTCTGAGATTGGTTTGTCCACTGCTCTTACAACGTTTATAGGCTCATGTATTATGCTGAATTGTTTAATTGAATGCTTTGATGTCATTCTTCTGCTAGTGCTTGATCTTCTTGCAGCTTTTATTATTGTCTGTGCAATTTCTTTGCTAGGTGATAACAAGTTTTTAACTCTGCTTGTGCACTTTGATGCACAACCGGTCCCAAGCCCGGATAAAGGAGGAGGGGAGACTTGTTATGAAACCTAATATGCCTGCATCTAATCTGCTTGTTCGAGTTTGCTTATGTATGCTTTTTTGGAACTTTAAATTGATCATAGATGTTTACCACTTCTGTTTTACCATTTTCCAAAACCCCTATTCTAGTAGTATCTTTCACCCCAATGCTGGTTTACCGTCTCTTTAGTAGGTGCTCTTGAACTTTTCAAAATCAGAAATGTCGACACACTAATCAGAAGGAAAAGATTGCTGACTTTTAATGCTTTGGTTCTGTTATCTGTTTGATTGACGCTAGCCATCTGAATTCTAGTCTCTAGATTGACATGAAAAGAACTTAAAGTTTCTTATTTGCTTCCATCCATTGGCTTTAGAGCAAAGCAGCACCAGCAGCTATTCAAACATGGCGATTATTCTTTGCTATAAGCTGATCAAAAGATTGCTGACTTCATATTGGATATGCTGATTTGGTTACTTCTTTCTTGACTGTTGGCTGTCTTAATCTTTCATTTACCCTGTGTATCTCTCTCCTGCGATGACTTCATATTGTGTGTCTATACTTCGTTTTATAGTTATAGGGTGCTTCAGTTAGATGGTGAAATGTCTTATTCCATTGAATTCTCACAAATATCAAATTTATGACTAGCAGCTGATTGCTCAAGATCAAGGGCACTCAAGTCTCTGTACTTTTCAAGGTTTGCATTCAATTCTGTCCTAATCCATGATAGACATGTGTTACCTGAATTCATTCTACATAGTTTACCATAAATGTCTCCTGTTTTGATTTATATAGTTTGCCTATTTTTCGAGTGATGTATATTCCGTTTCATTCAATAAAACGAGTTTTAAAACCTTGAAACCGAGAAGGAAAGGAACATTTCTAGACATTCTTGTTACTTCACCTCAGTTTACATTTCAAATGTGAGCTTGAAAGAAATATTCTACCACTTAAACGTTCTTATGCAGAACTTCTTATGCAGAACATGCGGAAGTTTTCTTTATTAAAACGACTTATTCAATACATTCGCAATCTTTTTTACAAATAAATTGATCAATAATCAATCATCAAGTCGAGTATATACATGAACTTTCACCCGACAATTCACGCTCTGAACCCTACGCGATGACTTCGAAAAGTCAACCACCACATTCTTACACGCCACATTCAAAGTAGTAGTGCCGCCATCATCATTAAACCCGATTAGTTCCCCGGATATGAAAATATTGACCCGGCCTTCTCCAGCAACCGAATCCTCCGTGAGCTCCTCCATGATCTTCTTCTTCAACTTCACGTAAAGACCCACCGCCTCCACCAGCACCACTGTGTGACCACCCGGTTTCTGGCTAAACCCTTTGATTCTGTCGTCAGCAAGTTTGTGGTGTTTCCCCTTCCTAACCTCTAAGTCAACATTGTAGTACCCGATCGCGTCCTTCGAGTTCGGGTTGTGGGCTCGTATTGAGAATTCGAGGATGCAAAAGAGGCGGTTGCCGGAGGTGATGTTGTAGGCCTTGACCACCGAGGACTCAACCGTGAAAGTCGGGTCCTTCGGGCCGTGGACTGTGAAGTGGACAATAAGTGGGATCCCGACGAACAAACATAGAATCAGGAATACTGTGATGAATATTGTCCAGAATATACATCGAGACATTTTTGTACAAGATATGTACGTAGTTGAAGAGAATGAGGTACGTTGTTATATAGGGTGGTCTTCATATGATATATTAATAAATAGATTGTGCATAAAATTAGTAAGTGACAAATTCAAGGTAAGTAGAATAATATTAGAAGACTGGACATTGTCGGGTTGGCCCATATCCTTTAACGTGTTTGGATCAGGTCTCCTCCTTTTTCGGTTGCGCTCGGTCTCAATGAAAATGCGTCCCCCGGACCAATAGGAATGCGTCTCAAATAACAACTCGTTAAAATTCAATTGTTGAAGCAACTACTGTAATTTCGCCGGAGTCTTTTTGAGTTTTTTCGGATCGAAAAAGCTAAAGACACGAGGTTTGTTTTACTAACGTAAAATACAAACGCATTCCGATGGTGCTCAACCAATTAAAAAAAAAAAAAAATTTGAGCGTCAACGCTATCCGAAGGCGCTCAAATCTTAAAAAAAAAAAAGGGCAAATCTTTCAAACAAACTGTTTAAAAATTATTTTTGAAAATGCCAACAAATATTAAAGATATCAATGAATCTCTTTTATGAAAAAAAACAATTTACAATTCTTTTAATTTATCACTAACAAATTTTTTGCGAAGAAATTTTTTTTTATTTGTCTGTATTTTTTTAAAAAATATAAAAAGAAAAACAAAATATAGATATTTAAAAAACGATTTTAATCAAAAATTTAAAAAATATCTCTTGCTTATTAGATGGTGTTTAGTTTAGACCGATCAAAATCTGATCAAAATTTTAAAAAATTTGGACTTTTTAGAAAAAAATAAATATAATCAAAAATTTTAAAAACAATATGTTGCTTATGAGATGATGTTTAGGCCAATCAAAATCTGAACGAAACTATAAAAAAACGACAAAACATGTAAAATACGATGAAACTTATTAGATGGAACATGAAAAATACGACAAAACATGGAAATTTTTAAAAAATAGTTCAATATACGAACTTTTGCTTATTAGATGGTCAATAATCAGTAGAATTGGAAATGGAAGATGTAGAAATATGTAGATTAACATCACAAATAAGAAAAGTGTATTGACTTATGAGAATGTGAGTTCCATATATATAGTGGAAATAATGTGAAAAGTGTACTTGAGAAGTTTACGATAAATATATATGAAATCAAGATATTGCTTATCTTGTAAGTTAACAAAGTAATGTACCGGAGAGTTTAACAATCAATCTCATATCTTTTTAAAATTAAACATTTATAATTTAGATTTTGTTTTAGTAAAAAAAGGCTTTAATTTTAGTAAAAGATTTATTTCGAGAAAAACTGTGAGTTGCCACATCAGTACAACGACGACTAATTTTGTAAAGTATATAGATAAGTAATACTTCCTCGATAAGTTTCTATATGAAAGTTTAACTATTAATTTTATCTTTAAAAAAATCGGTACATATATGAGAAGTTTAACTATTAAAAATGTATCTTTTTAAAAAAATAGGGTGAAGATATTTTTTTTGCTAAACTAATTTAAGAATTACTAAAGTTATATATCTAGATAGTTATTTCTAGATACGACGAAAAAAATCGATCCACTGATCTTAATTTATTGTCTGAAATTTAAATTATAACATTTATAGTTTAGATTTTGTTTTGGTAAAAAAAAAGATTTTTTGACTTAATTTGTGATTTAGTAAAACATTTTTCTGACTTAATTTTCCGGTTTAGAAACGGTTTGTTAAAAAATAAAATAAAACCAACGATACTTTAATTAAAAAAGGGTTTAAACCTGTTTTCGGTTGCCTACGTATCCTCTCGGGGTTAAGAGGAATCAAAACCCACGTAGTTCTCTTACCTTTACTTACATTTTTTCGGACTTCCAAGTTGTTTTCATTACCCCGCTTATCTTTATGCCTCTGACTTAAAAGTCGTGCTAGCTAAAACGCCCATAAAATAAGTCATGTTTTTTTAATAAATATTTTCTTATTTGTTATTAATATTTTAATAGTTTAAATATTTTTACAGAATATTTTACGTCATAAATTAGATTTTATGAGTATATATATAAGAGCATCTTCATCCCAGAAACTATTTTTGAGTTTTTTTAATTCATTTTCACAATTTTATCTTTTTTCTACCTTATCTAAAGAAACTTAATTCTTCATCCCATATTTACATGATAGTTTCTTAACTTACACCCCTACTTACTTTATATAGCCTATTTTTTGTTATTATTATTATTATTATTATTATTATTATTATTATTATTATTATTATTATTATTATTATTATTATTATTATTATTATTATAATTATAATAATTATTATTATAATTACTATTATAATTATAGTAATAATTATTATAATAATAAATTTTGTTTTTAATTAAAAAAATTTAAGCATAATGAATTTTTAATACCTTTTATTGGATAAATTTCTAAATTTGTGTTCAACACTTTGAAGTATTAATATTTTAAAAAAGATTTATTAAAATATAATTAAAATATAATCAATATTGATGTCTATAAATAGATAAAAATATTTTCTAACTAAACATAAAATTTTTATTTTTATTTTTATTATTTTTACTATATATTTTAAACCTTGAAACTTTATGTCTAATAATCTAACTAGTATGGTCGCGCGTGCGTAGCACGCGCGCCGTGACTTGTAAACGTACACTTTTAAAAGCTCAAACCGGCGGTTAAACCGCCGGTTAAACCGGCGGTTAAACCGCCGGTTTAACCGCCGGAACGTTGGCAAACCGGCGGTTTGGCCAAACCGGCGGTTTGGCCAAAAAAAAGAGACGTTGGCAAAAGCCAACGTCTCTTTGCAACATTTTGAACGTTGGCTTTTGCCAACGTTCACTCCAACGGCTATAATAGCCGTTGGAGGTTAAATTTATTTTTTTATTTATTTATTTTTTTTTTTTAAATACTAGTTTAACTAAAAAAAAAAAAAAATTAATACCCACTATTCCTATAAATACCATACAATTATTTCATTTAAATCACACCAACATTCTCATCTATCTACTACTACTCTCAATCTCCAATTCTCCATCTCGTATTCTCTTTCTCGTAATTTCGATCTTTCGAAATGGCAAACCCGAATTTCCCAAGCGACTACGACTTCACTCCCGCTTTCTTTCCTAGCACACAAGAAAGCGAGACTCAACCGCCGGAATCGGAAATGCCACAAGCTCCACAAGTTCCACAAGGTGAAGGGCCATTCCGACAAGCCCCTCCACCGAAAATGCTCACCTCCGACATATTCACCAAACATTACAACAAGGGTCCGGTGATGGACGATTATTGCCAAGTTTCGTGCAATTATTGTCCGAAGGTGTACAAGTGGAAGGCGAAGGGCGGATACGGGACTTTGCAAACCCACATGCAAAAGACTCATCCGGAGAAGCTCGGAATAACACGGGGACAAACTCAATTGTCCCACGGGTTTGCATCCTCTTCCTCTCAATCTTCTTTATTTACTTATAATCATGTTGATGAATCTTTAGCATTAGCCAACTTAATTGCATCCGAAGCATTTCCATTTTCTTTTGCGGAATCTATTAATGTAAGAGAATATTGTTCTAATTATCTTCAACCGGCTTATAAACCAACTTCTCGTCAACAAGTTTCGAAATTAGTTTCTCATTCTTATGAACAAAAAAAACAAAAAATTCTTACGGTTTTACAATCTTTTTCGCATCAAGTTTCAATTTGTAGTGATGTTTGGAGTACTTTATCACAAAAACATTTTTACATGGGCATCACTTTACATTTTATCGATAATGATATGTACTTGCATAAATTTGTTATTGCATATCGACATTTTAATGAAAGACATAGTGCCGCCAACATTGCTAATTTAATAAAAACGGTTTTACAAGAATTTAATTTACAAAACCGTGTTTTTTCATACTCATTTGATAATGCTTCCGCTAACACCCGCGCCGTTAACCATTTAGTAGGAAATGCGGGTCAACTTATAAAAACTTCTTTTACTCACCAAAGATGTGCATGTCATATTTTAAATTTAAGTGTTCAAGATGGCCTAAAAGTTTTACATGAAATGTTAGAACCTATAACCGATGTAATTGAACATATTTGGCATTCAACCGAATTAAGAAGAAAATGGAGATCAACTTGTATTGAAAAAAATGTTCCTCCAATTTCATTTTCGAAAGATATTGGAACTCGGTGGAACTCAACCTATAAACTACTAACTCAAGCTATTCGTTATAAAAATGTTTTACAAGAATTTTCTTCACAATATATTTCTTGGTCTATTTTAGATGATGAAAGTATTTGGCAAACTTGTTTTGATATTTGTAGTGTTTTAAAAGTTTTTAGTGATGCTACTAATACATTAAGTTATGTTTACATTCCTACTTCTTGTTGTTTTTTAGAAATAGCCGTAAATGTTGCCGAGGCTTTACAAACCGGTTTAGCTTTAGAATCACTTAAATATGCGGCAACCGAAATGAAAACAAAATGGCTAAAATATTATAATGAGGTTCCCGTAGTTTATCTTATTGCCGCCGTTTTCGATCCTAGACTAAAAATAGATGGTGTTACGGAATTTTTAAATGCTTATTATGAATGTTTAGGATTATCTACTATTATGAATGTTAATAATATTATTAGTAATGTTCGTGTTGAAATTGCTAAATTACTTAATTTATTTGAAACTAGTGCTAGTGCTAGTGCTTCTACACAAACAACTCCTCCACCCACTTCTTCTTCTCCTTCTCCTTCTATTCTTTCTAAAGCTAGACAAATTTTATCTAAAAGAACTAAAACACCTAGACATTCATCCGCAAGTGCGGAATTTGAAGATTTTCTAACTACTCCTTTTAGTTTTGATGGTGATATTGATAGTTTTGAAGTTTTACAATATTGGAAGAAGATGACCCCAAAGTATCCAACATTAGCCAAGATTGTGCAACAAATTATGGCCGTTCCCGCATCAACGGTGGCCGTGGAGCAAGCTTTTAGTCAAGGAGGAAACATGCTAAGCTACAAGAGGAGTCAATTGAAGCCCGATAAATTGGAGGCTCAAGTTTGTGTTCAAGATTGGATAAGGGCGGAGAGGAGGCTACAACGGAATGCACCCACTTATGATAGATCATCGGATTCCAACTCCGATGATCCGGCCACTACTTCCGAGTCCGAGTCGCAAAGGTAATGGGGTTACGAAAACAACTCGGAAGTCCGAAAAAAGGTAAGTAAAGGTAAGAGAACTACGTGGGCTTTGATTCCTCTTAAACCCCAAGAGGATACGTAGGCAACCGGGAAACCGGTTCAAGCCCTTTCCTTTTTTTTTTTTTTTTTTTTCATTTAGTTATATTCAAAATTTCAAATACTAATGTAAAGATGTAATAAAAAAAATTGAATGTATAAAAAATTTAGCTTGCTTTATTTTGTTGTAGAATTGTAGTTAGTAGTTAGTACTTAGTAATTTTGTTTAATATGTAATTATTATACATTGAATTTCAATGTATAAAAAAATTTTAGTTGCTTTGTTGTATAACTTCATTAACTTGTATGTTAGTTAGTCATTTTATTTTAGTTGCTTCTTTCTTTTATTATTGTTAGTAATTTTTTTTACTATGTAATTATTTTATTCAAAAGCTAATGTAATGAAAAAAAATTCAATGTATAAAAAATTTGAGTTTGCTTTCTTTTATTATTGTTAGTAATGTTATATAACTTATATTAGTTGCTTTCTTTTATTTACTTAGTAATTCTATCTAAATGCTATTGTAAAAAAAAAATTCTATGTATAAAATATAAAGTTATAAAATAATTTTAATTAATATATATTATACATTTATACATATATATTATATTACTTATATATATATATATATACATTTTTTTTTTTTTTTTTAAAAAGTCATGTGCCAAACCGCCAAACCGCCGGTTTGGCGGTTTGGCAAACCGCCGGTTTAGGTTAAACCTAAACCGGCGGTTCCTCATTGGCCGGTTTAGGTTTAGGTTTGGCTTTTGCCAAACCTAAACCGCCGGTTCCTAAACCTAAACCGCCGGTTTAGGAACCGGCAACATGTCTAGTTGGAAGGACCTGTTCTTGCATCTACATTTCCATGAAAGGAGATAATAATTCTCTTCTTCATGGGGTATTACAACCGAAGAAGCTTGCCTTTGAACATTGTTCTTCTTGTGAGGAGGAATCACAAGAACCCCCATGCAAGGCCTGCAAGTCAAGCATCTATTGGTGCATCGGGGAGGTCTCGAACACAAAACCAGCTTCATCTCCTTCCTTGTAGCAGAACCCATGACTTCCACAATTAAGAAAGAAAATACACAGCAAGAATGTACAGAGATTGAATCTTTAAGACATTTATGTATGATCTTGCAAGAGATGAAAGTGCAGTGTAGTATTTGTATCCAGATTTACCTGATTCCGAAGGAGTTGCAGAAGCAAGAAACCAAAAAAATGAGTGTCGATTCAAGCTTGCAGTGGTGGTTTTCTTCTTGATGCCATTAAACCTTATGTGGAGAATAAAAATGGAATTGATAGTTGAGGTAAGTTTCAGTTATATATTAATGCCGTGAAATAAAACTCAAACTATGTAATTGCCCTTGTAATTCAATTGTGGTTATATAGTACTTCCTCCTATTAATAATATATACTTTAGTCCTTCAACTTTATTAAAATTAAAAAAATATAATTTACCACTATGGCTAAATTGTAATAAGAATGAAAATTAGTGAAAGTATTGTTTAAAGTTTAAACTAAGTAATTTGCTGCAAAACTGTCAAAACAATTGTACTAATGCCAACATAACACCTCTAGATTGCTAATGAAAAAACCAAATCAAAGGCAGGTATGAAAAAGCGTATTGAACCTTGAAACAAACGGTGAAAAAGAGAGGGAAAAAATTAGTCAAATTAACTAAATTATTTTGACTCGAGATACATAAAATTCATCCAACAGTTGCAAAAGCAATCACACTCAAAATTATAGGAATAAAGATTCTACCTTGATGCTATAAGCATTCCACAGATAAACAAAATCTCCCAATCATCTTGCCAATACATTGTGCAAAGACCAACCAACCAAATTCAAGCAAAAATCATCTTGCAATGCAGGCGCATCCAATACATGAAAACCATCAAAACCCCAAACAAAATCATACTAAACTAAAATAGGACCTGTAGAAAAATCAAAACAAATCATACTAAACTAACACAACACAAATTTATAAACAAAATCAATATAAATAACAAAACAGAAGGAGAAGAGGATCCAAAAACTCCAAATCAAGGGCAACTATGAAAAAGGATATTGAACCTTGAAACAAACAGTGAAAAAGAGACAACGAAAATATACCTAGGACGGAGAAGAAAGGCCAATCGCTCTCCATATGAAACCTCTCTTTTGCAAACTGTGTTCCTTGGATACATGTTGTAGGAGGTAGATTTTGATAATCAGGAAAGACCAGACACCTCCGACAAAAGGCCTACTCTATCGGTCCCCGTTAACTCTAACACCATTAGGCCTTCATGCCCAAAGGTTCTTGTGTCATGGATAGTTCCTAATGTCTGCAAAAGGTCAGATTAAAGGATAAAAAACTGTGGGTTGATGAATTAGAATGTACGGCCAATTGAAGGTTGAATCCTGCAATTAATTACCTCCTCAATATAACTGATAATGCTCTTGTGAGTCAATTTGTTCCCGTTTATTTCGGTTACATGAAAAACTATCAATTAGTTCCCATTTGATAGGAAGGTTCAGATCCGTGAGCACCTGAACCGCCGCCATAAGAATACTATGCTTCCAAGCACTATCAACCTGACAAAACAATTACCGACAATTGTTAAAACTTAGAATCCAAACCCTATCTCTTTGCAACACAAACTCATGACTGTAATCTAAATGTTAAACACTTCAATAAAGCCCATAAGTGACAACCCAAAAGTTGAATTAGTAAGCCCTTTTCTTGCTAAATCATTTTTTTCCTTCAAGGGACCTTGATGCTAATAAAAATAAATTAAAAACAGATCAAAGAAAAGGGAGAAGGAAGTCAAAGTACAAACCTGAGATCCTGTTCCTTGAATAAGTGTGTCGGTGAAAATCCTTGACAGTTGAGCACCTCTAGCATCAAGAAACTGCAATTGAAGAATTAAGAGCTCTACCTGTCATGGATTCAATGCAATTGACATGAGTTATATAAAGCAAGAAATCAAATGCTGAAACACTCCCAATGCATAGATGAGAATTGATAAGCAAATTCATTTTGTAGTCAACAAAAGAAGGCCATGGTAATATGTATATAATCTTCTCGCAAACAGAGAATATGATTCATAATCAAGTGAAGAAAGAGGGACAATTGAATGGAAGATAGAGAGAAGAGAGTATAACCTTGGAAGGGAATCCATTGTAGGGCTTGAGCGAGGATCGAATCCCTAAACGATGCACATATTGAGATCGGAAACCAGCCTAGGAAAAACAAAACCAAGTCAGCGCGACTGAATTAGATGGATGAAATCGCAACCTGTAGGCAAGTTGAGCATAGAAAAAAAAAAGCATAGATCGATTAGAATATGCAAAATGAAATAGAGAAAGGCATAAGAGACTCGTTACCTGAAAGTCTGGAATCGCTACCTTTAGTATTGCTTCATAGATCTGAGTTAGGATCACTTCGAATTAGGGTTCTTTAGGGAAGAACGAAGAAGAGAGGAAGGGAGAACGCTTGGAGCACACGGATGAAGAAACGTCCGTCAAATCAGAAGAAGCGGTGAAGACGAAGGAAATAGGAGGAAGATGGAATGGGAGAAGGTGAAGCATACACGATACGTGTTCGATTTTACAAAGAGGGTTGTGCTGGATACAGGAGGAAGATGCACGTAAAGACAGGCCAAAGAAATATTACGACGCGTGTAAAGATGGATACAAGCTATCAAACAATGAAGATGGCAATGAAATGTAATATATTATATTAGTGGAGGGCAAATAAGTAAATAAAGAGATATAAGGGTAAAATGAGAAATTCCCTATTCATTGGGACAACTCCCACATTTAGTATAGTAAGGATATTTGAATTAATATTTTAAATAACTCATCTACTTCCCTATTTTATAGCAAAACTTAAAATATAAAAAAAATAAAAAAAAAAACTAATACAACAATCAAAATATAAGAAAAATATTAAAAACAAAACAAAATTTTTCTTTGATTTATGTGTTTTGTGCAGGAAATTGTGAGATTTCATCTCTTGACGAAGAACCTTCTCTTCACTTATTGTCTCTATTCCTACACCACCTTCTAACATTAATTTTTATTTTTTAAAAATTAATTAGGAAATAAACTTAGAATGTGTGGGATAAAGATACTATAAACTCGTAAAATTGACCGATGACAAGATGTCTTCTAATGGCAACCACTGACAATCCAAGTGTTTGCATGCACCTATGATTGTACTTAGGGATTTGTGAACTGAATAACATCCTTGAATATGTTTACTTCTTCATTTGCATTGAAGGAGTATGCATGCAGTTGAGAAAGTAAACTTATTTAAAGATGATGTTGTTATTCATTTAGACCGGTTTGATCCTCTTCCGTCGTGAGACAGTCCAGCTGGGCCCGTCATGGATAGGCCGTCCGGGCCCGTTAGGGCCGGATGCAAGACTCCCGTTCCCTACCTCCTCCCTCCTTCCTCTACCCCAGCCTCACGTAACCGATCTCTCCCTCACGTTCTCTGGATCTCCTCAACCTTTCAACCTCATCTCCCTCGTTAAACCTTCCCTCTCCCCTGCACCGATCTGAACCACCAACAGCCCCGCCCTTTCTGCACGCAACCCCCTCGCTAGAAGCTGCGACCGACGCGGAATCGGTTCTCTTATTCACCCCCTTCACGCAACCGTCGAAGCCTCTTCTCCACCTTCGTTCGTCTTCATCGCATCGCAACAGGCCGGCAGCAACCACCTTGTTGTCCTCTTCGACGGCACACGATCACCCAGAGGCCTCGTGCATCTCCTCCTGGTGCAGCACGTAATCGGCGAAGGAAACGCCTCCTCCTCCAGCCACGCAGCCAAAACAACAGTGATACGCAGGAGAAGCCGCGGGCGCGCTAGAGCTGGCCGCAGGTGCGCCATTCTTCCTTGGCCGCGGGTGCGCTAGGATCTGCCCGCGAGTGCGGCGTCCCTCCGAGCCACAGGTGCGTCCCAGCAGCGCCGCGGGTGCGCCCTAGCAACAGAGAGTCACGCGGTTCACGCCTCCTCACCTCAGTTTACATTTCAAATCTGAGCTTGAAAGAAATATTCTACCACTTAAACGTACTCAGAAGTTTTCTTTATCAAAACGTGTTATTCAATACATTCCAATCATTTCACATATAAATTGATTAATAATCAATCATTATTATCATGAGGTACATTTACATGAACTTTCACCCAACAATTCACGTTCTGAACCCTAACAGTTGATTTCGAAAAGTCAACCACCACATTCTTACACGCTACATTCAAAGTAGTAATACCGTCGCCACCATCACTAAACCCGGCTAGTTTTCCGGACATGAAAATATTGACCCGGCCTTCTCCGGCAACCGAATCCTCCGTGAGCTCCTCCACGATCTTCTTCTTCTTCAACTTCACGTAAAGACCCACCGCCTCCACCAGCACCACCGTGTCACCACCCGGTTTCTGGCTAAACCCTTTGATTCCGTCATCAGCAAGTTTGTGGTGTTTCCCCTTCCTAACCTCTAAGTCAACACCGTAGTACCCGATCGTGTCCTTCGAGTTCGGGTTGTGGGCTCGTATCGAGAATTCGATGATGCAGAAGAGGCGGTTATCGGAGGTGATGTTGTAGGCCTTGACCACCGAGGACTCGACCGTGAAAGTCGGGTCCTTCGGACGGTGGACTGTGAAGACGAGAATAAGTGGGAGCCCGACGAAGCAAAATAGAACCAGGACTACTGTGATGAATATTGTCCAGAATATACATCGAGACATTTTTGACAAGATATGTACGTACTTGAAGAGATTGAGGTACGTACATATATGTTGTTATATAAGGCGGTATCATATGATATATTAATAAATAGATTGTGTATTATATATAACATGATTGACTTGTTCTTGTAAGGTAGAATGAGCCCTTATTACATTTACAATATGATATGTCTATTTTACAACTAAACAATCTACTCGGGCTTGGCTTGTGTTCGACTTGTCAAAATCTCGATTCGGGCTCGGTTCGTTTATAGACGAACCGAGTTGATCATGTCAATGTTCGGCTCGTTCAAGTAAAGCTCGGCTGGTTTGGCCAAAATAACACTATTTGAACATTATTTTAGACGAGCTATTTGGGTTCGGCTCGCTTGTAGATGAGTCGAGCTTATCATGCCAATGGTCGGCTCGTTCGAGTAAAGCACGGTTGGATCGGTCAAAATAACACTATTTGAGCATTATTTTAGACGAGCTACTTGGGTTCGGTTCGTTTGTAAATGAGTCGAGCTTGAGCATGTGAAATGTTTGACTCGTTCAAGTAAAAGTCGTCTCGTTCGGCCAAAATAACACTATTTGAACATTATTTTAGACGAGTTACTTGAGTTCTGCTCGTTATAAACTAGCCGAGCTTGAGCTTGTTAAGGTTATGCTCGTTTTACTAGTATAACACCCTAATGAGATGACAAGTTATGCGGATTACAGCAATAAAATAACATTCCAAAGTTGAACTTCAAACTTAAAAGCCCACACAACACCAAAACATACACAAATAACAAAATAGAGTCAAAGTTACATGAACATATATATGATAAGCTAAACATCACTCCCATTTACATTTCATTTGCTGAGTATGCTTGAATTCATACGTCAATACCAAACTTCCATCCATTCTCTTAAGAACAAACCTTTCAACCAACACATAACATCCATATTTCCTCCATGAAGTAGAACACTCATGTCCTCCTTCACTAAATACCTCTACCTTCTTCACCATAACTTGTTTCTCATTTCCTTCAACCCATCCAACTCGTTCTTGCTCCCAAATCATCCTCTCAACAATCACAAGACTCAAACCAAGTTTTGTAACTCGCATTTGATCATCCAAACTCGAAAACCACAACACTCCTCCGGCTTCGTCTCTCTCAAGGAAAGCTTCCTTCCCATTAACCATCACAACTTCGGTAGGAACCATAACATTCATTTCAACTAAACTAGTTCCATCTATGTTTTCGCACACGAAAACACGTTCCCATCTTTGCTCGAGCGTCATCACGTAAAACGACGAGTTCTTCATTTGGTCTTTAGGTCTCCCCTCCCATATGAACATGAATGGACATATCCATTTGCCTACAATCACCGGTGGAGTTCTCTCTCTTGCTAATGGGAACTCAAAACTTGGAAGATTGTTCCTTAGAGTAGAGTTAAGTCCAGAAGCTTCTTCATTTAACTCGAGAACTCTATGCTCTGGTAACATTGAAGGAACAATCTTACATCCTTGCCCTAAGAAGCCTGTAACTATACCATCGCGAGCAACAGACGAACCTTTCAAAGCAGCCCATTGTTGTTCATCTAAAGTCACCTTAAATTGTTGGTATGTATTTAGAGGGTTTAACCTTATTAGTTTTCTTTCCGCTATGTATGATCCACACCAACAATAAGTCTGTCTGTCCTCTTCCGTCGAGCTTTGATACCCTAATCTAATAGGGTAATGAAAATATAAAATCAGTAGAGATATACGATTACGTACAACATAAATTACGATTAGGAATGCTATATGAGTCGAGTTGTTTAGTTCAAGTTCATTCTCTTACCAAGCAGCTCTAGAGCATGAACATTTTGTTAGCTTAATAAAGTTTCGGTAAAATGGCTAACTAGGTCTTTCACGACTATTAACTTTATTAAGAGTACTCGTAACATAAATACCCTATTAGATGGTCTACAAAACAAAAGGTCATAAAAAGAGTCTACTTCAATAACTTCTTTCATAAAGTTTTAGGCTCGATTCCAAATAAGTTGAACATGGTTGAGTCAAAGCTTGTTCGGCTCTAATGACAAATCTAACCATGAATAGACGAGTCAAACTTTGGTAGGTTATTATATTAGTTGAGCCACTCGAGCTCGTTCATTTACTAAGCAAATCGAGCGTGAGCATCTCTTTTAGGTCGACTCAAATAACTTAATAATGAACAAGTGAGTCCATCTTCAATAAGTTGCTATATTTCTCGATCTTGTAAAAAGTTGTGCTCAAACTCGTTTACTTTAGAAATTTTTTAAAGTTACTTGTTAAGCACAATTAACAACCTAATAATGAGCAAACGAGTGAGCCTTCTTCAATATTTTGTTATATTACTCGAGCTAATCTTCAATATGTGGTTATATTACTCTAGATATTTTAGAGAAGAATTCTAGATTAGTTCCCGACTAATCTTTTCTAGATTTTTCTCATCTTTTCTTCTCTATAATATTCTCCATAAATGGATCCATTGAATTTATATCCAATTTGTTAGATAATTTTGGACTTGATTAAGAAGGGACTTTATGTTACTCGAGCTACTTTCGAAAAGGGTCGGCTCAACTCTAAATAAGTTCAACATGAGCATATAACAAGCTATACAAATTCTTGATTTATACTTACCCTTGAAGATTACCGTCAGCGGAGATCATATAATAACGGTTGGAAGACAAGGGCTGATCAAGAACAGGAATGAATAGAACATATGAAGTGCCTATGGTGTCACCGATGTCGCTATAGTATGCGGCGATGATCTTGCTTTGGGGCAAAGGCAGTGTTTTGATCTCCCCATATCTTGCTCGGTTAATCACCAGAAAACCAGAGTTTGGACCTTCAGGTGGTAACTCATAGATTGCTTCAGGTGAAGATGTGTATAAAGAGAGAGGTCTAGTCACGTACATCGATCGATCTTTACTTATTCGAGTTTGATTAGTTTGGGATATATCTAAGGTGTGATTTTTGATCAGTATATGAGTCTCTTGCTATTTGGATGACTGGTATTCATGATAAGTTCATACATGAAATATGAATTTTTCAAAAGCTTTTGAAGGAAGCAATGCACGGTGAAGAAGACTAGTCTTTCAAGTCTTTATCCTTAATCCAACGTGCAAGTGACTTATGAATGTTTGTTTAGATGTTTGGATAAGTTGTTCATGTCGATAGCACATGGACCAAATGGTATATGAGCTTGTCTTGATTAGTAAATGATGTTATCATTTGTTTACATTTGGCTTGTTGTTAGTCAAAATGATATTTGTTTGTCTTTGAGTAGTAGATGATGATATTATTTATCTAGGACGAAGATGAATATATATAGAGAGAGAGTTGGGTTATCTTTTATAATTCGGCGGGTCTAATACGTTGAAGGGATGTACATAAAGTGAACCTTACACAATTTATTTTAAAACACAATAAGAGGAGTTGCTCTAACTCTCATTTATTAGGTTCGGGAATATCATAGTCATTTTCACTTTTGACTATAAAACCTCTTTTTATATATATATATATATATATATATATCTTTGGTCCGGTCTAACGGTCTTTTTCTATCTCGGACCAAACCGGATTCCAATAAATAGTGGATCATTCCGTAGTTCATATAACCTAAACGTCTGGATTGTAGATCAAATTGTATAAGAACATATTCGTCCATCACACATATATTATGTTTCTTAATTTTAATTTAATTTTTATAGAACAAAAAAGACATAAGATTTTATTTCTTCATATTGATAAGATCGAGATCATAATCAGATAAGATCAAGATCGTGATCAAGATCGTAATAATATTAAGATCGTAATAATATATTTATCATTTAGTTTCACATATATTCCTAGTCATTATTCTCTTGTAAAGCCTATATAAAGGTTATTATAATATCAATAAAATTGTGGTTATACCTCCACCAAAATCTATCATGGTATCAAAGCGGCGATCCTATACCTATCGACGTTCTAGGGCCACCAACCGGCAACACAAAACAAAGCACAACTCTAACCACTTTCGCTCCAGACTCATTGCCTTAAATTGAATAAAAATATATTCAAAGGCAAGTCAAAGGAGCGTCAGAAAAACAAATGGCTCGCACTAGCTTTACACGTTCCGCCGACCAACTGACGGATCTGTTTACAAAGGTTTTATGGTCCGAGTATCAATTTATCAATTCTAAGCTCGATGTTGTGCGTCACCCATCACCGGCTTGAGCAGGTGTGATAAGATCGAGATCATGATCAGGATAAGATCAAGATCGTGATCGTGATAATATCGTGATCATGATAATAACGAGATCGTAATAATATTAAAATCGTAATAATATATTTATTATTTAGTTTCATATATATTATTAGTCATTATTCTCTTGTAAATCCTATATAAAAATTATTATAATATCAATAAAATTGTGTTCTACCTCCACCATTTGTGCGGTCTCCTCCACCAAAATCTATCATATATAAAACTTTAAAGCTAATATAATGTCCTAGTGAAAACAGTAATGAAGGGCACTTTCGGTATTTTGAAAGGGTGATCGAAGGCCACTAGAAAGGGGTCGGGCTTCGGTGAAGTTTAAAAAAAAACTTCACAGTAAAGTTGGAAAGATCTACACCACTAATTTAAATTTCATTGAACGTATTCTCCCTCCCTCATCTAGTTATTGTAGTTATATTTGTTCTCTCTTTCTAATGCTATTATTTAATTTTTATTAAATTTATTTGATTTTTTAAATTGAGAAAAATATCAAGAATAGGGTTGAAAACCTTTTGCATTTTTTCAAGAAAGTAATAAGTCTTTGATTGACAATTAGTTATATGAGATATGTAGTAGAAGATTATATCTTTTAAAAATTATAAAAAATAAACATTTGATTAATACACAATTAGATTAGTTAAAATTTCACTTAAAAACCTTTGTAATGGAGGGAGGTCAATACGTTTGATGAGTTTCTTTCATTAAACAATTAGTTGTTTTATTGAATGATATACCAATTAATCTAATTGAAATATATTCACATTTCTGTAATTTATTTCCTTTTTGTTTAATTGACTTTGCTATTTCATATTTTTTATAAGTCATTATCTATAATTAATGAGAAGATCTGAACCTTTAATTTAAATTGAGGTTGTAGATACCCTATATCTAACTTCACTGTGAAGTTCTCTTTGAACTTCAAAGGAGCCAGACGCACTAGAAAGGTATGGAGTCTTTTTTATTTTATCAATTCTTGAAAATATTATATGGAGATAAAGAACTAAGGGCCCGTTTGATTTGAACTCCGGAATCGGAAACGAAATGGAAACGAATATAGTCCATACGTATACCCTTGTTCATAAAAGTTTTTGAAATCATTTTTTGTGATTTGAAGTAATTGAACTTGAATTTGATTACTTTTGATACCCTAACAAAATATGGGAAGACAAGTGCATTTTGCATGTAAACAAAAGGAATGATTCCATATAATTTCATGAATAAGGATATACATATAGACTAAATTCGTTTCCATTTTATTTCTGTTTCCGGAGTTGGATTCAAACGGGCCATAAGTGATAAGATCACACATTCACTATTCAAGTGCAGGGGATTCTCTTTAAAGAATGGGTGAAGGGCACTATAAACAAATGACAATTTTATGTGCATATCTTTATAAGAATCATTTTTGGAAATAAATTTTTTGTAATCTAAGTGTCTCATTCTTCTTAATTTATGTACATGGTTCAATATATTTTTTGGAAATACAAAATAAATTACCATATCAATAATGAAATTAAAATAAATAATTTAATTCGTGTTTAATTAATTTTGTACTTGGGTCTAAAAGTGAAATTAAGTTTAATCAATTTCGTAATTGGAGTTCAATAGAAATTAAATTTTTTTTTTGAATGATCTAATCTAATTCCGTAAACTGAAGTACGGAACTAGATAATTTTATAAATAAAATATATGACTACATTTAATATCCCCTAAATTATTATAAATAAGTGAAACTTCATATTATTTTTTTGTATTTTAAATTTTTATAGGCTATTTCTTTAATATTTCAGTTTTTGGATGATGTCTCTAAATTTCAGACCTTTTAAGATCATACCTTCTACTATAATTAATATTTTTAAAATTATAAGGGAAAAAAGAGAAGATAATTTATTTGCTCAAGAAGTTATATAGACCTTTACCGTGACTATTTAGAATAACTTGTAAGTAAAAAATAAATTCTTAAAATATGAACTTATAAAGGTAGAAGGATTTTAAATATTAACTTATGAGTTTTGAGGGTAGAAGGATATATTATAAAAAAAATTATAAAGTTTGAGGATAACATTCAAAAACCGAAAAACTCTCTAGTATAATTTTAAAAAGTGTAAAGTACAAAGACGCGGTCTAAAATTTTCCTTAATATAAATTTTTTTATATGTGATGGAATTGATTTATATCGTTAAAATATTATATACCGACAAGTAAAAGAAATAAATAATAATAATAATATAACCTTTCAAACAAAGAAAAAAATTACTAATAAATTTAAAGATAAATCAGTAATTTTCCATCTAGAAAAATAAAGAATCTTTTTATAAAGAACGGATTTTTTTTAAAATAAAAAACGGTTTAAAAAAAGAAAAAGTAGTTTTGTTTATTAGAAAGTAGAAACAAATCATAACTAAAAAAGCAAATAATTATTATTTGATAGAACATGCATGTACACAGTTGAGTGGCAAGGAAAACGCAAGCACGTAATAGCCTGAAAAGGGCAAAATCGTCAATTACTATATGGTGCAGACCCCGAAGAAATGTTAACCGTTGACTGCCGTTGAGTGGCAAAAGTGTAAAATCAGGGAAAAAGAAGGGCGTGTATCAGCCACAAGATCTCTTGGCCCATCTCACGCCACGCAATCAAACAGCATCTTTATATATTCTCGCCTTCGCCCAAACTTAGTCTCAGAACGCTACAATTCTATCGTTTTGTGAACGAGCCCTGAAAGCCCTAAGAAGAGAGAAAACAAATTCAATCGCGCCCTCGTCCTCATCGTCTAGGGTTTTCCCTTTTTGTGGTTTCCTGCCGCTCTCCAATCTTTGGCCTCTGGTTCACAACTGGTCGGTAATTGCGTAGTCGTTCTCCAGCGGATTTTGAGTATTTGTAAGTTTTTTCTTTATCTAGTTGCTCTTCTACTTTAGAGTTTCAGATCGTGGTAGGAGTATGATTTTTGGTTTAGGAATGATATATGACTGCATGCGTTGTTTTTGTGTGTAATTTGATTCTCGTTTTGATAGATGTATGAGGAAAATTCGAATGGTGATGGACTGATGGTTTCTTAGTTTTTGGTTCTTTGATCTTTGAGATATTTCGAATCTGATTACTTGTAAATAGTGTTCTGAACAGATTAGCATTGACTCAGCATACTTTGTTATGTGGATCACAGTAGGAGATCTTTGTTGATTTGTTCAATGCGCCTGAATCAGAGTACCTAGAAATTTTAGATCTGAATATTGTGAATCTGATTACTTTTAATGGTTGAAATTGTTGATACTGGATGCACAAGGACTAACTATTTACAAAAAATTTTAGTCTTTGTTTTTTTGTTCAATACCTTTGATTGAGCTATAATATCAGCTTTGATTGAGCTATAATATCAGGCAATTTCAGATTGATGTCTACCATGCTGATTTAGTGTATATCACTAATTTTCAAAGTAACTAATGTCTTTGTGATTTATGCAATTTCAGTTGAAGATTGAATGATCTGATGGATCCCAAAGGTGGTAAAAAGCAATCCAGTAGTAGTAAATCATTAATCTACGAAGCTCCCCTTGGTTACAGCATTGAGGACATTAGACCAAACGGTGGAATCGAGAAGTTCAGATCTGCTGCTTACTCCAACGTAAGTTCTCATGCAATGCTTGTTTTTGTGTTCATAATGTCATCTTTGGGACATTTACTCATATGGATTTCATTGTTTTGTCATCTTTGCAGTGCTCTCGCAAGCCTTCCTGATATTACCAGTTAGCTGCCTTTACCACTCTGTGGTCTTCTTTATTGTCAATTTCCCTTCCAATTTTTCCTCTGCATTTTCCATTCAGTCTTTTCCTCCCTCCTCTACAAGAAAGTTATAAGTCATGACGGGTTCTGCAATTGGCTTCGAAGGATACGAAAAGAGGCTGGAAATATCATTCTTTGAGCCTGGAATCTTTGTTGATCCTGAAGGCAAGGGCCTTAGGGCTTTGTCAAAATCTGAACTTGATGAAATTCTTGGACCTGCTGAATGCACCATTGTTGATTCTTTGTCAAATGGAGACCTTGATTCATACGTCTTATCAGAGTCTAGCCTCTTTGTCTATCCTTACAAAATAATCATCAAAACTTGCGGGACCACAAAACTGCTTCTGTCTATCCCACCGATCCTCAGGCTTGCTAGCAGTATTTCTCTGAAAATTAAATCTGTGAAGTACACTCGAGGAAGCTTCATCTTCCCAGGAGCCCAATCGTTCCCTCACCGAAGCTTCTCTGAAGAAGTTGTTGTCCTTGAAACTTATTTCGGTAAACTCGGCCTGAGTGGAGAGGCCTATGTGATTGGGGGTTCCGGTAAGCCTCAGAAATGGCATGTCTACTCTGCATCTGTGAGCCCAGCTGTCCTGGGAAATAGCTATGAGGATCCTGTTTATACTGTTGAAAT
Source organism: Fagopyrum homotropicum (assembly GCA_033239125.1). Taxonomy (NCBI): domain Eukaryota; kingdom Viridiplantae; phylum Streptophyta; class Magnoliopsida; order Caryophyllales; family Polygonaceae; genus Fagopyrum; species Fagopyrum homotropicum. The sequence continues at coordinate 162,443,961 of BSWB01000002.1, read as the reverse complement.
GTGCATGACTGGCTTGGACAGAAACAAGGCAAATGTGTTCTACAAAACTGAAACTAGCTCAGCTGCATCAATGACCAATGATTCCGGCATCAGGAAGATCCTCCCCAACTCAAATATATGCGACTTTGAATTCGAGCCTTGTGGATATTCAATGAACTCAATAGAAGGATCTGCGATCTCCACCATCCACATTACCCCAGAAGAGGGGTTCAGTTACGCGAGCTTTGAATCTGTGGGGTATGATTTGAAGCTAATGAGTCTAAACAAGGTGGTTGAAAGAGTCCTTGATTGCTTTAAACCCAACGAATTTTCAATTGCTGTCCATGCTGATATTGCTGTTAAGTGCTTGAAACTGAACTGCTTGTTAAACCTTAATGGCTACCGCCATGAAGAGCTGCGTGTCAAGGAGCTTGACCTTGGTGGCTCAATCATCTATCAGAAGTTCTGTAGGTCTGCTACTGTTTCTGACTTTGGCTCTTCGTTGTTGGCGCTGAAGTGCTGCGGGATAGAGGAGGAAGAAGAGAAGTTCTGAGTAGTTTTATTAAGTGTCTGTCAAATAAAAACATGAGGCTATGTTCTGGTGTCTCTTGCTACTATGTTATAGTCTACTATTGTTTGGATTTTGTGTGTTGCTGCATTTTCTTTCGCGTGTAATTTCCTTCGTCTGTATTTTGAAAGTGGAACTCATTTTTATGAAGCTTTGGTATTATTGTTACTATCTCGAATTCATATTCCTTCTTAATAAGTTTTTGAACATCTCATAAAAGGATTGCTACTGCTCTTTGTTGTATTTTTCTCACTTTGGCGAGTCCAGTTTGGGTCGGTTTATATGGTTTGTTATGTGAGCCAGGTTACTCGAACTTGGGTCGAAAAAAGTTCGGTTTGGTTGTTGTGAGCCAAGCTATCCGGACTTGGTTCAAAAAAATATTGGTGTGTGTTTGTTATATGAGCCAAACGAACTGAATTTTAGCACGTCAAGCTCCGATATTAAAATTTTTCAGCGCTTCAAAACTTTCAGTTTGCTTAGAAAATAAATATACTCAAATCGAACTTTTTTCGAGTCAAATCAGAGTAGCTTTCGCCATCTATTTTCATTGTTCAACTCTTTGACAATACCAAAAAACCATTGTTCAAACTCTTTGACAACATGAAAAAACCAAAAACCCTTCCCTCCCTCTATATCTAACCATTGACTCACGTAATCACATAACAACCTTACATAACAACCACTCAAACCGAGTTCACTAGGTTTAGCTCAATTTTTTATGGCATATTCAAAAACTTGTAAAAAACGAGAAATATGAATTCGAGGTAGTAACAATAATACCAAAGCTTCATAAACTCTAAATGAGTTCCATCTGTTCAAAAAGACAGACGCGGAAATTACACATGAAAGGAAATGCAACAAGACCCAGAATCCAAACAATAGTAGACTCTAACATAGTACCAAGAGACACACATACACTTAATAAAACTACTCAGAACTTCTCTTCTTCTTCTCCGCAGCATTTCAGAGCCAACAATGGAGAGCCAAAGTCAAACAGTAGCAGACCTGCAAAACTTCTCAAACAGTAGCAGACCAACAGTAGCAGACCTGCAAGGTCGAGGTCAACTTACTTCTGATAGAAGATTGAGCCACCAAGGTCGAGGTCGAGCTCCTTGAATGCTCGCTTAACTTATTAAAATAGTTAACGATAAGGGTATTAGTGCGTTGCACTCTTGAGATCAGAAGAGCTCGCAAGCTTGAAGAGATGGAAGAGAAATAATGTGATTGAAATGAGAGGAGGAGCAAACTTGCCCCTTATATACTACTCTCTTTTAACTCCATATACTCGATGTACTCGATGTGGGACTCACCCAATTTTTTACTATTTTCCCAAGTTATTGGCTATCACGCAATCAACTTTGGGCATCCATTTCTCATTCAAACAGAACTCAAATTTAACATATGAATATACCACGAGCAAGAGCTCGCGGAGGTGAAGCCAACGCTCCCACTTTCCGGTGTTGATAATGGCCGGAGCCCACCGGAAATGTGCCCGGAAAAGTGTCCAGCGCACACATGTGTTAAAACATGTTTAATTCATTCTTTAAATAAATTTAGTTCCAACATAACTTAACCTTTTTTGGGCGATGTGGATGGTGGAGATGGCAGATCCTTCAATTGAGTTTATTGAGTATCCACAAGGCTCGAATTCAAAGTCGCATATCTTTGAGTTGGGAGGATCTTCCTGATGCCGGAATCATTGGTCATTGATGCAGCTGAGCTAGTTTCAGTTTTGTAAAACACATTGGCCTTGTTTCTGTCCAAACCAGTCATGCAAATTTCAACAGTATAAACAGGATCCTTGTAGCTATATTTCCCAGGACAGCTGGGCTCACAGATGCAGAGTACACATGCCATTTCTGAGGTTTACCGGAACCCCCAATCACATAGGCCTCCCCACTAAGGCCGTTTACCAAAATAAGTTTCAAGAACAACAACTTCTTCACAAAAGCTTCGGTCAGGGAACGATTGGGCTCCTGGGAAGATGAAGCTTCCTCGAGTGTACTTCACAGATTTAATGATAAAGGCTGCTAGCAAGCCTGAGGATCGGTGGGAAAGACAGAAGCAATTTGGTGGTACCGCAAGTTTTGATGATTATCTTGCAAGGAGAGACAAAAAGGCTAGACTCTGATAAGACGTAAGAATCAAGGTCTCCATTTGACAAAGAATCAAGAATGGTGCATTTAGCAGGTCCAAGAATTTCATCAAGTTCAGATTTGGACAAAGCCCTAAGGCCCTTGGCTTCAGGATCAACAAAGATTCCAGGCTCACAGAATGACATTTCCAACCTCTTTTCATATCCTTCGAAACCAATTGCAGAACCCGCCATGGCTTATAACTTTCTTGTAGAGGAGGGAAGAAAAGACTAAATGGAAAATCCAGAGGAAAAATAGGAAGGGAAATTGACAATAAAGAAGACCACTTGAGAGTGGCAAAGGCAGCTAACTGGGAATATCAGGAAGGCTTGCGAGAGCACTGCAAAGTTGACAAAACAATGAATTTCACATGAGTAAATGTCCCAAAAAATGACAATATGAACACAGAAACAAGCATTGCAAAGGTGACAAAACAGAAGATGTAAAATATAGAATATGAAGAAACCAAAGCACTGAACCAAGTAAAACCTAAACCTTAAATGCACAATACAAATACTTTGAGTACCCTTTTCATTTAGAAGATGAAAGATGCAGCAACTAATTACTTGCAAAAGTTGCAGACAACAATAAATCTTAGTACAAACTACACCTGATCAACTCTTTAAGTATATGAACTCTGTAGTATGTGCTCGTATGGTATCTTCTCTTACAATAACAAAAATTGAACATCATACTATCATTAACTATTGTCAACTATCAATTTCACCGAAAAGAATCATAACACCACAAATAAAATACCAAAATAAAATGTAACTGAAACACAAAGATCAGTTGGCATATATATAAATTATTCTTATCTAGCAATCTTACTCTTTCTTCAAAGCATTTCCTTGTCTACTTCTTCTGGGTTTTTTGGAGTTTTACAGTAACTCATGAGAATTCGAATTGTGGTGAAACAGGGATTCCCATATGGCTGATTATAGCATACAGGACTCTTATTTTGCTTCTCAAGATGATGAGGTAATTAACTTTCTTCCTCCGTTTTCATGTAATTTGATTTCTTAACATGATCTATCTCTTCCCTAATTGAGTTTCCCAATTATTCCACTAATATTCTAAGAGTCTCAACAGTGCTCTGTTTCCTAACAATGGATATACCATTTATTTACCTATATTTATGTATCCAGACATGCATTAACTCTATACTCTCTATACAATGGATGAAAGAGAATGGAAGCATGTATCTTTTTTTTAGCATTTGAAGGATCCAGTTGGAGAGTTATGTTCGAGCAAAATTGTAAATCGAATAGTTAGTCAGAAGCAAGAAAATGCATTATGTCGAACACCTAACGTGCATAAAACCTAAACTTATTCCAACAACAACTTAAGATCGGCATCAAGGTTATAAACAATGATAAATTTAGGTCGTTATGACATTTATTCAGAGATTGCAGCAGTACCCTATCTATGTGGAGGGTGATGCAAGCTGGTGCCCATGTTGAAGGCTTTTACTCGCTGCAATTTCCCGCCTGGCTACGAGGTAATATCTGCTCTACAAAACATTTTAATAATTTTTATTTGTGGAGTGAGCTTTTTGCAGTAGGAATTTGGTGGACATGGAAATGGCGAAATGAGGCCTCATTCAATGGCTACATATTCAATGGCAATAGAGGCCGGACTATCCAAGCAAGAACCAAAGAGTACATTGAGGCATGGAGCAAGAGGAGCAGGAATAACATGCAAAGTCGGAGAGAACTAATCAAGGTGGTTTGGACTCCACCACCCGAGGACTTCGTAAAGGTCAACACGGATGGAGCAAAGAGTAGAGACGACTTTGCTAGTGCTGGGGGTGTGGTTAGGAACTCGGCAGGGGAATGGGTAGGTGGCTTCGGTGTTAACCTGGGGGTATGTACCGTACCCATGGCGGAGCTATGGGGATTGATACATGGCCTCAAGGTTGCTTGGGAGTTGGGCTATCGATCGGTTATTTTCGAAGTGGATTCGCTATTGGTAATCAAACTCATCAAGACCACCATCGCCCCTCACCATCCCCTTGTCAGTCTGGTGCGTATGTGTCAAGACTATATGAAAAGAGACTGGGTTATCCAGTTTCGTCACGCCTTTCGTGAGGCGAATAGGGTTGCGGATTTCTTAGCTAGCTTTGCTTTGAACTTTCCTATTGGATTGCATGTATTGTCTGACCCGCCGGAGGGTGTAGTTGATCTTTTACTTGATGATGTAAGGGGTCGGGCTATCCCCCGCTTGATGACTACTTAGCCACATTTTCCTATCAATAAAAGCGCGTCAGATGCGCCGGAGACCACTGACTCTCCTTCCCACCAAAAAAAAAAAAAGACAACAAGATAATGAGCTCAATGAATTATAAGAGTAGAATATATGAAAACCAATTCGATGAAAAAGCTTACTGTCATTCACCATTTTGGCCGTCAGTTTCTTCAAAGACAGAGAGTTCTGCTGAGAGGAGAAACAGTGAAGTATAAATGAGTGAAAGTAAATTCCATAGTCTCGGAAATCAAAGAAAATAGACAAGAACCAAAAGAAAATCAATACCGGTAATAAAATGGTAGTCATAGAAAGGAAATTACTAACTCAATAAAATTATATATAGTTAAAAAATTTATAATTGGTACATAATAACATAAAATTAATTTTGTTTTTCTTTTAAATGGCAATAAATCTATTATCATCTCCACATTATAAAATAAAATTATATATAAAAAAATGAGGTGACACAACCTAGAGACGACATGTGGCGAAATCTGACGTGGGTTAACGTAGGGGTGACATGTAGCAAAATCCGAGGTGGTTTAACTTGAGAATGACACGCGACTATAATCAATTTTGTTTTAGGATATATAGTAGATTAGTATGCTCTACTATAACAAACCGTTTGTCCTCATGACGTACCACAAGTTTTTCATTGATGAGTAGATTGTATTTCCAGAATAGATATGTAGTCCTCCCAACGACCTTCCGACGGGATAAAACAAATGCTATCAAAACTTTTACCTCGCCAACATCTTTCGGTTGGTTTTGTATTGATTTTTATTTTTTCTAGAATAATCATATCAATATGCTCATTTTGACTTGTTATTTTAATATCAGTCCAGAACTTATTTTTCGGATTCCACGACAATTCCGAAAGACGATCTTCATATAAATCATTTTTAAATTATGGATGGTAGGGGGTCCATTTTTACCAACTTCCTTTTTAAAAGATCTACTCAAACGATGAGTTATTCTATTACTGAGTTTTAAACGAGTTTCTAATTTAGTTTTTTTTAGATAGATTGTTACTAAAAGCCGAATATGATTGATTGTTAGTTGATATCTAACTCAAAATCGGATTGAAAAATTGTAATGAAACTGATTAATATTTTGGAACTTACATAGTAGCATTGTTTGTTATCCAAGTGAAATTTCAAATTATTTATACAGAAGTATGTCAATTGATCATTAGTAGTATAACAATTATTGGAAGGAAATTTATTAAAAATGCTATTTAATAATGTTGAGGCAAAAGAGTAAAGAACACATTACTAAGGGTGTGTTTGGTGGGTAGGGATTATTGGGGGTTACGGGATTATTGGAGATGAAAATTGAAAAAAGTTTCATCCACTTCAATGGGGATTATGAGATTATTGGGGATGAAAATTCTCAAAATAATCTCCATCAAGTTCACCGAACGGACCCTAAGTTACAACAATTAAAGTATCTAACAACAGTTGTATTCAAAAGGACATTCTCATTATGAGGAGCCACCGGAATGAGATCATAGAAGGGACAACTCCTCAATAATGTTTTTATCATCAAGGATCATTGGCTTCTCGAGGGCAAGAACAAGGACATTATCATTAGGGATAATCGGGGCCTCAAGGGCATCCGCATATGAGGGACAAATTTTCATTAGAACTAGGGGCCCGTTTGGTTCCAACTCCGAAAACGGAAACGAAATGGAAACGAATTTAGTCCACATGTATATCCTTATTCATGAAGTTATGTGGAATCATTCCTTGGAGATTAATGCAAAATGCACTTGCTCCCTCACATTTTGTTACCCTATAGGGAATCAAAAGTAATCAAATTCTACTCCAATTCCTTTAAACCACAAGGAATGATTCCACAAACTTTCATGAACAATGGTATACATATGGACTAGATTCGTTTCCATTCCGTTTTCGATTCCGGAGTTAAAACCAAACGGGCCGATTTTGAGTTTTGGGGATATTGATCGAGCTAATGGGTGATACATTAGACTTAAAATTGATAATGATACCTATTATATTATTTTTGAGTATTTTTCGGTTACATTACATCTTGAATGAAATATTTGTATTATAGTTAAAAAAATTGTCAAAATTATGTTTTTCTACAAAATAATAATATAATTCAAATTAATTGATAGACAATAAAAAAAATTTATAAAAAATATTAATTTTATTTTGTGAAACTAAATAAGCAAGTATAATATATGTATATAATGAAAATATATAAATGTAATTTTAAATTTGAAATGGGTTCATGTTGGAATATACGGATGATACCCACCTTTAATTTATGGAATCAATTTTTTCTCTATAGTTGGAATGAGTCATTTCGCGAAATCATACTCATTCCGATTACAAGCCTTATCAAACACGAGTTATTAATATGACTCATTCCGATTTCGATTCCCGATTACATGAAAATCGTACCAAATGAGCCCTCAACTTGTTTATAAAGTAAACAAACTCAAATCGAACTTTCCTAGAGTCAAATTAGAGTAGCTTGACTCACGCAACAACCCAAACCAAACTTTTTTCGACCTACGTCCAAGTAGCTTGACTGACATAACAATCCAAACATAACACCTTTCGACCTAAATCCGAGCAACTTGGCTCACATAACAACCTCACAAAACAATCCAAACCGAACCAAACCTAGTCGAATAGATTTGGCTCGAACAATCAAAACCGAACCAATCTAAGTCATAGAAGTTTGGCTCATAAAACAACTGCTACCATCAAAATCTCTTTGTTCTATAGACTTAATCTAGTTTTTCAAAACTAATAAAACTTAGAAAATACAACTATACAGAGCGGTAGCAATTGAATTATCAACAACATCACGAAAGAGATATGCATTGGATTATGAACTTTTAACCTAAATAACAAAAATAAAAATCTAATTGATCAATACAACAAAGTTAAAAGCTTATTCTCCAACGTAGCAAATTTTTATATAAATAAAATATAGAGAAAACTACATAAAACCACCCTTAATAATCACTTTTTTCCAATAAACCACCCTTTATAAAAAAATTAGCATAAAACCACCCTTAATGTTCAACTATTTGCAGTAAACCACCCCTTATAATTTTTTGGCATAAAGCCACCCTTAATTTTTAAATTTTTGCAATTAAACACCCATACTAATTAAAACTACTTCAAATAATTTAAAATTGAAGCATAGACATAATAAATTTTCATTATTAATATCATAGATGATTTCAATATGTTTGATTAAGTATTACAATTTATACTAGAAAAATAAAAAATAAAACATATTTTATTACCCATAAACAATACATAAGCCAAAATACTTTTGTGTTATGCACAAAATTAAACGTTGTGTTTTTAAAGATATAGCTTATTAAAAATATGTTTTTTAATTTAGGCTTGAAAATATGAAATAGTATATAAATTACTGAATATAAAATTTCTATAGTTTTTTTTTATGTTTTGTACATGGGTAATAAAAATTGTATAATTTTTTTGATTATTTTTCAAGTTTAAATTGTGATACTAACCAAATTACAATATTTAATCAAACTATAGAAATTAATGTGATATTAATAATAAAATTTACTTTGTCAATGCTTCAATTTTAAATTATTTTAAGTAATTTAAATTAGTATGGGTGGTTAATTGCAAACTTTTAGAAATTAAGGGTGGTTTTATGCCAAAAAAATTATTAGGGGTGGTTTACTGCAAATAGTTGAACATTAAGGGTGGTTTTGTGCTAAAACTTTTATAAGGGGTGGTTTATTGCAAAAGAGTGATTATTAAGGGTGGTTTTATGCAGTTTTCTCTAAAATATAAAAGATATATAAACATGCAGCCTTTTACTTTTAACCAATAAAGTATAACTTGTTTGAAACAATATTTTAGTGTAGGTATAAAATTTATATTTTAATTATTTTTCATTTGATTAGTATAATATTTTGATTAGTATTTTTGGTAGCAGCTATTTTGTGAGACAAAGCTATTGGACTTGGTTCGGTTTAGATTGTTATGTAGTTGGTTTGGGTCGAAAAAGGTTCTGTTTGATTAATTATGTGAGTTAGGTTACTCGGATTTGGGTCGAAAAAGGTTCTGTTTGATTTGTTATGTGAGCAGGTTACTCGGGTTTGGGTCGAAAAAAGGTTATATTTGGGTTGTTATGTGAGTCTAGTTACTCGAGATTGAGTTGAAAAAGTTCAAGTTGGTTCTTATGTGAGTCAAGCTATTCGAGTTTGATTCAAAACAAATTCGGTTTGACTTTGTTTACTTTCGAAATAATGCTAATATAAAACACATTCTCAAACTCCGTAACAAAAATTATCGAAGCTCCGCACGCTAAAGTTCAATTCGTTAGACACTTAGACCTGTATAACATATATACTCGAATGATTCAAACATACCATAGTCTACAAACGAAAATTATAGGATAGTGTCATCAAGTGGCTGTAGTTTAGTGGTAAGAATTCCACGTTGTGGCCGTGGAGACCTGGGCTCGAATCCCAGCAGCCACAAATTGTTTATATTTTTGAAGAATAAATTTTACGCTATGTTATGATTTTTTTTTTCCTTCAAGTTTATTACAAAGTCAACTGCTTTATAAATACGGAAGAATACTATTTTATGGTTCCTTTAAAGATGACTTTTTTTTATAATTATATATATATATATATATATATATATATATATATATATATATATATATATATAATGTGGAGAATATTTTCTCCAAAAATCATCCATCCATTATCAAACCATAAAGGAGCAGAAATTCCAAAGTTAACTGCATTATAAATATGAAAGAATAATATTTCATGGTTCCTTTAAAAGCTGACTTTTTTTTTTTTAATAATTAGGTATATATATATAATTCATTATAATCAACAATGCTGATAAATAAAATAAAAAAGATGTTTGGACATAAGATCCAATTAACTTCAAAATAAATTGAGAATCTCAAATATATAATAATATTTCATATGATCTATACTCTCTATATATATGTATATAAAATAATTCATTATAATCAATAATGCTCATAAACAAAATAAAAAAGATGTTTGGACATAAGATCCAATGAACTTTAAAATAAATTGAGAATCTCAAATAGATATAAATTGTTCCATCAATCACAATGATTAAATTAACTTTTTTAAAGGCAGAAAATGACCTCCATTTTGGAAGACAAGATGGCTCCATTTAAGCATCTACATGCATCAATTGAAAAAGAAAATAAAAGAACAATGAATCGTCTTAATCATTTAGTAAAAACTGTTTTCAAATCGACAAAGAACATGAATTTTGCCTCTAGATTGTTGGTTGTGTTATGGGTACGTTTGGTACAAGGGTAAATTAAGATGATTATGGAAATTAAAAGGAATAAATAATTTTCGTAATCAATATAATATATTAAAGTAGAGTTCACCTGTGATGACTTGATGCGAGGATTTTAAAATCGAGCTTCCTCAATTAAATAAACTTTTTTTTTTTTAAATTATCAATTAAATTTTATCAATAATAAATATTTTAAAACGGATCTTATCAACAACCTAAGGGAACAATTTAACAGATTTTGTAACCAGATTTGTATATATAGTTTTTTTTTAAAAATTATTTGAAACCAAATCTACACGTAACATCTCTATTTGAAAACAATTTTTTTAAAAATCTTTTCTAATTTTACAATATTTAGATACGTATTAACTAAATAATGAACTTGTTTAAAGTTTTTATTTCGATTTTGATCGTCAGAGAATTAATCGTAGTTTTATAGATTGATATCTTAACAAAATTATTTTGGTGAATAACTGTACATATCCTCTCGAAACCTTTTGTCTCACGATTAATATCCATATATACACCTTTGTCTCCCATAGGCCATATCTCTCATTAGTTTGATTCAAACCATCAAATTTGCTTTCAATAACGTAAATGACATTTATTTGTTTTTATCTTCCCATGTATTTGATTACTGGTGTGTGAATTGCTGTTCCGATTGAGTTTTTTTTGTTGCAAACAACAATTTATGTGATTTGCTGATGAGTGGTCAGTAAAGAGACTGATTAAATTCATTGTTGATGTTAGAAATCAGGTTTTATAACAAGGAGTTCTTGGAGAATGTGCAACTGGATAAACTTGCAGAACAAGCGGAACGCTACAGGAGATGGTGGAGTTCATGAAAAAGGTCGTCGGATCCGTCGACAACGAGGAGCTCTCTGTTGAAGAGCGTGATCTGCTCTCCGACGCCTACAAGAACGTAATCAGGGCCCGTAGGGCTTCATGGAACCATGGCGGATCATCTCTCCGATCGAGCATAAGAAGGAGACGTGGTAATGAAGATCACAATTCCACCATCAAGGACTACACATTTTTAAGATCAAGAAGGAGCTCTCCACGATCTGCAATGGCATACTCAAGCTTCTCGATTCATGTCTAATACCGTCTTCTTCTTCTCGAGATTCAAAGGTCTTCTACCTTATGACAAAGGGAGATTACCACCAATATTTGGCCCCGGGGTCCTCTTTGGGTCGAAAGAGTTCATAACAAACAGAATAATGGATACAGTGAAGAAGGCTGGCAAAGGAACTTATGATTATTCAATCCCGAGTTATTTGACTGTATCTTGTTGCAGAGCTCGCCGAGTTTGAGACCGGCCCGAAAGGAAGAAGGTCATTAAAAGCACTCTCTCTCGCCACCTACAAGGTTGCTTAGGTTCGTTGATTTTTTTTTGTTGCTATTTTCGTGGTTTCAAATTTTTTGTTATTTCTTTGTATATTCTTAAACATGTTTGTATAACCATATTGTATTATTGCTGACTTTTGGTGCTGCGTTGAAATTAGTATGCTGAGCTGATAATCACGGTTGTATACTTGGAAACATATGAGAACCTCTTTTCGTTTCATTTGAATCTAATCAACTAGAGTGAAGCGAAAATTGGTTTAGGAAAATGAAGTAGAAAGTACAATAGTAAACTATTTTTTTTAATGTGGTTTCCATTCATCTCATAGTGTTCCTAACTAAAATGAATATATATAGTTTAGTTTTTGCTTATATTATTTAAATCAATAGTTTCGATTCATCTCATATTTTTCATAAGTATTTTAAAAATGTGGTCTCATTCAATTTAGTTTTTTTCACATATACTCATTTTAATTATTCCTAACCAGATCTAAACTTTTGGTTCCTTTTTTCCTTATAATCATTTTAGTTATTTGCAACCATATCAATCTTTTCATTTCTTTTAATTACCCATATCTTTTAGCCAGAATTTGTAACCATATCTGAATTTTTGTTTTTCCCTTTAATATTATACACAAACATTAAAACATTTTTGTTCGATACCCATATCTTTTGTCATAATTTGTAACTAGATCGGAATTTCGGATTTTTTTTAAAAAAAAATCTTATATACAAACATTAAATATCACCAAAAAAAATATACAGAATCTGCAACCTTTTTTTAAAAAATTCTCATATATTTTTTCCATAATTTATGTAGCAAAAATTATTTTATTTTATTTCGTAAAAATTAATTTTGAAAACAAATCGATGAGTTAGCCTCCTATCTCATGTCCTAATTTTTGCCAGAATATCTTTTTATTTTAGCTAATGATTTTGATATTTATCAATAATGAATTTTTCAGTTTTAAAATTGATAGTAATTCTAAATCAAATATATTTTGCTAATGTAATCCTGAATGCAATTTCAAGTAAATTGTTGAATAATTTTATTTATTTTTAAAATTTAAACTCGATTAAAAATAAATCTATATATATATTTTCACTTAGAGACCGTATATTCTATTTTGCTTACTTAATCATATAAGTTCTTAATCTAAATTGACAAACATTATTTTTTATGAATATTAAATTACGCTTATTTTTTTGTATTTCGACCGTATTAGGTAAAAGCTATAATAAGTTAATCAAATTAATTTGAATATTTCCAAATCTCTCCAAATGAATATGAATGTTGAGTATATAATTCGAAAAAAGTCAACCACTTAGCCTCCCAAAGATTTGATTGTGAGAGAGTGAACGACATTTCCTAATAGATTTGGTGTAACTTTCCGAGTTGGTGTAATTTATCAATAGTGGGATTGCTATTTTCTCTTTTGCAACTAATATGATATTTTGATTTTGCTAATCGAGTTGGTGGAATTTATCAATTGTGGGATTGCTAATTTTCTCTTTTGACAACTAAGATGATCAATATCTAACAACATTGTTTTGTTTACTTTCTTCGAAATATATTTTTTTAATAGGATGATTTGATGGACCATGGTTGTTTTGTTTATGATAATAAAAATAAAATTAAAATGTAGATTATTTGTGTATCTTTGTATTGGTGTAATTGAAAACTAGATTTTGCTTGGTCTGACGATAAAAGTACGGGTATATGAGAAGCTAAGAAGCCTCCTGGTGATTACTCAAGAGTCAAGTGTGAGGGTGAAGTAAGATATATGGCAGGTAAACGAGACGTCGACGAAGGTTATGGAGAATCATGAGAACAAATAGGGCGGTGAGGTAAAGGTTATGATACAAGCAAATGAATCGACAAACAATTATTGTAGAATGTGGCATTGCAAGCGGTGGTGTGTTGACTCTCAAAGTTTCTTTATGGTTTTAATTTATAATGGTTGTAAACCACTAAATATATTTAATTAAATAATTAAATATTATCTGTACACTATACATTCAATAATTATATGGTAATTAATACTCAACGTACGGTACCAATGTACTCAAAATATAATAAATATTTTTCAAATACCCGTGCAAGGCACGGGTCCTAAACTAGTTTTGTTTGGTAAGAGAATTTAGGAGATTAAAGGGGTTTGATTATAAAGATTAATAGAATTAGATTATGAGAATTTTGCAATCCTGCAAAAGTTGAATTATAAGGATTATGAAGATTATTGAGGTTTTACCATCATTTTTTTTCTATCTCTTTCTTCTATAACAAAATATAACACGTACTTTTTCGTAATTTTATCCACAATTATATTAATTTTACTAAACACTCATTTCACTTAATTTCATACTTATCATCTTAACAATTTCACTCCCTTAATTCTCCATCCAAATAATTTTCTTCATCTTTATCTATATAATCTTAGGTTATCAAACTGGCCCATGACAAGAATTTTTATTTTTTTTAATTAAAGTAATTTAAAGTATCAAATAAGTTTGGTAAATTGAGAGGAAGAAAAAATCGATGATGGAACTAATCGATAAAAAGAAACCTAGCACCTATTATGTTATGTCATTCCCTAGTCCCTAGTCCCTAATTAATATGACTATCCTATTATAAGAATATATATATATATATATATAATATATATATATATATATAATAAATAATTTGATGATTATAGTAAATAACTTAATGAAAACTTTCAATTATTCTTCAAAAAAAAGTTAGAGAAAGAAAGTATCTTTAACAACTATTTTAATTTTTATTTTTTAGAAACTAAACTAAATTTATCGGTTAAAACTAAGCTCGATTTTACACTAAAATAGAGCTACAAGTTCACCAAATTGGAGCCGTAATTAAGCTTGTGAACAAAAGAAAATTTTTGGATGATGTTCGTACTTTTGAATTTTTCGGATTACCTTTAAAAGATTTCAGTTTTCGAATGATACCCTTGAGTTTTAGACTTTTTCGGATTATGCTCTTCTAACATTTGTAAGTTAACATTTATTAAAACTTTAAGGGGGCAAAAAGATAAGTTATTCATTCAATAAATTATGTATACCTTTGAAATGATTAACAATAGCTAGCAAATAATATTGAAAGAATTTGACCAAATAAGCACTTTTCTATTTCCATTAGGTTTGTGTACCCTTCAATTTTTACCACTTTCATTAAATTGAAGTTGGAAGGTAAAGTGTTTGATTAGAGGTACATTTACTAAACATATTGGTACCATGAGCCTAGTTATTAGAGAGAAATATTAAAAAGGCTTACTTAGCTAATTTGACCAATAATATTTATCCCCTCCCCTCAAAATATTAACTTATATATGATAGAGGAGTATAATCCAAAAAAGTCTAAAACTCAAGGACATTATCGATCCAAAAAGTAAAAAATCCTTAAACATAATCCATAAAAGTCAAACGTACATGTTGATCATCAGAAATTTCCCTAAACCAAGTATTTCTACAACTAGAGTAGGAACAAGTGAAAATAAATAAATAAATAAATAATAAATAAGACGAATTACCTTAGTAAGTTCATACATAATCAAACTAATAACCTTATTAAAGGGGTTTGTATGCGGTTTTAAGAAGGACGAGAACGGGCGATCTAGTTCGATTTCAAAGGTGGCTCATTTTGAAGTTGACTTGTTTCAACAATGTTAAACTCACCCATCCTTGAACTAGATTCACTCAACTTGTCATTCTCGTTCATGTGTTTTCTTATTACTTGGCTTGTCATTCTCGTGCAGTTTTATCGTCTTCGGTGTTTGTCAATTGAAACGTAAAGTAAAATAAATACATATATCAAATCGGTCCTTAATAATTTAAACAACTAGATTGAAAATTTCTGTGATCTTTGTGTTAGAACATATAATAAGACTTTTACAATTACTTTTAAAAAACTAATAACCCTAGTTTGACATCCCACATATGACTTAGAACATAAGGAAAGGAGGAGAATAATTTTCTTAAAAATTTCTTGATCTATATTCCTCTTTACCTACCTTTTGGTTTGTTTACTTGTGAGAAGAATGCAACTTTTCAATAGATATCTATATTCCATATATGTGTACATTGCATATGCATGTGAAAGCTTAGTATGATCCTATCCCAACTCCCAAGTTGACCTCCAAAAGATGTTTACACCTTTGGGCTCTATGCTTTCCAAAACAAAGCTGTTTTTTTTTTGTTTTAGCTTCTTGATGTTCTTTCTAATTTTGTAACATCACCTTATAGATATCAATTTGTGTGTCTTGTATTTAATTCGTCCGATTAGTATCGCTCTATCTTCGAATTGGGTTTTTTGTGACCCTAATTAGAGAAGAGATGTTTGTAGTGTTTGTTTTCGGTACATGTTGGTTAAAAAGTCCAGCACCATTTTATTGCGTACTACATTAAAACTGAGGGGTATGGTCGCATTGAAAAGTTTGTACGATCGAGGTATTTTGAGTGTTAGCTAGATATCATGTCAATCATGCTCGTATGGAGAATTTTTACACGGACGTACACCCCATCTTGAGAATGTCCATTGATATGTGTATATCCACATCGATAATATAGAATATCATAACCTATAGAGAATTTTTATAAGGACACCCCATCTTGAGAATGTTTGTTGAGATGTGTATATCCACATTGACAATATAGAATCTCATAACCTAGTATATGTATAAGGTGGAATCACCGTGACGTTTGATAAACATCATATATTATGTGACATAAAGATGATGTCACAGGACGACAGTTAAAAAATTTGTAAGGGTTTTCATGGCGTTTTTTAAACGTCGTTAGACACACACACACACATATATATATATATATATATATATATATATATATATATATATATATAGTGTTGTCGATTGATTTTAATTATGATGGAACATCATAACCACATGCCGTCTGACTTTTCAATCCTACTTGTCGATTCTCTATAAAGAAAATAAGATGTTAAATTCATTCGACCAATTTACCCTAACTACGCTTACAAATACGTGTTAAGACCCTCATAGACTTTCATCGCACGGACACGTATCGTGCGATTATTACTAAATCATTCTCAATTTTCGAGAATTACATTAATGGACACTAACTATATATCAAACGTACTTAGAAGCTAGCTAGAGACTAGAGTGCACACTAGCTTTATGATCATATATCGATCGATCAACAAGGTAGATAATGAACTGTAACGTTGTAATGACACCACCATGCACGTACCATGCCATATATGTGATAATATAAACCCTACATAATACATATGCATGAATGAAACCTTTCACTCAAGAAAGATTAAAACCCTAATATTTGAAGTATATTTTTCATTGTCCCTTCTTTTTTGTTGATATTATAAATGTGAAAAGGACTTGACATTACCATACATATATTCCGCATATCACGAACTTGTAGCTTGCTTGCTAGCTAGCATCCAATGATTTTTTTTTATCATAATATTGAGTAAATGGGCAAGTATATGTTAGGTTAATTGACACTAATATACTTTTTGAAAAGGAAATTGTTTAAAAGTGGATTAATAGTCCAAGAGAATATCTTTGTTGGTTTGATAAATATTTATGTTAGTTGAAATAGTATTTGATAATAATTTGTTATTAGTTATTTCTCTTATTGTCCTTTACGTTGTTTGGACTCGAGATAGATGTAAGAAAATTAACGTTTTATTAGAACAATCCTATCCAAGTCCATTTTCATGATTTCGGGGATTACTAAAAGAGAATGAGATAGATGTAAGAAATTAACCCGTCAAAAAAATTTGAATTCGGGGATTAGCCATAAGAAAATGAGATGCAAAATCCGTTGGGAAACAAATGTAGGCGATCTATAAAGAGATTGAGATCCTTGACCTGGGGGAAATGTGTCAAGAGTTAACTAGTTCATATAGTTATCACTTGAGGGTGAATGTTGAAATGTTATGAATGTTCCACGTCGATAACACATGCTAGAACTCGTGGGTTACTCACCCCTCCTATTATCAGTTTAATTTAGGATACAATCCCATGAGTTTATATGTGGTTCATCGGATGTGCGCTCTCCACGTCATTTAGACCCAAGATGGATAACAAAACTTTTCTTCCTTTTGGAAGAATTAATGTCCTTTTGTTTTTGTTTTATATCGTAATCGTTTTCATCAATGATGTTAGTTTTCACATTTGGATTTGGTTTTTAATGAAGATGATAACCTTATTGCAATTATCGATAGGCTCATTCCCAAAAATAATTTTGTTCATGAAAAACCATATGTCCCACCAGATAGTTGTGAGGCATGCAAACTTGTTAAGTCCAATTTTATTTTTTATTTCTAGTTGCTCCAGAGCTTTTTTATTAACAAGGCTAATGTTGTTTAGTTCGGTTATTATTGACTTGTTGAATATGGCAAGGATTTTTTTTTGTTAAAAGGACATTCAATGAGCAAGTGGAACAAGTCCTCTAGATGGTGGTTGCATATTTCACAGTGCCTTGTTACGACAATTCTTCTTTCGTCAAACTTGGTCTTTGTTGGGATTCCATTTTGTGAAATTTTTCAACGGAAGTTTTTAATTTTAGGTTGGGTAACGAGGTTCCAGATTCAATCGCATGTATAGCTCGGGGACAGGCTTGAATCCTTCTCAATCATTTCCAACACAGATTTTGTAGTAAACCAACTATTATTACTACATCTCCAATATAATCTATCTTGAATATCAAAAATAATTATTTCCTTTATTTTTTTTTAATCTCTAGATTGATGATGTTTTGTAGCTCGTT
This sequence comes from Fagopyrum homotropicum, assembly GCA_033239125.1. Classification (NCBI taxonomy): domain Eukaryota; kingdom Viridiplantae; phylum Streptophyta; class Magnoliopsida; order Caryophyllales; family Polygonaceae; genus Fagopyrum; species Fagopyrum homotropicum. Next base: position 162,425,575 of record BSWB01000002.1, on the reverse strand, counting down.
ATCAATCTTGTTGATATCTCATTGTCTTGAGTCGTTTATAAAGTGACTAACCTTTATATTGGTCTCAAATTAATTGGTGTTATGAGCCATTTTTATAAAACAATGTTATTGTAATCCAAGTGTTATGTCAGAAGTTAATAGTTTTTCCAAACTGCCAAATAATATAATTTTTAAATTCAGTTTTTGGTTTAATGAGGTTATTCCATTGAATATATTACTCATTAGAAAGGATGAACATGGATGCTTCATATATGAATGATGATGTCCAGCTTTTTCTTTCGCTTTAGGGTTTACTATTATTGTTAGAGGGGCATGCAATAGTAATTGCACAAAGGGGGCAATTATGTTTGAAGTCATCATTTGGTCAAATGGCGGGACACAAGTTTTCTTTAGCTCTTTTATCTTCGATTTGATATATATATATATATATATATATATATATATATATATATATATATATATATATATATATATATATATATATATCAGTTAATATTGAATCGAAGTATTTAATTATAGCATGATAATATGTACTATACCCGGAAGATAATATACCCTTTTATGTTCATGAATTGTATGTTCAATTATAAAAAATATATTAAAAAAAAAAAGTTGTAAATACAATAATAACATGGTTAGAAAGGTATGTGTACGTACGTTGGTAAATAAAAAATATTGTTATATTAAATTGAATAAAAAAATATACAAGGGAACTCGTATATACGATAACAATTCGACTAGAAATATACATTTAGTTTGTATGGACATTACGTTAATTTGATAATACATAAATTTGTAAATAAAATACACTTACAATTTGAATAAAATAAAATATATGAAAAATAATATTAAAAATGATAAAGCTTTTATGTTCATGAACCTAACATTCATTCATTATTCAGCTTATTCCCAAATCATTACTTACCATAATAAGATTGTTTACTTAAATAAATATAAAACGTTCATCAATTAATCAAACGTCTCTTACAAGTTCTCATTTCACTCCCTAAGAATGGTTCTCTTCGAAACTTAACCCTAACTATAAATGTGCTAAAATTCGAGCGACATGTCTCAATTTTGGTCCAATTTTAATTTAATTCACTTATGTTGGGTTGTGGAGCCGAAAGTAGTGTTTTTTAATATAAAAAAAATTGGCCCATATATTTTAGAGAAAATTGCCTAAATTGTACCCTATCTTTTAGGCTAACTAAACTTTAGTCCCACATCGTTTAAACTATCAAAACGGTACCCCGTCTATTAAGTCCGACCAAAGATTAGTATTTCGATTACTGTTCACACGTTAAGTTAATAGATCGGTGTTAGATATCATGGGCAAAATTGCCTTAGTGTCTAAGGTAGATGGACAATTTTGCCTCTAGTATTTAACACTGATTTGTTAACTTAACATGTGAACACTAATCCAAATACTAATCTTTGGTCGGACTCAATAGGTAATGTACCGTAATGATAGTTTAAATGACGGATACTAAACTTTAGTCAGTCTAAAAGATGAGGTACTGTTTAAGCAATTTTCTCTATATTTTATACAGAGTTTCTATTTCTTTTAAATATTATTAATTTTTTTAAATTTACGATTAATCATCATAAATATATTATAAAATATTGGTCTAGTGATGTAGACATAATCACAAATTCATGACAAATATATAACATATTCTTAGGTCGCATTTCTTTCTGATAATATTCTATTTCTAACAACTTAAACCGATACAATAGCGTTCAACCTTATTACGGATTTGATTCGAATAGTGTATATGTACATCGAACGGAATCGAGCTCGGAATCCACTTTCCGGTGTACATGCATTTGGTTCCACAACAATTTTTTTACATAACTTTATATATTCCATATTTTTTTTCTCAACCCTAGTTTCTTGCTTTAAATTCTTCTTTGCATTGTTTTGAAAGGTAGAGCAAATGGTTGGAAGGAATAAACTTTGATCTAAAATATATAAATATGTGAATGCAAGATGATAAGGTGGTAGTGACAAGACAACGTTACATACGGAGCAAATACCGTAAATTAGGGGAAATAGGGAGGTAAAATGTAATTATCACAAATATGGGACGAATGATGTTATATGTCTTCCTTTCTCTGTGCTGGCAACAATGGGGATGCAGAGGTGTTGTCCACTTCACTTGCCTTCTCATTTCCGTTTTGTCTAAATTTTAACCGTTAGTCATATACACGCTGTTATATTACTTATTCACACAAAATTTTATGCGCTTCGTAGGACCAGTTTGGTAACTAAGATTACGTAGATGAAGATGAGGATCAAGAGAATTACTTAGATGAAGAATTAAGGAGATGAAGTTGTTTAAGAGGATGATAACGAAAATACGTAAAAATGGATGTTTGATAAAATTAATATGATTGTGCATAAAATTACAAAAAAGTATGGGCTTGATTTTTTTATAGATGAAAGAAATGGAAAAAACAGAGGGGTAAAAGTGAGATTTTAGCTTCAATAATACTCATAATCATTATAATCTAAATTTTATAAGATTACAAAATTTCTATAATCTAATTCTCTTAATCTCCATAATCCAACTTTTGTAATCTCCTTAATTCCCTTACCAAACAAGATTACGAGAATTATTTCTCTGTTTTAATTCTCATAATCTTAATCCCCTTAATTTAAAGGCTTACCAAACGGAGTCATAGAAAGAGGGAACCTAACTATTATTAGGGGTGGACATTTTCAGATATCAGATCCGACAATTTTGTAAAAGTTTGAGAATCCGATCCGTGAGTACCCGACAAATATTTTCGAAAATATTTTTCGATTTGTATCCGATCCGATGATCTGAAAATATTTTCGGCTCGGACTCCGTTCACCAATTGCCGGGTATTTTCGGATTAGGCGGATCGGCTATTTTGCTCAACCCTAACTATTATGTGGACGTTAAGACGCACAAAGTCTGCGGCTCGTAAATCGCAAGGTGCATAAATTGAAAAAAAATTATTTACCTTTCCTTCCCCGAAAGTTAGAGAGCGTGCATAGATCCAGGGGTGACATCTCCGGATATCCGATCCGATCCGATCTGACAAACTTTAAAAAGTCCGATTCGAATCCGAGAACACCCGGATATCCGACAATTTTATCCGAATGGATATCTGATCCGGACATTTATTCTTAGACTAGTAGGATATATCCGATCAGACTTTTCCCCCTAAATCCCGATCCGTATCCGATCTGATGATCCGAAAATATGTCCGGATCTTATCGGACTCGAATCACCAATTGTCGGATATCTTCGGATTCAGATTTTTTCGAATCGGACCTTCGAATTAGCGGATCTGATAGTCGGATCGGATATTTTTGCTCCCCCCTTCTTCCCGTCTTCCTTTTCTTCATGTTGGCTAATTTGTGCTTGCTTCATATAGGCCTCTTTTGAAGCGCTCTAGTGCGTTTATAAAATCACTCGAATTAGACGTGTATAAATTAAATTAGTTGGCATGGATATAACATCACCCAAGTAATTTCTTTTCAATTTTAGTAAATTACATAATTTAACATTGTAATTTAAGTGCATTAATCTTGTGTAATTGAAATTGTGCATTAACACTGTGTATTAAAATTGTGTATTGACATTCGGTTTTAAGTTCAATTAGTCCAACTGATATAGAGAGTTTGAAACGCACTAACTACAAGATTTGTATTTTTGGATTGTACATGTGCTTGTGTAACTCGATTTGACTTAGACTTGTCTAACTTGAATGGACCTGAACTTGTGTAAATCGATTGGGTCTGTACTTGAGTATATTGAAATTACAAAATAGTCCTTTAAAGTAATGTTTTTAAATAAATAAGAGGGACCTAGTTTGACACATAATAAACAAATGAGTTTATTTGACACTACATTAGACAAAAAATGTATACTTAACTAAATCACCCAATATGTTTGGATATGGTGCATGCACAAGGGTATGCACTTAGACTTCGGCAAACTCAAACGTTGTTGCATCGATCATTTATAATAACGAAGGAATTGAGGTGCATTCTCCTTGCGTATGTAAGAGGGTTTTTAGTTCAACGAATGCGCCCCAAGGGATGAAGGAAGATTTATAGCGTTTTCTTAGAGGCCCGTTCTCCTTGTGCACGACTAGTGCATTATCCTTAGGGGTGTGCTCGTCGGACCGGATCAAAAATTATTGTTCAGCTTTAGACTGTTATTGTCGAATTTGGTCAGGTCTTGAACCGTAATAGTCCGGTTTTGGACCGAACTATTCCAACCCTAAACGTTTTTACACTTTTCATATTTATAAAAAAAAACTAGTTACAGTCCGAGTTTGGTCCGGATCAAACCATAATACACCCGTACAATATATTTAAAGAAAAAATTAAAACGGATCGTTACAGTTCAGACCTGGCCACGATGGTTAGATCCATATAACTTTAACTTCTTCACATCCTAACAGTTCGGACCGTAACATTACCATCCGGTTCAGACCCTTGCACAACTCTAATTCTCTTTGCGCTGGAGTTTTGACGTGTAATCAAAATCCGACTACTTTTAAATCGTGAATAAAATCGACATTCGAGTATTATCGAATAACCAACCGATCTAAATACGAGACCCTAAAAGTTAAATAATCATAAGAGTAGTACTTTATAAAGGGCTTGAATAGTGTAAAGGGACATAAGAAGTAATCAACTGCATTGAGCAATGAAAGTGTTGATGCATAAACGACAAGTGATTAACAGTGATTTGGATGAGTAATTAATCCACCTAATCCTGTCCCTGTCCCAGCTGTCGACCTTCTCCCAGCCATATATGATCATAATAGGATCACGTAAAAGCATGGTATATATCATCAATCATTCTACGTACAAAATATTGTTCTCGTAGGTTAACCCAAACATGCATCATCATAAACTAACGATCTATCTTACTACAATCCATGTTAGTGACACTTAAGTATTTTGTCATGATTAAGATTCAAACTTTGATTGGCCTACTAGTGGAAAAGCACAACATGGATCAAACTCGTAAGATCTAGTATATAAGGCCAGTGATTACTCGTTTTATTGTTAATTGTCAATTGATTTTAGAAAAAAAATGTTACTTGAACTCGAACCTAACGTGTATACATACTCGAATGTGTAGCAAACCATCAACGTTATGTTTGACCCACCGGAAATTCAAATGGTATCGGACTTTGGGCTTGTTGAACTTAAGACATTTATCGCATACATAAACAATATTGTTTTCTCCGATTGGGCTAGTCAGCTTTAAAGCATGTCGTGAAGGCTCAATTGAATAATCGGTTGCATTTGAGTGGCGTGGAGATAAAATCGTATCATGTCGATAATAAATAAATCAGCAGCATAGTATATAAGTTTAGCAAACTCCTCATACTATCACTAAGTTAGTTGTTGAATTCTGGACTAATATGCATGTGGTCTCGAACATGCGATGAAACAATATATTCTCTTATATTTAACCCACTAGAATTTCACATATTAAGGAGCGCGATTCCTTTTAACATGATATATGAAGAGTGATGTTAGTCGGAAGCGGAAACGACACGGCGGAGTCGAAGTCCGACTCCGCCTGGACTAGGCCGCATTACAAATCCGCCCCAAGGGCTGGGACACGTCAATGTTTACAATTTCACTATGTGCTTTCAGTTATGCATTGTCTTTATCTACTAATTGAGATCCAGAAAACAACACTTTTTGGACCGGAGGCGCAGTTCGAGTCCGCCCCACCTTAGGGCGCATCCGAACTGCGCCTCCGCGAGGGTGGACTCTGCCTGTGTCAAGACGTTTGTCCGCCCTAATAGTTAGCATGTATATGAATTTGGATATCGTAATTTCAGTTTTTTTTACGTAAGGATATTCTCGAATATATTGTGGTACATGTCACATTTGGACGATTATAATTTCGAAATAATATTTGCGACATTTAGCGGGTTGTTCTCCTTCAACTACACTCCACTTAGGAACATATGGGTCATTGATCTTACCTGCCTCCACTTCTTAAGTTATCTTGCTTGTAGGAGATATTGACACTTTCATTGTTCTTGACCACCCCTTGTTTTTCACATGAATTACAAAAGCACCCACAAGTTAGAATTTATTTACAAAACAACGCTCATATAAATTAAAAATACACAAAATAGATGGAAAAATACTACAACGATCATTTTTCGTCTAAAAATCATTTTCTAAACTTTCTTTTAGCTCGATAAAGCGATAAATCACCAATCCGCAAATTAGTCCCAAAAGCCCTAGCCACTACTTCATAGTGTTTTAATGAAAGCTTATTTAGCATGAGCGTTTGATGCTTTTGCTGGAGATAATAAGTTTTTACATCGAATGTTGAGAGCATTAACTAATTTCGATCTATGTTGCACGAAAACGGACACGGGTATGAATCAACAATTTTAAAATAGTAGGAAACGGGACAAAATGAAAAAATATAAATAATATATCATTTTGAAGCTATTGTGAAGAGGAATTTATATATAATAAGAAAATATATATGCATATATGATATAACAAATGTTACATGTGCCATTAGTTGTAAAAGTTTCGAAAAATAAGTAGATTGATTGTGTTGAGTGATGATGAGGTAATAACTACGAATGTATTACTCATCTTAAATTCCAAAAAAATACTTTAGCAGTCTTGCATTTCATGTTCATCTCTTTTGTTGAAAAAGTTTTTCGATTGCGTCCATATTGAATAAGTTTTTCGAAACTTTCATATTTCAGACATAAAAGTACACGAAAAACAGAACCGTCTAGAGATTTCCGTGCTTCCTAAATTTCAACAAGTCAAATACAAATTTGTAATTTGGCGACGTTTTGTGGACCAACACTGATAATGGGATAATCTTCTTCATTATGAGCAATTATGTGAATATGTCCTTAATCAGGGGCAATTAGTGTAAAGTACCTCAGCTATTTTCAATTATTTCCCTTTTAAATTTTTTTATTTATGTGTAGGGAGAGAGAGATGGAGAGCAGCTTTTGCTTTTTAAAGGGGCCTGTGTTTTGTCATGTTACATTGGTTGGACTGTCAAGACCTTGACTAGGCAGTGGAGATAATAAAGCAAATCCACAATCTTAAATCTTTTCTTAATTAATAAACAAACCCTAAGAAAGATCACAAAATGTGAAATGTTTAAACAAATTTGCATAAACTAAGGCCCGTTTGTTTCCAACTCCGAAAACGAAAACAGAATGAAAACGAATCTAGTCGGTATGTATACCATTATTCATCAAATTTTATGGAAACATTCTTTGTGGTGTATAGTAATTGTAATATAATTTGATTAGTTTTGATACCCTATAAAGAAACAAAGTGGGAAAAACAAATAAATTTTACATGAAACCACAAGGAATAATTCCATAAAATTTCATGAAAAATGACATACCCACGGATTGAATTTGTTTCCATTCCATTTCCGGACTTATAACCAAATAGGGATAAATGTCACCAACCATGTATATTTAGAAGGAAGGTTGTGTAATTACTTATTTTTTTATAAAAAATATTTAAAATGGAAAAAAATAATATTTAATTAATAACCAATGATTTTAGGACTTAAATATTGAAAAACATTTTTTTAATTACCTCTAGAAATCAAACACAATCCAGTGCAAATCTTTGTTCTACTTTTTAGAACCTCTCTCTCTTCTACAATGGATTGACAGCAAAACAGGCTGACCCAAACTGTACTTCTTTTGATTAATTTCTTCATTAAACTATCATGTTAATGGAGAGAAGAGTGCTTAACAGGTGAAGAAACTTTCTTTCTTTTTATATATTTCATATATTTGCTTTTACTTTTACATTCTTTGCTATTTTAAATTCACACCCAGATCAAAGAAGGAAAAAAGAAATCATGCAATGGAATTTTTTGGTCCCTTTGCAATTATCTAGAGTTTGGCCATGGTTTCCTTTTATAAATTCGCTTTTCTTTTTGGGTTTGCGAATCCAGTGACAGGCATGTTAACTTATTTACGCTCTTTCTTTCCCACACTCAAAACACTCTTCTTTACCTTCCTGAGCACCAGATTGTATGTCAGAGTTTGCACTCATAGTATGGGGAGGCATGACAAGCCGTATTAATCGGCGTTTTTTACTCGACTGTTGAAGAGCACTCAGTTGAAGTTGGAGTTTTCGAATTCTGCAGATTACCAGAAGTTTTATTGAGTTTTGGGGGTTTGAGCACAAGGTGTCTGATAAATTGCCTCAATGAAGATAGTTACAAGGAAACTGGTTTTTACTTGGATTTTGTGTCTAGCTTGCTTGTGGGTTTCTGCTAATGGCTTGCTGTCACCCAAAGGGGTTAACTATGAAGGTAAGTTAACTCATACCCATTTCATAAAAACATGATTTTTTGACCCAGTTTCATAATCTTCATAAAATTATGGAATTTGCCATGTTTTTCTTGTTTTTAGTTCAAGCTTTGATGGGAATCAAAAGCTCTTTGGGGGATCCACATGGTATTCTTGATGATTGGGATGGTAATGCTGTGGATCCATGTAGTTGGAACATGGTTACATGTTCTTCCCCAGAAAATTTAGTTACTGGCCTGTAAGTCTCTTGTTTGTGTAAGTTTGAAATTTGATGCAAGATTATCAAATGAGCAATCATGGGAAGTTGTTAGTTGGTTTTTTGAAATGGATTCTGATTTCAGGGGACTTCCAAGCCAGGACTTGTATGGTACACTCTCAACAAGCATTGGAAATTTGACTAATCTCCAGACTGTGTATGTACTCAAAAGCATTAAATAAGAGAGAGAGATTTGCATATGGAAGTCTCAAAATGTATACAAAAGTTAGTTAAAATTGATGTTCTTTCTCTTTCACATTAAAATCTTATATTTTTTACAGGCTTCTGCAAAACAACAACATATCAGGTCCAATTCCTTCAGAAATTGGAAGGCTTTCAAAGCTTCAGAAACTTGATTTGTCAAGTAACATGTTGACTGGTGAAATACCCTCTTCTATATCTCAGCTGAAAAACCTCCAATACCTGTGAGTATAAACTAGAAACATAACAATTTATGTTTTAATAAGATAAACTCTACTTATTAGTTTGAACTTTGAAGCTTTGTTGTCGTTATCCACGAAAAGGATTTCATAGCTAGAATGTTTGAACATATTCATTTCTTGCTTTCGTGATCAGGAGGCTAAACAACAACAATCTTACGGGATCGATTCCTTCTGCCTTGGCTAACATGACACAGCTCACATTCTTGTATATTTCTCGCAACTTCACCTGAATTGTATTAGTCATTGAATGGGTTTTTCCGGTTACGTGGTTTAATCAAGGTGTTGGTGAAATTTGTTTTCATGTAATAGGGAATTGTCTTATAATAATTTGAGCGGTCCAGTACCAAGGTTTCTAGCAAAGACATTCAGGTTAGTCACTTCTCTGTACTTGGTTTATACTTCTTGCTCTATGAAGAGACATCAGACATGTAACCGAACGTTTGTACTCATTATGTTGTGCTCTAACTCAGCATTGTAGGAAATCCGCTAATATGTGCCACAGGAACAGAAAAAGATTGTTCTGGAACGGCACCATTGCCCCTTTCTTTCAACCTAAATAACACACGAAGTAAGCTTGTGCATTGTGATTCATTATATACTCCTTTGTTGTGGAACAGTAAATAAGCATCTCTGATCATATATTATCTACATTAAATCATCACGGCTTTAAATTTCCAATGTGCGGTTTTATATGAAGGTGTGCAACCTTCTGGAAGACCGAAGAGTCACAAGATTGCTATAGCCATTGCTACAAGTCTGGCTTGCATTTGCTTGCTTCTTTGCGGTTTAGGATATCTTCTCTGGCAGAGACAAAAGCACAACCAGCAGATCTTCTTTGATAATAGTGGTTAGTTGAATTTGTTTGAGTGCAGTTGTGTTAAAACAATGAACATATAATTTCATTTCTTTATTGCCTAATATCTTTCAATACTTGCAGAGAGCCATCATCAGCATGTTTGCCTTGGGAATCTGAGGAGGTTTTCATTCCGAGAACTCCAGGTTGCAACAAACAACTTCACAAGCAAAAACATACTTGGTAAGGGTGGTTTTGGGATCGTTTACAAAGGGCATCTCCATGATGGGACTGTTGTTGCCGTTAAGAGGCTCAAAGATGGGAATGCTGTTGGAGGTGAGATTCAGTTTCAGACTGAAGTTGAGATGATCAGCTTGGCTGTCCACAGGAACTTGCTACGTCTTTACGGGTTTTGCATGACCAACACTGAAAGGCTTCTTGTCTATCCATACATGTCAAATGGGAGTGTCGCTTCTCGTCTTAAAGGTACATCTCATGATGATCATTGGCAAACTTCATCATATAGTCTTGGTCATCTTATCTTTTCTCTATTACAGCTAAGCCGGCACTTGACTGGGGCACAAGGAAACGGATTGCATTAGGAGCTGCAAGAGGATTGTTGTATTTGCATGAACAGTGTGATCCTAAGATAATACATAGAGACGTCAAGGCGGCAAATATCCTCCTGGATGACTACTGTGAAGCTGTCGTAGGTGATTTTGGACTAGCAAAGCTTTTGGATCATCGGGATTCACACGTCACCACAGCTGTCAGAGGGACAGTTGGACATATAGCTCCTGAATATCTTTCAACAGGCCAATCTTCCGAAAAAACTGATGTTTTTGGCTTTGGCATTCTTCTCCTTGAACTCATCACTGGCCAGAGGGCATTAGATTTTGGTAAAGCTGCAAACCAGAAAGGTGCCATGCTTGATTGGGTATGTATCATCTGAACTTATCTGCCTGTCACCAATTGCCCTTTTTTTGTCGTTGCCTTGTCGGGTCTGTTTGATCTCATGAATCATAATGCTGTGTGACGTAGTATAAATTGTGCATATACTGTTGCATTGTGGTTGTGGTTGCAGGTGAAAAAGATACACCAAGAAAAGAAGTTGGACATGTTAGTTGACAAGGAGTTGAAGACCAACTATGATAGAATCGAGTTGGAGGAAACAGTTCGAGTAGCGTTGTTGTGCACGCAATACCTTCCTAGCCATAGACCCAAGATGTCTGAAGTGGTTCGGATGCTCGAAGGTGATGGGCTTGCAGAGAAATGGGAAGCTTCGCAAAGAGCTGAATCGACAAGGTCCAGGGCAAACGAGTTTTCCTCTTCCGAAAGATACTCGGATCTGACAGACGATTCCTCATTGCTTGTTCAAGCAATGGAGCTGTCTGGACCCAGATAACATATCTTTAACAAAAGTACAACCGTCATCAAGCTTCGAATTTCTGGCTCTCTATCACAACAGTAGGAAAATTTGTGAAGCACCTGCAACTGTACAGATTCAGATTTTGAGAAGCTGAACTTCATATTAATTGAGTGTTAAAAGTATATTTTGTGGCGTCTCTGATATCTTCTTGGCTTGTAAGAAACTAAGAATAATGTCTAGAAAAGTGTTATTTTTGTGTAAACTGGTGAATGTCAATGCACCATTGTGTAACCATTCTACTTGTATCAGTATATAAAATGACGAATGTCTTTGCACATTTGTTAGCAAAAAAAGCAAAGTGGTTAAAAACCCTAGCTACAAATTTTATAATGTAAACTGTTTTCTTTTATACACTACCAAACAAACCTGGTTTTCTGACATAAGGGAGAAAAATTTAGTTCTTGCTAAAACTAAAAAAAAATTGTCTTTACATAAAGGCTATAAGAGATTTCAACTTTGAGTAAATATAATCTCAGCATCTGGAGAAGCACGTCGAAACCTCAACAATTCAGTCAACAAATTTACCACCCCCTCGCATCCATATGGTTTAATCATCATTGTTTCCAGGACTGGTGAACTTCCAAGCAAAAATTTGATGAATTTCATCTCATGAGGCACGCCGCAAGTATCTAGCATCTTGATTACTTTCAGTCGTTTGAATGTGCAATCTGATGAGCATTCAATATCCCAGAAACATACATCAGAAGCTTCGGTTGGAGATACGGCATTAGGAGAGCCCTACAACACAAAGTAAAGAAAGAAATCACCAAAATGCTAAGTAAATGTCACCCTTATCATGTAATTAGGTGCTTTCACCATTTTACACTAGGCAAAGTATACAGGAGAATCTTTTCATAATTCCTTCACCTAAATTTATCATGTTATCAGAGTAGGTTTAAACCCTATTTTTCCACCGGTATCCTGGGAGTATTGGGCAAGGTACATAAGGAAAAGGTTAAGTACAGTAAATAAGAAGATATTTTCTCAAAATTCCTCCCCTAAATTTCTAATCAAACAAATATTTCAGAATATTATGGGAAGCCATAGAAAATTCATGATCACTTACTGAAATGTAAAGCTCGCGTAGGTTAGGGGCACTTGTGATGAGACGAAGAACAACCAATAGTTCTTTCATATCTTCAAAACTCACTTGATATAGTTCAATAACCTTTAGACGATGGTACACCAATGAGTGGTGCCAAAGGTCAATTCCAATGCTCAAATACTACAAATGAAAAACATTGAACTTTAGTAAAACAATCAAGGCTAGTTCAGAACACGGATGGAAGAAGCATTGAAAAGATACAAGTCTGTTACCTTTGTGAAGTAGACATGTCCTGTCAATCTCTCAAGATTAGATAGACCACCTAGGAATTTGGCGAAATTACAAACTGAACTTTTATGCTCTAGTTGGTCAGCAGTGTCATCGTTCATGTACAATGTGATGGCCATTTCAGCCAGAAGCGGCGTATACTCCAAGCATACCTGTTTGAATTCACCTTCTAAACACAAATACTTGAGATTTGGAGCACTAATACTCATCTCCAAATTCTCAAAGTACGACCATGTAAAATTCTCAAGAAGAGGACAGTTAGTCACAAGGCTTTCAATGGCATCAGGAGGCACCAAAACATCTTGAAGAACAAGGCTCTTCAAGCATAAGAATCCCTTGAAGGTAGGAGGAGGATCCAATTCACAACGAAACAGCTCCAAATGTGTCAGTTTTTGACAGGAAAATAAGCAAGAGGGCATGCGAAACCAATTAGCTTCACCTAATTCTAGGAATAACTCTCTAATATCCCTCCTAGATAGGAAAAGCAGCCATTGATCGATATCAGGGCAACTTTGTAGGTAAGATGTCGATAGTTTAAACTTATGAATAGGTCCTTTATGAAGGAGGAGAACATGGGTTACAAAATTTTTTAGGCTGTTTTCAGCAATTGCCTTCTCTGCTGTCGAATTCACACAGTTATCATCAAAAACAAGATGAGGAACACCAGCCCATCTGTACCTCCATTTGCTCGATAGAACGCTGGTTCTGATAGCATCGCCAATTGGAAGAAGTGCGAGAATGATTTCAATAATGCTCAGAGGAAGATCAGTCAACAAATCAAGATCTGCCTCATTATCCATTGTGATTACAACAACCCTACAATACAGTTGTCATGTGAAAAAGAAAAAAATTTAGCAAGAACCAATAAAGAGCTTGAACTCAATATTCATTGAATCGCTAAGGGCTTGCTTGGTGTTCATACATATGATGTTTGGTACGAGTCATGCATAATATGAGCAACAACATATGAGCAATATCCAAACGTCCAAAAGCAAAACCTTATATACAAGTAGTACCCTATACTTGGTTATCAATACTAAACGGGGGTTTACCTCAAGTAATCACCAATCAAGCATTCATTTTTTTATTTTTTTTTGGTAAAAAGCCAATCAAGCATTCATCATTCTCCTTCCTGTTACCCTATCCCCAACCTTCTTCCCAAATTGAAACAAACTGGTATTGTAATTGAGCATCTAAACCCTAAAAAGACAGATCACAGAGGAGAGGATTGCAATCGTAAATCATTAAGTTGACAATCACCAAATAGTAAAAAGAAATCCAATTGAAAATTACTCGAATTGGACTTGGTTACTCTGATAAAACATACTACAACAAAATTACGACAAGCTTGTACCCAAAATCAAAGTAAAATCGATGAACTTTGGTCAATTGGGTGCATGACCATAAATGAAAAGAGAAATGGAGGAAGGACGCAGATCGATACCTATCAGATCGCACGTCAAAATGATAAAGGATCTCGATCGAAAGAGATAATAAACATAATCTTGGAGAAATTGGAAGGAAAGATGAATAAACAATGAAGGACAAGAACGCACCGCGAGCGGAGGTTGAAGAGGACCCGCGCGAAGCGCCAGCTTAGTCTGCCGTCTGCAAAATTTCTTCGTGACAAATCACAAATTGAAATGTAAGAGGATTGAGGAGCCTCATGACACTGACCAAAACAAACGAGGTCATTTGAGAAGTAGTTAACGGTGACGGTAACGATGACGGAAAGTTATGGTTCTTGCATGAGGCGAAGGCATTTTTAAACTTGGTTTGTTTTTAAATAAATTGAGTTTTTTGGTAGAGATAATTTACTAGTTTTATGAAAAAATTACAAAAAAAAAAAAACTATACGTCAATATGTGTTTAATAAATTGTATTGTTCATAATTATACTATTAATAATTTTTGACTGTGAAAAAAAAAATAAATTTTCGTTTTATAGCGATCGAATATCAAAAGATAAAAAATTCAAGATTATTTTATCTGTTTGACAAAATGATACCTAAATAAATAACGATAGTTTTGTCATATTTCTAAAATAACCAATTGGGCCAAATTGGGCCTTGAGCCATACCGACCTCTATGGGCCTGTAAATTTTGGGCCAGTTGTGGTTTACATAAATTAGTTTTCGAAGAAAATTAAAATTTAGACTGAATAGCATAAAAAACAAACCTTTTAGATTCGAATCAATGTGGATGCTAAGACAAGATTGTGAAAGCATTGTGAAGCAAGTATGGAGGTTCAATACCAAGGTACACATATATTTAACCTAGTAAAGATGACTAGCTTGCTCAAACAAAAATTAAAACAATGGAGTCGAGAAAAGTTTGGCAACATAAACAAACTAAAAGTGGATGAAGAATTAGAAAGATTACAAAAAGCTACTTTTTCACATTTTGACCAAGATATTAATAATAAGATTAATAGACTGAGTAAGAAAAGAGATTGCCTTATAGAATACCAACATTTGTATTGGATGCAGCGAGCTAAGACGAGAAATTTTCAATTTGGTGATAAGAACACAAAATATTTTCATAGGAAAGCAACAGGACGAAGAAATAAAAAGATAATTACGACGATCACAAAAAATAACGGTGAGGTTCTGGCAAAAGACACTGATATCAATGACAAATTTATTAATGATTACAAGACTCGTTTCAAGTCCACGCCAATTGACAAGAATAAACTCCACAACCAATTACAAATTATTCTCCCAGAAATTACCCTTACTGACAACTTGAATTTGGAATTGCCTTTTTCCACAAATGAAATTAAGGAAGCACTGTTCAATATAGGATCAAACAAATCGCCAGGCCCGGATGGAATGCCATCAGGTTTTTATCAGAAATATTGGCATATTGTCGGCCCATCAGTTACTAAAGCGGTCAAAAGTTTTTACAGAACCGGTAAAATACTTAGACAACTCAATCATACTTTCATAGCACTCCTACCAAAGATTGATAACCCAACAACAACATCACATTACAGACCTATTAGTTTAGTTTCAACGGTCTGTAAAATTATATCGAAGATATTAGCCAAAAGACTAAGTTTAATCCTTCCAAAACTTATTCACCCGTTACAAAGTGCTTTCGTCAAAAATAGAGCAATCCACGACAATGTGCTCATTTCACATGAAATCTTCCATGGTTTCAAATCAAAAAAAGGAAAGGAAGGATATATGGCTATTAAGTTGGACATGGAAAAAGCCTATGACAAAGTTGAGTGGGATTTCCTTAAAGCGGTGATGGTCAAATTCGGTTTTTGTGAAAAATTCCGAAATTGGATTCAAGAATGTATATCAACGGTTTCCTATTCTATACTAATCAATGATTCTCCCACCAACTTATTCACACCGCAACGGGGTCTCAGGCAAGGCGACCCACTTTCCCCCTGTAATAGCTAGAATTTCCGAATTCTAATTAATGTTGATTAACTTAATCGTTGATAGTAATTGACATATAACTCGCGAATATTTCGCAAGTGATGAGTATGAGTCCCACCGTTATGTTCCTCGCGTAATTTTGGACGTTTGGGAAAATTTGTACTTTTTCCCCCGGGTAATTATTTTTAGCCTCCGGTGTTATTTGGAGCATTTGGGAGCTCCAATTAATAAAAATGCAGTTGAGAGAAATGATCAGGACATCGGATATGTCTTAGATATGAAATAACATGGAGAGGCAAAACGGCCAAAAGAGTCGCTATTTCGTTTCTTAACGGCTAAGAAAGACGGCTTAGGAATACACGTTTTCCGAGACAGTTGTGTAATAATTATCCCTACAATATTCCAGATTTAATGTTCCAATCTCGAGAAGTTTGGAGAAAGAGGTTCGACCCGTCTCTGGATCGGTTAAAGGATAATTATCGACTTTACTAAAGGATAATTATCGTCTTCACTATAAATAGCGGAAAATCCTTTATTAATTCATTTCCTTTCACGTTTTCTCGTAAAAGCTCTGATTTCTCTCAACCTTCAAACTCAGATCTACTCTCCGTTTCTAATCCGATTTCAATTCCGTTTGAGTTTCTGGATTCCTCTCTTCATTCTCTTCATAACGGTACCGAGTTTCTGCATTTCCGAGTATATGGAGGGCTGGTCGAGCATATATGTCACCAGGACGGTTCCGTCGCTCAGATTCCGATGAATTTGATGTTGTCCATGCGTAGCCTGCGTCGTTGTGATTCCGAATCTTCTTTCAGATCGTCAATCGGGTTAGTAACGAATAAGTTATGAATTTATTCGTTTTCCGTACTGCGATTTGGCTTAAATTGACTTTAGGCTTGTCAAATAGGACAATTAGAAATTCCATTATGGTCGTTATATTATTCTGGTGATTATGGGTTCTTGTTTGATGAAATCTGATGATAGGGGGTTTAGAAATTGCCTGCGGGCAAAACGTTATTCTGGCGAAATCTAATTAATTAATTAAAGGTTAATTAATTAAATTAGGATTAAAATTGAGATTGAGGAATGTTGATTAGATACTACCTTGAGATTTGAGGAATTGTGAGCTATGTTGAGATATTGAGGTTTAGTTGGTTGTGAGGCTCATAGATTGAGTATGATCCTTATGGATCCCTTTGATGAATAGAGGTTGATATATCTCTTTATGCCTTTTTATAGGCCGTGTTGTCCCTCCAGTGTAGAGGTGATCGTGGTTGATTTTGTACGAGGTTGAGGTAAGTCCGTAGGACTTACTTAGCTACCATCCCTATATTGGGTGTTTGCATGAGTGGTGTGTGCTTTATATGTTTGCTATGATAGCATGAGTTGTCGTTTTTATCGACCTATGTTCTATTGACTGCCCCACTGCGTGGCTGTGATAACCTTTCCCTTTCATCCCGCCGTGGAGTCTGGGAGGTTCTCTGATGTCGGGCCAGACTGGTTTACAGGAAGGGCGCAATCCACTCCCATAGGGTACACGGATTGTGTGACCGATACTCGTACAGCTGGACATTGTACTCAGAGGCGGGGATGTATCGGTCCTCGTGTCACATACTTTCATCTATATATATATACGGTTTTTGAGTGAATGGTTATTATATAAAGATAATAAATGGGTAAATGTGTGATAGCATGCTGATGTGTTTATCTTTCATGATTGTGCTTGTGCTTATGCATTACCTCATATATGTATGGTTAGCTAACGGTTTCATACCGTGTTGTAGATGTTTACATGTTAGGCGCTACTGGGTGATCTGGCAGGGTGACAGGCCGAGGACTCTCGTACATTAGGTGGTTGGTTTGGGGTTGTTGTGTTTCCCCTCCTGCGTGAGGATGATCTTTTGTACCTCCTATGTGAGGATGTCGTTTTATATACTCGGCTATGTTGTTGTTTACTTTGGGTCGTACAGTTTATACTGTTTTATGTATTTGTTTTATATCTGTCAGTGCCATGTTGTAAGGTCCAGTGAACTTGTTGTCAGGCTAGGGTCAGGATCCATTGTGAGATCCTAGCCCAATGTAACATCCCGAGTCCCGCGGATTCGGGGTGTTACAGAGTTGGTATCAGAGCCCAGGTTGACAACAATGGCACTTGCTACCTGCAATGAGGTTTGATAGGTAAAATAAACAGAGCCCACATGGGATCTGACGTTTTCAAAGGTTTTGGTTTTAAGTGTGGTTTTGGGATAGAATGTACGAGAAGTCGTCATCTCTGCCATGGATCTCTGCAGCGTAGATATGTATATATATCTGTGTGTACTATGGATTATGTGGATTTATTATATACATATCGATACCTATGGCATATATATAGCCTTATAAGATTAGGTGCGTATATCCTACAGATGACTAAGACTAGAGCAGTATCTGTAGTGGGATGAGGTAGGGGTATACCCCCTCTTCCTCCAGTAGTGATAGGTCAGGGACCAGTTTCCGCTGTTGTTTCGCCTATGGCAGAGAACGAGTTTGAAGAGGTTGATTGTGTCTCCATGAGTAGATCCGAGTTTCAAGAATATATGTAACAAGTATATGAAGCGGTGATAGCGGGTAGATCCACACCGGATTTACCAACAATTGTGAGATCAACTGAAGCTTCTGGATCCAGAAAGAAGCAATGGACTGAATCAGTTACTGAGAAGCGAAGATGATGAATAGGGAACCAAGTCCAATATCAGGACAATCTAGTGATCCTTTGGCTATGAAGATGATTGGCAAGGAACTACAGTGTTTTAATTGCGTGGAAGTTGGGACACTGGCGAGCTGTGTGCCCAAAGGCGACCATCATATGCTTTACAGGTTCCCTTCAAGAGTGAGATCATTCTAGGTGGACGACGAAGGTCGAGTTACCCTTCAGTTGCACAGGTTGCAAGGATAGGACGATTATGTTTCAATTGTGGCTATCCAGATCATTTGCGTTCTGTGTGCCCTTTGGCACTGATAGCTTATTTCACTTGTGGTGAGCTAGGCCATCTGGCCCTTTTCTGTCAACACAGTGGTGTTTCTTCCCAGCAAGACCTTCCTCTTTCCGGTGCAGAAAGAGTGGAAGTGGAGGTTATAGTAATGACCTCAGTGATACTTGAGGAGCATGGATCTGACATTGAGTGATGATATGTAGTGGAGCTACGAGTGTTAACTGTTATAGGTACCATTCTCGTTAATGGTTTACCTGGTGGAGTTTTGCTTGCTGTGAGTGTTATGCACTTCATGTCTTTCGATGCATGCGTTAATGGTTGACTTTTGGTATATAGTAGAAGGTGGATTTTCCTTTACAAGATTACCTTTTTGGGTCTGAGATACCCGTGAGATGCGTGTTTGTTCCCTTATTTCAGGGACCCGTGTATGGTTGCAGACTTCTTTGTCATGTCGTAGGTGCATGAGGAAGTCATTATGTGTATGGTTTGGATGAATAGATATCATGTGGTGTTAGCTTTTAATAGTAAGACTATTATAGTCTTTACTGAGTTGAGTTAAATAGAGATCTTCTAAGGTTAAGACCTTTAAAGAGACGGGTTTGTCATCAGGACTGTACGAGCAGCGAGCTGGTAGCACAGGGATGTGACGTCTTCTAGTGTTATACCATGAAGGAGCGAGATAGTCCAACATTGGAAGATATTCCAGTTGTTTATGAGTTTATAGACGTGTTACTGAACCGTCTAGTTGCCACCTTAGCGGAGTGTGGACATTGTTATCGAGTTGAAGTATGATACAAGATTGAATGGAAAAGCCACACTATATGGTGCTTGTTGAAATATTGTACTAATAACTTGAAATTTTGACTGAAACGGGCTTCTTTTATCCTAGTGGGTTCCATGTTCTGTATTGACGACCTGATGAGTTATCTTCAAGAAGCAATTGTGTTTTCAGGATTCCTTTGTGCCCAAGATATCCCTAGTCATGGATGAGAGAGCAGTATGTGTATAAGATAGCATCCCATACCTGTTATGGACACTACGAGTTTGTAGTGATGTCATTTGGATTGACGAATGTTTTAGTAGTTTTTATGGAGTTGATGAACAGTATCTTCATCGACTTCCTTGATTAGTTGGTGGTGGACTTCATTGATGACATGTTGGTATACTCTCATAGCATAGAATAGTAGACCGATCGTCTGAGGACCGTTCTGCAGATTTCGAGAGATAGAGAGTTGTATGCTACGCTCTCTAAGTGTAAGTTGAGATGCCAGTGGTAGCCTTTTTAGGCCATGTTGTCTCCGCCAGTGGGATCATGGTTGACCAGGCGATAATTTAGTATGTTGTAACATGGGAGATACTGATGAACATTAAGGAATACGTAGTTTTCTCGGCTCAGCCGATTGCGACCAATGCTTTGAGGAAGGATTTTATATGATTACGTATTCATTTGCGAGTCTTTTGAGAAGACCACCATAACTACGTGATGAAAGCAGTGTGTCTATGTTCTGAAGAGTTGAGGAGGCATTTGACCTCTGCTTCCATTCTATTGTAGTTAGAAGATTTTTGGAATCCTGTGATTTACGGTGATATATCCCAGCTAAGTTTGAGATGTGTATCACTACAGAGGAGTAGGGTCATTGATATGTGTGTTTACAACTGAGAACGTATGATGAGAACTACCCGACTCACGATTTAGAGTTAGTAGTGGTAGTTCAAGCCTTTAAGTTTTGAAGACCTTACCGGTGTGATCTTCATGTCAGATTTCTATAGATCATAGAAATCTGAAGTATATTTTATGCAACAGGGGTTGAATATCCGCCAGTGTTAAGAGCTTAAGTTGATCAAGACTTTGACTTGAAGATTCCATATCATTCAGAGAAGTTGAACATTGTCGCCGATACCTTGAATGGAAAGACGCTCCAAGAGAAGATGATTGTGAGACTGATAGTTCAGCCTCAGCTTTAGAGAGATCTAGCTTGACTAGAGTTGGACAATCAGTTCCTTGATGAGGATACCCAGTTATACCTCAGAGGTTCTAACTGGTCTATTAGATGAGGTCCAACAGAATCAGGAGACTTGCCCGGCCTTGACAAGGTTTAGAGAAAGGATGTCTCGTACTGAGGCACCGTAGTTATCCATGGGAGTAGATAGACTGATGAAGAGTCATGACCACTTTTGTGTACCTTCTGATGCAGATGGAGACAGAGAATATTACGGTATACCCACTATACGCCTTATTCAGTACATTCAGGTACGAGTAAGATGTAACACGAGATGAGACGATTATATTGTATGAAGCCGATATAACCAGATTGGTGATACAATGTGTGACCTGTTAGCAGGTCCAGATAGAGTATTTCCGATCTAGAGATAAGCCCCCACCCACTACCAGTACAGTAGTAGAATTTGGGAGGACATCTTTATGGACTTTGTTATGGGATTGTGACCCTGTAGAAGATTGATGTTATTTGGATTGTTGGTAACAGATTAATGAAACCGGCACGTTTCATTTCTATCAGAAGGACGTGGCTAGTGAATGAATTGGTTGAGGAGTACACTAGACAAATAGTGAGACTCCATGGTATACTGAGAACGATCATTTCTGATCGAGATGGATGTTTTTACTTTGAGATTTTAGGCAGCAGATTCAGAATGTTTTAGGGACGAGTCTGTACCTCATGACTACACTTCACCCCCTAACAGATGGTCAGTTAGAGAGGATCATCTAGATCTTAAAGATCTATTATGAGTTATAAGTTGAATGGGAAATGTGGATGGTTACATTACCTTCCATTAATGAGTTTATTATATAACAATGAAGGACGTGCATCTTTCTAGGATGGCCTATGAGGCAATATATATAGACATAGATGTCGTATATCCTTATGCTAGAAGTGATCTAGCAGTACTAGTAGAATAACACCTGACCAGATTCAGGATTTTATAGTTCAAGTAACGTTGATTGAAGGAAGAATGCTGGCTGTACAGAGTCGCCAGATATCATATGTAGACAAGAGGCGTTAACCTCTAAAGTTCAAGCGAGAGTTCATGTCCGCTGTAAGTATCTCAGCTGCGAGACGTTAGACGTGTTAATATGGAAAGGGAACTGAGTTTCCAATATGATGGTTTATTTGAGCACGACCAGTACGGAGAAGGTAGCATGATGTTTAGCTTTGCTTATGAGATTAGAGGATATCCACCCAGTGTTTCTTATGTCTCAACTGAAGAAGTATATACCAGACTCGAGACACCTTGTGAGTTACGTTGATTTGGTGGTTGAGTCCAACCACACTTTTGTTGAGCATTTGATTACATTCTTGGAATGAGATATGAAACGCTTGCATTCGAAAGACATTCCCATATTGAGGATATAATGGTCGAGATGAAGACCTGAAGAGGCTATATGAGAGACTGAGGATAGTGTCCTGAGGAACTATCCAGAGTATATGTTGGGACAAACCCATTTGTGGGAGCACGAGTATATCTTAGTGCTATCTTGATGAATGTTGTGCTTATGTGCTTATATGCTTATATGTCTTGATGTGTTATTCCATGCTAGTTGTGATGTGATTTATGATCTTAGTAGATCTTGATGTGCTAGCGTAATGTATGCTATAGCTGGAGATGATTACTTCCTCCACGCTACCCGAGTATGATCATATTTATAGCTGGAGATGGTTCTTTCCTCCATGCTATTTGAGTGGGATTAGGATTCAGCTGGAGATGGTTCTTTCCTCTATGCTACCTTGATGGACATAGTTTAGTGGAGATGTGATTCCTCCATGCGATATATATGTTTATGGGTTGGCTAGAGACGTATTTCCTCTATGCATGTGATATGTTTTGGCTAGAGATGTGCTTCCTCTATGCCTTGTGATGTGGTATGGCGAGAGACGTGATTCCTCTACGTCTTTGGGTAGCGTTATGGCCCTGTCTCTTGGAGTGATGATTCCTCCATGTTTATACTTGAGGTTATAGATTGTTATAGGTCGTGATCTTTTGAACGGAGATGTGATACCTCCGATAGAAAGAGTGAGAGTTATACCTCGGCGTATGGGTCCGAGAGGATTTGGGAATTTTCAAGTTTCGGGACGAAACTTTTTTTTAAGGGGTGTGTGATGTAATAGCTAGAATTTCCGAATTCTAATTAATGTTGATTAACTTAATCGTTGATAGTAATTGACATATAACTCGCGAATATTTCGCAAGTGATGAGTATGAGTCCCACCGTTATGTTCCTCGCGTAATTTTGGACGTTTGGGAAAATTTGTACTTTTTCCCCCGGGTAATTATTTTTAGCCTCCGGTGTTATTTGGAGCATTTGGGAGCTCCAATTAATAAAAATGCAGTTGAGAGAAATGATCAGGACATCGGATATGTCTTAGATATGAAATAACATGGAGAGGCAAAACGGCCAAAAGAGTCGCTATTTCGTTTCTTAACGGCTAAGAAAGACGGCTTAGGAATACACGTTTTCCGAGACAGTTGTGTGATAATTATCCCTACAATATTCCAGATTTAATGTTCCAATCTCGAGAAGTTTGGAGAAAGAGGTTCGACCCGTCTTTGAATCGGTTAAAGGATAATTATCGACTTTACTAAAGGATAATTATCGTCTTCACTATAAATAGCGGAAAATCCTTTATTAATTCATTTCCTTTCACGTTTTCTCGTAAAAGCTCTGATTTCTCTCAACCTTCAAACTCAGATCTACTCTCCGTTTCTAATCCGATTTCAATTCCGTTTGAGTTTCTGGATTCCTCTCTTCATTCTCTTCATAACGGTACCGAGTTTTTGCATTTCCGAGTATATGGAGGGCTGGTCGAGCATATATGTCACCAGGACGGTTCCGTCGCTCAGATTCCGATGAATTTGATGTTGTCCATGCGTAGCCTGCGTCGTTGTGATTCCGAATCTTCTTTCAGATCGTCAATCGGGTTAGTAACGAATAAGTTATGAATTTATTCGTTTTCCGTACTGCGATTTGGCCTAAATTGACTTTAGGCTTGTCAAATAGGACAATTAGAAATTCCATTATGGTCGTTATATTATTCTGGTGATTATGGGTTCTTGTTTGATGAAATCTGATGATAGGGGGTTTAGAAATTGCCTGCGGGCAAAACGTTATTCTGGCGAAATCTAATTAATTAATTAAAGGTTAATTAATTAAATTAGGATTAAAATTGAGATTGATGAATGTTGATTAGATACTACCTTGAGATTTGAGGAATTGTGAGCTATGTTGAGATATTGAGGTTTAGTTGGTTGTGAGGCTCATAGATTGAGTATGATCCTTATGGATCCCTTTGATGAATAGAGGTTGATATATCTCTTTATGCTTTTTTATAGGCCGTGTTGTCCCTCCAGTGTAGAGGTGATCGTGGTTGATTTTGTACGAGGTTGAGGTAAGTCCGTAGGACTTACTTAGCTACCATCCCTATATTGGGTGTTTGCATGAGTGGTGTGTGCTTTATATGTTTGCTATGATAGCATGAGTTGTCGTTTTTATCGACCTATGTTCTATTGACTGCCCCACTGCGTGGCTGTGATAACCTTTCCCTTTCATCCCGCCGTGGAGTCTGGGAGGTTCTCTGATGTCGGGCCAGACTGGTTTACAGGAAGGGCGCAATCCACTCCCATAGGGTACACGGATTGTGTGACCGATACTCGTATAGCTGGACATTGTACTCAGAGGCGGGGATGTATCGGTCCTCGTGTCACATACTTTCATCTATATATATACGGTTTTTGAGTGAATGGTTATTATATAAAGATAATAAATGGGTAAATGTGTGATAGCATGGTGATGTGTTTATCTTTCATGATTGTGCTTGTGCTTATGCATTACCTCATATATGTATGGTTAGCTAACGGTTTCATACCGTGTTGTAGATGTTTACATGTTAGGCGCTACTGGGTGATCTGGCAGGGTGACAGGCCGAGGACTCTCGTACATTAGGTGGTTGGTTTGGGGTTGTTGTGTTTCCCCTCCTGCGTGAGGATGATCTTTTGTACCTCCTATGTGAGGATGTCGTTTTATATACTCGGCTATGTTGTTGTTTACTTTGGGTCGTACAGTTTATACTATTTTATGTATTTGTTTTATATCTGTCAGTGCCATGTTGTAAGGTCCAGTGAACTTGTTGTCAGGCTAGGGTCAGGATCCATTGTGAGATCCTAACCCAATGTAACATCCCGAGTCCCGCGGATTCGGGGTGTTACACCCCCCTCCTTTTTAATCTTTGTGCGGAAGTGTTAGCTAGAAACCTACAAAAAATATCAAATGATAACACCAAATCTATTGGTTTTCCTATTTCAAAAAATGGGACTAGAATTCATTTTTTAGGCTTTGTGGATGATATTATTATATTTACCAAAACCTCCGCACAAGCTAGTGATGTAGTACTCTCGGTACTAAAGGATTATTGTGACATATCTGGACAGCTTATTAATTACCATAAATCCGTGTTTCAAACCACCACCAATGTCGATCAAAGTAATAGGAGAAGAATCCAAGGCCATCTTGGAATCAACATTTCTACCAATTTAGAACAATACTTAGGATGCCCAATTATCAACAGACGTGTCAATAAAGATATTTTTAATTCCGTTATCATTAAGACTAAACAACAACTTACTAAATGGAAAGCGTCCTCCTTGTCTCAAGAAGGAAGAATAACGTTAATAAAAGCTAACCTCAATGCAAAACCAAGTTATTTAATGCAGGCTTTCATGTTGCCGGGAAGCATACACAATGAACTAGACAAAATCAATAGACTTTTCTTTTGGAATAAGGGACCCAATCACCACCCTTTGATCAGTTGGGATAAGATTTGTAAACCTCGATCCCTAGGTGGAACGGGGATAAGAAAAACGGAAGACATGAACAAAGCTTTACAAATGAAATTG
Source organism: Fagopyrum homotropicum (assembly GCA_033239125.1). Lineage (NCBI taxonomy): Eukaryota > Viridiplantae > Streptophyta > Magnoliopsida > Caryophyllales > Polygonaceae > Fagopyrum > Fagopyrum homotropicum. Next base: position 162,399,712 of record BSWB01000002.1, on the reverse strand, counting down.
TTGTGGAAAATCATGGCTGAACTGGATAACGTTTGGGTAAAAATTGTAGAAGAGAAATACCTAAAAGGATCAAACCTCTGGAACTACGAATGTGGAAAGAATGTGTCCTGGCAATGGAAGAACTTGTAAATTACATAAAGAATTTGATAAAGGTCTTGCCTGGAGGGTAGGCGATGGAAAAACGGTTAAATTTTGGACGGACAAATGGTTGTTGGACAAACCGCTTCAAGACGTCATGACAAACTAAATTGTAGTGAATCAGTCTGAATTAACTTCCTCGTTCATTACTAATAATGTTTGGGACCACCATAAAATAAATCAACTAAAAACATTTTTGCCAAATACCATAATAGAGAAAATTAAGAATTATAACCTTCCTAAAAGTGAAATTCGCGACCGTTTGTACTGGTCAGGAAACAATGATGGGTGGTATTCGACTAAATCATCTTTGGAGATGATTCAAAAACGGAAAGGTGGAGTTACTATTGATAAAACCTGGATTTGGAAAATGAACATTATGCCAAAAATTTAAAACTTCTTATGGAAGTTAGCTATGAATGGGCTCCCTACAAAGCAAAATGTTGACAGACAAAGGATTCCGGTCATCATGAATTGCGAATACTGTAATCATCATACTGAAAGTGCCAAACACCTTTTTTTTCAATGTCCGATTATGATCACAATTGTCGATAATCAAAATGTAAAAACTATCCTTCAAAATATCGACCTTGATAATCAAGGAATCGCTGAGACCCTTCTTGATCTCAAGGACTCAATTTCGAGTAAGGAAATTATACTTGTAGTGGTTATTTGGTGGAACATGTGGATGACTAGAAATCAGTTTGTTTTCAACAAAACAAAATTTCCGCAAAACATCAAAGCCACTGCTATTAACCAAATTGCAAGTTGGGATTTAGTTAAATCGGATCAAAACAAGAACACCATATCAACGAAATCACAAAGAAGGAAGAAGAAAAACATTAAATGACAACGACCTAAGGAAGGATTCTATAAACTTAATTTTGATGCCTCACAAAATTCAACAAATAAGTGCTCTTATGGTTTTATCATTCGGAATCAACATGCGGTTCCTATTGCCGTAGAAAGCGGCACAACTAATGCATAATCAGTTTTGGAAGCAGAAGCTCTTGCTGTGCGGTTTGGCCTTCAAAAGGCTAAGGAGTGTGGAATTTTATCTATCGAGATTGAAGGGGATAATCTAACGCTTATCAATTCGATTAATCAAATATGGAAGCCGCCGTGGGAACTCGATATGATGATCAACGACATTTCAATTATTATTTCTGAATTCCACTACTCAACCGTCCAACATGTTTTTAGGGAGATTAACACGGTTGCGGACAAGATTGCCTTACACGGGTTCAATGGTGAGATGGACGTGGATGCAATCCCAGAAGATGTTCAAGACCTCATCCGAAAGGATGCTTTAGGACGATCGGTTTCTAGAAATTGATTCTTCTAAGTTTTTTTTACCCTTGTATAAAAAAAAATGTCATTCTAAGTCTTTAGCACTGCTTAGTTAGGTTGACTTTTTCTGTAAAGACGTTGGTCGAGTGCGGTCTAAACGAATGTTCCGAAAGATACCGTAGTCACGTGCCCCTGTATGATCATGTTGATCGTGGTTGTGTTCGAGGTCTTCGAAGATCTTTCATCAAGGTGGAGGGAACGTCGTTGGATCTACATTTCCTCTGGAGGTATGAACTCCCCTTGATATGGGTTTCTACTATCCTACTTCTCGACGGCGAGACACCGCGTTAGTTCCTCTATCCCGTATCTTCTCCATGTTTTGCCTGTCTTTAGTGTTCCTCGCCTTTTCCTGTGGATTGTTTGTTCCGACTTTTTTGATCTTTTTTACTTTTTTGGTTATCTACTTGTAGTGTTATGTATTGTTTTCGCGGCATTTTGCATGACGGGTTGCCCGTTTGCCGGTTTTCGGCCTCTCGATACACCAAGTCTGTTTGGTGTAGTCGAACATCTTACCTTGTTATCAAAAAAAAAAATAAATAAAAATAAAATAAATAAATAAAATGTCATTGTATTAATTTAAATAAAACAGAATTCATACTATATAATGGTGTGAATTGTGAGTGGTAGGATATCAGTATACATCATTAAGGTAGTTGATAAAACTTAAAAAAAAAAGGGCAAATTTGGTTAGTAGGCTATTTAGAGAAATAGTGATAGTAAGTAGGCTTTTTTGTTTTTCAATTAAGTAAATATACCCCTCTTATTTTTTTTACCATCAAACCTTCTACATCCTCTTGTTTTATTCTTCCTTCCTAATGCATTTTAAAAACTGAATTTTTTTTATTTTCTTTTATTAGTTTTTTGTCTTTTTTATTTTCTTTATTTTTTATTTATTTTCTAGAATGAAGAATTTTTTCACACACCGGAATTATCACATACCGGAATTATCACATACCGGAATTTCTACATACTGGAATTTCACATACCGGAATTTTCACATACCGGACCGGAATTTTACATACCGGATCGGAATTATCACATACCGGAATTATCACATACCGGATTTTCACATACCGGAATTTTCACATACCATAATTTTCACATACCGGATTTTCACATACCGGAATTATCACATACCGGATTTTCACATACCAGAATTTCACATACCGGACATTTACATACCGAAATTTACATACCGGAATGAATTTTTAATTGTCTAATATTTAATTTTGCAAATTTTAGGGGGCACGTTGTAATTTTGCAATTTTTTTATTGTAATTTGCGTATATGATGACGGTTTGCAAAAATGGGTCCATCACCGTCTCTTTTGATTTCCAAAAGACTTGTTCTTTTTCCCAGTTGACAATGACAATTGACAAGACGTGGAGGAGTTGATCATTATTTGAGTGGAGAATTATATGTTAAAATTGTCTCAAAATAAAAGTATTATGTAAACAAAAATAAATAGCGGACGGAAAGCACAAGGATCAAGTGCTGATTGTGCCGCTAGTTTTAATTCAGAAATTTCTGGAATGAAATTTCTGGTATGAACTTTTCGTATGAAATTTCTGGTATGAAAAAATTTTAGTATGAAAAAAATTCTGGTATGAAATTTCTAGTATGAACTTTTCGTATGATAATTTCTGGTATGAAATTTCTGGTATGAAAATTCTGGTATGAGAATTTCCGGTATGAGAAATTCAGTCCAGAAAATAAAAAAGAAAATAAAAAATAAATAAAAAAAGGCAAGAAAAATAATAAAAGAAAACAAATTCAGTAATTAAAAATTAAAAATTATACTTATATAACAAATAACAAACATCATTTATTCTTTCTTTCTAATAGAAGGGTTAATAATTTTTACCTACTATTAAATGAAAGTGGTAAAAAATTTGGGGTACATTTTCTTAAACAAAAACTAAGAAAAGCCTAGTATGTCAAATTCTCCCAAAAAAAAAAGACGTACCAAACCGACAATTTTCAGAAATTAAAGCCTAAAATTAAAAATAAAAGGGGTATATTTGGTAGGAAAAAAAATACATATGGTCTTATGTAAGAATAAATATTTATGAATATGATTAGATGGATTAAATTAGTGTTAATGACTTGTCAAGGAGTTGGTAATTTCAGGAGATAATAATTAATTATAATGTCATCGTGGAAAATAATAATACGAACAAAATTGGCCACCTCTCATTCATTTATTTATTTATATAGTTATTTTAACCGGTGTAAATGGTATAAAATTGACATAATAATGTTAAATTGCTTACCGACAATATATTGGGTAAGAAGTTCTTAATTTCCCAAAAATTAAAAAAAATTCAATTTTTTAAAACTACTACATTTGTTTTATTTAAAAATAAAAATTATACATTTGTTATTCTTGAAAAATAAAACTAATTATTTACTTTTTTTAGTTATTATATTTATAAAAATTATAGAAAGTCAAATAATATGAAACGAGGAGTAATATTTATAATAAATTACTTAACTGATTTGAAAAGGACTTTCACCCACAATCATATGAAGATAAACATAATTTATTGAACAAATGGAAATAAACATTAGAAAAATGCTTCTATCAAATAATGAAAAACAAAATATGAAATCTAGCTAAATCGTATATTCGTATACAAATCAAGGGAGACTATAACCTCTCTCTATATATAGATCCTTGGTTAACATCAAAACCAAGAACAATTGTTACAACAAAACAAGCTAGGGTTCTTGTAAAGTTTAATCATGGTTTCCTTCAAACATTGTTCACCAAATGCCGCGGTTTTTACTCTTCGAGTTTGTTTAATCTCGTTATTCTTCGGAGTATACTCCGCTCAACTTTCATCCACATTTTACAACACTAACTGTCCTAATGCTCTCTCGACGATTAGATCTGCAGTGAGATCCGCAGTCGCTAATGAGGCACGTATGGGAGCTTCGTTGCTTCGTTTGCATTTTCATGATTGCTTTGTCAACGTAAGCATTATGAACACATATTACGTATTATTGGTATTTTGGTTGTATTATGTGTTTTCTATACTTCTGATATCTTTGTGGAACTTATTAGGGTTGTGACGCGTCAATATTGTTGGATGATAATTCTACTTTTACGGGAGAGAAAACTGCAGGACCGAATGCTAATTCGGTTAGGGGGTTCAATGTGATAGATACTATAAAATCGAACGTGGAGAGTATTTGTCCGGGTGTTGTGTCTTGTGCTGATATCGTTGCCCTGGCTGCGAGAGATTCCGTTGTTGCGGTGAGTTTACGTTCTTCCGTATAATCTCGCTCTCTACTGAATACACCCTTAATATCTCGTGTTAAGTTTGGTATGTGCTATTGACTTATTGTTGTGTTAGGTTTCATTACATTAACATAACTAAAATAAACCTAATTGCATGCATATACTAACTCTATGTAATGAACATCATTTGACAGTGAAATTAATAGAAATAATTTATAAATTAAGTTAAAAACAAAAAAGTTAGTAATATTATTTCTCTAAATTAAGGAAATAAAAAATTTCAACTTGTAATTAGAAGTTAATTAAGAGCTAATCAATATGAGCTAGAGTTGATTGATATTGGCCTATTATCAGCTAGGTGGGTCCAGCTGGACGGTGCTACTGGGGAGAAGAGACTCGACGACGGCCAGTCTAAGTGCAGCGAATACGAACCTACCCGGGCCTGGGTCAAGCCTCGCTGCCCTCATCTCCGCTTTCTCTAACAAAGGCTTGTCCACCAAAGACTTGGTTGCCCTCTCCGGTATTTATCTTGGTTCTACGAAAGTTGAATAATTTATTTAAATATTCGTTTGGAAGCGCTAAGAATCATTTCCGGTAATGAAATGATTCCAAATCAATCAAAAACTACGTTTGATTAGAGGTCATTTAACACATGAAATAATTCATCGTTTTCATTTCTTTTCTTTACCCTTATCCGATTTCATTCAATTTTCATTCCACCGCTCCAACCAAACGGACACTTAATATTCAATATCTAAAACCCAATGCTCGAGTTATTGTACTTGAATTTGAATTACACCACGTAAAATTTAATATCAAAGTTTTAATAGCAGAAATACATACATAAAATCCAAGAAAAATGTTAGGATAATTGAAAAAAAAAAAAAGATTCCCTTTAAAAGTCATGTTCTGAAGATTACATTCACACCGGTCGATTTTAAACCTAATATGTAAAGATCGGTGAGCTACTTTTAGTCAATTGAATTGAAGTTGTAGCCTTGTGGACTTATGTGTTGAAATCATACCTAATTTAATTGCACGTGTGCTCATATACTCACATCCCCGGCCCACAATCCCTATTCAACTTTGACAAATTGATGATGATGATGATTTCATATACCTCGAAAAGTCGGAAGGGCCCGGATATATAAGCTAACAACATAGTTGGATTGTTGTTTTGGCAATTGCAGGAGCCCACACAATAGGGCAAGCAAGGTGCACAACATTTAGGACAAGGATCTACACCGAGACCAACATAGACTCCTCATTTGCGACAACTCGTCGGGCCACTTGCCCCAGCTCGACTAGTAGCGGAAACAACAATCTCGCCCCACTCGACATCACAACCCCTACCATCTTCGACAACTCCTACTACACCGACCTTCTAAATTTCAAAGGATTGCTTCATTCCGACCAACAACTTTTTGGTAACAAGTCCACCGATTCTCAAGTTTCGAGTTACAACTCCAATTCCTCCGCATTCTTCAACGATTTCACCTCGGCCATGATCAAGATGGCTAACCTTAGTCCCCTCACCGGTTCCGCTGGCCAAATCAGGATCAATTGTAGGAAAGCCAATTGATCCATCATTATGTATATATACTTGCAAATTTGGACGTGAGTGTAATTTATAATAATTTTTATTAAGTTGCATGCAAATACGTTGAGTTGTAACTTTGTTTTGTATGAATTATCAATTCGTGTGGGTTTTCATCTTCAAGCAAGTCATAAAAAACTAAGAACAAAATTGCAGAGGATTGCTATTATATCAAAAGGATTATCGGACTTATTATATAAGATTGGTGAACTAATTTTCTTTATTGTCAATAGATTTTATAATAAAATGTCACGAGTTTATGTGTTGGACTTTAGTTTAACACGCATGTGCGCTCGTATGCACACGACTCCGCTCTGTAGTTCAATGAACTTTAAAATGGTACTAGAACAATTTGATCTATCTGGTTGTGACTTATCTGGTTTGTCAACCTTAAGACTCTTGCGGGCATGAACAACGATAATCTGTCCGATTGAACTAGCCGGTCTTAAGACATTTTGTCAAGTATCAACCGAGCTAGACAGTTGTATTTGAGGAGGTGGGTGGATGATTAAATATTCCGACTACGCTTTGTATATCAAAACAAATTATACATTCAATATAACTTATATAAGTACATTAAAATAAATAAATTTTGGCCAACCGTATCAAACTCAAAACTTGTGAAACAAACTTCTATCTGTGAATCAATTTTTTTTTTTTTTGAACTAAATCAAATTATAACACGGTACTAGAACAATTTGATCCATCCGGTTTTACGGCCTTAAGACTCTTGCGGAACAATGATAATTTGTCCGATTGAGCTAGCCAAGACATTTCATCAAGTGTAGGGCTGAACATCGGTCCAAAACCGCAAACCGCAAATTGAACCGCAACCGAACCGCAAGCCGCAAACCTGAAAAACATGGACCGCAAACCGAACCGCAAATTTGCGGTTCAGTTTGCGGTTTGAACCGCACGGTTGCGGTTCGGTTGCGGTTCGAACCGCAAATGAACCGCAATTTGCGGTTTGCTTGCGGTTTTGCGGTTTTTTTTTTGCGGTTTTGCGGTTTTTTTTTGCGGTTTGGTTGCGGTTTTGCGGTTTTTTGCGGTTTGAACCGCAAACCGTAAAACAAAAACTTGCGGACCGCAAACCGAACCGATTAAGTGCGGTTCGGTTGCGGTTTGGACCGCAATTTGCGGTTCGGTGAACCGAACTGCAATCTGCTCAACCCTAATCAAGTGTACGTCAACCGAGCTAGACAGTTGCATTTGAGGAGGCGTGTGGAGGATTAAATATTCCGATCCGACTTCGCTATGTATGTCAAAACAAATTATACGTTCAATATAAGTACACTGAACCTGAACCCGCAACCGTATCAAACCCAAAACTTGTGAACCAAAGAAACAAACTTTCTATATAAAATAACTCTTTCTTACCTAAATCAACTTATAAGTGAGGTGATTATTCCTTTTGGGATTGAAATCTTATTTCATGTATGGAAATTGAAATCCACCATTACTTAACTACAATTCATTTCTATTTGTGAATGACCAAAATCATTCAAATATTTGTTTAAATAGATGTACCCATCTAAATCCACTGAACCTAAACCCGCAAGCATATATATATATATATATAGATATCACTTGCAATGTACCGATTGCTTATCAAACAAAAACTCAAAGTACATTGGTGTTGTTCTTATACACTATCGTGGTTAATATGATTAGGTTACTAATCAAGTCATTAAGGTTGTTCTTGCTATGCATAATCATTTGCATAGCAAACGAATCGATGCATGGCTCTATATCGATAAAAGCTCAAATTCCGCAAACAACTCATGTTCAAATCGTAAACGGTATGGAAGATCATTCTGATATTCAAGTCCATTGCCGATCCAAAAAGGATGATATAGGTCAAAAGCCGGTTAAGTATGGAGATTACTATGAGATCAAGTTTCGTCCTTATTTTTTTGTGTTGAAGTCTCTTTTTGTGTGTGGAGCTAATAGTAGCTTAGGACATATTGAATGGGAAGCTTATAATGAGAAACATGATTTGAGCACATGTAAGAAATTTTGTACATGGACAGTTTCTCAAGTGGGTATCGTCGGCTTTAACGATGATAGGTATAATTGGAAACCCTATACTAAGGTTATTCATAATATGTTTATGTAATAATAATTGGTGTATTTGATTTCATCCATCAATTAAATTAAGGGCCCATTTGGTTGGTTAAAAATTGGGTTGAAATGGTTTAATTCCGGTCCAAATTGATTGTATCTGTTTGTTTGTGGGTAGGAAAGGAATCATACCTTTCAGACCCGTAATTGATTACTTTTTCTTGTTACCTAATGAAAAGAAGCCCGTTGCTTCTTTTTTTTTTTTTTTTTTGAAATAATTGTATTAGTAACATGAAATCATATACAGAGGGTGACTACTAGCCCAGTTTAGATACGAAAAGATCAAAGGAACATAGAACAGAAGCAATAGGCATTAAGAAAGATGGATGCCAAGAATCTTGGCCCAAGCTTTGAACTCTCGAGATCTTTCCTTCCAGTGGTAAGAGAAGTGATGTTTCGTGGCATTAATGATGTTGTGGGCGCATGTAGTAGCATGAGTGGTCTTGTGGCCGAAGATGAGTTCATTCCTAGCCTTTCATATGAAATAAATGAAGCTCGTGATGGTGTAAATGCCTCATTCTCCCAACTTTCTCTCTCCCCGACTATTGCTTTTGTTTCTGCACAAGCTTGCCATCTCCTATTCTCCTTCTTCGCTCTCGATATCTCGCTGCATTCTTCACTCTCGATATCTCGCTCGCAAATCTTACACTTGGATCAAAGTGACACACATGAATCGTTGATTAAGGTAACTTGGGTTTTAAAATTGTATATTACAACTTCAAATCTGTTTGGTCTTCAACTTTGTTTCATTCTTCTAGTTATTCGTGTACAAGTTAATTTTGATAAATAATCTTATAGGACGGGATGATTTTATTTTTAGTTTCCCTTCAGTAAATTGATAATAAAATATCCTTTTTGTATATATTTAGTATAAGAACTGAATTTTGTAAGAGAAAAAGTTCTGAATAATTTATAGGATACTTTAAGGGACGTGTTAAATACACAATTTTCAATTTACTTAGTACTAAATGTGAACGTTTTGCATTGACGTTTAAATTTGAGCGCATCTAGTTGGCGCCAACGTTTAACATCTAACGTACACACAAAGCGACGGAGCTATTTTTTTATTTTTTTTTTAAATTTTGAGCGCCTTTAGAAGGCGCCGGCGCCCAAAACCCTCTTTTTTCGCAATTTAATTTCGCAATCTTTTTTCCGCAATTTTTTTTGAAACTTAATGTAGGTTTTTAGCATGAGCGCCTTGCGCCTGCGCTCAAATGTATAATTTTTAAAAAAAAAACCCTGAGCGCATTCACCTAGCGCTAACGCCGATATCTGGGCGCTTTCGCCGAGCGATGACGCTTATCAAGCGCCATCGGAATGAGTTCGTTTTTGACATTAGTAAAACGAGAGCCGTGCCTTTAGCTTTTTCGTACTTTAAAAAGCACATAAAAAAATTGTACAAAAATCTACAAGCAAGTTTTTTATATAATAATATAAGATTAATGTTGGCGATTAGTTTAAAATAATATAGATCGAGCAGGACAAATACGGCATAAATTTAGAAACGTGTGTCGGTATCTCCATTGTTCTCTATATTCTATTTCTGAGATTTGGATAAATTTCCCTTGGGGTTTCCGTCATCAGACGGCTCATATTAATAAAGATACAAGTTTACATAATTACATTAGGGCACCATCTATTTACAATAATTACATAAACTATTATACCCCCGTAGTCAAAATTGGAGGAGGTTGTACAGTAATTAAAACTGAATCTAAAATCTAAAAACAATTGTCGGGGAAGACCCTTTGTAAAAATGTCTGCGTATTGAAAAGCCGAAGGTACGTAAAGAACTCTAACGTGAGCACGAGCAACCTTATCTCGGACGAAGTGAATGTCAATCTCAATATGCTTGGTCCGTTGATGTTGAACTGGGTTGCTGGCAAAATAAGTAGCAGATATATTGTTAGTGTATACAATGGTTGCCTTGGCAAGCGGGCAATGTAGCTTAAGCAAAAGGTTACGCAACCATGAACATTCTAATACGACATTGGCAACTCTTCTATATTCGGCCTCTACACTGGATCTGGATACTACAGATTGCCTTTTGGCAGACCACGAGATTAGAGTGTCATTGAAGAAGACACAGTAACCTGATGTTGAACGGCGCGTGTCAGGGCACTATGCCCAGTCAGCATCTGTGTAGGCAATGAGATCAGATTTCGGAGAAGAGGAGATTGTGATTCCTAATGATGATGTGCCAGAGATGTATCTGATGATGCGCTTGAGAGCATCAAAATGAGCTTCCCGGGGGTCGTGCATAAAGAGGCACACTTGCTGTACTACAAAACTGATGTCATGACGTGTGAAGGTGAGGTACTGTAGGAGAAAATTTCCATGGCATGGGGCCAATATCATATTGGAATGAGAGGATGTCCGTCGAATAGATATGCCCAAGAAATAGAATAGAGGGCCTGAGTCTTTCAGGGAAAATTCCTTTCTATCAAAATCTGTCTCGCTCTGATACCATGTGAGATTTGGATAAATTTCCCTTGGGATTTCCGTCATTAGACGGCTCATATTAATAAAGATACGAGTTTACATAATTACTTTAGAGGAGTATTACACCGACCTTATATACTAGGTTCGTTGTCCTTTATTATCGACGATGATTACATTAAAAATATGAAAACCCTATAATATATAATCTTATTGGCTATATATGTTTGAGGAATTCCAAGTCAGACACGTGTTCAGAAAAATCAATTGTGTTACTGACCGATTGACCCATTTGAAAATTTCGAACCCCAACACACCCTTTTCTGACGATCATGAACTTCGTGTTTTCATCTGCAAAGATGCTTTAGGATCGACTACCTCTAGAAGATAGTCTTTCCTAACCGTTTTCTATTTTCAACAATAAAAAAAAGTCCATTTTCTTGTTACAAGATAAAGCATTATAGATACAACACTTTTTGGTTCTACAACTTTCCGATAACAAGTCCAACAACTCTTAACTTTCGAGTTATAGCTCCGGTTCCTTTGCATTACTTAGAATTATTACTTCGATCTACCATGCTCAAAATAGGTACCTCCATCGATAAATCAATATATACTTGAAAATTTGGTTGGAAATGTAGTTTTAATAAGAATATATTTTTAGCTTGGTGCCTTTAGATCGATTTTTTAAGTCGATTTCGGTGATCACCAACCGAGAGAGAAAAAAATTGGTGTTCACCAACCGAACAAGTTTAATCAGAAAGACACCGAATAGAAAAATCCTTCTCATAAATTGTTCATAGTTGCATGAATATATATGTTAACTTTTTCTTATATCCGTTCGGGACCAAATAACGTGGAGGGCACACGTCCTGTAAGCCGTACATACAAACACACGAGGTTCCATCTAAAATCAATTGACAATATATACCTTGGGTTGTAGTTATTGTTTTGTATGAACCAAATCAAGCCAGAACAAATTATTCGTTCAATTCACATATAGTAAGAACATAAAATTTGTTTTAAGCACACTAATTTCTAGTTTAATAAATTAAAGTTGGTGGAATCCTATAGTATCAAATTATAATTGAGCAAATTATCTCTTTTAGGGTGAAATCTTTCAAGTTCATGCATGAAAACTGAAAGTTCACTATTATTAAGTGTATTCGTGAATAAAAACTTGACCAAAATCACTCTTTTTTGACCAAAATCACTCACTTATTCATTCAGTGAATGTACTCATCTAGATACACTTTATCACATACAAGTATATATATATGACAATGGCGGACGTTATTAAAAACAATTAGTCTATCTATATATCTATTTTAGTTAAGGACGATGAAAGAGGTGATCAAGACATTAAGGTTGTTCTTACTATTCGTAATAATTTGCATAGCAACCGAAGTAAGGTGTGGTCATTCTCGATTGTTTCCTCAGAAGACTCATGTTCAAATCCTAAACAATATGGAAGATCATACCGATCTTAGAATTCATTGCAAATCGGCAACTCATGATGCAAAAGAGAAATTGGTGAAGTATGGAGATTACTACGAGATCGTGTTTCTTCCGAATTTTTTATTTTTGTCAACTCTTTACTATTGCGGAGCTAATAGTCATATAGGACAAATCAAATGGGACGTTTACGATGAAGGACGAGATATTAATGAATGTGGAAAATATTGTAAATGGACAGCTTCTCATAGAGGCATTCGCGGTGATTACAATGGATATACATACCGTTGGAAACCCTATTAGGGTGAACTTGCTATGTAATCTAACCTCATACTAATGAGTTAGTGAATGTCCTTCAATATAAATAAATAAGTATATTATATCCTTATTGATGTATGAACTATTACCCTTATTTAATATATCAACTTTTCTTAATGTGTTACAAGATTTTTTTGTATTTAATTCTTGCATATGAGTTTCAGGTACAAGAAATAGTCGACCACTTGGGTACGAGAAAGTTATACTAATAGTATTTTCGATATTTTTAAGTTACTTGTATACGATACAAGAATCGTGTACAAGAAAATCAGTTACTTTAAATCTTGTACATGAAAAGTTCAAGTACCATAATTAACATATTTTATAATTTTCAAAAAAAAAAAAAGAATAAATTGTGAGATCTAACTTGTTCGGTTGCTATACGGGTGAGAGGGATAGGCTACCACCAAATTCTCTACCTCTTCCGCCTACAACCTCCTCTATACTCAACCCCCTCCCACCCCCCAACACACCCTCCTTTTCAGGAATATTTGGAAGAAATTAATCAAACTCTCCCAAATGTAGCTTCATCTCCTGGATTGCCGCTCATCAAAAACTTTCCACCCTCACCAAGCTCCGCTCTGGGAACATTATTCAAAGTGATGCCTGCAACCTATGCGGGACCATGCCGGAGGATGAGGACCATCTCTTCCATAAGCGCATATTCACCTCGATTACCCTTGATCTTTTCTCCAGATGGACCCGAGTCCCTGTTCCATACCCCTACAAGGACAACATTTGGACTTGGCTCAACAATGTCTAACCTCACAAGCATAACCTCATCTCCAATGTCAGAATTGTCACCATTACGAGCCTTGTCTACTTTGTTTGGAAGGCTAGAAATGACCTTATATATGACCACAAAGTCACACATGAAGCCTCCTGCGCTCACAACATCATACAAGCAACAAAAAACCACTTCTCTCACCATTGGAAGGATAGATCCACACACATAATGAACAGGGCCAACCAACTCGGCATTCACCTAATGTAATTGTGATCTATTATGTTTCTTGTGCTCCTACTGTCAAAGCTGACATCTTGTAAATTCTCCCCCTGGTTCAATACATTAACTTTTCAAAGAAAAAAAAAACGTTCATAGTGCACCGAGGGGATATGGAGGAGCTTGCGCTTTTGAAATGCTTGAGTTTGACTTTAGCATTTTGAGCTTGTCAGTGACTTTGAACATATGATGATCCTGAAGTTCAGCATTCCAAACTTCTTTGATTGTAGAGTAAGTTTTCGTGGAGGCACCAAGAGTTATTGAAATGGATCTGGGATATATGTGTTATTGTAAAAGATATCTATTTTATGCTTAGACTCTTCATGTGTATATATATTGCCATGTTGATTAATAATAAATCATTTATTAGGGTATACATTCTCTATATGGTATCTGAGGTTTCGATCCTCCCAAACACAACTCTCACAACACCATATGGTTGCCGAATCAAGCACACAACTACACAAACCACACGAACCAACCAAACCATTCACCATTGCCACTTTGACATACATCATCAAACTCGACTCGGCAAATTACTTCACATGGTAAACTCATATTCAAGTCACTCTTGAAGGCCATGATCTCTTTCGTTTTCTTGATGGATTTGAGCAAGTGCTTCCGACCACTACAGAAACCCCAAACAACCCAAACCCTACCTACTTGTTCCATAGGCGACAAGACAAGATTCTCTATGGAGCAATCTTGGGCACTATCACCACTGCCATCACCTTGTCTGAAATGTGGGATTCGCTCAAGAACACATTTGGGAAACCGCCTCGAGGACACATCAAACAGATCAAAGAACGTTTACGTTCAACTACAAAAGGCACACTCTCAGTTGTTGAGTATATGCAACAAATCAAAGCATTGGCGGATCTTCTAGCATCACTCAAAGCACCTGTTTCTCAAGAAGATCTTACAAATCATGTCCTACGAGGACTTGACAGCATACAAACCCATCATTCATGCCATCAATGTAAGGGATACACCAATCACTTTTGAAGACCTTACAAATCATGTCCTCCTACTCTCCACAAACCCCACAATCTTCCTATCCCCCCCACTAACCAATCCCAACAACCTCCCCTCATTCCTAGAAATAAACCCTTTTGAGGACATTTATAGTGGTACAGGGAAATAGGTCATGCACTCACCTAGTGCTCAGTGATATGCAAACAACACCCCAATCTCCCCTACCAAAACCCATCTGATTCCCTGCTCATTCTCCACAAACCAATATTATCACCACCAATACTATGCAAGGACAATGACTCATGAATAGTAGAACATCTCACCACGTCGCAAATGATGATGACAATCTAGCCATTCACTACCCTTACACTGGAATGGACGAGATGCTAGTTGGAAACGGATCAGGTTTACAAATCACTCCTCTTGGAAATACTACTCTATCTCAGTCTTCTTTAAAACTTCAAAATGTCATTTGTGTCCCACAGATGTCTCAAAACATTATATCTATCTCCAAATTAATCCAAAATACACTTTACTTGGTAGTTTTCTTATCTAATATGTTCTATGTGCAGGACATGAGATCCGGGAAAACCCTATCTAGAGGTCCTTGTGTCAGCGACATCTATGTGTGGCCCTTGCAGTCCAAACAAACGTGTCTCACTCACAATGCAAGTTCAGCTTATCTCAATCACAAGTTTAATTGGACATCCATCAACTCAAGTTTTTCAATTCCTAGTTAAATCTTTCAATCTTAGCAAGTTTAATTTCAAGCAAAGAGATTGTCATTCTTGCTCACAAATCGTTGTTTGTAAACTCTTCCATCGAATCAAACTACCCTCTTGAGGTTATCTACTCTGTTGTTGGAGTTCTCTAGTTATGATGTATGATGGTCACAAATACTATGTCATTTTCATAGACCATTATACACGTTACTCATGGCTATTTCCAATCCACAAAAAGTCGGACACAAGTTTAATTTTTATTAAGTTCAAAGCTTTAGTTGAGAACTATTCAAACACAAAATCAAGATCTTGTGTTTCTGACCATGGTGGTGAGCATATTTCCCTATGCCAATACCTTGGGTCCGTCGGAAACACTCACCTCACAAGCCCCCTCACACTCCTGAACACAACGGTCTAACCGTACGTAAGCATCGTCTTGTTGTTGAAAATGAACTAGCTCTCCTAACCCCCTCAAGCATGCCCTTGGATCATTGGCCTCATGCACTCACCACAGCTGTGTATCTCATCAATCGATTTCCCACTCCTATTCTTGACAACGACTCACCTTATCATCGTCTCCTTAGACGTACCCCTTCTTATCTTAAACTAGAAAGATGTGGGTCTGTGATGTTAAGGTTATGCCTTAGGCATTTGTGAGCATGTTATGATCTTGAGGTTTAGTTTGAGGTTATAGGTTGGTTTTGGTTATGGAGACGAGTCTCCTAACCCTTATAGTATGTGATGTTGTGTGTCTTGCTATTACAGGCGTTGGATACTTCCCCAAGGGGAAGCTGTGACGTGGTATTAGATACGAGTGTGATAGGTAAGTCCATAGGACTTACTTAGCGTACGGTTGTGGATTGTATGATTGTAATAGTTGAGTGTGTTCATATGATTGTGCATTTATAACCTAAACCGGACTAGGAAGACCATTTATTACATTTATTTGACCCAAGTGTATTATAACGGGCGGTAACCACCGGTCTCCGCCTACTGGTTAGGAGGAGGTGCCTGAAAGCTAGGAACACAGGGGGGACGAGTCATGATCACCCCCATGCAAACCCCTGTGTTAAGGGGGAAAGGGATGAGGTTCTTGAGGTTCCTTGTGTTACAAAAGAAGTTGAATTAGTAATGGAATAACGTAATAAAAGATAATAATTGAATGTGTGTGGCATTGCATGTATGAGATGTTAATATGTGATTGTGTTGTTACCTTCATGATTTTCATTGCTGTAGCTAACGGTGTATACCGTGTTGTAGTTATTCTGCAGGTTAGGAAGACTGCAGAGTGAGTTGTTCGCCCCTAGAGGTGTGTGCAAATAAGCTTTAAATTTATAAAACTAGAATCAAGCAAGCGAACCCGCAGTGTACGGATCGATATAGTTAAGCAAGAATTCCAGAGTATCGAACACAGGGATTTGGGGGGAACGAACTCGATTGCAGGTTATCAAGCAAGTAAATATGGAAGTTTTGCAAATTATTGGGAAAACAACAATCCTAAAGATCCAAGTATCCAGCTGTGGCAATCGATTCAAGATATACTTAATGATGTAAAGACAGAGTTGAGATATGCAAAGGTATACTAATGTAAGGTAATCGTACGGTGAAGTTCCAAAAACCTTATATAACTCACCTACAAGGCACTCTCTATACAGGTTGTTGAGGCTCAATATAGAAGGATTCTAGAGGCGAGAATTAGTGTCAAATACCCAAACTTATAACCCAAGGATCAAGACTAACTTAACCGATTGAGGTTGTGACACTCACAATCGAGGTAGAGGTTGTTGAGGCTTCACTACCACCTAGAAAAGACAAGTCTAAACTAAGCTAAAGCAAATCTTTAACTTTAGATTAAGGTAAAAGCAGGTTCGTAGACTTAAGGGAAATCACGGTTAGTTCTTGAGGTTCTACGGCCGTGGACTCAAGAACAGACCGTAATTTAGGGTTGTCGGCGATAATTCTCTAACTCTCAGGGTCTAATCTGTTTGCGATCGATCTATCATCATCTAAGCCACAACTATCAACCCTTCACTTTAGAATTGTTAAGGGTTTTTAGCCAATAACAGTCATGTTGATATCAATTCAAGAATTAAAAGATAAAAAGATGAAGACTTTCAAGAACTTTCAATAATCTTTAATTCAATCTCAAAGTCACAAAGAGAACAGGCAATGTCAAAAGATTCACAATAGAACAAGCAATCGTAATCCTAGGAAAGAAAAGAAAACGGGATGTCAATCCGTTTTCCAAATCAAACCTAATCAAGAAGAGAGATCTTCTTGCAAAATTTTCCAAGAACTTCGATCTTCCGCAAATCCGGAGATCTCAACAGCAATCTCCACCAAAAGTGCGAGATTAGAGGAATTCCAAAACACGAACTTCGATCTCCCCAAAGAGATGTCAATCGCTTCCAAGCAAGCTAAACGAAGTCTCCTCGTGTCTAAGCGGTGATGAATGAGGGTAAGCGGGGCGTAAGCGAAGGTAAGCGAAGGTAAGCGAAGGTAAGCGAAGGTAAGCGAAGGTAAGCGAAGGTAAGCGAAGGTAAGCGAAGGTGACGGAATCTTGCTTCGTCCGTCTTTTTATAGTGTAGGAAAAAATGTCGGCCCGGCCCAATCTTTAAAAGATCGTGGCTTCAAAGTGTGGCGAAAAGATTCGCCAAGATCACGGTCGTGGAAGTGTTCCACGACCGTAATTTAGAGCGTGGAAATAAATACGGTTTGCAACATATATTCCACGGCTGTGTAATCCCCTGGAATGAACATGAATTTCTGACTCCAAATCCACGACCGTAATTCTGAACGTGGTTTGTGATACGGCCGTATTTTAGAGCGTGGTTTAGGGCAAGAACGTGATTCTTCCCTAAACTCGTGCATTCCTCAAGCTAAGACTCCAAATTGCTTCCAAAGAATGTCCTCAATCTATGGACATATCAACTCAACTCTCCTTTGCTCGATTCCGTTCGGAAATAGCTCCAAATCACCTATAATCAACATAGAACTAGTGTAGACATCCATATCGACAATATAGGTAATACTAGCTCACATATGCACAAAGTTCAATCAAAGACTATCAATATGAATCAAATACGTTTAGAAAACGTGCCTAAAATATCACAATATTTCATGCTAACATGAGCCAGATGGTGTGACCAGCCGAGGGCTTCTGTACATTAGGATGTGTGGGATATGGGATCTTTTGTATCAGATGTTGATGTTTGATGTTTTGTACTCGGCTTTGAGTTTGTAAACTCTTTTGATGTATCATACACAACTTTTATGTATTTGGTTTTAATCTACCTATGCCTTGTTGTAAGATCCAGTGAACTTGTTGTCAGGCTAGGGTCATGATCCATTGCGAGATCCTAGCCCAATGTAGCACTCCAAGTCTTGTGGATTTGGAGTGTTATAGAGTTGGTATCAGAGCCTTAGGTTGACAACAATGACACTTGCTATCTGCAATAATGGTAGAGTGGATAAATAAACAGAACTCACATGGGGTCTGACTTTTTATAGGATTTTGGTTTTAAAGCGAGTACAAATGATTTGGGATAGTATGTACAGAAGTCGTCACCCATCTGAGGATCTCGACAGTATATATATATATATATATAGATAGATAGATAGATAGATAGATAGATAGATAGATAGATAGATAGATAGATAGATAGATAGATGGATATTATGTGCTGATGTATGCATGTAATAATGATTATTATATATATATATCGATACATATGGCATATATATAGCCTTATAGGTTTAGGTGTGTATATTCTACAAATGGCTCAGACTAGAGCAGTATCTGTAGTGGGACGAGGTAGGGGTACACCCCCTCTTCCTCTAGTAGTGCCAAGCTAGTGACCAGTTTCCGTTGCTGTGTTGCCTATGGCAGAGAACGAATTTGAAGAGGTTGATCGTGTCTCCATGAGTAGATTCGAGTTTCAAGAGTATATGCAGCAAGTTTATGAGGCGGTGATAGCAGGTAGACCTACATCGGATTTACCAACATCTGTGAGATCAACTGAAGCTTCTAGATTAAAGAAGAAACAACGGGTTGAATTAGTGAAAGATGAGGTTGGATTTTCGCGTTGCAAACCGAGCCCGACTTGTGGACGTCCGAGTACTTCTCGTTTCACACGGACTTCTGGTGAGACAAGGACCTGTTACAATTGTGGGAAGCCTGGACATATACGACCACAATGTCTAAGATTGTCAGTGACTTGCTTTACCTGTGGTAGACATGGTCATAAAGTTGTCTTTTGTAAGCAAACTAGAGTGGCATCACGACAGGGTTTTACTTCTGCTAGTGTGACAAGAGGTGGTCAAAAGACGCCTCAGCAGTAGACTCGGGGACATAAGAGAGTCCCAGATCATCCTTCTACCCAAGGATCCATTCTCAGGCTGAGTAGAGGTAAGGGTCGTGGTAGGAGTACCACGGAAACTAAAAACCTTTGAGCTGGGCAGTGCAGAGGAGTCACCCGTACGAGTGGTAGGGATGGGACGTATATACCTCAACTGTGTTTATCCAGATCATTTACGCTCTGAGTGCCCCATGGCACCGATAGCTTGCTTCACTTGTGGTGAACTAGGCCATCTAACCCCTTTCTGTCGGCGAAGTAGTGTTTCTTCTCATAAAGACCTTCCTCATTCCGATGCAGGAAGAATGAAAGTGGAGGTTATGGTGACCTCAGTGATACCTGAGGAGCATAGGTATGAGGTTGAGTGATGATATGTAGTAGAGCTTCGGGCGTTAGCTATTATAGGTACCATTCTTGTTAATGGTTTACCTTGTAGAGTTTCGTTTGTTGTGAGTGCTATGAACCTCTTGTCTTTCAATGCATGCGTTAATAGTTAACTGTGGATACAGTAGAAGATAGATTTCCCTTTACAGGATTACCAGTTACGGGTCTGAGGTACCCGCGAGATATGTGGTTGTCCCCTTTGTTCAGGGACTTGTGTATGGCTTATAGACTTCTCTGTCATGCCTTTGGTGCATGAGAAGGTCTCTATGTGTGTGGTGGACGAATATCTATCATGTTGGTTTAGGTAGCAGTAGGAAGAATATTATAGTCTCTACTGAGATCGACTAGGTAAAGATTTTTCGAAGTTATGAACTTTGAAGAGGTAAGTTTGCCGACAGTACCGTTTGAGCAACGAGGTTGATGAGGAGGTTATGATTTCTAAGTTTATGTCGTGAAGGGAAGATATAGTTTCACGCTGAAGAGTATTCCAATGGTTTATGATCTTATAGACGTGTTACTGAACCATCTAATCTATCGCCTCAGCGGAGTGAGGACTTTGATATTGCGTTGAAATATAGTACGAGACTGGTTGGGTGAAGGCCTATGAGGTATATGGCTTGTTGAGTTGTTAGAACTTGAAGAAGCAACTTGAAGAGCGGATTGAGATGGGCTTCGTTCGCCCTAGCATATTCATCGCTATGTAATGACCACTTGTTGGATCAGTTTGGAGAAGCGATTGTGTTTTCAAGATTTCCGTATGCTTAGAATATCATCAGTTAAGGATGAGAGAGCAACGTGGGCATAAGATAGCATCCCATACCCGTTATGAACACTACGAGTTGTAGTGATGACAACTGAGTTGAAGAACGCTCTAGTGGTCTTTATAAAAGTTGATGAATAGTATCTTCATCGACTTCCTTGATCAGTTGGTGGTGGACTTTATGGATGACGTTCTGATGTACTCTCATAACGGCGAGGAACGTACCGGTTATCTGAGGACGGTGTTGTAGAATCCGAGAGATAGAAGCATGTATGCTATGCTCCTTAAGTGTGAGTTGAAATGCCAGAGTTAGCCTTTTTGGTCATGTTGCCTCTGCCAGTGGGGTCATAGTGGATGTGACGAGGAGTGAGTATGATGCCTTATGGATGATGCTGATGAACATTAAGGGAATGCGTAGTTCTCGGACCAGCCGATTGCTACCAACGTTTTGAGGAAGGATTTTATGTGATTGTGTATCCATTTATGAGTCTTCAGGAAGACCACCATAACTGTGTGGTTAAAGTTGTATGTCGAAGTTTTGAAGAGTAGAGGAAACACTTGACCTCTGCTTCCACTCGGCGATAATCAGAAGATTTTGGGAATCACGTGATTACGGTGGTACATTGTAGTTAAGTTTAAGACGTGTATATATACAGTGGAGTAGATAATACGTGTGTTTATAGCTGAGAACGTATGAGGAGAACTGCCCGACTCTTGATTTCGAGTTGGTGATGGTAGTTCAAGTTCCAAGATTTGAAGACTATACCTGTGTGATATTTTGTGTCAGATTTTCACAGATCATAGGAAGTTGAAGCATATTTTTATGCAATAGAAGTTGAATAACCCCCAACGTCGATGGCTTGAGTTAATCAAGGACGTTGACCTTGAGATTTTGTACCATTCTGGCGAGGAGAATGTGGTAACAGATGCCTTGAACAAGAAGACGCCTCGAGAGAAAGTGATTGTCGGAATTAATGTACCGCCTCGGTTTCAGAATGATCTAGCTTGGCTAGAGTTGGACCTACAACTGCTGATAGGGGCGCTAATTTCATGTTTAGGGGTTTTACCTGGTTTATTGGATGAGGTCCAACAAAAGGCAGGGGACTTGCCTGACCCTGAGGGAACTTGATGGAAAGATGTCTCATGACGAGGCACCATAGTTCTTTAATGAAGAGGAAGGAGTATGAGGCGCCGCAACTGCGTCTGTGTAACCGCTTATGCGGAGTTGAGTGAAGAAGATTATAATACACTCATAGTACACCTTCTTTAGTACATCCATGTACGAATAAGAGGTACCACGAATTAGTAGATCCGGATAAAGTGATACTGACCTGGAGATGAGCTCATCCACTACCAATGTTGTAGTGGAAGTGAGAGGACTTTTCCGTGGATTTGCGATGAGATTGAGACCCAGTAAGAGTTTTGGTGTTATTCAGATTATTAGTAACAAATTTACGAAGCCGACACGTTCCATCTCTATAGAGAGACGTGGCCAGTGAATGGAGTAACGAAGGAGTACACTAGACAGATAGTGGGACTCCACAAGTGTACTGAGGACGATCGACTCTGATCGTAATGAACGGTTTACTTTGAGGTTTTGATAGCAGATTCAGACTGCTTGGGGGACGCGTCTACACTTCATGACTGAGTTTCACCCCAAGATAGACGGTCAGTCTGAGAGGACCCTCCAGGCCGTAGAGGACATGTTGCGAACTTGTGGGATGGATTGAGAACAAGGACGGTCTGTTTATCTCCCACTCGTTGAGTTCTTATACCACGACAGTTGGCATGCATCTATAGGGATGGTCTCTATGAGGCATTGTGTGGACATAGGTTTCATACACCTTTATGCTGGGATGAGCCTAGCAGTACCAGTGGGATAGCACCAGAGCAGATTCAGAAGGATATGACTCGAGTAACGCTGATCAGAGAAAGGATATTGGTTGCACAGAGTCGCCAAAAGTCGTATGCAGATAGGAGGCGTTGACCTCTATGAATTCAGGGTAGAAGTTCATGGTTGAGAGTATCTCCGACGCGAGGCGTCAGATGTTTTGGTATGTAGGGGAAGCTGAATCCCCGAGATGTCGGCCCTCTCGAGATACTGGATAGAGTTGGGAGAGCAGCCCACAATTTAGCTTTGCCTCCGAGGTTAGAGGGTGTTCACCCTGTATTTCATGTGTCTCAACTGAGGGAGTACATACCAGATCTGAGGCACATCGTGAGTTATGATGATCTAGTGGTTGAGCCGGACCACACTTTTGTAGAACACCCTTTTGCAGTCCTAGAGAGAGGTGTGAGACGCCTGTGTTCGCAGGACTTTCCTATGATGAGGATACAGTGGTCTAGACGAGGACCTGATGAGACTACCTAGGAGATTGAGGACAGTATCCAGAAGAAATATCCAGAGTTTTACGTTGTGATAGATACACCTGCAGGATCCACGATTAGATCTTGGTGCTATCTTAGTGAATGTATGTTATGCTTTGTGCTTATGTGATATGTTGTGTCTTCGTGTTAGCTGTGAGTTATGCATATGATCTGTTAGATCTTGTTTGCTAGTGCGAGATAGGTATAGCTGGAGATCGTTCATTCCTCCATGATATGGTGTATGTGCTAGGATTAGCAAGAGATGGTTCTTTCCTCCATGCTACCTTTGGTGGACATAGTGTGAGTAGAGATGGTTTTCCTCCACGTAGTAGTGTTATGTGTACGTTGTGGCTGGAGACGGTTTTCCTCCATGCCAATGTGATGTGGTTAGTGTTTGGCTAGATATTATTTTCCTCTAGGCCTTGTATAGAGTTGTTATGCTGGAGTTGTGATTCCTCCAATGTTATAAGCTGTGACCTGATGTTTTTGAGGAGAGAGTGTACCTCGGCTTATGGGTCCGAGAGATTTTGGGATCTTGCAAGTTTCGGGACGAAACTTGTTTTTAGGGGGGGTGTGATGTTAGAGTCTAAGTCTTTGGAGCCTAGGAGCCTTGCTGAGCCTTAGCTGAGCTTGCTTTGACACTGTCAGCCGCCCCAGCGGACCCTGTGAGCCGCACCTGCGCCACAGGTGAACCGCCCCTGTGCCTTATTCGATCCGCCTCTGCGGTTTTGTACGGCTGCAGCCACCTTTGTTGACCTCTTGACCTTGCTTTTGGGTTGGCTTCTTATATAAGCCTTCCTTATCTTCAGATGAAGGGTTTCTTCATCTCTCCAGCCTCTCTCTTTCTCCTCACGTTCTTCTTCTTCTTCTTTCTTTCTCCTTGATCTTCTTTGATCTCTTCTTGCTCTTGTGAGTGGGATCTTGTGAGTTTGAGTGTGGCTTTGGCCTTGAATGCTGATGAGGATGTTGCTGAAGGTTGTTGATGTTGTGTTAAGGTGATAGACGTGTTGTGTGTTCCATAGTTGTTGCCTAGGGTTGTTGTGGTAAGTTCTTTAGCTTCTTCTTCTTCCTTCCTTCCTTCTTGCTTCTTTCTTCCTTTCTAGCTTAGGATCACAAGCTAGGCTTGTGTTGGACCCTTCCTGGATGTTTTGATGATCATATATGTGCATATATGTATACATGTTGTTGTGGTGTGTTGAAGAAGTGAAAGGAGTCGAGAAAGAGAACGAAGAGAAGTCGGGGCCAACCTTCTGCACAGACAGCCGCCCCTGCGCCTGAGCATGGCCGCCCCTGCGCCTGCCTGTGAACCGCCCCTGCGTCTTTGGTGAGCCGCCCCTGCGCCTCACTGGGTCAGCTTTGTGTTCTTTCTTTTGTTGGTGCATACCTTGTTGGTATGTCTTCCTTCCTTCCTTTCCATTGGCTTGGCTTAGATGTAGGCTAGGCTAGCTTGGTTAAGATGTGTTGTATGTTGGAGATGTGCCTTAGGCACTTGGGTTGATGTTAAGGTTATGTCTTAGGCATTTGTGAGCATGTTATGATCTTGAGGTTTAGTTTGAGGTTATAGGTTGGTTTTGGTTATGGAGACGAGTCTCCTAACCCTTACAGTATGTGATGTTGTGTGTCTTGCTATTGCAGGCGTTGGATACTTCCCCAAGGGGAAGCTGTGACGTGGTATTGGATACGAGTGTGAGAGGTAAGTCCATAGGACTTACTTAGCGTACGGTTGTGGATTGTATGATTGTAATGGTTGTGTGTGTTCATATGATTGTGCATTTATAACCTAAACCGGACTAGGAAGACCATTTATTACATTTATTTGGCCCAAGTGTATTATAACGGGCGGTAACCACAGGTCTCCACCTGCTGGTTAGGAGGAGGTGCCTGGAAGCTAGTAACACAAGGGGGGACAAGTGATGATCACCCCCATCCAAACCCTTGTGTTAAGGGGGAAAGGGACGAGATTCTTGAGGTTCCTCGTGTTACAAAAGAAGTTGAATTAGTAATGGAATAACGTAATGAAAGATAATAAATGAATGTGTGACATTGCATGTATGAGATGTTGATATGTGATTGTGCTATTACCTTCATGTTTTTCATTGATGTAGCTAACGGTGTATACCGTGTTGTAGTTGTTCTGCAGGTTAGGAAGACTGCAGAGTGAGCCAGATGGTGTGACCAGCCGAGGGCTTCTATACATTAGGATGCGTGGGAGATGGGATCTTTTGTATCAGATGTTGATGTTTGATGTTTTGTACTCGGCTTTGAGTTTGTAAACTCTTTTGATGTATCATACACAACTTTTATGTATTTGGTTTTAATCTACCTGTACCTTGTTGTAAGATCCAGTGAACTTGTTGTCAGGCTAGGGTCAGGATCCATTGTGAAATCCTAGCCCAATGTAGCACTCCAAGTCCTGTGGATTTGGAGTGTTACATTGTTCATGTCTCAACTCATGATCAACTTGCAGATATTCTTACAACGCCACTACCAAGACCTCGATTTGCTGCTCTGCTATCCAAGTTGCCACTCTCCTTCAAGTTGTTTAACTTGCGGGGAAATGTCAATCAAAGATTCTAACTGATCCTCATGATATTCCACATCATCTATTTCTAACATATGTGTTATTGTATAAGATACCAGTCTATGTTTAGACTCTTCATGTGTGCATATATATTGTTAGTTGATCAATAATAAATCATTCATTAGAGTATACATTCTATATGTGTGTGTGTGTGTTTGTGTGTGTGTGTGGTTTTTGTTGGTGATTTGGGTATGGATAATTTTATATGTGATGAGAAGGGGGTAATTATGATGGTAAAAGGATTCCACCATATCCATATACGACAATTAAGACGGTGAAAACCGTTTAAGAGGTTATCCCAGTTGGGTAGAAGGTATTTACTAGTTTTGTGGAGTTTATGTGGATGAAGCGTGGTTTTAAGGATAGTAGTGACACCAAGATTCAAAGATTTCACAAGATCATGAATAGAGGCTTGTTTGGGGAAACTATCAAGACCTTTGATGTTCCAACTAAAGATAGATATGCTATCCATCAAATTATAATTGAGCATATTATCTCCTTTAGGGTGAAATCGTATAAGTTCATGCATGAAAATTGAAAGTTCACGATCATTAAGTGTTGTACATTTCTATCATGAATAAAAACTTGACTGAAATCATTCACATATATATTGAGTGAATGCAAATATACTTAAAGTATTAGAAAATTAAAAAATTTCCTAATATAATACACAGTCACATATATATACATCACAATGACCAACATTTTTCACGAACGGTTAGTCTATATATCCATCTATCTATTTATTTTGTTCAAGCACAATGAGAGAGACGATCAAGACATTAAGGTTGTTCTTACTTTGCATAATCATTTGCATAGCAGCCGAAGTAAGATATGGTCATTCTCGGTTCTTTCCACAGAAGACTCATGTTCAAATCCTAAACAATATGGAAGATCGTTCCGCTATTAGTATCTATTGCAAATCGGCAGCTCATAATCCGAAAGAAAAAATGGTCAATTATGGAGATTACTACGAGATTGTGTTTCTTCCTAATTTTTTGTGGCCGTCAACTCTTTACTATTGTGCAGCTAATAGTCTTACAGGACAAATCAAATGGGACGTTTCCGATCAAGGAAGGGATATTGATGAATGTGGGAAATATTGCAAATGGACAGCTACTCAAACAAACATTCGTGGTGATTACAATGGATATACATTCTATTGGAAACCCTACCCTAAATAACTTAATTTTTCAATCATTTGTATATGTCATCTAATAATATTTATGCATGGATTGCAAATAATGTACTTATTCAATAATATATAGTTGGTGTATTTGACTGCATCCCTGGATTGAACTAATGATATATGCATCCTGATAATTTGAGATGATCGTTCGACTTTAAGCTGGATCTTTGCTTCTTCGAGAAAGTCCAGATCATACATGTGTTAAGAGATATCAATTGTGTTGTTGATCGATTGACTCATTTGAGAATTTTGAACCCCAAAACATACTTTTCTGACGATTCTGAACTTCGTGTTCTCATCCGTAAAAACGCTTTTATGATAGACTACCTCTAGAAGATAGTCTTTCTTAATTCTCATGCGTTAGTTTAATATATTTTAACGGTTAAGATTGAAGACTAATAACTTAATTCCGACGTAAATATATTATCTAAAATAGGAAAATTTGACAAAAATATATGACCTAAAATAAGATTTTATTTTACCAATTGAGAAACAAATTATCACATAAATCTTAACAAGTCATTACCGTGCTATAACTTTTGTTCGTCTTAAATTGTTCGTGTTATCACTCTCGTCCGTAGATCGTGTTATGTGTAATATGAACAATGGGCTCACTTGTGTTGGCAATGATACATGCATAACATGACTCAATATATTAATTTATTTTATAATCTTTCATGCGGATTATAATTGTAACACTCTTGATTTCACTCTTTGATCGTGTTACAATAAGGAATGAGAACTTATTAGAGACGTTGAGTTATAATATATAAACGGTTAGTCGGTTACGATCGAAGAGTGGAGTGTTATTTATGTCGTAATATTAGTTGCCATCTATAGAAAATCTTGTACCTTTTGAATACCAAAATATTTTTATGATCGTTATCAAAATAAGTTTAATACTGATTCACAATTCTTAATCAGTCGTTACCGGAACTCTCATCGGAGAAATAACAGCACGTTCAAAATCGAAACAGAAAGTGGACGGTGGTACCAACACCAAAGAATATAATTTTTTTCAAAAACGGACATGGTCCTTGTTACTCAGGCTTTACAACTTTATACATCGGTAAGACGATAACTTTGTGTGAGTATGTAACACTTAATTTCATTTAATAGTGCTAGTGTCATTTTTGTTGTTCGTGTACGATCATGAGGTACACAATATCACTCATGATCGTACATGAACAACAAAGCACAAATTAGATTAGGGTGATTTGAATAAATAGAAATTTATGTTAAAAATGATTTTAGTATGAACACATGACTAATTAAGAATGTAGTATCAAATTATAGTGGAAATTATAGGTTCAATACATGTATATTAAAAAATACAAATTTTGTTGAATTAAACACACGACTATTTAAGAATGTAGTATCAAATTATAATTCAGCTAATTATTTCTTTTGGGTTGAAACCTTATCAATCCATGCATGGAAATTGAAAATCCACGATTAACTTGCAATACAAATTCATTCACATATTTATTGAGTTGATCCGCGAGTATATATATACATATATATATATATATATCTACCGTGATTCTTAAACAAAAATTATCATATATTCTATTTATCCATCTATCTTACTTAAAGTACGATGAGTCTCGCGATCAAGACATCAAGGTTGTTCTTACTATGCATAATCATTTGCATAGCAAACGAAGCAAGGTACGGTTATTCGTGGTTTTTCATTGAGCCCACGGAAACTCATGTTCAAATAAAAAACAACATGGAGGATCATTCCGATATTACAATTCATTGCAAATCGAGGAACGATGACAAAGGAGAGAAATCGGTCAAGTATGGAGAAAACTACGAGTTCGTGTTTCGTGCTAGTGCTATTTTGCCAGTGACTCTTTACTTTTGCGAAGCTAGAGGTAGTTCAGGACATAGTGAATGGGATGCTTATGTTCAAGAACGGGATACAGATAAATGTGGGAAGTCTTGTAATTGGACAGCTTCTCAAAGAGGCATTGTCAGCGATTTCGATCCTAATAATGTATATGCCTGGAAACCCTAAGCTACATAGATTATTCAAATTATGTTAGTAGTCATCCGATGGATCTAGCTAGTATGGGATCTAATACTAGTTGTGCATCCTATGGAATTTACATATTTATGGAATAATATTTGGTGTATTTTACTTGACTGTCTGATTGAATTGGTCTAGCAAGTTTTTTTTTTTGATAATGGAAAGCGGTTAGGGTTGACTAGTTCATCTTTGCGGATGAGAACACAAAGTTCATGATCGTTAAAAAAAGTTGTTGTTGGGTGTCGAAATTTTCAGATGATTTAATTGTCGTTGTAAATTTGTTACTCTTCTTTACAACTTTTTCAGAATAAAACAATTATAAATTATAAATACAAAATCATCATGAGTTTGCGTCCGGGTTCAAGTGAAAAGGGTTGAATGTTAGATAATGAGTTCTCACATCGAAAGTTGTGGATATTTCGAGCCTAGTGTATAAGATCGGTGGATTACTCCTCCTATTGTCAATTGGTTTTTAGGTTGGAACCTCGCAAGGCTTATGTGGTGGGCTTGGGTCTAACGCATATGTGCGCTCGTATGCACACAACCCCGCTCTACGATCCTTTTGTATCGGACTTTGACAAGGATCCACAAGCATTGGATTAAATAACAATTGTTCAAAATATGTCAGTTGTTCAACTATATAACTAATTATTCAAAAGTTAATTTATATATATATGGTCAACTGTTCAACTAAACTTTTGTTCAAATATATAACAAATGTTAATTAATTTGGACAAATCATCACTCTCGATTATTTTGATCCAAAAATTATGAGTTCTCCTCGCTTTTGACCTTAATATCTCTTCGTATATGATCCCATCTCATTCGAAAACCTACTACCAAAACTATATCACAATTTCGTGACAAACTGGGTTATCAATTCTTGTTTTTATTGCATTTAAACCCCAACAAAACAATATACGGTTCGAATTCGATCTCGATCTCCTTCATGAACCTACTACCAAAGGAAACATAGCCAAGTCCAAACCACACGTACATTTTGCCCACCCCAAACTCACTAAACAACATGGAGATATCTGTAGCTGTATTACACTAACATAATTAGGCCTTAATCCTCGTGAGCCATACGTACATTATCACTAATCTTCCATATAAGTCTTATTACTTCTTATAGATTTATATCATTGTACTCTAACCTAATCACAACATTGATTTCATACGAATGAATGTTGTTTGTTAGTGTCAGCAGACCGACCAGTTTACCTCAATAAGGTTGTTGATTAGAAATGGCGTACCAAACCTTAAAAGTGGAAAATTAATATGGTATCCCTATGTTTCGGAATTTTTTAGATTATACCCAAGATGTTCATTTTTGGAAGGGTGTATTTCGAAAAATTATAAACATTAAGGACCGAAAACTGAAAAGCTTTTGAACATAGTTCAAAAAAAAATAAAAGTATCGGGACATATACGAAACTTCTCCAAGTTTTATGACTAATCAAGGAGTTGGTAATTTCCAAAAAAAATATGAATGAACCCGGTCGGCTCATATATGTGCCATTTTTAAACATATGAAGATAAGCACTTGAAAGTTTGAGAGATTTACAACTTGTATATATATGTAGTGTCTGCATTGAATGTATCATCAAACCCAAACACAATTGCGCCACACTAATAAAAACTCTTGTAGACAATAGCATTATATACATCCATGGGTTCTTTCGAACTATGTTCACTAATGTCCTCGGCCTTTGCTCTTCGAGTTTGTGTAGTCTCGATACTCTTTGGAGTATATTCCGCGCAACTATCACCCACGTTTTACGACACTACATGTCCTAATGCTCTCTCGACTATTGGCTTTGCAGTGAAATCCGCAGTTGCTAATGAGGCGCGTATGGGAGCTTCGTTGCTTCGTTTGCATTTCCATGATTGTTTTGTCAACGTAAGTTTTACATGTAAAGTCGTGTTTTTTTATCTGTTTGTAGGAGATAATAAGGTCTCACATCTAAATTGGGACATTCCGAGCCTAGTATATAAGTTTGGTCGATTACTCCTCCTATTGTCAATTGGTTTTAGGATGGAGCCCCGCTAAACTTATGTGTTGAGCTTGATCCTAAAGAGCATGTGCGCTCGCATACACACGTCCCCTGCTCAACGGTCCTTCTGTATCGGACTTTAACATGGTATCAGAGCGGTTAATCTCCATCCGGTTTGCACTTGTGGGGGCGTGTTCAAGATAATAAGTTTCCCCATCTAAAGTGGTGACATTACGAGCCTAGTATATAAGGCGGTGAGCTACTCCTCCTATTGCCAATTGATTTTAGGATGAAACCCCATCGAACTTATATGTTGAGTTTGGGCCTACGTGTATGTGCACTCATAGGCACACGAACCCCTCTACAATCCGTTTGTGTCGGACTTCAACACTTTCAAAGTTTTAGTAATCTATGTTTTCTTAGGGTTTTTGAGAAATTTGTGGAACTCGTTTAACAGGGTTGTGACGCATCAATTTTATTGGACGATAATTCCACTTTTATCGGAGAGAAAACGGCTTCGCCAAATTTCAATGCATCTAGAGGATATGATGTGATTGACACCATAAAATCTAATGTGGAGAGTATTTGTCCTGGTGTTGTATCTTGTGCTGATATTCTAGCTGTGGTTGCGAGAGACTCGGTTGTTGCGGTAAATATTTACTTATTTTGATTGAGCTTCTACCTACCTCATACATCGTATAATAATCTAGTTAATTAACAGTTAGGTGGGCCTAGCTGGACGGTGCTATTGGGGAGAAGAGACGCCACAACCGCCAACTCGAGCGCGGTGACTACGGAGGTGCCCGGACCCGCAGCCAATCTCGACGCCCTCATCTCCGCCTTCTCTAGAAAAGGCTTATCCGCCAAGGACTTGGTCGCCCTCTCTGGTATCTTTGTTTTCCTAATAGTACTTATTACGCACCAATAATCGGCACTTATTGTAGTAGACCGGATCGTTAGCATTCGTATATGATAACGGTCTATGGACCAGATCAGACCTCTAGTCCACCACAGTCTAGTCCAAAACGGTTTGATCTGGACTGTATTGGCCAAAAAAATTTCAGAAAGTATTTTTTTATATGGTTTAATACAGTTCGTTCCAAATCCGGACCGGACCGTATACATAGATTTTTTTTAAATATGAAAAGTAAAAGAAACGACTTGGACCAGGCCGGACCGGAATATTATGGTCCAATACTAGACCGAATATTTCGGTTCAAGATCGGACCAGTCTGGTCCAACTATGCACATTTCTAAGTATGAGCATATTTTGAAACTTGGATAAAATTTAGGTTTAACTTGATTATAAACTAGTTGAATGTGAGCATTTCAAGCTTGAGCTCATTCACAACCCTAACCATATGTGTTGGAGACAATAAGGTATCACATCTAAAGTGGATAAATATTAAGCATCGTATATAAGGTTGGTAGGTTATTCTAGTTATTGTCAACTGATTTTAGAATGGAACCCAACGAGTTTATGTGTTGAACTTGGGTCTACCATGCATCTGTCCGTATGCACCCGACTCCGCTTTGCAGTCCTTCTGTGTCGTTGTGTGAGTTTGGTCTAATGTGCATATTTACCGTACACGACCTCGCTTTGCAGTTTGTATCTATCGGACTTTAATGAACCAATTTTCAATAGGGTTATTATATTAGTTGAACTACTCGATCTAAACTAAGACTTAAAAAAATATATGTTCAAGCTCATTCCCAACTAAACAAGTCGAGTATGAACACATCAATATTTAGCTAAAATAACGTCTCAATGTTTCTCTTTTGCCATCAATGTACAATAATCCCATTTTGTGAATATAGGAGCCCACACTATAGGACAATCAAGGTGCTTAAAATTTAGGACAAGGATCTACAACGACACCAACATAGACTCTTACTATGCAGCCTCTCTCCGGTCCAACTGCCCTAGCTCCGTGGGCCGCGGAGACACCAATATCTTCCCACTCGAAACCACCAACTCCTTCATCTTCGACAACGCCTACTTCACCAACCTCGTCAACTTCAAGGGGCTACTTCACTCCGATCAAGAGTTGTACGGAAACAAGTCAACCGACTCTCAAGTCCTCTATTATAGCTCTAACTCCGACGCCTTCTTCAGAGATTTCGCCTCCGCCATGGTCAAGATGGGCAACCTTAGCCCCCTCACTGGCTCTGCCGGCGAGATTAGGACCTCTTGCAGGGTAGTCAATTGATATATCATTGTTTGTACTTCAAATGTATGTTGGTCATTTGACTTATAGACCTCACATATGAGAATATGGGCTTACCGGCATTGATAATGTTTTTCAAGATGGGCCGAGATTCCAGCCCAAATTGGGTTGGAATCTCTAAATAGTTGTATAATTTAAAACAATTTTATTTAATATTTTTCGGTTTATATGTGGTTGTGTTTGATAATGTATGATTATATAGATGAAATTAGATATGAAAAAAATTATTTAGATGAAAATTAAAGAGATGAAATCGTTTTAAGACTTGATATATGGAAATAAGTGAATGATTGTTTTGTAAAATAAACATGTTCGCGGATAAAAAAATTTTGTAAGTGAAGAAAGAAAATAAGGATAAGAATATAATTTTAGGCTACATCATCCTTCTAATCCGATTGAACGGAGATTACAATTTCTCAGTAAGCTCATTTTCTTCATCCCTCACTTCATATCTTTTATTTTCGACCAAACCTGATTAATTCCATAATCTCATTCCTTATTCTCAATTTAGTTTTCATCCCCTTAATTTGAAGCTACCAAACACAACTTATATCATCCCATTAGATCCGATAATATTGTATAATTTTCAAGATAAGGGTAAGTTTGTTGAATCGATTCTTCCGGTCTGTTCTGCTTCACAAACATATATTGTATATATGTTTGTAAATTCTGAAACCTCACGAATTAAATCCGGACTACGTTGTTTTGGTTTCATACCGTTCGAAAAAATCTCGCGACTGAAATCTAATCCAAACCGGCCGGCCTGCTACCCACAGCCTAGGCCCCAAAAGTTTTTGGGCCCTAATTTATTTAAAAAATTATATTTTAACTTTTTTTTTAGTCAAATGTTACGTGTTTAGAAAAATAAAGGAGATACGGGAGAATACCAAAGAATAAAATCAACAGAAAACTATACAGAGGAAAAAAAAAACAAATATATAAGAAATAAACATGATAATAAGAAGGAAGGAAGGGAGAAAATCAATTAATCTTAGTTAATGTCAAGTTAATACATCTAGCGTCGACTATTGATGATGTTCTTGTTCCACACCTGCGAATTTTGGGGTGAGTTACGATCTTGAAGGCAATGATGGTGGCGTTGATTGGAAGACCGTTGAAGATGTGATCGTTTCTATCTTTCTATATGCAGCAGATGAAGATAGTGAAGGTAGGTATGATGATTTGCAATATGAAGCAGTTCTTGGTGTTTGTGGTGGAGAGCAGGTCGTTGTTAGTGTATTGTCATTCTGTAATGTACTGAGTCAGTGGTGTTGCCAAAAAACACTATATTACTTCTTGGATCACGTATGTGCATGTATCAATTTCGATCTAATAAACCCGATCAACTGTAATATCATATGGTGTATTACAACGATAAATATATAACTTTCCATTTATATGTATTAAACAGAGTTTTGGTTTTATATACATGTTATTTCATATTTTTATATCTAATAAAAGCGGTGTGCGATGAAATGTGCATTGGGTACCAAACCTCAAAACTATTTAAGTAGGACATCAATACCGACGGGATGCACAACTTTACACAAACTTATTGCTTATAACACGCATTTTAATATAGTTTTAGAAATGTACAAAAATATGGTGTGAATCCAATAAATTTGTATGAGGATTAGCCCTCAAATGCGACCCATTCGAAACATGAATACATGTGCATGTTAATTAACCCTAAGTAGGATAAAGGAAAATAATCAATCACGTATCCCTCTTACTATCACGTAACTGGCTTTCCGTTGACTTTCAAACATGCAAGTTAATTATGCAACTTTTAATAAACACGATTTCTTCTTACTTAGATTTATAAAAGAAATTAAATAATTTATATTATGTAATTTGCGGCGTTTATATTTAGTCAAGTAGTTTTCTTGTAGATATGCATTTCATTACATGGAATAAGATCTCTTATCCTCACCAAAAACTTCTCAATCGGATTGATAGCGATTTGCCTCCATTTGAAACACAAAATCTAAAAATATAACAAACTTAATTGTCGTTAATTTATTAATATTATATTATATGGATTATGTAAAATTATCAAACTTAATGTATATGGTCGTGAAGTTTCTCTTTT
This sequence comes from Fagopyrum homotropicum, assembly GCA_033239125.1. Lineage (NCBI taxonomy): Eukaryota > Viridiplantae > Streptophyta > Magnoliopsida > Caryophyllales > Polygonaceae > Fagopyrum > Fagopyrum homotropicum. The sequence goes on along the minus strand of BSWB01000002.1, from coordinate 162,364,362 downwards.
ATTTGTTGTTATAGTGAATCTCACTTAATATATATAGCATGTGCGCTTGCATGAATGTAATCTGAAAGTATATATATTAGTCAGTCAATTTTTTTTCAAAAAAGTATGTTGTATAGAATGAAAAGAGGATGTACAAAGAGGTCATCTTAACAAGGGTACAAAAGAGACAAAAGAGGTGAAAATCCCACATAAATTGGATCATAAGAATCATTGCCTAGGAAGTAGAATCCGATGAACGGTATTTCTAGTGGTTAGAGGAGTAGTTTTTGACTGAATGGATTATCTTGTGAGTGCAATCAATGTTGTTACTCCTAGAGTTGTTGAAGACGACTTTATTTCTCTCCTTCCAAGTGCAATAATGGATTATCTTGTGAGTGCAACCAAGCCAAACCTAGAGAACATTATTGTTGAGTGAGAGAATTGGGAGACGAGTCCATCTTGAGGCAATATCTAATACAAGGTGGGTGAGTGAACAATTGGTCCATAGATGCTCTTCATCGTCAACATGGGTGAGGCAGAGTTTGGAGGTGTTATCAGGTACCAAGTTCCAATTGTGAAGTTTAGAAAGGGTGAGGAGATTTTGGTGACCATCTAGTCAAACAGTGAAGCTACATTTCGGGATATTAAGTCCTCCCGTATGCCTTTACACCAAGGGATAAGTGTGTTAGAGAGATAAAGAACTCCATAGAACCTAGAGGTGGAGAAGGTACCTTTAGTGTCGGTGATAAAAGTCATCATGTTACTGGGAGAGTTGGTGTTGATTAGGTCATCTCGAACCTTGATTAGTCCGTCAACTTTATTATATTATTAGAGAGATTATGCTCACAAATATAGTTTTCATCTTACTTGTGAATATACATAAAGAGAAATGAGCTCGTTATTTTTTGGTGTTAATTATGTTTATTTTTCTACTCTAACATACTTGAACTGCGGTGCACTCGATTTGTTAAAGTCGAGGCATCTTGTCATTTATGATTATCATCATCTTACGAAGTTGAGTTAGGTTTAAACCGGGTTGGGAAAGGGTTTTTCGGCTCCGGGTTCGCGGTGAGAAAGACAAAGGAAATAAAGTGAGTTGTGGCCACACACACTAGGTGTATATTGTATCACGGGTTATTTTAAAAACATTGGTTCAAACAAGAAGTACTTGGTGTAGAAATAAGGGGAGTCCGACACGTGCCTTCTTCTTTTTTTCCTAATTAGTATTTTTAAATTAAAATTGTTGAATGAAAATTTGTAGTTGTTAAATGTTTTGCGCAATCCCAAAAATCCGACATTTACACAAGTCCGTCATTTACACAAGGTCTAGTTACACAAGTCCAAGTCCATTGAGTTACACAAGTTCAATTATAAACTCTTAAAACTATAGGCCATATCCCGTATTTATAAACTTGGGTTAAATTCTGTAACTAAACAAATTGGGACAATTGGTGAACTTTCAAAACTCTAGTCCTTTCCACAATTAGAAAACATGGGTCATATTTGTTCTTATCCATTTAAGGGCAAATTTGTAAATTCCAAAAGTTTGGGCCAAAAAGTGTAATACAAAAGTTTGAGTTACTTATTGTAAATTACCATAAAATCAGAAAAATACCTAATTCGGGTATACAGATCCGACTGGCAGCACCGGTGGTTTCAATCCGGCGGGGTGGCACTTGTTGAACCAAGGATGGCACTCGGTGGACTGGTGATTCTCGTCTTTGGATTTGTTGAAATTGCAAGCCACAAGAAGGTGGGTTGTAAATCTGCGTCGGTAGATTGATGCGAGCCAAGCAGGTACCTCAATTTCTTCAATCCGGCGGGGCGGCACTGGACCGGTGTTCGAGCCACAAGAATCACCACTGTTGGAGGAAACTATAATCGTCATTATTGGAGGCAGGAAAAGATAAAAGAAAATTACAAGCATTTCACGTACGCACCTTGTGAAGATCGAGGCAACGTTGAGTTGGAGGTAGTTCCGATGACGAGGGTTGCATGAAGTTCCGACTCGGGTAGGTTACGAGCGGTTCCTCACAGTCAAGATGCAAGTTACAATGGACGAGACGAAGAAGAATGACTACGAGAAACCCAAGGGTTTATATTTTAAGTTTTCCCTTATGTTCCTTTGATTAATTATTTTTAAATTTAAAATTTTATAAGAAAAATAGATAAACTTTATATCAATGATACAAAAAAGGTTCGTGTACTGTGTACACCAATCATTTCGTATTTTATTTATATCTAATTAGTTAAATATACAGCTTTCCCTAGTAAGTTCTTTAAAATTTTTTTTTTTTTTTACCGAATCGATCTCTATTTAAAACCTGTAAATAGTCCCAATAATATATCCACCGACTGTAGAAACATTGATCTTTGTCGTATAAATCTGAACAGGCTTGTCCAAATACGAATCAGTTTCATCAGTGTCGATCCAAAATATAATTTAAAAAGAAAATTCCTTTCCACTCGGTATTGTTGACTTTGCATGCATCTACAGTGCATATATAATATATTCTCCATAGTTTATACTCTTATAATTAAACTTATAAACTTTATGCAGTTTTCAAAAGGGTAATTTTGGTAAATAGGTTTTTTTTGATAAACTAGAGTAGTAACTAGACTTTTTAATGTTTCAATTAAGTAAATATACCCTAATCTTTTGTATTTATTTTCAAACTTTACACACTCTTCTCTCAAGGGATACATTTACTAAACACGAAACTAGAAAAAGCCTAGTAAACCAAATTGTTTCTTTCGAAAATTATATTTTGTGAGATAAGTTATTTATAAATTTGTTTTTGGAAATACAATTTAACTTATAAAACTATTATTTCAAATTTTATATATTATTCAAGTAAATTTATGAAAATTATTAAAACTTATCATTTAAAATTTTTTATTTTATGTCTTTATTTTTACCCGTTATAGTTCCTTAAATTCTCAATAAACTTATTCAGAAGATAAATTCAGTTAATTGTTAATTTCCACTAACAATAAAATTTATTTAGAAGATAAACTCACTTAATTATTTACTTAAGTATTAATAAGAAAATTTATTCAATTTTGATCATAATTTAGAGGAGTGTATTCAATCCAGACTTTTAAAGATTTTGACCGATTCAAAATAATCATATAATTTGTTGATATTGTGGAATATTTTAATTCTATATAGAGTTGATACAGATTCTGTGAAAATTTTATGTGTTGGGGAAAAAATTTTATAGAGTTTAGGTATGTATATAACTATATAAGTAATAAAGAATGCTACAAAATCAATGTAATAATAGATTATTTTAAAAATCAACAAACCTTTAAATACCATAGGAATTTTATGAAAAATTTTAAATCGTAATTGAATATCAAAAGATTTATATGAACTTTTAAAAATATATATATTAAATACCCATATACTTTTAAACTTCAAAAAAATTCCTGTAAAATCTTAATTGAATACATCCTCTTAGTATTTCCAAAATTTATTCAATTTTGATCATAATTTAGTATTTTCAAACTACTCCTTAATTTAGTATATACAACAAAAATATGTTATTTCGGCGTGTTAAATCATATAAATAAGATTATACATTACAAGATTTGGTCATTTATATGAACAAGTTCTCCAATCAAATTAATCGGACAAAATTTGACAAGTCATATACTTAATTGTTTATATTCCTAGTTGGATTTATATAGTAACAATTTCGCTTTCCAGGCTGTTTTATTTTATTTATTTAATATATATATATATATATATATATATATATATATATTCATAATATAATCATCACATACAAAACACGTCGTGATATAACCCATCAAGCAATCATACTCTTACTTAATTATACTAATTACTTTGTTAATCATATAAGATTTCACAAATTTGACTTTCATACCACACCGACTAATCATTCAATAATTATATATTATCCTAATCGAATTATAAGAGTGAAGTGTGAAGAATTATGAGATCTCAAATCAACTCAAGATGGCCAATTTACGTGTATAAATACCTAGCATGCATGCCCTTGTTTAGAACTCACTTCTACACAACAACAATACATAATATTTGCCCTAGAGTTGTAAGATAGCTATGGCTTCTTTAGGATCTTCTTCACCTAAATCGTCGGTTTTGAATCTTCGAGTTTTTCTCGGTTTGCTACTAGTGGTTGCATCCACGGCGCAACTAAGCTCAACCTACTACGCCACCTCTTGCCCTAATGCACTCTCGACTATTCGAGCAGCTGTGTTATCGGCTATTGCTAACGAGCCACGCATGGGGGCGTCTTTGCTTCGCTTGCATTTCCATGATTGTTTTGTTAATGTAATTTTATTGACGTGATATTATGAATCCGTTTTTTTTTTTTTATCTTTCTACTAGGGTTTTAAATGATTTTATATAATTTTTGGATGTGATTTTTTAGGGTTGTGATGGATCCGTACTCTTGGATGATAACTCGACATTTACCGGAGAGAAGACTGCCGCTCCAAACAACAATTCTATTAGGGGATTCGACGTGATTGACACCATCAAATCTAATGTTGAGAGCGTTTGTTCGGGTGTTGTGTCTTGTGCTGATATTTTGGCCGTTGCTGCACGAGATTCCGTTGTCGCGGTAATTCAATCAAACTCAACTTTATGTAAGTAAACCATAACGAAATAAAACTAACTTGCATTATTTTTCAGTTAGGAGGACCGGGTTGGACGGTCCAATTAGGCCGACGAGACTCGTTAACCGCAAGTCTTAGCGCTGCAAACTCGAATCTCCCGGCTCCGACTCTTAACCTAAGTGGCTTGATCTCTTCTTTCTCTAACAAAGGCTTCACTACAAGTGAAATGGTTGCTCTCTCAGGTACATAATTACTCTTCACTTATATCCTCCCATTATAACCGTTATTAAATCGCTATATATCTTTCCCAATGTGAAAAAACGAATAGGCCAAATTTGATAAGTAGGCCTTTTTCAGTTTTTCATTACTAACCAGACCGCGATCTTTTCACTATGTTTTCGATAATAAATATGATAACCATAGACGGTCCAGATCTTTATTTAAGATTATTTTATTAAAATCTATTTGTCGATTAATGTAGGGGGTCACACAATAGGGCAAGCAAGGTGCACAACATTTAGGGCAAGAATCTACAACGAGACCAACATAGACTCAACCTATGCAACCTCATTGAAATCAAACTGCCCAAGCGCATCCGGAAGCGGCGACGACAACCTCGCGGCACTCGACGTTACGAGCCCGTTTGTCTTCAATAAAGCCTACTTCACCGATCTTCTTGATTTCAAGGGCCTCCTGCATTCCGATCAACAACTCTATGGAAACCAATCAACTGATTCGATAGTTTCGGGTTATAGCGGAAGTTCTTCGACGTTCTTTACTGATTTCGCACATGCCATGATCAAGATGGGTAATCTTAGTGTCCTTACTGGAACTAATGGGGAGATTAGAACCAGTTGTCGAAAAGCCAACTGAACTGAACGTTTGATGGATCAATAAGCATGCAGGAGCTTGGTGATTAGTTTTAGGGTTCTTGCTCTTATGTTCTTATATTTATGTACGTGTGACTGTGTGAGAGTGTGATGTATCATAATAATAATTCATGAACTGACATGAATACTTCAAAGAAGCTGAAAAAATCAGCTTTGGATCGAGTTGATCACAAATTTGTAGGCTTATATTGTCCCAATTATATCGTGTATAACATATTCTGTACTTCATCAAACTTTTTATTGTTTTCGCCTTTCACTCGGTTCAGTCCGGTCCAAATCTAACATAAACCGTTTATAAGCGGCTCTGTTTGTCGTTCGGAATTAATTGGTTACTGATTTTCAATTCGGTTTAATAACCGATTTAAACCGAATAGATACAGACATGTAATTACTCAAAATCTTTAAGCTAGTAGCATCTCTATGCCTTCAAGAGTATGTCATACTCCTACAAATTGGTTTCGAAATCACTCAAACCGGGGTTAAATCGATTTTTTTTTCTACTAGGGTTTTAAGCAATTTTTTTTTGAAAGGTTATATATTAAAGAAAAACGGATAAGGGGGCAACTAGCCCAAGAGAGTACATCAAGCTACATGAAGATACTAAGGGGTATTAGCATAGGTGAATGCCAAGAATCTTAGCCCAAGTGAGTGAGTTGTGGGATCTATCCAATGACTCGAAGTGTAGTTTTTCGTGGCGTTGATGACGTTATGAGCACAAGTGGTGGCATGGGTGAGCCTTTGATTATAGATGAGGTCATTTTGGGCTTTCCATATGAAGTATATATATATAGCTTGTGATGGTGGAGATGTGAACATGAGAGATTACATCGTTCTTCTGGGTATTAAGCCCACTTATTCAGCTCCATATGTTGTGACTGTAGGGGTAAGGCTAGGGCACTCTTGGCCATTTTGAGATGAGATCCAGGACAAGCGTGGAATACTTGCAATTATGCAGTAGGTGATCCTTGTCTTCAGCGTTGTGTCTGCATAGCTTGCAAGTATCCTCTTGGATGAGATTCCAATCGTGAAGTTTGGAGAGCGTTGGAAGGCAATTGTGGCTAGCTACCCAAGTGATGAAGCTGCACTTAGGTATGCACAATCCCTTCCAGATGATACCAAGCCGATAAAGGGTGAGAGGGGCTTGAGACCTCCAGTAGAGGTTATAGGCAACAGTGGTAGAGAAATTTACCATTTGATTTTGCGGTGAGGTTGTTGAAACAAGATCCACTTACCGAGGCAACAATCTCATCTCGGACTTTGAGAATTTGACACCAAACATAGTTGTGGTTGTAGTTTGAGTCATAGGTCCATATGGATTGCCCTTTGAGAATGTTCAACTCAATCCGACCATAAGTTTTGATTTCGGTTAGCCATGTCCAGTTCAAAAATAAGCTTGGATAAGCAGGCCTTGTTCCATGACAGAATTTCTTTGAAACCCATCTCACCCTCATCCTTTGAGAGACAAATCGTTTTCTAGGTAAAAAGAGAACGAGAGCTGAAGGTCTTTCCCACCCATAGAAAGGAGCGGTGGAGACCTTGGATTTTTAGCATGATCGAGGATGGAAAGAGGAGAACCAAACACCAGCAGTAATGGAGGGACATTAGGATGGAAGAAATAACCTGTTTTCTGCCAGCATAAGATAGGTTTCTAGCACTCCATGTGTTGATTTTGTTTGTGATCTTGGTAATGAGAGGAAGGTACTCCACGGGACTAAGCCTTTTACTACCAACAAGAATGCCTAGGTATATACGCAAATGGTAGTGTACCAATGGCGAGTCCTGAAGAGTTTGAGAGATTGTCACGTTCCTGGGTTGAGAGCCCACCAATGAAATTAGAAGACTTGGCCTGATTGATAAGGAGACCAGAGTAAAGCCCGAAGGAGTCAAGAGTGCTCTTCAGAATGTTGATGGAAGTAAGCATCGGCTCTACAAAATAACATTAGGCCAGATGCAAAACATAGATGAGTGATACATGGTGAGGCACATTTAGGGTGAATGATGAAGTCTGGATTTATGGTGTTGATCCTGATCATAGAGGAGAGAACCTTCATGGCAATAACAAATAGTGGAGGAGAGAGGGGGCAGTCTTGCGTTTGTCCCCCGGAACCTTTTGAAGTAGCCCTTAAGTGAACCATTGAGGTTAATGGAGAAAGAAGTAGATGTGATGCAGGCTTCAATAAGTTGAATAAACTTGTCCGGGTAGCCAATCCTTGCAAGGAAGTTTAGCACAATCCGATCACACTCCAAGATTTGAAATTTTACGATTCATATTGGACCGTAACAATCAGTCCGATCCGGACCCTAGATACGTCCCTATACAACTACACCTATCAACGTTTAACCCCGTTTGATTATAATTACGGAAACGAAAACGGAATAAAATTTAATGTAGTCCATATGTGTATTTTGTGCATGCACTTTTTTGAAATAATCGTTATGGTTTCATACAAAATGGATTTGCTTTCCCTATTTGTTTCTCTTTAGGGTATCAAAACTAATCAAATTCTACTATAATTACTTCAAATCATAAGGAATGATTCTTAGAAAATTTTCATCAACAAAGATATCTGTATGTACTAGATTTATTTTCATTTCGTTTTCGAAATTAAAGCCGAATGGACCCTAATTAGTATGTTATTTATCGAATGGTATTTGGCGAATAGGTTAAAATTCTTGATTTAGAGTGTAAAATTCAATTGAAAATAAAAAAGTTAGTAATAAATAAAGAAAGATTTTTTTTTTGAAAATATATTTGTATTAGTAACATGAAGACATTTACAAAGGGAGACAACTAGCCCAATTCAGGAACTATATCGAAAGAGCAAGGAGTGGGAAAGGGAATGATTAAGTAACAAAGAGTAAGCATTAAGAGAGGTGAATGTCAAGAATTTTCGCCCAAGCTATGGACTCTTGAGATCTTTCCTTCCAGTGGTAATTGAAGTGTTGTTTTGTGGCATTAATGATGTTGGGGCGCATGTAGTGGCGTGAGTGGTCTTTTGGCTATAAATGAGTTAATGTAACTGATGATGGTGGAGTGTCGAACATGGGAGATTAGATCGGCTTTCCTGGGTGAGACGTTTGCAATCCAGTTCCAAATATTATTGTTGTAAGGATAGGGGCGGGGAAGCCGAAGCCAGCTCGAGACGAGGTCAAGCACAAGTGACGAGAAGCCGCAGTGGTTTAGCAGATGGTCTTCATCTTCGGCATTTCCCATGCAGAGATGGCAGGTGTTGTTACTAATGATACCCCATTCGTAGAGCTTAGTGAGAGTTGGGAGCAGATTATGGCTCGAGATCCAAGCGATGAAGCTGCATTTAGGGATACAAAGCCGGTTCCAGATCGAACCCAGACGGTAGGGGGGGCTAGGGGGTGGGGCTTCCAGCAGCTCTCATAAGCAGCTGATGTTGAGAATTTGCCTTGTGAGTTGATGGTGTTGATGCTGAAAGTGCGGCCACTCATCGTTGAGAATTTGCCTTGGTCAAATAGGTCATTTTCTATAGTTTTGTATATCTTTCAATTTTTACCACTTTCATTTAATGGTAGTTAAAAATAATTAACCCTTCTATTTTTTTAAAAAAGAAATATACATGAATTTGGCCAAATTGTTATGTAAAATGAATCCGACTTTTGTTTTTATTTTAATTTCTTTCATTTTACCTTTTTTTATTTTATTTATGGTATGAATTTCATATTAGAATTTTCATACCAGAATTTCATACCAAACCACTCATACCAGAATTTTCTAGTATGAAATCATACTAGAAAATTCTGGTATAAGTTTTCTCATGATGCTAACGGAACAGATAGAATCAAATTCAATATTGCACGATGATGAAAGATAAACCTATCAGAAAGATAAACCTTAAAACTTCCTCACGCAAGATTTCAGAAAATGCAAGAGTTTAAAATTTAATAGTGATGAATCAAATATTTTCAAACATGAACAAATTCTTTACACAAGCTCAATCCTAAAACTTCATTGACATTTTTCTCAACCACTAAACTCGCCCAAATTAATTATTTCAACAAACCCACAGCCAATTAGCAAACCACATCCAAGGCCAAGAAAGCAAAGCCCTCCCAAATCAAGCCCCAAACAAACTAAAGAATGCTTAACAAACAAAAACTCTTGATAACCGTCAACCCAGATAAGGATACCACAAAAAAAATAAAGCAACACTAAAATCGTCCAAATTCTCATGAATCCTCAACTCTCCCCTACTCACTTGACAACAAACCCTCCGTTGATACCAGAAAGATGTTGAAGTGCTAATTTTCTGGTATGAACTCTGGCGGCTTCAACGGTGGCAGGGGAGGCACTCCGACGGCGTTATGGGTGAAGAGTGAAGAAGAGCAATGCGAAGAGCGATGTGTGGCTTTAGGGTTTGTGTTGAACAATAAAAAAATAACCGGGTACAATTACTAAAATAAAAAACTATTATGGACATACTTAGTATACCAACAACTAAGAAAAGACCTACTTAGTTAATTAGCCTATAAATAAATTTGTTACACAATATACCACATGCATAAATGACTTTTTGAGTTAGAAAATATAAAGTGATACTAATTAAAGTATGAATTATTTTAGTCACGTACTGTTTTTATAAAAATATAAGTTGTTAATTTATGAATTATTTTTTAATAAAATTTAAATAATTTTGATCATGAAAAAATCTGATATTTTCACTTGTATGACGGTTTGATATTTATATAATGAGAAGTGTTAATGTTATTTACCTAAAAAAGTATATACTGTAATTAGCGGACGATATTGGGCCTTTGGGAGTTGACTGTGGGCTGGGCCGATTAGCCCAATCTTCTTTGTCTCATGTTTCCTTATTTGGCAAGTTTCATACAGTGCAGAAGGAAAAACTACGCAGGCGAAAGTTTCGACCTCCTGTCTGGTTTTGTCGATCACCATTACCGTTCATCCTTACGTAACCGACTAGTGCAGCAGGTTTGTCTCGTCTACCTCTCTATTATTGTACAATCTGTGTTTGTTCGTAGTATCTTTAGTTGGTGCCGTTGGAAAGCAAACTTTGTTTTTTTTCCTAGGGTTTGATGTATCTGATATTCATCTCCTGTGTTACTTTCGAAATTTGTGAACAAAATTGAGGTATAATCGTCGTATTGGACATTTGATTTACGATTTTGGTTGCATAATTGACCTGAAAATTGTAGTGATTGAGAGAAATGAGTTCAACCGAAGCACTTTGCGCTGGTTAGCGATTAGATCTTAATATGTGAAGCTATGGAGATACTTCATTTTATCTTTCTTACCGGGATTCGTTGCCCTTCTTTTTTGAATTGCCCCAATGTGGATCTGTGTTTCGTCTGAGAATCTTGTTGCCCTTGGAAATTAGAGGTTCAGCTCATTAAGTATTGTTAAAACCACAGTTTAGCATTGTGGATTTATGTGAGTCTCGAGTTTCTGGTTGGGAGCTCTAAAATTGTTGAATACGAATTTGTGTCTACCTGTGAAGCTTTGGCCTATGAACTGAGAAGGTTTCTTAGTTAAATGGAGGTCATATATACTCTCTTTTTTTTTGCGGTCAACAATGTCATTCTTATTCAATCAGTCTTTGCCTCTATTTGTGAAGCATTACCAGTGTGGATTTCCTTGGAAAACATCTGTCTCTAATATCTGTTGTTACTTAATATTTCATTACTTTCATATACTATTTGCATTATAAAACAATAGTTAGATCTAATTCTTATGTTCTATATAACAGCCGTAATCAACATTTGCCACCAATTACTTCCATCGTCAATTTTCTGATGTACTGCTTCACCCCCTTCTGAATCCTTTGTCCTGAAGTCTGGAGATTGTTAAAATCTTTTTTGTAGAAGTGTTTGGATTTTGTTCAGTTGCAGAAATAGAAAAGTATGGAGCCTCATTAGTCATTAGTGATCTTTTGTGCATTATTGTATTCTATTTTGATAGTTTTTCTTGATCTTAATGAGCTGATGCAGACAATCTTCCTCTTTGAGGCATAAATGGATGCTGTTAGATCAGGATAGATAAGGCTACTTGATATGTAAATATATGCATGCATGATTTGTAGACTCCATACTGTTGGTAGATTTTCATTTACTACCTCCCTAAACTACAAAAAATTGGATATTAGATCCTCTTTAGCTGGTATCAACATGTAGTTTGAAATGAAAATTGATACTATAAACTCACAAGGATTATGCCACTCAATTTGTTACGAGACTGGGGGCATAAAAGCACTTTATGCCCATTCCTTAAAGTTAGAAATCGAGCAATAAAGGATAACGTTAAGCATTTGTTTTAATTCACTGAGGTTTAGAAAAAACATTCAGTTAAGTTAGTTATTCTGTTATCATTTTCTGATGTGACTGGACCATCTTTCCGATTCTTGTTCAGGTAGTATCATTTGACTGCAAAATGAGTGAATCTTATACAATTCAGATCAGCAGCGATCTCATCAACCGTCTTATAGATGACGGTGAAAAGAAGAAAACAAGGAAATCCAAACCAAAAACACCGAAAAAACATCATCAGCCTGAGTCAAAAGTTCATCAAAAGCAGGCACCTGAAGTTAGTGAGACCCACAAAATCCCTCCCCCTGCTGATGTTCCTGCATGGCCACTTCCACCTTATCTACCATTACCGCCCTCAGTACCTACTAAAATTGAAGATCCAAAGCTTGAAGGGATTCGATCTGTTCTGTTGGAAAGCGAGAGGATCATAGAGAGACTGGAGAAGTACGAGCAAGATAAGCTGAAAGAAGTGACAGAAAAAGCTAAAGAACTCCATGAGGAGTTCAAAATCCCGGCTATGAAAGCTATTCCGTGTTTGGCTGAGAAAGATGCTTGTTTATCATGCTACAAGGAGCATCTCAAGGATCCACTGAAATGTGCTGGTACTGTCAAAAGCTTTGAAGAATGCTCCCGCAGAGCTAGACAGCAAACGCATTCGTAAAAGAACACGTAAAGAAACCTTCTTTGACAAAACTTCTTTGACAGTGATGAATTTCATGTGAAAATAAGGGGAAGTTTGAAGTGAGAATGACATTATATTTCAGGGTTGTATGTCCTGATCGAACCCTGATGTGGGTTTCAGTGGTAATCTTTTTTTGATGGCTAGTGAAAACTGATTGTGTTCAATTTTGATGAGCTGCTTTTTCCTGAAGATTTTTTGTTTTCCGGAAAAGATATGTAATTTTACTATTCTAGCCATTTATATATTATCACACATTATTCTTCAACAATATATTCCATATTAACCATGTTTTTATGAAATAGAATTGGTCTAAAAAATAACGGTTTTCTAATAATCTTTCATTTTTTCAAAAATAAATTAATCATTATTTTTGAACAAAAATTTACACCAACATTTTTTGTCTTTGTTTTTTTAATAAACGGCGAGCGGTTATGTTGGTCTCTCTAAAGGTAGTTGACCTTAAAGTATCATTGGGGATGAGAACACGGAGTTTTGGATCATCAGAAAAAATTGGTTTTGGAGTCTATAATCCCAAACAGGTCAATCGATCAGCAACACATATAATTTCTCTTAATACATGTCTGAAAACCGAAGATCTAGTCTGCAGTTGAACATAATCATCTCAGCCTGCAACTGACAACTCCACAAACCTTGGAGTGTTTTAATAACACAAATGTTATCACCTCGATTTCCGTCTATTTGATTTGTAATCTAATAGACTCTTGTAAGCCTCATTTAAGAGCAAAAACTTTAACTTTTATTACCGAGTTGAAATTATTTTTTTCGTATCAAGGCTAACTCGTTAAAAATATTTGTTTCCGAAAATACTAGATGCTCTACCAAGTATAACATATTTATCTAAGATTGTTCGTTGTTCCTTAATATGTTAATACAATGTCATGGGCCATAATGGGCCGATGATCTTGCCTATGGACCTTATTCGGCCCATCATATGTGTTGCAAACTAAAAACTATCATCACATATTGTGACACAATCGTGTAGCCGATAAAGCAAATTTTATGTGCAAAGAAGTTGATAATGTAACAAGTTAGTGCAACGAAGAGATAGCCTATAACCGAAGCTGAAGACCATTACAACATCAAAGGCAACCACCAAAAATAGCTAAAATACAGTTCACCAATCGCAAAAGAAAGCTGGCTCCTTATGACTTTGGCTTAGCCTCGTTGTTCTTTATGTTTGTATTTATTGATTTATTTATCTATTCTCTTTCTCATTTCCTTTTCACAACAACCATGAGCTTTTCAATCTTATTAGCTGTTCTGTGCATCTCATGCTTGTTACAATTTCATCTAAGCTATCACTTTTTGCATTTAGAAATTCAATAATGTTGGATTTTGTCTATTTTCGAGTCATGATTTTGGTTGTACTTGTGAATCGTAGGAATATTCTAGAAAAATTATGATTTTTTAAAAATTTATGATAGTATTTTATTATAATTTTTTGTAACATTTTAACCAAATAAATTGAAAATATGTTTAATGATTGGATAGTAAGTTTATAATGGAAAATATAGAAGGAACAAACAACTAAAAATCAGTAGAATCTCGGATATTAAAATCTCACTACATTGAGTTGTGAGGTTTGTAAATTGGTGATAAGATCCTGTAAATACGCTCTTCTATGTTTTCCGAAATCTAAAATATTCACTTTTCTTTATATAAAGGATAGATTATGTAATATAGGTAAAATTTGTATTCATTATCTTGTATATATAAGCATAAAATCAATAATCGAACGGCAGTTTTTGGCTTTTTTATACTATAGTCATCCTCACATGGTATCATAGCGATTTCGATTTCGGGACCTCAACCTACCAATCTCTTTGTCACCGATTTACTGGTGGTACTATCAATCTAATGTAGTCACTGATTTACTGGTGGTTATGTGAATCTACATGCAGTGTGCTCTATTGGTGTACTCGTTGTTGATGGAGATGTTTTTTTTTTTTTCTCGTTATCAAGGAGATGTTGCTGTCTTCAACGTCCCTTGTCTATGCACGCTTTGACTGCGGGGTATATTGAAAGATACATATAACAATATCTTACTACTAAATAAATAATGATCTTGTTATAATATCATTAATATATTTGTGGTTCTAATTCTACTGTAATCTATCACGGACGTTAATAAAGTTGATCAAAATTGAGATGCTTAGGTTGTAAATCGGGTATTTAGGGTCCGTTTGATAAAAATAGTAGATTATTTGAAAGATTAAAATTTCACAATAATCTCGATAATCCATGTTGAAGTAGATGAAAAAATGGGCAGAATATTCTCTCAAAATAATCTCCCGATGTTATAATCCCAATAATCTCGATAATTCCTGACTCACCGAACGCACCCTTTGTGTTGTTGAGTTGGGATGCATTTATAAATACAGTTCTAAAGCTATAAGCTACGTGCAAAACTCGTTGTTTTTCTGGCCGAATCTAACTGCGACACATGTCAAAACAGGCAGAAAATTCTTTAAAGATCTAATGATTTTTAAAATTATTTTTCTTTTTTCTTTTGAGGTTAGATCTATTGAATATTTAAGACAGAAGAAATGGGCCTGATAACTGAATCTCCACACCTTCTGATATTGTTTGTTGAGTTGGCTTCCATGAGCTTCAAAAAAGCATTAAAAGGGTAACTGTTTGAATTGTGAGAGTAATCAGAGAGGAGTAAATGGTGAATTGTATTTCCAGGTGTGACTTCTCTGACCTCATGAGAGAAGACATCAGAACAGCCTATTACCTATCCAGTAAATTTCAAAATTTTCAACACTGTAAAACACTCATATTTTTCACAGTATACAGCTAATTCATAGCTGTAACTGCACTGTTTGTATCATCATATCATACTTGCTTCAGGTAAAACCTCTACAGCCATTTTAAACAAAGAAAGGTTGTTTTGTTTTTTTACTGTCAAGCATGAAATCAAATATAAACATGACTAATAGATCCATGGTTGTATTTGTAGGGTTGAACATAGGTCCAAAATCGAACCATACCTAAAGGGTGAGACAATGTACGCCTTTTTGTAATGTAAGCCTGAAAAACGCGAATCTGATGAGGAAGTTGCACCAAATTCCGCCAATACCTTCATGTACCTACCAATGATCCAGTGGTAAAGAAGAGTTTATAACGTAAGTAGATGATTGAAACCGTGTACAATTATTCATGAAATTTTATGGAATCATTTTTAGTGGTTTAAAGTAATTGTAATAGAATTTGATTACTTTTGATACCTTATAGGGAAACAAAAAGAGGGATACAAATACATTTTACATGCAACAACAAGGAATCACTCCAAAAATATTCATGGATTAGATAAACATATGGACTACATTCATTTTCATTCCGTTTCCGTTTCCAGAGTTATAACCAAACGGGGCTTAAGCTATTGTAATGGCAACAACGGTTTGTAACAATAAGTAGATGATTTGAGCGGCACCAAAGACTCCTAAAGACAATGCCGGTGATTGGAATGATTTCAGCGTCTAATTATTCATCCACACTGTAAGTCTTTAGAAGACGTACACTGTGGATGAATGTAACGGTTTGACCGTTTACCGACTATGTTCGTTTCTCGGTGTAGTGGGTCATTTTCAATAGGTTAATGTATGTAGGCTCATCTGATCTGTGATTTACAAGTTGGCAACACGCGCCTGCAAGGATAGTGACTAGTGAGTATGGGTTTCTTGTAAAAACTAAAAATATTAAAAATAAAAAATAAAAAGTAAAAATGAAACATGAGTCGTAGTGCCCATGTTTTCTAGTGTTTGTAAGTTTTGCATATCATAGGGAAAAAGATAGATGGACCCACAATGAATGCCAGGTGATGGCACTCAATCTGGCAACTCAATAATGAGGCTCTTTTTGGGCATGTGAGATTGATGTGTTATATGTTCTATTTGTTCTTTGTGACCTAAACCTACATTTTCTATTGAAAGGTCAAAGAAAATTCTCCTGGTATTCCATTCTTACAAAAATAATAAAAAAGATTTGGAATTTTCCATGGAAGAGTTCAGTAGCAATGAGTCTGGTTGGACTAAGTATCTCGGTTCCCCATCTCAACAAGAATTCTATAGTAGTGGTGTTGAAGATGGTGACTACAACTACTATAATGGCCGAGATTGCGGTTCTCGCAATCGTGGCGTAAAGAGCAAGGAAAATGAAGATGATGATTCTATAACTTCAGATGCATCCTCGGGTCCGAGGAGTCGCGGAGTTTTTATAGCTAGAAAGATCAATGAAGATGATGATGAAGATGAAGAATACTTTCCTGCTAAGAGGCTTGAGAAGGGTAAGTCTGTAAAAGTTTCAACTATGGCTACTAAAGCTAAAGGAGCTTTGAAGCAGAAGAGAGGTAAGAAAGCAACTTAGGCTATCAAAATGGGATTAAGAGTGATAAAACAATTAGAGATTGCCAATTTTCTTTGCATTTTTTGCAGTATTTCTAGGCTCTCTATTGATTTTTTTGTTGGTTATGTAGGGGATTATCATTGGTTTTCATCTCTAAGGGTTATTTCATGTTCATTTTTTTTTTGCTTAATATGTATATAAGCTTAAGAGCATTGTATGAGTGTGGCTATGGCTTCAGATCATTATTCAGTAGAATGCATTCTCAAAATGAATTTTGATTTTATTTTTTATTATATATTTTCATTCATATGGAAATCTAAAGCAGAAAGCAGTAGAGCATTGAAGTGTCATGAAGCAAATGCAATGTAGTAGTAAAAAGAAAGAGCATGAGAAAAAGACAAGTCAAAAAGATCAGAATTTTACTGATGTTTTTACCAGCAAAAAATTGACTGCTGAGCGGTAAATACTCCATGTTATCTGGCTTCTTCATAGTTAAATGCAGGGCTTTTCAAATGTTAAAGAGCAGAAAAAAAAGAAAAGAAAAGATTTGTTGACAACCTGACGATCTGTACAACAGAGCTGGCTATCATGTGGCTTGAATTAAAGAGATATCTACTTAACAGGACAATGTACCTAAAAAAGATCCAACTTTCAACAGAAATTTTTCTGTAAGTTAATGGAGATCTCATGGCTTCAAGGAGATCTGGCCACAAAAAAGGCATTACAATCCATAATCAAGATCTAGTTAGATGATGTACCTTTCTCGCATTTGTTTTGCTCACACGGCATTTGAACTCCATGATAGTCCAGCAAAGCGAGATCCTGCAAAATTTCGGTTGGATGTGTATCTAAGGAATTAGCTGTAGAAACATTGCAAAATCCAGAAGTTTTTGACATGCATCTTTTTGTTATTCACCTGGGCAAGCTCGGTTCGAGTCATATAGAGATGTATGCAGATCAGCGTTCGAACAAGCATTAAAATGCATCAACACTCGAATTCACATGAACCCGTGTTCCTATTATGATTTTTTCAACATCAGATGATCAATATGAATAAAGACTTAACCATGTCAGTTATTACCTGCAAATGGATAGTGAAGAGCAACCAAATCACAGCATCTATAATGATGATGATGATCTACTGTGAATATGACAACAAAAATTCTCTTACAATTGAACTGTTCTTACAAAATCACAATGTAGCCTACACATGAGCATCTGGTTTGTTATTATACAGCTCAGCGTTCAAACAGGCACTAAAATGCATCAAGCAATCAAACAGTTTCATGTTGGATGACTATTCTACAATCGAATTCACATGAACCTATGTTCCTGTTATAAAATTTTTGACATCAGATGGATCAATATGAATAAAGAGCTAATTAATCATGTCAGTAACAAGGTTATTATCTGCAAATGGATAGTGAAGACTGAAGAGTAACCAAATCACAGCATCTATGCTTTACTGTGAAGATGACAATGAAAATTCTCTTATAATAAAACAGTTCTTACAAGATCACAATGTAGTCAACACAAGAGCATATTTTTCAGTCACAAAAATGAATATCATAACATCTTGATGATTGAAACTAAATCTAGTCCAAGAAATTCACTAGTATCAGATTATATCTGATATGATGTGTTCTATCACAATTTTCCTGTCAAAGTGTTTGGAAGATAAAGCCACAAGTTAATGAGCAATTATACTTGGTGCAAGTTTGATGAACAAACGACACCGTTTCAACTACTTGTCAGTTGCAACATCAACCACACAATCCAAATCCCAAATAATCACCAAGCTCGAAGATTTTATCATTCACCATATTCGTATACGACATCAGAAAAAACTAAGAAGTTTGAGATTGATGATGCTTCGCCATGGCATTCTATCCAGACCTCTCCCAGCATCAATCGTCCTAACAAAAACCCAATTTCCCATCCACCGTCAAAGCGTCATCGTTTCATCTGCCATCCAACTCCCCACCACAACTCCCAAAATCAGCTACAGCATCTCAGACCGTGAGCTCGATTCCAAAGGCTACATCCTCCACAGCACATTCGAAACCCTAAATCTCGACCAACTGAACTCCGTCTTCGTCGCCGTTGGATTCCCAAGGCGGGACCCAGACAGGATTAGGCTCGCATTGGAGAACACCGATACGTTGCTTTGGATTGAGTATGCTAAGACCGGACGACCTGTGGCGTTTGCTAGAGTAACGGGTGACGGAGTTTTTAACGCCGTTATTTGGGATGTTGTGGTGGACCCTAATTTTCAAGGGATTGGACTTGGAAAAGCTGTCATGGAAAGGATTCTTGATTCGCTGTTACAAAGAGGGATTGTGAATATTGCTCTTTATTCGGAGCCCCGTGTTCTTGGGTTTTATAGACCCATGGGGTTTGTTTCTGACCCGGATGGGATTCGGGCCATGGTTTATTCTAGGAAACAGAAGAGAAAATAACACTTCTCATGTTATTATTGTAAAGAAACTCCACAATTGCTATAGTTTATTTACTATAAATCTTGTTTGCTCCATAGTTTCTCTTCTTACATTGTTTTGAAGCAATGCAGAAATCAAAATTGAACCTTTTACACCAAAAATCATGAATTTATCAGTTTTTGAGTCTTCTTTGCCACCCTGGTTGGGAGAGAGACAATGACACAGGTTTCTGCTGATTTGTGGTAAAAAACTTGAACTTGAATTTGTAGTTTGTAGCCATTTCACTTGCACCTTTGGAAAGAAAAAACTCTGCTTTTCGTCAACAGAAGCATGCCAGATTAGTCATCAGAAGCATACAAACTACAAGAGACATCAGTATCAGCAGGAAGTTCTCATACTGATAATGTTTGACATGCAATCAAGTTTTTCCATGTAAGCTCAACTAAACCACTGTGTACAGAATTCAGTAGTACTGATATTGCAACACTAAAATGTCTGTCAAATAATTTGCAAGATGTTGCTTACATAGGTTCCTCTAATGGCCTTGCATCGCCAAGAAGCTGCAGCCGAGAAGGAAGTACACTTGATTATAGAGTCATGAAGAAGTTGCCGAGTTTATGCCAACTTCACGGGGTGTAATGCGAAGCAACGGTTGTGCGGCTTCACAAATGCACCTGCACACAGAACACTTGATTATCAGCAGCAGAAAACTGCTACAACATAAGAAATAGCTTCACTAATGGTATTCTCTCCCAATCTTCAGTAGTCGAATTTCTAATGGCCATTCATATCAAGTTTTTCCATGTAAGCTCAACAAAACCACTATGTACAGAATTCAGTAGTATAGACATTGCAACACCAAAATGTCTGTCAAATAATTTGCAGGATGCTGCTTACATATAGGGGGTTTCTCTCTAATGGTCTTGCATCACTAAGAAGCTGAAGAAGTTGCCGAGATTATGCCAACTTCACGGGGTGTGATGCGAAGCATCGCCTGTGTGGCTTCACAAATGCACCTGCTCACAGCAAACTTCATTATCATTTATCAGCAGCAGAAAAATGTTACAAAAGAGAAAATTGTCTAAACAATACCCCATCTTTTAGGCTAACTAAACTTTAGTATCTCGATCACCATTTAGAAGCTGTCAGGTGATCGAGGTACTAATTACCGTTTTGATAGTTTAAACGACGGGATACTAAAGTTTAGTCAGGCTAAAGTTTAGACAACTCTCTCGCTACAAAATTAGAAACAGCTTCACTAACGGCACTCTCTCCCAATCTTCAAAAGTCAAAGTTTCTATCAAGATGTCATATTGATAATACAATTCTCTCGCTACAAAGTAAGAAACAGCTTCACTAATGGCAATCTCTCCCAATCTTCAAAAGTCAGAGTTTCTATCAAGATGTCATATTTAAATCACAATTCTAGTGGTACACAACATATAATCTTCTTGTGAAATTGATTAAGAATTACCTGCAAACTAACATTAACCGAATCTGGATCGGCACTATCATCAGCAAACACGAAATGGGCGGGGAAGAACACAAGGGTTCTGAAATTTACGTACCTGGCATTGATTAAGTAAATTCAAATTAGGAAGATCAATAATTCAGAATTGAGCTGTTGACTTATATCTCAACAATATCTGATAATGATTTAGTACCTAACTTTGACGATGAAGGTGACATTATGCAGAAGCATCCATGGCATAAAGTAGAAAAACAGCGGAGCAAAGAACAATAGCGATGAAAGAGAAGAATCCCAGACCAAAGAACAATGATACTCCTGCTACTACCAAGTCCATTATACATACAATGCTCGTTACCCCCAACATCTTCTTCCTCCTCCTCTCTGTCTCTGAATCTCTGTGCGCGTACAAGAACCCTAAAATTACATCAGATCGAAGATTGGCAAAGAATTAAAACCTTATCCCGATCATAGATTCTTAAACTGAGAATATCTTGGGCAAAATCCAGCCATCAAAGAACAAAATTCAAACGCGACCAAGGAGACGGACATATGAAAGAATTTCTGAATTTGGTGAGAACGAAATAATTGTGTTCTTCCGATCTCTAGTCAACTGAAATAACATTGTTCAACTAGGCCCATATAAAATCATAAAATGGAAGGCCCAAATCAATGTCTGCTTTAGGCCCATTATAAACAAGAGAACAGGCCTTTGGAGTTTTTCGATTGAGTTCAAAGTCGTTACCTTTTGCCACCAAATCTTTTCGAGAACTCAAAAAAACTGCAGGAATTTCGATCGCTTGTCGACGAAGCGATGCATTTCTTCTTCATCTCCTCGTCGCAATCGTTTAACTAAACTGGCAGGTTTCATCTTAACCAAATTTATCTCCTAGTAGCTCTACAGTCCAGTTCCGGTCACTATATTGGTCAGTTTAATCGATTGCTAGTACGTTTAATTTCACTCATCGAAATTGGCTCAAATTAGGGTTATTATTGGTCGAGGTGGGGAAAAATCAATCCTGATGGTCCCAATAATAGTACTACAGATTTGTAATTAGTTTGTCGGAAAAAGGCATATGATTCCATAATAGTGAATCTCGTAGGATTAATAGTTACTAGCAAAACAAATCATTCATGGAGGTTTTGATCAGATGAAATTGAAATGAAACTTCGCAGATGAGGTTAAGGAACCCTAATAAACAAGCAAATTTAAAAAATAAAAGGTTATGGAGACAAAATAGATGGAATATGTATGAACATTTGATTTAGAGTTAAGTTTTTGTGAACTCTATAGCCTGATGTTATGTGACTAATCGAACGACTGAACGAGACGCCTCGTATTCCCCATGCTTTGTTGTCGATTTCGCATTGAGTTCGTACACTTATGATGCATGCAACTATTTGTGTGTCAACTATTTGAAACTTCTTGTATTCAAATCTCTCTACTTTATTCATTTCAATCTCATGTTATATACTATTCAGTATCCAATAATCAATACTCTTTTTACAAAGTCAATGCAACTAATGAGTGTGATAAAGTCAAACCTACTAACTAAAATATCTAGCCTAACTTGTTCCCTCATTATAATATGTTGCTAAGAAGTCATTCTGCAACTATAAGTTAGGCAGATTGGAAGATTAGTTTTAGTAATTGCTAGCTTATGATAACACAATTAGTGCGTTTTAGTGGAAGATTATTGGTAAATTTTTTAAGTTAAGCCCTAATCATAATTTGCCAGAATGCCATCTATTTTATTCATTGTTTCCCTTTCTTTATGCATTATAGAAGAGAGGGGAAAAAACCAAACCAAAAGTTGCCACATCTCACACTCTTGCACTTATTCCCATTTCTAAATATGTTCATTAGTTAATTATTTCTTTTACTTCAAGTAAGATCTCCTTCTTTTTGGGTTGCCTAACATGCTCTGCATATTGTTTGTGTTTCAGTGCTTGCTGCTTAACAAAAGGGATTAGTAACCTTCATAAGGAATTTTCAAGCTTATCTTAGCTGATAGTTGTACCATCAAGTACAGATACTGCCCAGCTGGTTTGTCATAATCTTTACCTACCTTATAAATTCTGTCTTGAAATCTTTACAGCAAAAGCTCTTTACACATACACATGGATAGGCTGCAGTCAAGTATCAGATTAGTCACATAACATCAGATGTTTGCTGGTTCAGATATGAACTTCTCCCCTGTTTTAAGAGCTGAAGTTTCTGTCTTTCTTGCTGAAATCTTCAGGTGGATAACTCTGTCCAACAAATAAACTAATCAGGGTTTGTTCTGCATTTGTATCAGGATACAAATATCAGTATTTATATTATTCATATACCAGACTTGTGTTTGGTATATTAAAATCACGCACGAGTAGATAAATCCAAATAAAACTAGTGGTATCACTCATACTAATACCTGATAGGTTGATATTGATGTCACCAATACTCATTCTTCATATCTAATACATATAGCACATAACAAAATTTTACCTACCGACAAACTCTATTGTTTCTCAAATTCTGCAAGGCCCCTAATGGCTCCCCACACTAGAAAAAAGGGGTAAAGGACAAAAAAACTAAATTGTTCCTGTATATCCTTTGTGAAATCTTATTCTGATCTCATATTTCTAAGTCATTGGCTTACACAGGATAAGTCCTATACCATGGAAGTTTTTCCCTCTTCTCTTTGTTCACCATTCTTACAATTATTGTACCTTGTTCCTGTTTTGCAATGGGTGATTAGTTTATTCACTGTTGTCAAATGCTTTTGGACGTATGCTAGTATGATAGGATTGTGGCTGATCCATAAACAAAATTTCTTATGCTTACACAAGTCCTTTATGGTTTTTCTAGAATTCAGTAACGATTACTTAAAAGAGCTTCCTCTTTTTCAAGGGTCACATTAACATCATATCCCTTACTTAGCTGTGATTATGTCTATTTGTGATACGGGCAGCCATTAACTCTTACAGTACGATATGATTAGTTGCATTGATAATTATATAACTTCTATCATCCACTACAAAAATAGTGTTATTAAACAGTTAAAATGATTTATGCTGTCAATCTCTGAGTTTTGATTGGTAACAGGCATTACATCCTTAACCGTCAATGTTGTGAAGTGTTTTCTGTAATGAAACACAATCAGAAAAGTACATTAGAGCTCCTATGTTGAACCCGAGTATATTCGGACCTTATGCTTCCTATATCAAATGCATGCCAAAAAAACGCCAGGGGTAAAATGGTTTTTGTACTTGTTAAAAAATAAGATCTTTACCTGATTTGTATAAGAGAAATTACATACTTCAAACAGAATTTTGTAAAAACAGTCTTAATACATGAAATGACTGGCTTAATTATGGCAGATTGAAAGCTAATATTAAGTGGCAATTGGAAGAGAATGTTGACCAAATAGTAGGCCCAGGTGCCTTAGAAGAGGTCATGAATGGCAATCAGTGATGCTTTGATTGAGCTCAATACACTAAGCCTACTCTACTGTTCACCCTCCATTACAGAAAATGGGACGGGTTTTCTGCTTTGGTAAAAAAGAAAGATATCTGATCCCTGGATAAACGGGTGGATCGAGAGACCAACAAAGACGGTAATCCGGAAAAACCGAAGAGAAAGGAGGCACAAACAGAATATTTGTTGAATATCCTACCCATCTTAACAATAAGAGTCGTAAGACTATAACTCGGTTGAAACTCGTGTTTCTACCATTTATCATAATTGCTTAAATGTGCGTGATCTTTTAAGCTGATTAATGATTTTACATAATAGTTTAACAGTTGAAAGTATATTTTTTCATTTGCTAATAGTATGTTCGACTTCAGTTGATATACTTATATGTGGAGGATAATAAGATAATTGGTTATCTCACCAAAGTTGAAGCTTTTAGGACTCATTTGGTAATGTTTGGAATCAAGAATGAGAATGATTAGTTCCAATACTCATGTTTGGTAATGTTTGGAATGAAAATCAAAATGTTTTCAGGAATGATATGTTTAAGTTGATTGACAAATTTGATTCCCAGATAAACAAGAAACTTTGAGTTATTTCACGGCCTAGCTAATCCAATAACATATCAAAGACCTTTCATTAGATCGGGTTGTGTCATTCTTAATTTCAATCCAATTCTTGATTCCAACCCGATTCTAAGAACATACCAAACGAGTCCTTATAATATAATTATAACTAATAGTACACACCTTCATCCTGGCCATGGATAGATCACCCAGGTTCAGGTCCATAAGCAATAAGAAAATGAGAATTGTCCTATTAAGACTCGTTTTTGTTATGGTTTCTGTGGTTCCCTTAACCAAGCCACGTCGGTTTGGGCGTGATGTTCTAATATGGAACATAAATAGACATGTATTAGTATTTAGTTCCTTCTGATCCTTTTAAGTGTCTCATGCATAGTCTGCTTGAACTTGAAATAGTATGGTGACATTTTTCTTTGTTCGGTTTTTTTTGTAGGATAGAAGTGCTAATATTTATGTAAAGGAACAGACAAAGGTGGAAAAGAAATTTCCAAGGGATCAATGAAGGACTAATCGATTTATTATTCTCAAGATAAGTAGTGTTATTATTTTGATTCAAGTTTCAAGCTTACAAATACAAATACCAGTTTGCAACTGACTAGTTCCTTCAGCTCTAAGATGAGAAGTATTACAAGGAATCTCTTCCAATGCTTTCAAGACACTGTATGAACCATCAAGCTGCAATCCAGTGATCATATCCCGAAGCCCTTCGGTTTCCTGCTTCAACTGAGCATTCTCCTGAAGAACCTGATCATGACACTCGGCTGCTTGCTTCAACTTATTCACCAAATTCTGATTCTCTGTCCTCAATTTCATCACTTGTGTCCACAGCTCATCAATCTGCCTTTGTTTCCTCATCCTAGACCGCCTTGCTGATTCCCTGTTTGAAATCATTCTCCTTCTCTTCCTCTCATCAACAACCTCAACTTGCTGTTCTTCTGCTTCATCAGACGTCGAGTTGTTGCTTAACGTAATTCCTGACTGTTGCAGGTTGAATTCATGGAGATTGCTGAAATTTTGAGGGTTTGGAAAATTGTTTAAGAATCCATTGAAGTTAGAGCTCAGCATGAAATCTGAAGAGAATGGAATTGGTAAGTTTTCAAACGCCATGGCTTGAACTTTGATGATTTGAAACATGAATGA
Source organism: Fagopyrum homotropicum (assembly GCA_033239125.1). NCBI lineage: Eukaryota > Viridiplantae > Streptophyta > Magnoliopsida > Caryophyllales > Polygonaceae > Fagopyrum > Fagopyrum homotropicum. The sequence continues at coordinate 162,338,457 of BSWB01000002.1, read as the reverse complement.
TATATTGTATATATAGAAAGTTTGATGGATGAACAGCAGTATCGCTCGCTTACGCTAGCAAGTAAATAGGAAATTTTATTGGAATATTACATCATAGCAACATTATATGCATGCATTTTTATTTTTATTTTCTTCATTGTTTTATCCAATTTATATCTTACATTGGTGCTCTTGTAATATCATGTCATGTGGTAATTGGCTCAAGAATTAGATAATCACAATACTTAATTGCATCAGAATCAGTTTATTGTCATTCTCCTTATCTCTTTTGTGATGCTTGCTTCTTTATGATCATATTTGATTCCCTATACAGTTTTGTAAACCGGATAGCTTCGAATCAGAGGTCAACAGCAGCCATGATGTAGATAATTTGGTTAGCTTGTCGTAGTTTTCGTAATCTTTGATGAGTCGAATTATCACTTATGAAATAGGTGGTGGGGACTCAGCTAGTCAAGTAGCTTAGCAATTTAGCATGCAATTAGCAACTCTTGTAGGTAGATTAATATACAATCATTTACATCGTACTTTAAACCTTTCACTTAATTGTTTTATTATTTCAGCAACGCATGGCTTCAATTGAGCTAGTGGTTATGTTGCTTTGCTGATGCACATTGGTTTTCTGCACTGTTCAAATCTATGTTATCCAGAAACTCCCAATGGTATCATTCAGGAAACGGAAACTCGGACGCACGTATCCTTACATAAAACTGTGTACTATAACAACTGTGATGTTTTTTGTGTTCATGTTGTTTTCAGTATTTCATACCTTACACTTGATTGTGGATATGTTGTTGCTTTCCTGATGATGGCGATAAGCAAAACTTGCTGCACAGTTATCTTCTGCCCCGGAAAATCGAAATGTGTTATGTGGAAATGTCCCACATCGTGAACCTAACATATAAGTCATAGGTTACTCCTCTTATTGCCTACTGGTTTTATGATGGAATTCGAAGGCTTATGTGTAGGTTCACTTTACGTTAGGGCTGTTATACGAGCCGAACGAGCCGAGCCTTAGCATGCTCAAGTTTTGCTCATTTATAGCCGAGCCCGAGTATCTCGTCTAAAATAATGCTCATATAGTGTTATTTTAGACAAACGAGCTCGATCCAAGCTTTTGACTCACGAGTCAAGAAGCTTGTCTCATGTCAGTCCTACTTTATGTGGACGTTTCTTTAAATTACCCGAAAACTTACATTCATATACTTATAAGTGTAAAGCTATAACATTTGATGTTTGGATATCGACTATGTAAAACTATGAGTTGTTGCAATCTCCCTTTGGTGTTAAAGTTGTTCATCTGCTTTTGTCAGCAACCATCATGTGGTTTGTTTTTAAGATCTTGTCAATTATTTTGTTGATTAATGCAAAAAAAGGGGAAACGTCAATTTTTTTCTAAAATTTTTGAAAATTATATTTCATAAAAATATGCAAGAGGGTATTATTATAACATAAAATTGGACCTTGGAATATGCCAAAAGGCAAAGTAGAATTAGTTTAAGTTATGAAAGGTCATTTAACCCTTCTTCTATGCAAACCCCTCTTCTACTTGGTTCTACTTAAAAAAATTCAGATTGGTCTCATTAAAGTTAAATTAAAAAATATGTGGGTGAATATATGAAAATTGAAATAGATTTCTATAAGGGTTATTAAATGTATTAAATATTTTCTTCATAATGTAAAGATTGGATGTCACATAAAAGATGGGTTTATTTTTTAGAAAATATTAGCCAATTAATACATATAGAAAATTATAATGAATAAGATGGAGGCAAATTTGTAATTTTATTTGCAATTAGGGTCACAAAACCACAATCATGAATAACTTATTGAATGATATGATAAAATTGTAAATTGGTTAAAAATGTATAAGAGTAAATGAAAGATATTTCTTAATTTCTTTGAAATAATTTGGTCAGAACAACAAATTAATGACATTATTGTAATTTGTGGAAGAATATTAGATAACTTTGTATATTTGATATTTACTAAAAGTATAGAAAAAAGTATTATATCATAAAACCATAACCTAATATATGAAAAAAATAATAATAAATTAGTGAAATATATATTTTTACAGAATTGATCGACATTATTATAGTTTTTTTTAAATATTTTTTTTTAAATCAACATAATTACTTTACTAACATATTATGACGTTACATGCATTCGAGTATGTGGTTGATGATGAGGTGTTACCAGAAGATGTTGAAGTCCTCATCTATTTGGATGCTTTGGAAAGGACGGTTTATAAAAAAAACATATTTATGACATCATTTCTATAAAATAATATATATGTAGAGAAAAAAAAATATTTGTATAGTGTTTTCAAATTTTGCTAGTAATAGACACGGGGGCGTGTTGTATACACAATTTTGAATTTACTTGGTACCGAATATGAACGTTTTGCATTGGCGCTCAATTTGAGAGCCAACGCTTTCCGACGGCGCTCAATTTGAGCGCCAACGCTTTCCGACGGCGCTCAAATCTTAAAATAAATATTAAAAAAAAAAGCAAAAAAAAAAAAAGGTTTTCGGGCACATGCGCATGGCGCTAGCACCCAATACCCTACTTTCTCTTACTTTTGCCTTTTTTTTAATAAAGATTTGAGCGCTTTCGAAAAGCGTTGACGCTCAAATCTTTTTTTTTTATTGGTTGAACGCCACTAGAATGCGTTTGTATTTTACTTTAGTAAAACAAACCTCGTGTCTTTAACTTTTTCGTAGAGAAGAGACGAAATAACAAAACTCATCAAACCTACCTATAATACCATATTGAATACTATATTCAGCGAACCCAATAACGAAGAGATTGCACACCGTCAAGAACACACAATTTCATTGGATTTTATCCTAAAATCAACCGATAGTATGTTATATAATTTAAACTTTACTACTAGGATCACACAACTCATATATTCCACGTTGCATATTAATTCTTATATCTCAACGCTAACATACAAATTCATTAATTACTTAATTATTCTCAATCTTCCCATTAACTTATGAGTTGTGCACAAAAATGCATCTCCATAATGCATTAAAATAGTAAAATATACCCGAAAAGTCAAAATCGGGTCGGGTTCTAGATTGTTGATCCAAATTGGCTACTCTATTGGTGTTAAACTGTGATTTGTCATTTGTCTAAGCAATCAATTTTGAGCTATACGTATAAGAATTTAACGTAATCTTTTAGTGGATAAACTGTATATTATATTTATGTTTAAAAACAAAAAGACTTTACACTACTATAAGCCTTTAAGGTCGTTTCCCACTATAATTAGAACATTTTTAACAAATAATATAATATTTATGGGCGTGCAATTTTTTTTTTTATATTCCTTTTATTTCAATTCAAATATATTTTTTTATTATGTAATGATCGAATCATCTTATTGTTTTTATTTTCGTTTTTTACTCTTATTTGTGCACATGATTCTTTGAACTTGGAACGAGTATGAAAAAATTAACGATACTTCTTTATCTTTTGAGTTAAATGAATGTCTTTTTCAATGTATGAGATTTTATCTTTGGATTCCTCGAGCATGAACCATTTTAAGTTGAGAATAATGCTTAAATAAATGATTTTTAAAATTTAAAAAAGTCTAATTGTTCGATTTCATACCTAACATCACATTGGAAATATATTTATTTTATAATATGGTGATTTTGTTAACACAAATTGCTTTTATTTGGTTAATAAAAGCATCTCTTGTATCTCAATTTTTCATTATCATATTTTTACAAATAATGAATTTGTCACTAAATTAAACTTTTAATCAATTAGATTAAAATAGAGAAGATGAGTTGAATCAGTTATTATCAACCCACGAAAAATCGACCGTTTATATTTAATATTTAATGGTTATAATTTATTTTTGAAACATGGTAAAGTTTTATGATGGTAGGTTGTAAACCACGACATTAACTTTAAGGGCCCGTTTGGTTGTAGCTCCGGAAACGGAAACGGATACGGATTGGAAACGAATTTAGTGCATAAGTATATCCTTGTTCATGAAATTTTTTGGAATCATTCCTTGTGATTTGAGGTAATTGTAGTAGAATTTGATTACTTTTGATACCATATAGGGAAACAAAATGGACGGAAACAAGGGCATTATTCATAAAACCAAAAAGAATTATTCCAAAAATTTTCATGAACAAGTACACATATGAACTAGATTTGTTTCCATTTCTTTTTTCATTTCCGGAGTCCCAACCAAACAGGGGTAAATGTTATTAACTTTTATTCAAGAGAGTGGAATATTTTGCTCATGAACAGTTGTATTGTAAATTATGAACAGATCGTAATTATATCGTAAAATATACACAACTTTTTCATATGTTCATCAAAATGTTTGTACCATTACATTTTCCTTCTTTGCTTAGCTTCTCGGAACAACTTATATTTGTGATTATAATATCACACGATCAGTGTTATTTTTACAAATATAACGAAATAGTAACATTATGAAACTATGAGTCTACAAAACTCGGTTATTTTCGACAATATCCCTACTACTAACCTCATTGATTAGTGATAATCGAGAAACATTGAGTGTGTGTTCAATAAAATAGATTATAGGGAATTAGTTTGAAGATTATTCTAAAAAATTAAATCTGAAAACTATTCTGTCCATTTTTTCATTCACTTTAATATGAATTATCATCAAATTATTATAAATTATTATAAATTTTAATCTCTCAAATAATCTACCTATCAGTTAACGAATATAGCTTTAACAAACTAGGAATCTTATCAATATTAAGTTGGTTTAGTGGTAGTGGTGCTAGACTCTTTAAGTGTCAGCCTCGAGATTCGAGTTCGAATCCTTCCCAAAAAGGGCCACAATTATACCCTTTTCGGACGTAGAACGACTTCTTCGATCGAACGTAACTTAACCTTTCAAAAAAAACAACAAAAAAAATTGGAATCTTGACAAAACTAATATTCCAAAGTTTGGATTTGTTTCTTTTTTGTGTGAACCCTACTTGTGGGCAAAGCAAGCGAATTGGATCTCATATCTTCTTATAATGTTAATAATTAGATTTATTAATGTTTTGGACCTAATACCTACCATAATTACAAACGTGGTCCAACCATATTTTGTCTTCTTAATTAACTTCCTTTTAGGGGCCTCAAATCCATTATTATTCTCCTATTTCTACTTTCTAATATCCATTGCAATAATTACCCCAATTCCCATCATTAGAAAAATTAGTTACCCAATTAAGATAAAACCTAAAGTCCATAAGCCCTTTGACAAATTGGATGCTTGTCTTGTCAACTAATAAATGTTTTGTTAATTTCTTATACTTAGGTGAAATGTGATACAATCATGATTATTGCTTAGGGCTCATTCGGAAGCAATAGAAATCATTCCCAGTAACGGAATGATTCCGAATTAAACAAAAATTACGTTTGGTTAGAAGTATTTTAGCACATGAAAGTAACCCCTTCATTTTCATCTCATTTTCTTACCCTTAACCGATTTCATTCCGTTTTCATTTCACCGCTTCAACCAAACGGACACTAAAGTTACAATAATAAATTGGTGAAATTTTTAATAAATATAATAATTGAAACATTAAATGAAGTTAAAACCAAAAACAATTACAAGAAAATGAAGGAAATTATGAACACCCCACAAAATAGACTACTAACTTCTCGAGGAGGAAACAATTAAAAAACACAAAATATGACAAAAACATGGTCTTAACTCATAAGGTGGCCAATGAGTACTACTTTGATTGAACTCATCCAAACCACTTTCAATTGTCCATCGTGCCACCACCATGCCCATTAATGGAAAGAAATACTCTTTACTAGTTTTATCACTTTTATAGGATTTTTCGGTAGGGACATCATTTTAGTAGAATGAGTCGAGTTTTTGAAATGTTCGTGTTTAGTTCATTAACAAATGAGTTTGAAACGATTATAAATCTTTAATTTTTTTGTTTTTGGTAAAGGAAATCGGTTCAATGCACTAGACCATGCACCGTCTAATGAATCGAAAGGTTGAAGTAAATCGACAGACGGACTAACCGTCATGAGAGAACCATACGAGTCGATGGAGGATCACCAAGTGAAATGTCAAGCAAGCAAATTAAGGAAGAAAAATGAGAATATGAATGTAAAAACAGTGCAGAGTACAACTCCTAGGAGCCATCGGTGGAAACCTCGGATTTGGACTCCTCTTTTGAGCCTTCGGATTTTGATCACCTGTCCATGACTCCTTCTCACAAACAAATTCATTTTTTCTTCCAAAAGTAGTTCATGGAATCAAAGCGTACCCAAAATATTAAACCGAACAAAGTGGAACAAAGAATCATATTAATGATCAAACGGATAAAAAAATTAGTAATGAATTTGGTTCATTTAGAGGTTTGACGGGTTACGCCATAAACTAACGAGGAAGTTAATAAAAAAAACCTTGTTTTCCGAAGAAATCCACCACTAACTCATTCCAAAGGATTTCAATCTGAGCTAATGATCCTTTGTAATTGGCAATAAACGTTTGTTGCCAAGATGAGTCATTACTTAGACTATTGAGACATTTTTAGCATTTGATTTTTTTATGATTAATTCATCTAATTGAGGCCTAATTCCAAGGCTTAAAACGCCAGTCAAAGCTTTGTAACTTCTCTATTAAAGAAAGCACAAAAGAAACATATTTAGAACTATCGGCTGAATAAATTTTGTTTTGGGTTTGAGGACTTGTGCGTGGAGTAATCTAGGTCAAGAGTTGGTGGCACACTAGAAAAGAGCAGCACTAAATTAGATGTAGGTGAACAAAAAGGTATGGAGCAACATCAATAGTTATAGGTTTGTTGAGAGACTAGTCTAGTGGATTGAGCGTAACTATTGGTTGCGTTGGAGGATGCGGGTTCTGTCCGATGATGCGGGTTGTGCCGGTAGATGCGAATAAGAGAATCTCTATATTGGCCTTATTAATTCAAAAAAAAAAGGCGCAAGAGGAGGATTCTTGAGCGTTAATTTCGAATGTGCTACTGGGTTTTCAAGCCGAATTACCAATTTATCCATGTGGTATGAGCTTTCACCTCGTTGTTTTAAAAAGCAAACGATTTGGTGGTGAAGACAGGTTTGACCGGTGGAGATGGCAGACACCGGAAAAGCATTGTTGAGAGGTGGGTGTGGCTTATTGGGTTTACCTTATGGTGGTCAACCGATATACTTATCGCTTGATGGAAGTCCTAGCATGTGGGACTTGGTTGAAGACAGGGTGGGAAGGGTTTCCTTTTGGCTCAAAAAGAGAGCGTTTTGGGATGGGTTTTTCTTGTTTCTCAAGTTATGGGTCAACCTTTTTTTAACCGAGTTTAAATGATGATGTTATTTTAAAATGTGCTTATAATTTAACTCGTTTAGGAAGTATGAACTCATACTGAGCCTTTTCCGACTTAATTATGTGTAGCTCGAATAATATAACAACACTACGGTGTTAGTTTAGCCGAAAGAGTCGAATCAAGCCCAATCTGAACCTACATTATAATTGAGCTTAAAATGTGTTTCCAACTCGTCTAGAAACTAAATGAGCTAGAACATAAATTTTTTTGAACCAAATCCAAATAAATCGGCTCATATAACGTCCATAACCTTCCATCAAATTTGAGTATATAATTCAAAATGTCAAAAATAGAGAGGCACAAACCGAATTTTCGCTTGTAGAAATTTTCTTTTGATACTCTAAGCATTTAAAAAAAAATTGACAATAATTTGAAAATTTGAATCAAATTAAAAAATTTCACCGTCTGTATAAAAATATTGTATGATAAATCTATTCAATTATAGTCGAAATAAACCCGTTTGTAGCAATGAATTAAATATGTTATAATAAATTTTTATCTCTAATTTTAATATCGGTAAAAATTAAACCATGCATTATAATACAATGACTCAAATAAGTGAGATTACTATTTATCATTAAGAGTATATCATGCATTGTATATAATGCAATGTAGCTTTAATCTTTAAAATTACTATGCAATATTCGGTAAAATGCAATATTACTATAATACTGTGATCCAAGGCCCATTAACGTTATGGGCCGTGAAGGGTTTGGGCTTTTCTGGGCCGATTCTTCCTAAAACATTTTATTGTGATCCAAGGCCCATTAAAAAGCCCAGATGTTTGATTCTCTAGAGTCAAACGTGGGCAAAATCATCCGACTCCGAGTCAAAATGTTCAGCCATTTTTGGTCACGGTTTAATGAATATTTATTCGGATCTAAGAGGGTAAGGTAAATTTATGGAAAATAAAGATTTCGTCGAACCCCATTGAGGGTTTATTCGGTTATACGAATTAGACTTAGTTATTGCTGAATATATCCGACCAATTTAGGTTTTTCCCCCTATCTAAATAGGAATGTCATATGCAATTAGACTTGGACAAATCAGAACTCACACTGAACCTAACTAATTTTCTTATTTGTTTTTGAGGATCGGATTTAAGTCGAGACTGAAATCCAAGTCTTAGGTATTGTTCATAGATGTTCGAGCAAGGCTATGGGACGGAGTGGCCGGTTCATTTTGTTGATTATTGGTAAATTGAATCGTACGAGGAATTGAGGCGATGCAAACTATGAACGCGTTTGCTAGAGGGTGGGCACTACGTATTAGCTGGAACCGTCTAGCCGAATATGTTACACTTAACTCTATTTTTGTATGGAAAACAAATCCGTGAGAATGAAGGCTTTTACAAGAATCTAATATAGTTTTTTTTTCTTAATTTTTTTTTTGGCCTTATGGATCCAAAACTAAAACCGTTCAAAAATTTGACCAATCGGTCCGAGGTTGGACCTAAATATCATGTTCAAATATGATTCAACAAGAGCAGATATGATCGTATCCGACATTTCTTACGTAATCTCGAGATTGAACTAAATCAGTTCAACACATTTTTAGGAAAATCAACACTATTACACATGAACTCGCATATCTAGGTCACAAAGTGGACGCAAATGACAAGACCTTTTCACAAGAAGTTGAAGACCTTATCCAAAATGTCATTTTAGGACAAATAATTTTTCAAATCCACCGTCCTTTCCTCCTACCTCTGTATTAAAAAAAGTAAATAAGAGTATTTCAACGGTCCTCCAAATCACAATTGCAATTTGTGCACTAAGACAAAGATTTTGTTACGCCGTCCATGGTGAAATGGTCAAATTTGAGTCATTTCACTAATCTTCCGCACAAAGCATACCTATAATCGAAACAATAACACATTTACTCAAAAGAAACTCAAATCTCACAACAAACCTCACAAATACACACATGAACGGAATATCAACCTACAAACATGCAAATTAACATAAAACCTAACCAAAACATAAGTCTATAGGGACGTTAAAACGTAACTCTTAGTCCAACAGACAAGAAGAGGAACAGCCAACCACGAAAACACGCCAACTGCTATAGACACTGAAACGATCGAAACGAGCTTGGTGTAGTGGGCAAGCCCCGGATACATATCCCGCATGAATATCGTCACTACCGCTCCACAGAACGCAAAGTTCAAAGCAAGTACATACGTATGAAACCACGACGCCTTGCCGTTAAAAACGATAATCGGAACCCGGCTCCCGGATACTTCTTCACTCGGTACGATCAAGAGAGAAAACACAGCCACGAATGCCACAACAAAGATTATTTCCTCGGCTTTGTATTTGTGGTTAGGATGCTTCATTGTGTTGAAGTCTTATGATATGCAAAGATAACATCAGTTTTGGAATAACCCCATTTTGCATGATATTTATAGTATAGTATAATACGTAAAAAAGATTTTGGGTGAGGAATTGTCAACACGTACAAAAATTAACGTTAAATTAATAGATGCAGAATTGAACACGTCAAAATTTAAAAAATAAATAAATTTGGAGACCGACCAAAAGGATTAATACTTAAGCCGCAAGGCAGACCACGTTGAATATCTACATTAGGTCATTTGGTCAACAATCTACGTAAATGAAAGAAAAGAATATATAAATCCTATCTCTACTTCTGCTAACGAGGACCATCGATCGAAAAGGACTTGTGACTTAGGAGACTGCAATCAAATTGAAAACAAACTTGTGATATATATATATATATATATATATATATATGAATTTTTTTTAATTTATCACTAATAAAAACTTTAAAAACTTTTTTTATAATTTTCAACTTACAAAATTTTATTTTTAGATATTTTGGCATTGAGAAAAAATGTTTATAAAAAGAAAAAAAAAAACAAAATATAAATATAAATAATTTGAAAAATGAATCTAATGAAATTTTTTTAAAACAGTTTGTTGATTATAAGATGATGTTTAATCCGATCGAAAGTTAATCTATTTTTTTTAAATCGGTAGTTTAATAATAAAGTGTATTGTTTACGTTATGTATATCTGAAATCAAGACAATTTTTTTTTTTTTTTTGAAAATGGAAAGCGGTTTGAAAGCAATAGACGCGCGCCGTCTAGTGGGTCGAAAGGCCGAAAAAATCGGTTGGCGGTCTAACCGTCATGAAGGACCACAAATAAAGGAGAAATGAATACACAAAAATATATCAAAATGAAACCGAAAGAAAAAAAGTCTTCAAGGGAAAGCATAATGATCCGGGCAGCAGGAGGTAACGAGTATAAACGTTCATCTTCGAAGGAAGTACACAGGAGAAGCATGGGGAACAATTGTGGACACCTCAAATTTGGACTACAATAGAGCCGTCAGGAGTCGATCACAAATTCACGCCCCCTTCTCGACAAACACACGAAACCGCTAGCAAATGACTGCATCAAACCTCAGAAGACGAGATTGTAGAACACGGGTATTTTGATGAATAAAGGTGTAGAACCTGATGGATAAAAGAAAGATGATTTGTTTGGAAAAGATTGTTCATAGAGGGTTGAGTTATGTTGTCGGGAATGATTGTTTTGGGCTTTTGTATGCATTAGGGTTTAAAAAAAAAAGGGGGAAATTGTTTTGTTTGTTAAAGTTTTAAGCCCTTAAAGCTTAATTAAATTTTTTGGAATGTAAGTTTATTAGCCGGACCATCTATAATGGTGGTTTAATAGAATAGTGATCTTGATTTGATTGATCAGTAAAGATTTGAGGCAAACCACAATCGAATTTAAGTATCAATTTTGCTAGTCAATTTTGGTGATAACGGTGCCTTTAGGCCGGAATCGGACAACCACAATCAAACTTAATTACCAATTTTGTTCAACTTTGGTGATAATGGTGCCTTTAGTCCGGAAATTGTTTTCATTGGATTTCATTCTTTTAATATTGTTTTGTTTGAGATAGCCAATATTGTTTTCACCATATTTCTTTCATTTGTGAGATAGTGAATCCTGTTAGTGTTTTGTTTTTTAGGCGTGGGTAAGTATTTCCGGGTAATAGACGCAAGACCAGAACCGAAAAGTTTGTCAACAAACTGGTTGGTTGACAAAAAGAGCACTTACACACGTAGCTTAGGTAACAACTTGAAGGTCGGAAGTTAGGCCCGACGTGACTGTGGTATTTACCGGCGAATATAAGTGATAAACGGCTAACCATCAAGTTACAAGTGCCGTTAGTGGGCATACTAGGTTTTTCAAGTCACGAGTTCAAGGGTAAAATGCTAAAGAAGATTCCACCAAGGAGTTGTCAAACTCAGAACCAACCGACCTCCTTCAACACATTGGTTACGACAGTTAGGGGGTCGGCTAGGTTTTTGAACGGATTTGTAACAGAAAGATCAGATCTTGAGTTTAGTTGAAAAATCGGGGTTTCCGACATCAAGAACTCGAATTGGTAAAGGAAAGAGGCCGAGATCTGTTGGATTCTACAAGAGATAGAAAGAGAAACCCTTCGGCTACAAAAGGCGAGTGCGGAGAAGCGTAACACCATCCCGGTAGACGGTCGGCGTCGTAACGGGTACCAGGCTCGCCCGTTAGGATGAGCAGGACAAGAAGGATGAGGTTGGCGGCGACCACGGTGGAGATTCCCAGCCACCAGGACAAGCCAATGTCGACGAGGCTTCCGGCGCGGTAGGAGGAAAGGACTCCGACGCCAATGCCGATTCGTAGGCTGGCCAATACCCAACCGGAGAAATAATTATCGTAATCTTGTTTGGTAAGGGAATTAAGGAGATTAAAAGTGTTGAATTATGGAGATTAAGAGTATTAGATTATGAGAATGTTGTAATCCTGTAAAACTTAGATTATAAGGATTATAAGAATTATTGAAACTAAAATCTCACTTTTACCCCTCTTTTTTTTCATCTCTTTCATCTATAAAAATTTAACACATACATTTTCATAATTTTATACACAATCATATTAATTTCACCAAACACATCTCACTTAATTTCATCCTCATCCTCTTAAACAATTTCATCTCCTTAATTCTTCATCTAAATAATTCTCTTCATCCACATCTTCATCTACGTAATATTATATATATCCCATCTTCATACTGGCCCTATATATATAAAAGTATTAATTCATAAATTTTTAAAAACATATTTAATATACTAGTTATTATATTAAATTTGTTATGTCTAATAATAATATATATCCCATTTCTGTAAGATACCCTAATGAATTAATCATATATATATATATATATATATATATATATATATATATATATATATATATATATATATATATATATATATATATATATATATATAGATTTTAGTTCAAGTGAGGAGAGAGCTTGTAGATAGGAATTAGGAGGGTTGTAAGCCATTGGATGGATTTAAATCAAGGGCTCTCACACGCTCATCATTAATGGCATTTTTGTAAATTGACTAAAAATCTGAAAAAATACCTTTACGTTCAAAATAGTCATCGGTGTTCATACTTTTATATGTCATTGTTCATGTTTTTATACATCGGTGTTCATAGTATTTTTATTTATTAAAGTGTCATGTCCATTTATTTTTTTGTGTTTATTTTATAATGCATAGATGTTCATTTAGAGTATATAACCACAAAAAATAAAAAAAACTCATCACAAAACGTTAAAATATTATCATAATATGTTATGTATGTGTCAAAGTTATAGATAAGTAATTGGTGTTCATACTTTTATACGTCATTGTTCATGTTTTTATTCGTCAGTGTTCATACTTTTTATATCATTGTTCTTGTGAATATTATAAACTATTTTTTATAAGGCATTTTACCGAACAGTTTGCGTGCACACTAAAAGGAGCATATAGATTATTCAATTGGAGCTATAAGACCAACTCAACATATGTATATACATGTATTTTCTCAATCAAACTTATCAAACATAAAATGATTGAAACAAATTTAATTTTGAACACAAACATCAATCATAATGAAATCTAAACAGTGAGAGTAGAAATTCGAAGAAACAAAACCTGGATCGTCTTGTATTCTCTTTGATTTCACAATTTTTTATGTAATCGATCTTTGAATATTATAAACACGATTTTTTATAAAAATATAATTTTCAAAAAAAATGAACATCATATTATAAACATCATAACTGTAAAAAAAATGAATACATACTTGTAAAAAAATGACCATCATATTTTATTAACATGATTTGAAAGAATAGTATAATTTTTTTTTTAAATCCAAAAACAATATTTTACAAAAAATACAAAAATGAACAATTAATGTTAAAAAACGAAAAGTTAGTGTTAGGAAAAAATGAACATTTATTGATAAAAATATGAACAATGACTCTTTTAAAAATGAACACATACTCATAAAAATATGAACACCAATTTTTATTTACAAAAACAAAAGGTGGAAAAAAAAAAAAGGGTGACGTGGTATGCCACATGTCACCACCCCGGCTCTCCTCATTCCTATCTGCAAGGGTCCTCCTCACCGGAACTGGACCCTATATATATATATATATATATATATATATATAGGCTAGTTCCGGTGAGGAGAAGCCTTATGGATAGGAATTAGGAGCTATGTGAGCCATTGGATCAAATTTAAATCAATGGCTCACAAACACTCATCATTAATGGCATCTTGTAATTACATAAATCTGAAAAAAAAAAAAAGAAGAAGAGTACAACACTTTCGCTGATCGACCGACTCACAAATCCCAACACTCTCACATTCTTCATCCAACAAGCTCTATATTTGGCCGATTTTCAACCAAATCAAAGACGGATTATATAAAAATGATGAAATCAAAGAGAATACAAGACGATTCAGATATTGTCTCTTCGAAATTTCTATTCTGAAGGTTTAGGTTTTTCATTCTTATAGTTCAGGAATCATTATGATTGATGTTTATTTTTAAAATCAAATTTATTGAATCATTTTTTGTTTTGATAGGTTTGATTGAGATCATATATGTATATACATATGTTGAGTTGGTCTAATACTTTCAATTGAAACATTCTATAAGCTTTTTTTAGTGTGCACGCCAATTGTTCGACAAAATGTCTAATATGAAAATAGTCTATAATATTTACATGAACATGAAATAAAAATTATGAACACCGAAGAATAAAAACATGAACAATGACGTATAAAAGTATGAACACCAATGAATAAAAAGTATGAACTTACACTAGTATATTTTTACATTGTTTTACAGATTCAGTGATGTTGGGTACGCAATCATCACCAATCATTGTGTCGGGATTGCGGGCGAATGCTCCATGTAATGAAGGTGGAACTATTATACAAGTAACTCCAAATTACTCTACCAATTGGGTTCTAATTTGTGATGATACATTGAAACTACATGTTGGTCAACAATTTTTAAGTGTGGAGGAAGTTGAGGACTTGTATAGGAGGCCTCTATTTGTGAATTTGAGATTCGTGTTTCATGTAATCAAAAACCCAACAATGTTGTGTTGAGGAAGTATTTTGGTATGGACCAGGAAAGGTAAAAAATGGCAAACATAGTACGGGCAAAAGGAAGACAACTTTCAATCGATGTGGTTGCAATGCAAGAGTTGTGTTTAAGATTATGGAGGGTGGAAACTGAAAAGTATTTTGTGAAGTGGGTTCATGAAGCTCATTAATTTGGATAGTGTTTAATGCATTGTTGTCTTTTTTTTAGTGTTCAATGCATTGATGTCTGTTTTATACATACATAACATATTATGATCATATTTACATGAACAATGACGTATAAAAGTATGAACACCGATGAATAAAAACATGAACAATGACGTATAAAAGTATGAACACTAGTGACTTATCTATAACTTTTACACATACATAACATATTATGATCATATTTTCACGTTTTGTGATGAATTTTTTTTTTATTTTTTGTGGTTATATATTGTAAATGAACATCTATGTATTATAAAATAAACACAAAAGAATAAATGAACATGAAACTTTGATGAATAAAAATACTATGAACACCGATGAATAAAAACATGAACAATGACATATAAAAGTATGAACACTGATCACCTATCTATGAACGTAGGAGTTTTTTTTCAAATTTTAAGTCAATTTACAAAAATGCCATTAATGATGAGCGTGTGTGAGCCCTTGATTTAAAACTCATCCAATGGCTCACAACCCTCCTAATTCCTATCTACAAGCTCTCTCTTCACTTGAACTAAAATCTATATATATATATATATATATATATATATATATATATATATATATATATATATATATATATATATATATATATATTTTGAATAATTCGTTAGGGTATTCTTACAGAAATTGATATATAAAATTATAATTATAAATGATGTACAATTTTATATGATAACTAGTTTATTACATACGTGTTGGTTTTTAAAAATATATGAATTAATACTTTTTATATTTTATTAGATGCGATAATGGAACAAATTTATTATCTCATTAAACTGATACTTTTGTTCAGAACCGTGTGGGTAGCAAAATTTGTTGAATTAATATTGTTATATTTTTTAAAATACTTAGAAGAAATATTTTATGGATTTAAGTTAAGTACAAATTGTTTTAAAAATAAATTTTATGAAGTTAATAATTATAGATTAAAAATATATAAAATTTCTTTTATAAAATTAAGAAATGATTAATTAGTCATTACATAAATTATTTAGATTTTAGTAATTATAAAATATATGCGAATTTTTTTATATATCTTCAACGCTTTGTCATAGAGCTCTTAAGTCATCTCTGTACTTCTCCCTATTCACTTCCCTTATCTCCGTCTCAGACTCTCAGTAATCTTGAATCTGCCGTCGACAATGGCAGCAACCGAGCACACCGGGACAACCACCAACTGTATGGACGAGAGGCTCCTCTCTCGGGGATCCTCCACTCTATCCACCCTATCCCGGGGAAACTCCGACGTCTCCACGTCACCGTTTATTCCCACCAACTTACCACACCGTTTTTTCACAGAACCGATCCGGGTTCAGCCGGCAGGAGAATCTCCGGCGAAACTCCGGTACAAGATTCCGGCACCGATCGATCAATTCTTCAAGGGAGCGGAGTTAGGGAAGTGGCTGATGACTCTTGACGGCGGTGCTCTGGTGGCTCTGATGGGATTTCATAGTGACTCGGCCTTACTCCCTAAGCGGTTCGTGGGGCCCATGGTGGTGCTCCTCGTGCTCGGTTTCTGTGCGCTTTTTACTGGTCTTCTTTTTCAAGAGAGTTGCCCGGAGTTCGCGGTGGTTATTGTTCTTATTGGCGCTGCTTGCGTGGTGGCGACTTTTCTCACTTTGGTTGCGGCCATCGTACCAATGAAGTTGGATGTTGTGGTTTGGGCGGCGGCCGTTCTCATGGCGGCTCTATTGGTTGTTCTCTTGTGGGTCGTTGCTAAGAAAGGTTTGCGTGAGAGGGTTGGGAGTGACAAGATAGATTGAGTCATTGTATCGAGTAGAATATATATATTTACCTAATCTTCTTAATTACCGCAGTAAATACTATGTCATAGATTGAGTGTCCATTTGTTGAGAAGGGTGGAATGTGATCGGATAAGGTTAAGGAAAAGAAATAAAAGTTATAAATTATTTTTATGTGTTAAAAAACCTCTAGCTAAACGATTTCTATTGATGTGGAATTATTTCGTTATTGGAAACAAAATCTGACCCTTTCAAACGAGCCCTTAATTTGTAGTTATAATTGAAGGTTGAAATTTTCTTTTTCCGAGCGAATAAAGGACTGATTTGGTTTGAAACCGATAAACAATCCTAGGCATTTTTTTTAGAAGGAACAATCATAGACATGAATGGTAAGGTGTGAATCAAATTGACATAATATTAGAATAAGATATATTAAAGATGAACAGTTATGTATTTGGACTGATAATTAAATATGTAATTAAAAAAATATATATATTTATTACAAAGGTTGAGAAGCCAAATTCAAGTATCTAACCATTAAATATTATTAAAATACAAAATAGTATAGTTTTCTACATAAGGTTGACCTTTATATTGTTTCATAATTCATATCTACTTCATCTTCTAGAATCGTTCACTTTTTTAGCCAATTAAATTTAAACTAGTATATTATCCGTGTCTTGACGGGATATGATTTAATATTATAGATATATAAATATATAATTATTTTATGGCAAAAATGTTCTAAATATCACAACCTTTGCTACTGTTGCGGAAGGTGACACAAACTTTTAAAATTGCAGGAAAAAAAACACGCACTATAAGGGTGTTGCACTTTTTATCACTAGTAATTAATCCATTAAAAAAATGTTAGACATTTTATAATTTGTTATAGTTTGGTAAGATATAAATTAAAAAAATAGTGAAAATGTGTAAAAAAAATTTTTGCGTTATATTTGATATTTATGCTTTACATAAGGGAAAAAAAATATAATAAGTAAAAAAATATTTTAAATTTTATAAGTTGGTAGGATAATAATTTAAAATAGAAAAACATATAATAAAATGTATACTTCTATACAACAAATTACTTAAATTACATAAGCTATAAATTATAAAATGAAAAAAAAAATATTTTTTTAAGCTTTTTTTATAGGTCATAAATATTTGTTTATGTTAGATATTTATATTACATATAAAAGAAAGAAAAAAGCAAAGAACAAAAAAATTATTTTCATTTTATAATTTATAGTTTATGTAATTTAAGTAATTTAATGCAAATAAGTTATAAATATTTATTATTTATTTTCCTTTTTAAAAATTTTATCCTATCAAAATAAAATGTATATTATTATTATTATTTTTTTATTATTTGGTTTCCTTTTTTAAATTTATATCTTACCAAACTATAACAAATTATAAAGTGTCTACTATTTTTTAACGGATTAACTACCGGTGCTAAAAAGTGCAACACCCCCTTATAGTTCGTGCTTTTTTCCGCAATTTTAAAAGTTCGTGTCACCTTCCGCAACAGTAACAAAGGTTGTGCTATTTAGAGCATTTTTGCCTTATTTTAATAGATTTGAATATAATTTATGCACTATAAATTTAACAAAATTTTATAATACACATAATATAATGTGATAAAATCAACGTAGAAAACTTATAATGCAAATAAGGTTGACAAAACATTTTAGGTACATTTTTTTTTTAAATTATCCAATTTATATCATCAATTAAAAATATACATTTAAATTACATAATAAAAAAATTTAAAAAAGTTTGTGGGTTGAGGATAAATATGAGTAAAAAATTTTAAATTATTTTTAGGTTTTAACAATCTTATTGAAATTACTGAATTTAAAGATTTAAAATTTATGATAAGATTTAAGATTTAAGAAACTTAATTAAAAAATTTAGGGGTTATTATTAACTGTTAAAATGACACGTAACGTTAGAGTTTCCGTGATAAGACACGTGAATTTAGATGCTACTCCTATAATATATATAAGATAAACAGTTTTTTGTTTTTTCCTACTAGAATATTGAGTTACCTTATCATTTATTAAGTCTTGTTTATTTTTAGCTATCTCTCTTCGTTAAATTAATAAAGAAGTATGCTAATTATTAAATAAAAAATATATAACTTTGTATCATATAAATGATTAAACGTATCATATATTTTTTATTAGATAGAGTATATAAATTAATTTCAACCACATAAAACACGTCACACAATCTTTAACGTTGATCTCTATATTCATAAAAAGTCAAAAGGCAAAAAAGTTTGAATTTTCAACATACTTATATTTAATTATCTTGGGTTTGTTCATTTTTTGTTTTGTTTTTTTTTCTCTGAAAATATTCGTATTTTCCACATTACTTTTATTAGCTATAAACTTGTTATGAACTGAATTATGGTATAGTTCCGGAAAGATGAAAAAAAAAATAATGTTTATAATAATTTTCTCTTATTAAATAGATATTAAACATAATCTAACAATTAAAATATGAGTAAATGTAGTAAATTTTTAAAATTCAAACTTTTGTATTTTATATACGTTTGTTTTTTCATAAATTATTAATCTAACTAAACGCCTCATATTTTTTATTTTATATGATTTTGTATTTTTAATTCCTTTTAATTTTTCGTAACTTATTTTTTTTATACGATTGGGATCTTCGAACCCAAAAAGAGGCATCCGCTGGATGTCTTGAAAACGTGTATGTCGAGCTAAAGTTGTGGGTGGGCTTGACTTTCGGGATTTGCATGCTCTTAAACTTAGCTATTAAGAGCCCGTTTGGAAGTGTTAGGAATCATTCTCGGTAACGGAATGATTCCAAACCAATCAAAAAATACGTTTGGTTAGAGATATTTTAACACAGTAATCCCATAATTTCCATTTCATTTCCTAACCCTTATCCGATTCCATTCCGTTTCCATTCCACCGCTCCAACCAAACGGGCCCTTATAAGTTTATTTAATTCACAATTAGAACATTACACATTAGTGTATTAAGAAAAAGGCGTAATAATATTACGATTTTATGTTTTAATGAACACGGTTTCTAAATCTATCGTGCTACATATTCAGAACATATATTTTAGTGCTCGTGTTTGATGAATAACACGTCGTGATATGTAAATCTTGTAATTTTGTAGGTTATTTATTTGTTTAGGAATAATTCGTTCATGAACATAATGTGCATATTATATTAGACTAAAACAAATGACACGTTCATGAAAATATGCTTCAGTTCTCGTGTTTGATGAATAACGACGCACTAACAATGAATCTTTTATAACAAAACATTGACACTAGCAATGACACGAGCAAGCGAACACCGACAATAGCAAGTGAACGTGATATGAACACCGGCACTAGCAGTCTCGGGTTTCCGGGTTTGGGTATCAGGTTTTGGGTTCTCGTGTTTAATCGTAGGGGGAGTAGTAGTCTTGAGTATCCGGTATCTCGCGAAAATATGTTCCAGGTTCGGGTTTGGGTTCGTGTTCGGGTTATCCGTTTCGTTATGTGCTAAGTTGATCGATTGACTAGACTTTAGGTTCTTTCGAGTAATGAATGCGAAGTTGATGATGATTCATGACATACAGCTTATGAAAGTGGTAGTGATGATGATGGGTGTGTGTTTGTTTGAATGTACGTGCATGTTCTTGTTTCTATTGATTAGGTTTCCCGTATGCGTAAGATGAGTCAAATTTTTGTCTATGGTTTATGTACGGTAAAGACAGAAAATACAGCCGCAAATGCCACAACAAAGATTATCTCCTCACCTTGCATTTGTGGTATATGGCGCTTCATTGGGTTGGAAGTGTTATGCTACAAGATGAGCTTAAAATATATTTTGCATGATGACATTTAAAAATAATTGAAGACCGACCATATGTTATTAGTGGGTCGGCTAAAGGATAACTACTTAGCTAAATTTTTTTGAAACAATTTGGTTTACTAGGTTTTTTCTAGTTTTGTGTTTAGTAAATGTACCCGTCGATAGAAGAGTGTGTAGAGTTTGAGAATAAATACAAAAGGTTAGGGTATATTTACTTAATTGAAACATGAAAAAGTGTAGTTACTACTCTATTTTCTCAAAAAAGCCTAGTTATCAAAATTGTCTAATTTTTTTTGAGAGATTTAGTTATCCCACATTGATTACCAATTAAGATGTGTGGGTTTTGAATATATATAAATAGAGAGGAGTTCGTAGAGTATATAAATAATAAATTGAGGTATAAATATAATATTCTAACAATACTCTTTTTAATAGATTTTTATTCATACCGTTACCAGGTATGCGTGCCAGACACAATAAGTCACGTCTCAGTAATCTTGAACAGAGGCTCCTCTCTTGGAGATCCTCCACTCCCACCAAACGAAACCCCGACATCTCCACGTCGTCATACCCGATTCGTCCACTACACGAGACTCGCAGTTGAGTCCGAATTAATCGAACGACTGCTTCATCGATATCCATTACGAGTCGTTTTCATGGTTGCACTGTCATCTATCACCCTTTTATTCTATACCAACAAAAAAATCAGTCCTTCGTTATATATGTATCATTCTCAATTGTTAAAGCATAAACCATTTCCTAAATTTAGGTTTGTCTGATTTTATAACTACGTTGTGCCATCTCAATAGAGTACTCATGCTTACCTGGAAAAAAAAAAAAGAAAAAAAAAAAAGAGTTTGAAAGGCTAATAAGGTATAGTTTCTTACGAACAATAGTAGTACCAACATGTATACTTTTTTGAAAGCACTTGCTAGCATGCAGTTGATTCGAAAACGCTTACTTTCGCTCCATTAAGTACATCGTTAATACAAAAGTAAATACGTGGTCGCTATATGTCTATACCCATAAACAGAAAATATGGATTGAAACCCACCCCAAACTCCCAGACGAACAAAATCGTATGTTCTCCATCAACATGTTGGTACTTGTAAGTTTATCACGATCGTTTGATTAAATTAACCCAAAAGTCTTCGACCAGTTAAAAAATGATGTAAAACTACGTTATGACTTGATATTTTTTCTGAGCTACGTAGGAGATCCGTTATTAAACTAAATCGGATTCAGTCGTCCCGTTTAAGTAAAGTAAGTTTTAAGTCAAATATTGGACTTAAAAAAATAAAATAAAAAAAAGCCAAAATTTTTGAACTTGATATAAAACATCCTCTCATCGAGTTTAACCACAAAAAAATTTCAACCCAAGTATCTTGTATAATACGTAAGATTTGATTATGTTATTACTGACACGTAGAAAATTTGATACAAAACTAACATGTATTAAATTCAATCGTAAATTTATTTTTGACTTTCATAAAGTTAAAGTCAAAAAATTAAAATACAAATGTCTCTTTATAAAAAAGATAAAGAACTATGTTATGACTTGATGCTCTTTATAAGTTGCGTAGGAAATCCGATGTCAAATTAATTCGGATTCAGTCGACCTGTCCAAGTAATTAAAATTTGAGGCAAATCTTGGACTTAAACAAAAAAAAATGCAAAACAAAAACTACGTAAGATTTGATTCCATTATTACAGATAAATAGGAAATTTGATACAAAATCAATGTGTACTAAATTCAATCTCATATTTAATTTTGAATTTCAAATTAAATTAAAGTATAAAGTCAAAATACAAAATTCACAAAAGAACAACATTATGACTTAATTTTTCCTCCAAACTACGTAGAAAATCTGATAATAAAATGAATTGGATTCAGTCGTCCCGTCCAAATAAAGTATAATTTATTTTGAATCGTGTACCTGTAAAAAAAATTGTAAAAAAGAACTGCACGCGATTTGATGTCTTCAATAAAGACTACATGGGAATATCTTAAATGTACGCATTAAGAACGAGACAACAAAACGTTTGTACCCGATACATACTTAGAGGATGAACCTCGATAGAGCAAAAGAGCTCAATTGGAGGTTAAACCTCAAAAGGAGCAAAAGAGCTCGAAAAGAGACAACTTTTGGTGATGAGTTCATAACGACTTTTCTTTTAGAGAAAGAACAGAGAACTTATACAGAAGTTACATTTATACCAAATGCACTTTCTTGGAAAGTAACAGTCAAAAGTGAGATCGACTCAATTATGCAAAATCATACATTAGAGTTAATCGACTTACGGCAAGGGTTTAAAGCATTTGGAAGCAAATGGACTTTCAAAACTAAGTTGAAAACCAGTGATTCTGTAGAAAAACATATGACATGAAAACTTTAATAGTGTAATGATGTCAAAAATGCATTCAACATAAATGAATGCGATAAATGTATCTACTATAAAACACATCTAATGGTTACGCATATTGTGTCTATATATGTAGATGACATGTTGATAATATAGGCAACAACTAAGACATGATCAACAAACTAAGAATATGCTTAGTGAGAAGTTTAACATGAAGAACTTAGGAGTGACAAATGTCATACTAGGGATGAAAATCATTGGACCCACTACAAGACTTATTATGCCTCAATCGCATTATGTTGAGACGTTTGTTCCAAGATTCAAGAATTGCTCTAGTGGAATTGCGAAGAGTCCTATAGACCCTAATATTCACTTGACAAAAAGCTTAGGGGATGTAGTATCTCAACTAGAATATGCAAGGGCTCACCACCTATCATTATGTTTTTTGGCTGACCCAAATTCTTCCTCACATGATTTGACCCAAAGTCAATTGCAGACATAAGATCACCTGGTTTGACTTTCAGTCTAACGCAAGCTAAAATTGGTTGGTCCAACCCACGATCCAATTTGATCAAATCCTTAGGATTTATATTATCTCTAAAGATTTTGTTTTTATTTTTCTAGTCCAACAATCTCTTCCAGACTCCTATAAAAGGAGAGTTGATTTCTCATTCTAAATTACATAGTCACACCAACACTCGTACTCTCTGAAATTCAGAGTATGAGAGTACGCCACGCTCATAGGCGTGTGTGCGTAATAAAGGGTTCGTAGGTGTACGTGCGTAGCAAAGGATAGTTGTATCCTAGGATTCTGAATTGACCAAAACCATTCGTTTTGTAGGAGTGAATTTATAAAAGGAAAGAGCGATTTTAAAATTAAGAATAGCGACAACATTTGCTTTGGGTGGGAATATGGCTCTCAAGGAATGGATGGCGACGATCAATCTGATTTGATGTGATCGGAACAAACGGAATTTTTGAGGGGAGGATCGGAAACGGGAGCCGGCTGATCTCAAGGATGATACTAGGAGTCTTCTTCATGATGACACTCATGAACCTAATCTACTAGTTCCTAGTTCCCTGATGGGGGTGTTGAGCGCTATGATGGGGGTGTGATTAAAACCACATAAGAGATGAAATCTTAGTAATATTACGCATAAATACAGACATACAAATGGCTACAGCTTTATTAGTACAGAGATGCAAACTGAAATACAAACTGACCGAAACATAACAATAATGAGAGTATAAAATTTGAATATAACACAATAACAAAGATAACACATCTCTATAATCCAATCAAACCCACATCAACGTAGAGACTTTACTTCGATTAGTATCGACAATGAGAAAAGTAACCCAACGAAGAAAAGGAGAAATGGTCAACCACGAAAACACCCCAACTGATATAGACATTGAAACGACCGAAACGAGCTTGGTGTAACGGGCAAATCCCGGATAGATGTGCTGCAGGAATATCGTCATTATTGCTCCACAAAACGCAAACCGAGTACATAAGTATGAAACCACAACGCCTTGCCATTAAAAACGATGGTTGGAACCCGGTTTCCGGATACTTTTGAAGGAATTGTGTTCTTTATTCAAGGTGCAATTACTGATAATGAGATAGAACATTAAATATAAGGATATATATAATCAGATAATATTAGGGGTCATGGTGTTTTGCTAGAAGCTAACAATGATCGGTACATTTATACGATAAATTGTATTGTTAGTGTTATCGGATCCTACGAGATCACACCTTAACGAGCATGTGAACTGAATCAATTAATGAGAGAATTAGCATATACGAGATCACACCTTTACGAGCATAAGATTAATATTAATTACTAAAATATTAATCTTATATTTTAGATTGGGCTTTTTAATAGTTATAAAAGTCCAACCCTAATTTTATAAGATTGATCGTGTGTTTCTTCCCCTTCGATCACTCTCTCAAAAGCTTCATCTCAAGGCGATTCTTGTTCAGTCTCGGATGGACCAACTAGAGGAGCAACACTAGACTCTACATAGTATTGATCACACATCGAAATGTATACATGCAATCCTTTTTTAGATGTTTAGGAAATTATTTCCTAAAATTTCGTTTTTACACATCTAAAATCCCAACAACTTCATCGCTCATTTAGAAATAACCAATTCCTGTGACTTGTTCAGAATTATAACTTTGTACCTGTGGTCAGGGTGCTTCAAACGGCGACGGAGACGGACGTTATCTCGTTGCATTGTGTTGAAGACTTGTACCTTATACCTCGGTTACGAATATGCTTATTTAGTATCAAAAGATTACGTGCTGAGGAATTTGTCAATAAAGGTAACATGTTAAGTAGTAGGTAGATAACGAAACACGTCAGCTTAAAAAAACACAATCAAAGACCGACATAAGTTTTTGAGTGAAAACATAATAAAAAAAAAATAAGTTTGTCGTTATAACACCCCAATTTCTCGGAATTCGGGGAGCTACTGGTTAGGATTAGTTTAGGAGATTACTGATGGGCTGATGGGCTCGTAGAATGGGCCTAATCTTCCATTAAGAAATAAGCTGAAACGAAACCCGTTACTCGTACGGATCAGTAGGTAATTGTGGAAATAAATACGGAATTAAATTCCGTATAATATAATTTTCTTATCTTATTTTAGAGGTATGTAATTTATTTCCGGTTACATAGTTTCATCATTTTATGTGAATCAAGGTCACATAAAATGATAGATTTTAACTCGTTTATTTTATTTCCAATTGATGTATCAGAATTTAGTTATATTCAGATTTAACGGACATTAAAATTTTCCGGTTATTACATCAGTGCCCCCTTAAAAGAAGTTTCGTCCCGAAACTTAGAATAATTCTCTAAATCGCGCATTTCCTTTGGTATATTTAATTTTCTAGACATTTTCGTTGGCTACAAGCAACTTCTCAATCATCCACAGCAGACATGGGTCACATAAGACGTAATCACTCAATCAGTATAACAAGCTGAAAGGTCAAACAACACAACATCCGAGTACTAACTCGTCAAAACAGGAGTAACCTCTAACCCCGCAAAGAACTCGGGATAGTTACGTCTAATACTCTCCTCAGTCTCCCAAGTGGCCTCATCAGCTCCCCTCCTAGACCACTGGATCCTCAACATAGGTATCGCCTTGGACCGCAGACGTCTAGTACTGCGCTCCAAGGCAGCTACGGGGTACTCTACAAATGTATGGTCAGGCTCAACTGTCAGATCCTCATGGCTGATGACGTGTCTCAGATCCGGGATGTACTCTCTCAACTGAGATACATGAAAGACCGGATGAACACCCTCTAATCTCGGCGGTAATGCTAGTCTGTAGGCCACCTCTCCAACTCTCTCCAAGATCTCAAAAGGTCCGACATATCGGGGACTCAGCTTCCCTTTAATGCCGAAATGCCCGACTCCTCTCATAGGTGACACTCTCAGCCACACCTGCGCACCCACTCTAAACTCCAAAGGTCGACGCCTTTTGTCGGCGTGGGGCTTCTGACGACTCTGAGCTGCTAACATCCGCTCTCGGACTAGGGCAATCCGAGCGATGCAATCCTGTACCTGATCCGGAGCTACTCCATCAACTCTGCTGGGCTCTTCCCAACCTAATGGTGTACGACATCTCCGCCCCTACAAAGCCTCATAAGGAGTCATCCCAATAGACGCGTACCAACTGTTATTATATGAAAACTCTACAAGGGGAAGGTGATCAGGCCATACATGTCCCCAATCCAGTACACAGGCTCGCAACATGTCCTCAAATACCTGGATGGTCCTCCCAGACTGACCGTCGGTTTGCGGGTGATAAGCAATGGTAAAGTGGAGACTCGTCCCCACTGTATTGTGTACCTGCTGCCAAAATCTCGCGGTGAAACATCCATCCCTGTCGGAGACGATAGTCCTGTATACTCCATGGAGTCTCACAATATGTCTGGTAACTCCTCAGCTAGACGGCTTACCGGCCACGTTTCCTTAATCAGAATGAAGCGTGCGGTCTTCGTGAGACAATCTACTACCACCCCATTTACAGGGTCAAGCCCTAACTCGTCCTTCTTGAGGTGGAGATTATCTTGGCATAGATCTTTAAAAGGTTACGTCTCATACTGTACGCCATATCCCATGTAGCCTCGTTGGTTTTTCATAAGCCACCGACTCTCAAATCTTTTCATGTAATCAGGTTACAAGCGTCTGCTACCATGTTCTAGAGTGGTTACCGGATATTTCACCAGTATCATTCGGCTCAACAGTCTGATCTTCCAATTTGGTGACCTAAATCGTGTATGGTAGGTACCTCTCCACCGAATCCGTGTAAGAATTGGTTACACTTCTAAACTGCTTTAAAGTCTCACATGGTTGTCCTACACCATTCACCTCCAAGTTCCATGTATCCGATCCAGGATATCAGCCTTATACATCTCCCGACACTTTACTAGTGCTTAAAGCTAGTTGTATCACAACTCACTTGGTCTTGTCTCTTAATATGACTCAGTCATATGGTTCCTCTAATGAAGAATCATCATCTGCTCTTTTTTTTTTTTTTTTTTTTTGGTCTTAAACTTGATATAACTTAATAATCAATATCCGGTTGTCTATCTTTGTGTTCTATCGACGTCATCATATTATTTATAAATCTTTATCTTAACCCAAACTGCTTACGCCATATCTAAGATCTTACGTGACATGGAGTGTGTCCGGAATGACAGCGCTCCACACAAGGTGATCTCACCTCACCATCCTTTGATCATAACTACTCGAGAAATGCTAACACACCATCAACATTGTACTCCTATATCCCTACGTTTACTGGACCTAGAATATTCCTCGGATGCCAAACGCAACTCGGCTCTATTCCGATACTAAATTCTTCCTTCCAACTAAGTGTATTCCCATAACCACTATCATCTTAAATTCGACACATTATTTTTCTATACCAATGAACTTCTTACTTCGTGGGTTAGGACCCACCACGCTTCTGCTGCGCTACTCCGATTTATGTTGTTGCCACCCACTTGTCATACAGGCCTTTCCTACGACTACAAACTGACTAACCTCAAACTTTTCTCCCAATTACACCATAAGTCCTGACCGGGTGAAGTATCAAATACCTTCCTTACTTGGCTTGAGGGAATAATATAACGGTTGAAAGACGGACTTTTCTGTCTACTTTCTTAATTCTTTTAACCCGGATCCAAACTCCCTGACTCGAGCGGAGTTTGATCTTAACCAGCCAGCAAGAATCTCTAACACGATTCTCTTATTCCTTTAGTTCACGCAAGAAGGTTTCCGGTACCTATTTGAGAAAATCCTCTAAGGGGTCGGTAAAGTTACTCCATAGGTCCACAGTCACAATTATCTCTTCTTGGCGTCACACAACTCGTCAATACCAAACGATGATTGCACGTCCTCGGTTGATGTCGTTTAGTCTATAATGGACTTGTCTCAATTTTCCGGATTACTTTTCACATACCCATGTTGTCATTGATTTTCCTGATGAGCACTACTTACTCGAGCTCATCTCTTTATACTCCTTTGGCTCGCTCTACATTACAAACTTCCAGTTCTCCCGTGAACTAACTCCATTTCTCGAGTCCAACTGTGTCATCCATCTGATATCAATGGTCCTTTCTAGATCTTCTACTATAGCTTGTAAGCACGTCTACGCGACTCTCATGACCTTAACTTCCCTCTACTGACGGTTTATCTAGTAGGGAATGCTACACACACCCTGTCTTGATTGACATAGAACTTTATCAAAATCATATACTCCTTACCCCTCTAGTTCTTCTTTTATAATCCATCTGTACTAACTGTGATTTGCACCCTTTTCCTAGCCAATAGGTGGTAATCCCGTCACACGCTTCCCTTGGTCTTCAATGACATAAAGGGGGTCCTTTCTGGCCGTCTAGTCTTTCTTCTTAAGTTCTTAATTAGGGTTCCTTGCTCGAACTCACTCCATGTTATTATTAAGATACTAGCACGCGGATCGATTTAGCTTCACATTTGTCGTTGTTGATCTCTTGAAGGGTCCTCTAGACGTCTATAAAATTCTTTCATTAGTTTGGTGTTGTGTTGTAATGCCACATTTATAGAATTCCGTTGTCTTAATTTCAGACTTCTACTGGATTTGATACTTACGTCATGATTTCTTGCAACTCTTGCATCTCTGAGTAGGTCAAACCGTCTCTATGATGATGAAATTTATTTCACGTCTTTTAAACTCATTTGTCAATGGTTGTTTTGTACTCCTTTAATTCTTCGCCTCAGGTCAGCACCTTATCTTCTTTGTACTCTCATGCTTATGCTTACATGTGGCGGCGTTTGCTTTGATTGTAACATCTTTTATTCTGCAAATCTTGGTTGTACTCCGTTCTGTATGATTCTTGTTCCCTTATCGTTATCTCTAATCCGACCTTTCGTCGTCTCTTACATGATTCTTCTAATTCATCTCTCAGCCTCATACGACCAAGTCCATTGTATGACTTCCTGTTCCTTCTGCCTGAGTTGACTCGGGGATTCCTTTCCCATCGGACGGTACTTGTGGTGAAAATTATGTCCACATCTGTACTTCTTTGCCCACTCGTTCTTCGGATGATTTATAAGGTCACCAAGACGTCCATCAGAGTATCATACTCAATCTTGGTCTGAATCCCTTATCTCGTGTGGAAAACTCTTCAAACTCGTTACCGATTTATCATGAGGCGCTAATCGCTTCATGATATCACAACTAAAGAATACAAGATATCCTTTAGGATACTAGAATACTACACACACAAAATTATATAATTTACACTAAAACCTATCAAAATAAGTCTCTATACTAACTCACCTATCGTTCCAAGCTGCAGAGATCCACGGAGAACGATGGTGGTCCGACGTACTACTAACCCAACAACCCGACTATGCACGTGTGTAAAAACAGAAATCCGTTTTGAAAATCTTAGACCCCTTTCGGGTTCTAGTTATTTTATACATTCGGTCTTTCAGAAGATTTCAAGTGCCATTGTTGCCAACCCAGAGCTCTGATACCATGTTGTAACACCCCAATTTCTCGGAATTCGGGGAGCTACTGGTTAGGATTAGTTTAGGAGATTACTGATGGGCTGATGGGCTCGTAATGGGCCTAATCTTCCATTAAGAAATAAGCTGAAACGAAACCCGTTACTCGTACGGATCAGTAGGTAATTGTGGAAATAAATACGGAATTAAATTCCGTATAATATAATTTTCTTATCTTATTTTAGAGGTATGTAATTTATTTCCGGTTACATAGTTTCATCATTTTATGTGAATCAAGGTCACATAAAATGATAGATTTTAACTCGTTTATTTTATTTCCAATTGATGTATCAGAATTTAGTTATATTCAGATTTAACGGACATTAAAATTTTCCGGTTATTACAGTCGTTTTGTGGATTCCACACGCACTTAGCGGCTCGACTAACAGGTAATTATTACTTAGAGCATCTTCAATCCATACATTTAGTGTTTCTTTAACTATTTATTAACATAAAAATAAAGATT
Organism: Fagopyrum homotropicum; assembly: GCA_033239125.1. Taxonomy (NCBI): domain Eukaryota; kingdom Viridiplantae; phylum Streptophyta; class Magnoliopsida; order Caryophyllales; family Polygonaceae; genus Fagopyrum; species Fagopyrum homotropicum. Next base: position 162,307,906 of record BSWB01000002.1, on the reverse strand, counting down.
AATATCATATTGGGTTAAAGAATTAATGTTATGAGTGGAAATAAGTTTTTCTGAAAAAAAATAATCCTAATAAGTTCATGCATGATTCACACAAATTAAGAAAATTGTGCATTTTTATTTTTGTTTTTGCTCAATTATAGGGAAGTAAGATTTGTTCTAATTGGAGTTACGTAATTTAAAAAAATTTAAAAAACTTTTTTAAATTTTGGGATGGAAGAAAGAGGTTTCTAAAATAATTTTAAGGATAAAAAATAATTAAAAAAATTGATAAGAAATTCTTTGAAGATTTTTGGGATAAAGAGGCTCTTAAGGCTTAAGCAGCAAGTCGACAAGAAGATGAAGAACATAGGCTGCCTCTATTTTTTTTTTGAAAGAATTAGAGAAATGAGGCTCTTAAAAATTCTACTTTGCAAAAAGGGCTCCTACATAATATAGATAAAAGTAGGCCTGCAAATCAAAAAAAATAGGGAAGAATGCAAATGATGGTGGTGGGTCCCTTCCTTCTACTTTTTTCTTTTATTTCTCATTCCTTCACTTTTATCTCTCCTCACTTTTATCTCAACCGTAACTCTCCCCCTCTTGTAAATGATAGTGGTGGGCCCTAATTTCTCTATTCCTTTATTTTTCTCTCTCTTCATTAACTTCTAATTTTTCCCTCTATTTCTCATTCATTTATTTTTACCCAATTTATGGGTATTATTATTTTATGTTGTAAAATGTTACCCAAATTATTGGTACGGTTGGGACATTATATGTTTATTGTTGGGTATGTTTTATGGTATGTTTCTTATTGTTGAGTATGTTTAAAGTAAAATGTTGGGTATGTTTTATGGTTACCCAAACTGTGTTATAATAACCAAATGTCATTTGGTATTGATGTTTGTGTAGAATATCGATTTATGTAAAATTTGGGTATGATAAATTCTACCCAATTATGAGTGCATTGGGTATAGTGCATTGGGTATGAATATTTTATAACATAAAATTCTACCCAATTTATGGGTATGATATTTTTTGATATTTTAGTTTTTTTGGGTATGTTTGGGTTTTGGGTATGTATGTTTTCGAGTATGTTTGTGTAGTTTGACAAAATTATTTTGGGTATGAATAGTAACGTTTTTGGGTAAACGAAGTTTGGGTAGAAGGTGGAAAAGTATGCATATTGAGAATTGTTCATTTTTGTAGTAGGTGAAGATAAATATCAAATGTCAAATATGTCAAATCAAATGAGATGGACAAGTTGATAGCTTTTATACTATATTTATTCCAACCTATATTTTAGGGACCCAAATTTTCAATTGAAAAAGGGAGGAGTTTTAAATATCAAATCATTGGCCTAAAAGGTCCAATTCACCAATTTATCCTTTTTTTTTTCTAGATCTACAGAAATTTTTTCCATGGCTGTAGAGGGTGAGGGTAAATTCATTGTTATCACCCATAAGACTGTTTGAGGTTAATGGTGTGACTAGTATCCATAAAGTTACTTTATGCTAATTTTTCGGCTATTAGCTAGTCGTCAATGAGTCCGGTTTAGGGCAAATTATCGAACCGACAGTTTTCAAACTAGCCCAAATTGCCGGTTTAGCCGGCGATTTAGGTTTACTGGTTTGGTCAAACCGCTGGTCGACGGTTTAGGTTGTCATTTCGACAAACTTAAACCGGCGGTTCACCCCGAACCGGCTTCGGCTTGATTTTTCATGTTTTAGGTTTAGGGACTCATGTCCAAGTATTAGCTATGAAATTTATCGAGACTAATGTCGTGGCTAGTTCCCACACATTGATTTGAGGTAACCTAATGGATGATAGTCACCAAATAAATTTGTGGTTAAACCCATTACTATCCATGTATAATGCTTAAACATACTTTGTCATTATTTTGAGGGGGAAATTTGAGGCAAATAAGTAGGGGATAATTTGAGGGTAAGACCATTTTATTGTACCAAAAAACATTGATAATATCATTAACATGTATTATGCTTAAACATACTTTGTTATCGTTAAAGTGAAAACACACTTATAACAAAAACACCATTCATATGTATTTACGTCCGTTTTGTTTTCATTAATCCGAAAGCATAGCCATTTTCACGTAACTTCTCAAATCATGCAAAATCTTGATTCTTGAGCAACTAACACTTGAATTCGAACCCAAATCCTTTGGGCAACTAAAACTTGATACCAAACTCGAATCCTTGGAGCAACAAGCACTTGACACGAACTTCAAATCCTTGTATTTAAGGTCGTAGGTCATAAGATTGAGATGATTTATGAATTTATAGATGTATAAACACATTTGCATCTAGAGCGGGATGACGATGGCCGGCAGAGACATGAATCGAGAGGGAAATACCAACAATAAATTTACTTATATTTCATTATGCTATAAGACTGATTTTCATCCAAACAAATTCTTTTATGTATATAATTGCGCTCAAATGTCTTTTAAGCGAGCAAAGAATGAAACATTTTAGTTTGAAAATAAGAGAATAAAGGGGGAATAGAGGTTTAAAGAAGAAGGGTTTGCGTAAATTTTAATTATTATGGTGAATGAGATAATTAATGTACCCGCCAATTTACCCAGTGATTTATCAACGAATAAAGTTTGATGGTATTGACCTCAAATTTACCCTCGGTTTTAGTCTTGAAATTGGCTTCAACTTTATTTTTGAAAAATTTTGGGTAAAATAGCAAATTAGGACTTTTACTACTATTACTCTATTAAGAGTACTTATAACATAAACTTATTAAGTAAATATACTGTTAATAGAGTAATTGTGGATCTTGTGGTAAATCAATTAGAGTGGTAAAAATTAGAGAAACCTACAAAACAAAAACCCAAAAAAAAGTGTCTACTTTACTCAATTCTTTCAAAAATTTTGGAGGGTAACTAGCAACGAATTTCCCTCGAAAATTTGTTCCATGGCTACTTAACAACGAAATTTTGCCACATAATGGTTTTTTCGCTATACATATAGCCACAACATTTGTATTCGAGGGTATATTCAAAGGCAATACCCACAAATTTACCCATAAATCGATGATTATTAATCTCCATAGATGAGATGTATTGTTTAACTAGAATTTGAATTAGGAATTCTCCGAAAATTAAATTTGAACTCAAAATGTGTTGAAATTTTTAGATTGATGTTAATGGCCGCCGGCAACGACGCCGGCGGAGGCGGAGCCCGCCTGCGCGAGGGCTGGCGCGCAGGCGGACTCCGAGTGCGCGAGGTCACGCACACTCGGAGTCCGCCTGCGCGCCAGCCCTCGCGTAGGCGGACTCCGCCTCCGCGGGCATTTTTTTTTGTTTTTGTTTTTTTTTTTTTGTTTTTATGTTTTATTTTATTTTTTTTTCAAAATAGAGTTTTTTTTTTGTTTGTATTATTATTTCATTGCACTCCAAGTAAACAAAATCAAAATATCAAGTACCACTAAAACATGATGACAACAATACATCAAAACCGCTAAAACATTATGCCAACAGTATATGAAAACGACTAAAACATGATGTCAACACATATAACGTCTAAAACATGATGTCAACAACATATGATAAGGATATTCTCCTTTGCCAACAAACGTCTTACATCCTCAACATTTTGAGCAGTTTTTGCAAAACACTCCATGAATACCAATCCATGTTCCTTTGCAAACTGTTCACCTTCCTCTGTACTCACAGCTCTCCCGTGAGCAAGATCAGACTTGCTGCCTACAAGATGATTGAAAGTCTCCCTCCTGCAAAAGGACGTGACTAGTGAGCTTTAGCCATAAGAGATTCACAATAAGAAAATGCTAAAATGCATGCGCGAAGGTACACAAGTAGACACCTATGACCTTATGCTAATACAATGGAGCGACAATTAGTGTTTTTCCCTTTCGGGAACAATATGAGTCGGAAAAATAGCTTAAGAGTTTTAAACCAAAGCTCAAAACAAAAAAGGAGAGATAAAAAACCGCATAATCATGTTGTTGCGCACCAATTCAGAAGAGCCTTACCTAGTGATGTCATATACCAAAAGTGCACCTGCAGCCCCTCGATAGTAGGACCTTGTAATAGATCTAAATGACTCTTGACCAGCCTACAAAACAAATGCAAGTATCAATATCTCAAGTTACAAAGTTGGATACTTGGATATAGTAGATCAATGAGTCATTCAGGGAAACAAAAAAGAGGAGATAGACAAACCGTATCCCATATCTGCAACTTAATTGGCTTGCTATCAATTGTGATCATCCTAGCCCCAAATTTCTTCACAAATCACACTATTGTAATGCCAGAAGATGATTAGGACAGTTATATTCGAGTTCGGCGAGATGAGTTTTCACGTGTTTAGATTTGGATGGATAATAAAATAGCCGAGTTCGAATCGAGTCTAAATTGTTTCCAAGATTAAAAATATATTCATATTCAACTCGTTTAAAAAGTCTACAAACTTAGCTTATACAATATTATAAAGTGTTATTCTAGCTTAATGAGACGAGGGTTTTTTAGTTTTTGTGTTTTCTTAGCTTAATGAGTCGAGTTCGACGAGATGAGTGTTATTCTAGCTTAATGAGCCGAGGGTTTTTTTAGTCGAGTTCGAATCAAGTCCGGACTTCACAGCATCCTCCAGTGTTACATGGTACGTGGTTCGATTCGGAACGAGGTTCGAAAACGGATACGTGATTCGCTACCTTTACCGAATCGTGTACGATGGGTTCGATGGGGTAATTTTTTTTATTTAAAAAAGTGAATTCACTTATATATTAATAGCAAAACAGTAGGATAAATTGAAACGGGAGCCAGTTGGGTGACGTTAAAAGTAAAAGTAAAAATTAAAACTATATTGAAGTGCCTTGAAAACAGAGTTTTCTTCTTCAATTCTTCGTATACATTGAACTGCAACTTCCGATACTTCATCTTCAATGATATGCAACTTCAACTTCCCATATCGCATGTCACTTTAATGAACTTCAACTTCCAATTTTTCAGCTTTAATTCTCTTCATGGGTTCGGTTCGTTAGATGTATCGATCCAGGTCGCAAACCCCATCGTTCCGGTTCGCGAACGAACCGCGATTGGGTTCGTCGATTCCGGTTTGTGGTTCGCAGCACCGAACCACGAACCCATCACTCAATGCATCTGCCATTGGGGGCACGCGAAGAAGGACGCGCATGCAGACTCCGCATCCGCGCGAGCTGGCGCGCATGCGCAGTCCGCATGCGCGCGAGCTGGCGCGCATGCGCAGTCCGCATGCGCGCGGACTCACGCGGATGCGGAGTCCGCATCCGCGTCCTTCTTCGCGCGGGCGGACTCCGCCTCTATGAAGGCGCGAGTCCGCCCGAATAGTAAGCCTGAATTTTAATTACATTGTTGTATGATTAATGTGAAGGCAAATTACCTTCCAAATGATTTGATCATAACTTAGTTTTCAGACCGATAGATATTAGTTGCGTCTCACAAAAATAAGTGAAAAAAGCATGTGTTGTGGATTCATCGCGTTGCCGGTGCATGTGAAGGGAATATGTAATAGAATATTAGTAGGAAATTTTTAAAAGATTTTAGAATTTGTATAGAAATTTTTTTTTTTTTTTTTTTTTTTTTTTTGATAAAGGAAAGCGGTTCGATCTCATAGACGGCGCGCCGACTATTAGATCGAAAGGCCGATAAGAATCGGCAGACGGACTAACCGTCATGAACGACCACAATAAAAGAGAAAAAGAAGACACAAAAATACATCATAAAAAAAACCCCGAAAGCAGGGACGTCTTTGTATAGAAATATTATTATTGTGCCCATGAACTCGACCAATTCATTTTTTTATTAATAAGTAGTTAAGAACTGTACGACTCTTACTATGGCGCATGACGTTAGAATTACGTGTCATTAGGTTATTAGTAAGGGGTGTAATAGCAGTTGACCATCTTTAAAATGTATTCGGCTCGTTTTAAAGTTTTAAAATCGAACGAACTCGAGTCGAGTTTTTTCACTAGCCGAGTCCGAGTAACTCGATTGAAATAATGTTCCTATAATATTATTTTTGTAGAACGAGTCGAACCTAAATTTTGTACTAACATTAGAATGGGTTCGTATTCGACTTGTTTTGAAAATAAACAAGGCCAAAGACGAACTTTTAAGAAGCCGAACACAAGTCGATTCCGAGTTGCTTACGTTACTGGCCTAGTTATCAGGCTGCTTAGGACATGAGCTCAGACTCACTACTGAACTTTAATTTGCCAGGATTCAATCGACATGAGCGATCTTGAGTTTTGTTATAAACCCTCCCCGGATCCGACCTGAATCAGATGGCTATATAATTTAAGAAAACTCCCCATTTCCTTTCAAAACGAAGAGTCGCTCCTCATCAAGTACAATCACTGTTCAAGTATGGCAGCGACGGCACACACAGGGAGGCTGAATAACTCCATGGACGAGAGCCTCGTCTCCAGAGGGCCCTCTTTCTCCTTCTCCGGGAGAAACTCCAACAACTCCACGTCAATTCTGGTTCCTTCCCATTCTCCTCACCGGCTTTCCCGGGAGATTGCCGATCATCTGTTGGGGGAGTATCCGGCGAGAGTCCAACACAATCTCCGGCCACCTTTTGACCAATTCTACGAGGGAGGTAAATTGATGATTTACCTCATGGGTCTAGCCGGTGGTGCTCTATTGATTATTGCGGGCTTCCACTCCGACTCCACCTTGCTCCCCAAACACCTCGTGGGTCCCATTGTGGTGTTGCTGGCGGTAGGAATTATTGCGCTGTTTATTGGATACGTCTACTATCCGATTTCGCCGGAGTTCGGGGTTGCTTGTGCCATCGGTGGGACCCCTTCTGTGGGAGCAGCTTTTCTCACCGGCGTCGCCGGAATAATTTCTGTTAAGCTTTGGGCTTTTGTGACGGTGTTGGCGTTGGCTACTGTCATGGCTGCTGCGTGCTTGCATCTCTGTTGGATCGTTGCTGCGAGGGGCCTGCGTGAGAGGGTCGACATGAATCATCAACTCCAAATGACTCCCGGCATTATCATCGTCTGCGATTAATTCTCTTGGACGGCGGTAGTCCATGACTTCAGTCTTTCGTATCTGGATTGACTAGATATCGTGTCATTCCTGTGGGCTTTTGTGTGTATTTTTACTGTTTGTATTTTTGTGTGTAAAAAGGTCAACGTTTACTCTCCTTAACCAAAATAAGGAGAGTACTTAGTGTAGGACTTGTACAGTTGTACTACTCTTGTTCTGTTTATAAATAATTATTGTTTTAATATTATATTTTTGTTAAAAAATAATTGTTATTTTAACTATTTTATTTTTTACTCTAAATATTAACCTTTCTAATTATTAGTATTTTATTAATTAGTTTATATATATATATAACTTTAATTATGTTAATCGATTAATCCTATCGTTGGTTGAGATATAATTTGTTAGCGTTGTTGGTTCTATTGAGAATCACTGAACCCTGGTAGCCTGGACACATTAGGAGCTGTGGCTCGTGTTGATTACCTGTATCTGATATATAAAGTTAGCTTTATGTGGGTTAGAGTGTTTGTTCTCTGAGCAGCTTTTGAACCGGGTTCGAGCTTTGAAGTTTATCCTTTGGGTTTGACTTGGTTTGACAGCGCTTAAATGAAACGTTGCGTTTGGACTTTGAGGAGGTGTTATATAAGTTGGCGCTTACCTCATCTAACCACCCTAGGTGAGACATTGGAGCCTTGCCGCCAATAGAGAGATCTTACTCTGAGAGAAGGGAGAGAGAGGGACAGAAGAGAAGTCGGAGTAGTTCGATTGGGCTGAGACGTTCATCCTCTCCCAAATCTCTCCAGTCGAAGATGTCCAAATTGAAGATAGAAAAGCTTGGCTGAAAGCTTTGCTTAGCCTTACAGGGCTATTTCGATACCTTACTCTTCATATCTCGTTTTGTTCTTGCGTGTTCTAGGTATAGATTTTTGTTACATCTTGCGTGCATCTTGTAATCAAAACTATATTGTACACATCTTTAATTCCTAGTAAAATATGAGATCGGACCACCCCTCTTAGGATTTTAACACCTGAACTGCGTAAACAATTATTGTGTTGATCTCTCTAAGTTTGATATATATCCTTAGGTTACATAACGATTAATTAATCATCAACTCCAAGTGGCTCCCACCATTATCATCGTCTCCAATTCTCTTTGGGAAGGCGGTAGGCACATGACGACGATGACGTCACTCTTTCAATCCTGTGGGCGGTAGGCACATGACGACGATGACGTCACTCTTTCAATCCTGTGGGCTTTTGTGTGTTTTTTATATTGTTTGTATTTTTGTGAATAAAACACATATTTGGATAAGGGGAGTACTTGTAAAGTTGTAGGTTATTTGTTGTTTGTCAATGATTTTTCTTCTTTTGATTGTTATTATGAGAAATGCACGGTGAGACTATTTTCCGAGAATGCTATTCATACCACATGTTTCGTGCTATTCACATCGTGGTCCGACTACGACTAGCGTACGCGTAGTAATAAGTTGATTTCGTTCAAAAAATCAAACATATATTTTACATAAAATATCTAACATGTCTTAAACGTTACAAACATATATTTTGCATACGATTAATCATAAAATATCTAACATGTCTTAAACGTTACAAACATATATTTTACATACGATTAATGGCCACATATATTTTAGATACGATTAATGGTTATAGAGCGATGTCCTAATAAGTAAAATTACACATAAATATTCTTAATCGATAGGGAAACTTGGTGGCGGTGGCGGAACCGGGTCCTTGTCGATGAAAATAGTTGCAAGAATTAAAGCCACAACTATAGCAAATAGTACTATCAGGAAGATGCACTCGTAGCGCTCCCGTGCAGATATATCTAAATATTAAAAAAAAAGAGAATTAGTGATGATAATAAACAGGCTTAACTTTGTAAAGCAGGAGTGTGTTATTGAACCTACGAGAAACTGGAGGTGGCGGCGGTGCATCATCACGTGCTTGTAGCGGCAGTGATGGAGGCGGCGTCGGATTATCATGTGTGTGTCTCGATCGCAGCGGTGATGAGTGCCTCATTGACGATCCAAGTGGTTCCGAGTCTGCAAGTTTTAACCCGCATGCAACAAATATAAGCATGCAGCAACATTAACCCATGTTATACTCTCAATTTATCCACGTTGATTCGTGTTTAGTATAGAACAAGATCAGTAAGAAGACCCCAAAGAGGCTTTTCCCCCTTTTCAATAAGATTCTTCAAGTGTAATACTTCAATCTGCAAGCTTTTTCACCCAATTGCAGGGTCCCAGGTTCTCAACTTTTTTAGGCTTTTCCCCCTGTTCACCATCCTCATTTCCCCTTAAAAGGTTGCTTTCTTCAACCATTAATTAACCCTTGAAGATTCTCCACAAATCAACACAAACTCACCAAGCCCAGTTCAAAGATTTGCAAGAATTTGAAGAATATACCTTGTATTTGGATCTGGATGTACTTATCTGGGCTTTGAAATTGCGTTTACTTGTTGAAAGGTGAATCGTTGAAAACTTGAAATAGCCAAGAAATATGAAGCAAATGAGCTCAAAACCCTAAAGGAAATCAAAACCTAATCTGACTTGTTTGATGGATCAATGGCCTTTGTCAGGATGATGTAAGATTTTATTAATCTTATTATTATTAGTGGGCTTACATATTATAGTAACCAATTATATTATATGACTAAATATATTAACGGGCTAATAAAAGTGATTCAATCAAGTAAAGCCCGTAGACTTTAATTAAGCGGTATGGGCTTAATGGGTGGATACCAGACTTTGGCCCAATAGGCTTAATGGGATTCTATTAGGTCATTATATAAACGTTATTAGGTTATGGTTCCCAATACGTCAAATCAATCAGCCGTTTTCCATTCTCTGCCCATCAGAGAGAAAACCTAAAGAAACCCTAAGGAGGTTTGACTGAGGAAGACCGTATACCTGCGGCGCTCATTCGGATCGTAGATTCCGCACTAAAGTTTTGATCCGATTACTACGGGTTCGTCCGATTGCTACTATGGAACCAGGTATGTAAATTCTAGATTCCTTAATAACCCTAGCATGATATCGATTCTTGCGTTTACGGTTTAGGGAATTTAATTATTCCAACAAGTGGTATCAGAGCGGTTTATCATGCTTGTTTATTAGGATACATTAATGTACGATTCAGCGTGTTGTGTTTTGCATACTTTTTCTTTGGGCAATATTCGTTTTTGTTTTTTTTTTTTTTTTTTTCGTATACGTGATTCACACTTCACGCTTGGTTTTGTTTTCAAGCGGTCATAGGCTCTGACACAGCCAACTGCTTTCAAACTTTCGTTTCTTTGAATGATTTGCAGAAGAGTCGCCTTTAAGCCTTTGTTTACTTTGTATATATATATATTATTATATATTTGCAGTGGCCTGCACTTTGATATCAAATATATATATTTTGTATATAATTATGGTTGTTTTTACGAGCATAAAATTTGGATCTTTTCCATTATATTTTGTATCGATTAAAGTTTATCGAGTGTATTATTTGGATTTTATTTACACGAGATATATTTAAGGATCTATATATTTTAAAGTTATTTTAAATTAAATTAATTGAAACAATATGCTACTAAAGTAGTCTATGTTGTGAAAATTATTTTAATTTAAAATTATAAAGATTAGTGTATTGTTTGTTTATGCGGATATCAATCGGCCTAAAGGAAGGTTGATATTTGGCCAAACATTAAATACGCTAGTGATTCTACTTGTTTATGCGAATATTGATCGGCCCATAGAAGGTTAATATTTGGCCAAACAAAATCACACTTAAGATAATATATTGATTAATCAATTGCGCTTTCATTAATTATGCGGATATTGATCGGCCCGAAGGAAGGTCAATGTTTGGCCAAGTAATGAAAGCGCATGCGACAAGGAATAGCGATAAATATAAAGGTTATCCATGTGAATGTTAGTCGGTCCAAAGAAAGGCTATTGTTTGACCGGATTTATTATCAATATTTGATTGTTGCATTGAGAGTACTATTTACAATTGATGTTTTGTGCAAACACTGAATGTCAAGTTGTGTTGAGTATCTTGTTTTAAAATTAATTGATTAATTGTGTTATTTCTTTGCTTTTATGTTTAGTTTCAGCAACTACTACTAATGTTTCTGCTCAAGTCAGTTCCATTCCAATGCTCAATGGGACAAATTTTAAGGTCTGGAAGGAGAATGTGGAAATCGTTCTCGGATGTATGGATCTAGACCTTGCGCTAAGGACTGAACGACCCACTTTGGCTGAGGATAACTCCAATGAAGCGAAAGTAGAGAAGTGGGATCGCTCTAACCGCATGTGTCTTATGATTATGAAACGTTCCATTCCGGAAGCGTTTCGGGGCTCTATTTCTGAGAGCAAAGATGCTAAGGAATCCTTTGAGGCAATTCAGAAATATTTTGCCAAGAATGAGAAAGCAGAAACAAGCAACCATTTGGCTGCTCTGATTTCTATGAGGTACAAAGGAAAAGGAAACATAAGGGAGTACATTATGGAAATGTCAAATCTTGCGGGAAAACTAAAGGCACTAAAGTTAGAGATAAATGATGATTTACTCGTGCATTTAGTTCTCCTGTCTCTTCCCACACAATTCAGTCATTTTAAGGTGAGTTATAATACTCAGAAGGAGAAATGGACTCTTAATGAGCTCATTTCGCAATGTGTGCAAGAAGAGGACAGGATAAAAAGAGATAAGACAGAAAGTGCTCACTTTGCATCAAGCTCTCAAAACAAATCAAAGAAGAGGGCTAAGGATACTGCAGCTGGTACACATGTGCAGAAAAAGGCGAAGAAGCAAAGTGATGAACTCACTTGTTTTTTCTGCAAAAGGGAAGGACATATGAAGAAAGCATGTCCTAAGTACGCTGCTTGGCGTGAAAAGAAGGGTAAAGTTCTCACTCTAGTTTGTTCTGAGGCTAATTTAGCTTCTGTACCTATTGACACGTGGTGGGTAGATTCTGGTGCTACTACTCACATTTGTGTGTCAATGCAGGGTTGCCTTTGGAGTCGACCACCAAGTGATGCTGAAAGATTCATCTATGTTGGCGATGGCAATAAAGTTCCTGTGGAAGCAATAGGGCATTTTAGATTAAATTTAAGTACTGGATGTCATTTGGATTTAAAGGATACTTTTGTTTCTCCGTTATTTAAACGGAATTTGATTTCTACTTCCTGTTTGGACAAAGGTGGATACCTTTGTAGTTTTGGAAATGGAAAATTCAGTATTTCCTTTAATTCGAATCTTGTTGGTACCGGTATTTTAATTGATCGTCTTTATATGCTAGAAACGGTTGCTTCCCATAATGAAATCCTGCACACAGGTTCTAGAGGTACAAAGCGAAAATTGAATGAAGATTCTGGATTCTTATGGCATAAGCGCTTAGGCCACATCTCTAAACAGAGAATTCAAAGGCTTGTGTCAGAAGGAATTCTTGATTCCCTTGATTTAACAAACTTTCAAGTTTGTGTTGAGTGCGTCAAGGGAAAATTAACAAACATAAGAAAGTTAGGTGCTAACAGAAGTACAGAAGTCTTAGAGCTAATACATACGGATATTTGTGGTCCATTCCCTACAGCTGCGTGGAATGGTCAACAATACTTTATTACGTTCATAGATGACTACTCCAGATATGGGTACCTTTACTTGATACGTGAGAAATCACAATCTCTGTATGTTTTTAAGGCTTACAAAGCTGAAATTGAACTTCAACTTGGTAAGAAGATTAAAGCCGTTAAATCTGACCGTGGTGGAGAATACTATGGCAGATATGATGGATCAGGAGAACAACGTCCAAGACCCTTTGCAAACTTCCTAAAGGAGTGTGGAATTGTCCCTCAGTATACTATGCCGGGGAAACCCAGCATGAATGGTGTTGCTGAGAGGCGGAATAGAACACTATTGGATATGGTGAGAAGTATGATTAATCATTCTTCTTTACCTGAATCACTTTGGGGAGAAGCGCTAAAAACTGCAGTATATATCCTTAATAGAGTACCTAGCAAATCGGTAGCTAAAACCCCATATGAAATGTGGACTGGGAAAAAGCCCAGCATAAAGCACTTACACATTTGGGGATGTCCAGCTGAAGCAAGGCCTTACAAGCCTAACGAAAGAAAGTTGGACTCTAAGACAACTAGCTGCTACTTTGTTGGATATGCTGAACGCTCTCGTGGGTTTAAATTTTATGATCCCGCTACCCGATCATTTTTTGAGTCGGGAAATACCAGATATCTTGAGGATGTAGAATTTGGAGGGGAAGGATTAAGGAACGTCACTCTTGACGAAGTTGTCCTTGAGGAAGAGAAATTTATCTCTCCTCCCAATATTGTTATTGAAAGTGATCAAGATACAACTCTTAACACTCTTCAAGAAACAACTCCGGTTTTAGACAACAGTGAAGTTCCTTCCATAGAGCAAATTCAACCACCTCAAGAAGTGCCTTTAAGGAGATCCGGTAGAGAAAGAAGATATGCAATTCCGGATGACTACATTGTATATCTAGTAGAACAAGAAGATCCTGTGGGAGAGATACCAGATGATTACATCGCGTATCTTATGGAACAAGAAGATTCTGCAGGCATTGCAGAGGATGATCCAATCAATCTTCTTGAGGCCCTTCAAAGTTCTAGCTCTCAATACTGGATTAAAGCCATGCAAGAGGAGATGAAATCCATGAAGGACAATGACGTATGGGATCTTGTCGAGTTGCCAAAAGGTGCAAAACCCATTGGTTGTAAATGGATATTTAAAACCAAAAGGGATGCAAAAGGCAATATCGAAAGATATAAGGCTCGTCTAGTTGCAAAGGGATTCACTCAAAAGGAAGGTATTGACTTTAAAGAGACCTTTTCTCCGGTTTCATCTAAGGACTCTTTTAGGACAATAATGGCACTAGTAGCTCATTTTGATTTAGAGTTACATCAGATGGATGTGAAAACAGCGTTTCTCAATGGAAACATTGATGAAACCATTTATATGGTTCAACCAGAACATTTTGAATCCAAAGATTCAAAATCTATGGTTTGTAAATTAAAGAAATCCATCTATGGGCTTAACAGGCATCAAGGCAATGGAATCATAAATTTCATCAAGTGATCACCTCCTTTGGATTTGAGGTGAATAAGGTTGAAGATTGTGTGTATCACAAATTCAGTGGGAGCAAATCTATCTTTCTGGTATTGTATGTTGATGACATACTATTGGCTTGTAACGATATAGGCTTATTGCACGAAACCAAGAAATTTCTCATTAGGAATTTTGAGATGAAAGATCTTGGGGACGCCTCTTTTGTCTTAGGAATTCAGATACTAAGAGATCGATCTCAAGGTATCCTCAGGTTATCACAAAAGGGCTATATCGAAAAGGTACTAAACAGGTTTAACATGAAAGATTGCTCAGCTGGAGATACACCAATAGCTAAAGGAGACAAGTTTAGTCTCAAACAGTGCCCCAAAACAGATCTTGAAATAAAGGAGATGCAAAAGGTTCCCTATTCCTCAGTGGTAGGGAGTCTAATGTATGCTCAAGTTTGTACCCGTCCCGACATAGCATTTATTGTGGGACTTTTGGGCAGATACTTAAGTAATCCTGGATCGGATCATTGGAAAGCAGCAAAAAGGGTTCTCCGGTATTTGCAAAGAACGAAGAACTACATGCTGACTTACAAGAAATCAGACAGATTGGAGATCGTTGGATATTCTGATTCTGATTTTGCCGGTTGTATTGACAGTAGACGATCCACCTCAGGCTATGTCTTCATGTTGGCTGAAGGAGCTATATCTTGGAAAAGTGTCAAACAAACACTTGTAGCTACTTCCACTATGGCTGCAGAGTTCATGGCTTGCTTCGGAGCATCCATTCATGGGATATGGTTGCGTAATTTTGTCACAGGCCTACGTGTGGTTACTGGAATTGAAAGGCCATTGAAGTTATTTTGTGACAATAAGGCTGCAGTTTTGTTCTCCAATAACAACAGAAGCTCTGTAAAGGAGAAGCACATTGACATCAAGTTCTTGTCATTGAAGGAAAAAGTTCAAAGTGGGCAGATTTGTATAGAACACATAAGCACAAACTTCATGATTGCGGATCCGTTAACTAAGGGGTTGCCTCCTAAGGTTTTTCATGAGCACACTGCTCGTATGGGGCTTGACAGTTTTGTAATCCCTTGACTTAGTGGGAGTTTGATTAGATGTTCTATGTTTATAGTTTATGCATAATAAAGTTGCCGTCATTTACATTTTGAACTAAAGGTTGTTTTGGATTGATCTCCGAATAAAGAAGAACCAGTTGAAAATAGACATGTTTATGAGATCACATTTCATGTAATTTTCATGCCACTCATCCATACTTGATCTATGTCATCGAATATACTAATGTGGTGAACACGGAAGGTTTAGTCACGATGATGTGACGAAAGCCGCCGTGATCTCATATTAATATATGAGGTGGACCAGATTGATTAAAGGATAAGTCTACATAAAATTAGTCATTACATGTACACATAAAGAATTTTGGATAATATAGTTGTTTATTTAATATGTAGCCCAAGTGGGAGATTGTAAGATTTTATTAATCTTATTATTATTAGTGGGCTTACATATTATAGTAACCAATTATATTATATGACTAAATATATTAACGGGCTAATAAAAGTGATTCAATCAAGTAAAGCCCGTAGACTTTAATTAAGCGGTATGGGCTTAATGGGTGGATACCAGACTTTGGCCCAATAGGCTTAATGGGATTCTATTAGGTCATTATATAAACGTTATTAGGTTATGGTTCCCAATACGTCAAATCAATCAGCCGTTTTCCATTCTCTGCCCATCAGAGAGAAAACCTAAAGAAACCCTAAGGAGGTTTGACTGAGGAAGACCGTATACCTGCGGCGCTCATTCGGATCGTAGATTCCGCACTAAAGTTTTGATCCGATTACTACGGGTTCGTCCGATTGCTACTATGGAACCAGGTATGTAAATTCTAGATTCCTTAATAACCCTAGCATGATATCGATTCTTGCGTTTACGGTTTAGGGAATTTAATTATTCCAACAGATGACACATCCAGCCTGTCTATATAGCAAATGAGGATAGCCTGTCTATACATGCAGCCTGTCTATATAGCAAATGTCTATATAGCAAATGAGGATAGCCTGTCTATACATGCAGCCTGTCTATATAGCAAATGTCTATATAGCAAATGAGGATAGCCTGTCTATACATGCAGCCTGTCTATATAGCAAATGAGGATAGGTAGCAGAGACATTAAAAGTTTGCTTTTTGCAAAATAAAAAAGGAGAATGAAGCTGCCTTTGAACGGTGATGCAACTTTCTTCTTCGATCGAAGAAGCTTTTTGTGAAGCCTTGCATGAACCGAAGAAGTTGCCTTCGATCAAATTGCTAGAATTCGGTTCTCCTCTACCTTCGAAAGCCTCGGTTTGGTTTGGTTCTACTCTGCCTTCGAAAGCCTCAATCTAGTCCTCGTTTGCGCCTTCGATCGAAGAAACTACTTGAAGCCAAGGTTCTTCTCTTCAATCCTGGTTTTAAACCCTAACTCCGTCAATTTTTCTTAATCTTGTGGACCCCTAAACGTGCTAATTGTAGTTGGAACCCTAATCCCCTCAATTTTCCTAAACTTGCTTAATTGAAGCTGGAAATGTGTGGTAAAGCTAACAAAATCTAATCCTTCAATTCCCCTCAATTGAAATTGCTGATTTCCATTAATTGAATTGGTATTGAAAATGTCCTTGAATTGTGTGGTATAACTTAGGGGTGTAATACGAGCCGAACGAGCCGAGCATCGACATGCTCAAGCTTGGCCCGTTTATAAACGAGCCGAGCCCGAGCCGAACCTAAAATTTATACGAGCTTTAAAATGTACTCAAGCTTGGCTCGTTTAGAAAATGAACAAGCTCGAGCCGAGCTTTTGACGAGCCGAGCCCGAGTAGCTTGGCTAAAATAATTCTCTTATAGTGTTATTTTAGCCGAACGAGCCGAGCTTTATCCGAACGAGCCGAGCATTGACATGCTCAAGCTCGGCTTGTTTATAAACGAGCCGAGCCCGAGCCGAGCCTAAAATTTATACGAGCTTTAAAATGTGCTCAAACTTGGCTCGTTTAGAAAGTGAACGAGCTCGAGCCGAGCTTTTGACGAGCCAAGCCCGAGCCGAGCCCGAGTAGCTTGTCTCATATTACAGCCCTAGTATAACTAACAGAAACATCATAGTGGACGAAAGTGGAATTGAGATTTTACAAATTGCTTGATTTTGTTGATTTTTAGTTTCCCTCTGCCTTTGAAACCAAATCCTTTAATTTCATGTTTTTAAATCTTACATATAGTTCAGTTTGGTGTTTATAGATAGTTCATTTTGTGTATACAAATAGTTCAGTTTTGAGATTTTACAGATTGTTCAATTTTGTTGATTTTTAGTTTTACTTAATGATTTTTTTCCCAGGTTATTAGAGTTGCTGATATTTTTTTTTGCTTGCTGATTTGTTTTTGCTTGCTGATTTTTGGTGCAGTTTTGTTGATTTTTTTTTGCTTTTTCGATCGAAGAAGAAAGCTGCATCACCGTTCAAAGGTAGCTTCATTCTCCATTTTTTTTTTAGCAAAAAGCAAACTTTTGTTGTTGTTTTTTAAACTGAAATTTAAGTTATTTAACCAAGGTTAGTAAGAATTAACTGCAGTGGGCGTATTCAGGAAATTTTCAAAATTTAAGGGCATAATCCGAACTTGAAAAACACTTGGGTAAAATCCGGAATACCCCATACCACAGGGGTACCAACCGGAATTTGTACATATAGTTTATGTGCTCAGTAGGGCTGCACACATGTAGACCGGACCGAAAAATCAGACCGGATCAAACCAGAAAATACAGTCCAGTCCGGTCCTGGACCGTAATTGGTAAAATCCGGTCCGTTTCAAGGTATTAAGATCCGGACCGGTTCTGGACCGTAATGTTCCGCTCCAATCCGGTCCGGACTGATTTTTTATACTTTAAATATTTTATAACTCGAAGAGCATCCGGTCCGGTTCGGTCCAAACAAGAACCGGATTTAATCCAAATAAAAAATAAAAAAATATATATTTTAATTTTTTTTAAAAATAAAACGGTCCGGATTGGACCGTGGTGGACCGATCCGTAAGTTTACGGTCCGTCCGAACCCATTTGAACAACCTCAATGTTCAGCAAAAATGTTATTCATATTTCAATCTAACTAACACGAAGATAATAATTTGTTTTACGTCTTTGTAGATAAAGTTCAACCAAAACATAATTCGAATACCGGACTGACAAGTTGCCTATTAGCTTAATTGGTAGATCAATGTGTTCACACATAATGATGTGGGTTCAAAACCCACATAGTCTAATATGTTCTCTTAAACAAACCGATCTAAAACAAATAAAAAGTAATCACTCTTACTAAACTAGTAAAAATGAACTCTCACAAAACAAACTCAACGTTTTTAATATTAATTTTCAACACTATATTTATCAAAAATCTAAGAATATAATAATAAACACTAATGATTAGCCGAAAGCATTACATACAAAGAAATTAAGTTAGAAAAATTGATATAGCAAAATGAATTAGCATAACCATATATATATATATATATATCATTAGTCAATCTTCTCATGAAAACCCTAACTTAATATACATGAAAAAGGATAGAGATACAAATGAAATTACATAAATCACTGATTAATATTAAAATGTAATAATAAGGCTAACAGGCATATATTTAGATTTATTAAATGTAATAATAATAATAATAATAATAATTTGGCGTTATTCTAGAAAAAGAATAGGGTTTCTAGTGCTGGAATTTTCTTTTATAATAATATTAAAATAATACAAATAAAATTATATAAATCACTCATTAAATACGAATTTATATCCTACCTAGCGTATACTTTTTGTACAATAATATCTATTTGAAGAGCTCATGACAATCAATTGTAAAATTTCTGAAACAAACTTCACATGAGAAGAAACATACTTGCTTTTTAAAGAAAAGCTATCATTGAGGTTTGATAGGTTGACTACATTGCATTTATGTTGGAGGTAGGTGGAGAGTATTTTGGAGGTAAAATGAAAATCCAAGAAAATGATAAGAGAGAAATTGACTAGTTTTCGTACGTTTTATAAAAAAAAACCATCTAGTATATCAAAATGAAAATACTAAATTTTTTATGACAAAAATGCACAAAATAACACAACCTTTGCTACTGTTGCAGAATGTGACACGAACTTTTAAAATTGCGGAAAAAACATGAACTATAGGGAGGTGTTGCGCTTTTTAGCACCGGTAGTTAATCCGTTTAAAAAATATTAGAAATTTTATAATTTGTTATAGTTTGGTAATATATAAAATTAAAAAAGGAAATAGGATAAAATTTTTAACAAGGAAAGCAAATAATAAAAATTTATAATTTATTTGCAGTAAATTACTTAAATTACTTAAATTATATAAACTATAAATTATAAATTGAAAATAGATTTTTTGTGCTTTGCTTTTTTCTTTCTTTTATATGAAATATAAATATCAAACATAAAAAAAAATACTTATGACCTACAAAAAAGCTTAATTTTTTTTTTAATTTTATAATTTTTAGCTTATGTAATTTAAGTAATTTGTTGTAAAGAGTATACATTTTCATTATATGTTTTCCTATTTTAAATTCTTATCCTACCAACTTATAAAATTTATAATATTTTTTTTACTTATTATACTTTTTCTTTTTCTTTTCCTTATGTAAAACATAAATATCAAACATAAAGCTTTTTTTGTGTTTACACATTTTCACTTTTTTTTTTTAATTTATATCTTACTAAACTCTAAAAAATTATAAAATGTCCAACAATTTTTAATGAATAGTTTAAAAAGTGCAAGAAATTGACAAGAGAGAAATGGACTAATTTTTCCAACATTTTTTCCCACTTCAAGTATTATAAGTAGTATCATATTATTATTACATTTGACTTTTGTGTCATTAAAACGTTTAAGAAGTTTTGTACCCATTTTGTGGAATTGTCAACACTATATTCTGGAACACATTTTATACGTTCATTCAGCATTATCTATTGAGATTATTTTGTATAAACTTAAGCTAGATTTCAAATACATGAAGCAACTATATGTAATTACAATGCAATTATTTGTAATTTGAAAAATCCGGGTCTGGTCCTGGACCGTAATTGTAAAAATCCGGTCCGGTCCTGTTCATGATATTACCGTCCGGTCCGGATTTAATCCATAAAAAAAATTAAATAGTAAAATGGTTCGAACCGGATCAACATGGATAAATTGAGAGTATAACATGGGTTAATGTTGCTGCATGCTTATATTTGTTGCATGCGGGTTAAAACTTGCAGACTCGGAACCACTTGGATCGTCAATGAGGCACTCATCACCGCTGCGATCGAGACACACACATGATAATCCGACGCCGCCTCCATCACCGCCGCTACAAGCACGTGATGATGCACCGCCGCCACCTCCAGTTTCTCGTAGGCTCAATAACACACTCCTGTTTACAAAGTTAAGCCTGTTTATTATCATCACTAATTCTCTTTTTTTTTTTAATATATAGATATATCTGCACGGGAGCGCTACGAGCGCATCTTCTTGATAGTACTATTTGCTATATTTGTGGCTTTAATTCTTGCAACTATTTTCATCGACAAGGACCCGGTTCCGCCACCGCCACCAAGTTTCCCTATCGATTAAGAATATTTATGTGTACTTTTACTTATTAGGACATCGCTCTATAACCATTAATCGTATCTAAAATATATGTGGCCATTAATCGTATGTAAAATATATGTTTGTAACATTTAAGACATGTTAGATATTTTATGATTAATCGTATGCAAAATATATGTTTGTAACGTTTAAGACATATTAGATATTTTTGTGAACTTCAATTAGATAGAGTCGCGGAACCCAAAAAAAAAAAAATTCCAAACTTTTCTCCCAAAAAGAAGAAAAGGGGCCAACGAGAGTTTTGAGGGACACAGTTTTAAACTGCAGACCATTGGCCTATGTGGGCAGCACATTTCCACTGCACCACATTCATTTAATGATACTAGGTGCGCCGGCGCGCGCCACGCGCGCGCGTGCCATGTCTTTTCCCCGTAGGATGATCATTTGTACGTGCGTGCCATATTTTTTCCCGTAGGACGATCATTTGTACGGTAATAAGCTAATAAGTTAGTGATTTAATTAGTCCACAATGCCACCAATGCCACAACCATGCCACCAATGCCACAACCATAGCCATGGTTGGTTAGAGATGAGATCTCAGTTATGGTTGATTGCTGTGGAGATTCAGCTGGCAAAGAAAATTCACAATGTGCATAAAAACCGTATTTGCAAAATAACTGCTCATTTACATGTACAAAACACAAACCCTTTCTCAAAAACTTATATTGCAAAAAAGAAATTCCATGTAGAGCTATATATTTGCTAATAAATTCCAATTTCCAAACAGCAGCAGCTGTGGCTCGAGAACTTATCCTCGCATCTTTACTTGTGTCCATTTCACGCATTATCTCGTTAACACTTCAGTTTTGGTTTCACCAGATTCATCCACAAACACATCTCTTATATGGTCTAATTCAGTGTAACCGGTTCCATCTTTATCAAATAACAGATGAAGGGCAAGAGATCACACAAAACCATGTAATGATTGAAAACTAAAAAATTTCACCTATCCTGATAAAATGACATCATAAGTCTCATGAAAATCCAGGGTAAGCTTAGGAAAATAATTTCATATTAGCATCAAGTTTTTATAGGAAATCATTTGTTCTGTCTTCATTGGACTCATTGTCATGCTAACCCTCCTAAAATTCAATGACAGCAAAAAGCACATTTGACATAGTAAGCAACAAACACGAGCATTGTCACTGTGAATCTATTATTATCTTGAACATGAAGTACAATATGACTCACCCCATCAAATAGGACAGAATCTTCACTGAAATATCTTGGAGCTTCACTCCCACTAAAACGAAACAGATTACCAAATTTATAAAGCTGAATTATTTTGCTATAATCAGAGATATACTATAGCTTCACATACAGTCCAAGTTCCAATTCACCTCTAAACATTCTGTCTCACCAGGCTCTTTCATGTGAATAAATTTATTGAAGATCTTCTTCATGGGACAAGGTGCTTTCTCTTCTTTCCAAATCTTCTTCGGTAGTTGACATAATAGACAACGAAGAGCAACCTTGTGTTCCTCTATCTCACGAAGACAATACAACTCCTCAAAATCATCCTTCATTTGCAAACTTGGTTGGTTGTTCATATGATAAATTTCTCATCAAAGGCTTGCAGATTCAACAGGAACATTGTCTTTTGATATTATCCAGGTTAGAAACAACGGCTATTATAGATAATGTTTCAAGAATTTTGAGGCTGAAAGAGAGATTAATGCTTGACCATTAGAGACACCATGTAGAAAAATGTCGATGATTCAGAAGTTGGAATTGAAAAGTCTTCAAACATAGATAAAAAAAAACAATAAAAGGGACAAAAATAAAAAGAATAACAGAATTCAACTTGAGGTTGTCAAGTGACATGAAAGCTTCAATTTGTAGGCTGAAGCATTTTAAATTCAATGAAAAAACTATGTAGATCATCAGATTACAAGCTAACGGCAAAATTGGGAGACAATTATAATAAGTTGGGCTTTTGCAAAGAGAAAATCAAAAGGGGCAAAATGATTGTAATCAAGTAAAATACCATGATAAGCATGTCATTTGGGAGCAAAGATGGTGTTGTTCGGATGCCAACACGCAAACGAGACCACCATACCACATCATACAATTCATAAAATTACCAATACGAAATATAATTATCGAAGCAAGTCAGGCATACTATTGACAACTCTAATAATTTAGAGTTTTAGCTAATTTGATTTTTAAAGCCTTCCTCTGAAGTTTGAACCGGTTGAAAAGAAAGCAAAACAATTCATGGACTTGAAAAGAAGAGAACAGAAACCAAATACAATTGAGATCGAAAGAGAATCACCCAATTTTAGAAAACTTGATGAATCGAACCTGGAGTAATGCAACATCAGATTAAACATTGAGGTATTCAGATCACAAGAACAAGAGTGAACAAATGATCACTTACTGAGGAAATCACCCAAGAAGAAAACAAACCACAAACTATGGTAGGCAATATAGAACCAAATAGATCAGATATGGCTTCAGGCGTAGACAAGTTGACAAGACTCAATATTAAGCCAATATCTTACCTTTCAATTTGCTTTCCTTTTAAGCATACAACACTTGGGCGACATGAATCGAATGTTGAATCTATGTCAGCAAAAAGGCGGATACAAAAACAAAGCAAATTCAAATTCAAGGCTAGACAAGAATTTCATTGGATACTTACTTCATAAACCCTAATATCATCGGTGAGATTGCAGACCAAAACTGTAGTCCCCCTTCCTGTCTTGGAACAAATCCACAATAAACAAATACCTAATATCAAAAGAAATTGAATGAAAACAGAGAGATGCGAGCGTGACTTTACCATCTTAATGACAACTTCATAATTGAAGGGCTCGGCAAGATGAAAGGCAATGGGAGATGAGGACGTTGTCTTCCTTCTTCAGTTTGAGAGGTTTGAATGTTGGCGACGGTGGAGAAGAAGTGATAGTCGATCTCAATTCGCAATTAGAAACAAGATATATCACCAGGCTAGCTTGGAATCCTGAATGAAAAAGGTCATCTCGAGCTGTGATATCCATCTTCGTAATCCAGCCAACGAAAAACAATTATCAAACATCAGAAACCGAAAACCGAAAACCGAAATAAAATCTAGGGTTTGATCGATGTGTACCCTTCCCATTTAAAGATGTGGAAGAGGAAGGAGGATTAACACGTAGTTGTATTCGGTGGAAAGAAGAGAAGACGACGCCTAGCACAAAGAATGATGAAGCGGTGTGAAGGTGTCGATTCCTCGTAAAGTTGCAGACCGTGGAAGCGGTGGAAGACAAAAAGTGGACGCACAAGCTTGCTGGAGAAGGACATCAGATGGCCCTTCCAAATGACTGATATAAACGGCCCAAATTATGAAGGTAAGCAGGCGAAGAAATCCAACGGACTGCGAGAGGAGTTTAAAGCCCATTACTGTTTCAAAAGGGAACTCAAACTTATATTGTATATAGGATATCTTCAAAACAAATTATACTAGTGTATTACCCGCACTTTGTGCGGGTTGAGTTTTAATAAATACTTAATACTTAGAAATTTATATTATATTTTTGTCAAATAAAAATCCGGAGAGTGCGGGTTGAGTTTTAATAAATACTTAATACTCACATATCTTATATGTATATTTTTGTAAAATAAAAATCCGGAGAATGAAATTATAATTATGATTATGACTTTTAATTCTCTTTTAAATATTTATCTCTTCTAATTAATTATATATTTAAACTGATTTGTTAAGATATGCTCGTTGTTTAAAAAAATCCTTAAAAGTTTAAAAACTATTTTTATAAAACTATTTATTTAAATGTTTTTAAAAAATTTAAAAATCAATTTCCAATTTATATTAACATTTAGAAATCACTTTTTATAATAATTTTTTAGGCTTCGAGAAGCATGGCATTGACACGTGGCAATAGAAGCTTCTGCTTTAATAGATATAAGATTGTTCTCACAGAGTTACGATAGGTGAGTTTCAATTTTCCACCCCATCTTATTTTGTAATCTAACCGATCCTATAATTTGTATATATTTTTGTTGAATAATAATTATAATATCGTATTATTTTTTAAATTATAAAAAATATTCAATAAAATTTTTACTCTTATTTATATAAATATTAAATGATAGTTATAAATCAATAAAGTAAAGATATAACTATTTATAAAAATTAACACAAATATTTAAGTTTTAATTGTAATATAATATTTACACGCTTAGACCTTTCTCTTGAACTTGATACTTTCAACCTATATAGAATCTCTCTTGGAATTTCGACCTTGATGAAAACATCATAAACTTACATTGACAATAATCGTATACTTGCGGGAATACTTGACTTTTGAGGTATCATCCATCTCACATCGGCCCGATCGGTCCCACTTTTTGAGCATATTATCTTATAAGATGTTGCGTTTTGCTACTTCCGTGTCATCATCAGCGTCAAATTGGATAATGTATCCTTCTTTTCCTTACTTATATCTTCCTTTGTAAATAATATTAGTTGGAATTTAGGATTTTTATTTTAATATTATTATTCCTTATAGATGGGGTTTAATAGGATTAGACTCAAACCCTAGGAAGTATATGTTAGATATCCTCCTTATAAATATGGCTTTGTAGACATTAGTTTTATTATCCAGTTTTCATTCGAGAATCTCACTAATCTACTCTACCAGTCAACTGAGTTGCCCTTTTCAATTGGCCGATCGACAATATTGTTCACCATTGATGAGGGTTGAAATGTGAGCCTCAAATCTCGCGAATACTTACAAGACCTGATTATAGTAAAGGGTCAAAATCGAACACAAGGAAATATAGTAATGATTTAACCGATTAATTGGAAAGCCGATACATAAACCCAAAATAATAGAAGATAAAAGGTAAGGGATCGGCCATCAAAAAGGGTGAAGTCGGGCTGATCAAGACCAAAATTATGTAAACTGAAGGATGAGAATAACATAAACCATGTAAGGGAAGAAAAAAAAAAAGAAATTTGGTCGAATAAACGTTACTATTCAGGCGACAAGTTAGTCGATCAAGAAATATTAACAATAAGGGAGGGAAAATAGGATTTGTATCGAATGATCCAATATCAAGGGAATCGAAAAATAAAATAAAAATTGTAATTTGAAATAATAATAATAATAATAATAATAATAATAATAATAATAATAATAATAATAATAATAATAATAATACATTTTAGAATCTAAATCACCACACCAATACATTTTCAATCTCAATTGATAATAATAATATCCATTGACGTGGGAGGACACATGAACTCCACTATTTTCGAGACCAAAATCACGAGAGCTAAAAGTAAATGAGTGAAGATATTTCTAAAGAGGATAAGGGGAAGAGCAAACTTCCAACTATCCAACAAAGATCTTAAATGAGAAGATTCAATGATAATCGAGGAGGAGCTAGGATCGAAGAAACCAAGTCAGGTGGACCGGCCCAAAACCGATCGGTCTTCCGTGACAAAATCGATCGGTCTACTATGTGCATGACCGATCTCCTACTTGTATGGGTGAGTGATAGAGGCTAATGTGTGTGTGTTGGTTGATTTTAATCGATCGGTCTATTATATTAGTTCTTCTAAGTTATTCCAGGCCCAATTAGAAAGGATTTATATTTTATTTTCTCTAGTAAATAATACTCCCTCCGTTTCTCAATACTTGTCATTTGAACTATAAAATTTTGTTTCATAATATTTGACATTATTAATACTCAAACTTTCTATAAATATAATTCTAACTACCTTTTCATTTATTATTTGTATTTTCAAAACAATATTCATCTTTTCCCATACAACTTTCTACATTTTATCATTATTTTTATACAATTTTTTAAAATTATTAAGCATCATTAAATATTATAATTTCTACTTTTAGATTTCTTAATATGTGTGTTTTTTACCCTAATGACATATATTGAGAAACGGAGGGAGTACCTATTAGTGGGTTGGTCTTATGATGTGAACGGGACCCAAAGTTTTGTCCAATTTAATGCTTCAATGTTGCTTTTCTTCATAATAGAGATTGAGCGAGTGACCCTCGTTAGTGATCGCTTAATTTCACAAGTCTCATTCTCGTGCTTCCTTGGCTTCGTTCCTTGGTTGTATAAGATTATAACGGAAGGGTTGTTTGATCGTACACACCCGGGTCTTGATCTATCAACAATTTGTATCAATTATAAGAGTAACATCTAAATCCACATGTATCACCATGATAACTCTAATGTGACGTGTCATTTTAACAATTAATAACATCTCAAAATTTTTTTAATTAAGTTTCTTACTTCTCAAATCTTATCTTATCTTAAATCTCAAATCTTTAAATTCAGTAATTTTAATAAGATTGTTAAAATTAAAAAATAATTACTAAAAGTTTGACTCATATTTCTCCTCAACCCAAAAACTTTTTTAAAATTTTTAATTATGTAATTTAAATGTATATTTTTTAATTGCTTATATAAATTGATAATTTAAAAAAAATGTACCTAAAATATTTTGTCAATTTTATTCAAAGAGTGTATTGTAAGTTTTTTACGTTGATTTTATCACATTATGTGTATTAAAAAATTTTGTAAAATTTATTGTGCATAAATTATATTAAACTCTAATAAAATAATTTTATATTTATATATCTATAATAGATATTAAATCATATCCCGTGCAGGGCACGTGTAATACGCTAGTATCTATTAAAGCAGAAGCCTCTATTGCCACATGTCAACGCCAGGTTTCTCGAAAGCTAAAAAATTATTTTAAAAAGTGATTTCTAAATGTTAATATAAATTGAAAATTGATTTCTAAATTTTTTAAAAAAATATTTAAATAAATATTTTTATAAAATTAGTTTTTAAATTTTTACGAATTTTTTTTACAAACAAGCATATCTTAACAAATTAATTTAAAAAATATAATTAATTAGAAGAGATAAATACTTAAGAGAAAATTGGTGTAGAAGTGCCCTTTTTGTATCCATAATACAAAATAGGCCCCTCTATTTTTCTTCCAAAAAATTAAAACTAAAAGAAATTATAAATCATGGATAATAAGGTAGCTAGTTAACGGCAAATTAGTAATGTAGCATAATAACTACCTAAAAGTTAAAGATAATAAAATTTAAAAACAGCAATTGTGAGATACGGTATCTGGCGGTTCATCTTCTTTCCTAAACATTTCATCCAAAAATTCAGCGCCATTCGGAACCTCCATTGTATCGTGTGATTCTCCATTTGCAACCTCCATCTTCAAATCGCGAACTTCGTCCGTCTTCAACCTCCTGTCTCATCTATTATTTGTGTAACAACAATCGATCGTTGTAAGTATTCCAAATTCTCTCAACAATATACCATTTTAATGGCTTTGATTTTGGTTCAAACCGAAACCAGTTGATGAACGTTTTTCCTAAAATCCATACTCAAAACCGCCATTGTTGATCTTTAACTACATGGCCTTAATTTTGAAATTATCCATTTCTGTGAAATTTATGTATTCGAATCAACAGTGATGAAAGATTATGTACATAATTTTAAGCAGATACATAAAAATCAACGCTACATAAATTTAACAACTACATAATATTAGGAGATACATAAATTATGTTCGTCACCTTCGTCATTACTGACACATAAATTTAACAACTACATAATATTAGCAGATACATAAATTATGTTCGTCACCTTCGTCATTACTGACACATAAATTTAACAACTACATAATATTAGTAGATACATAAATTATGTTCGTCACCTTCGTCATTACTGACACATAAATTTAACAACTACATAATATTAGCAGATACATAAATTATGTTCGTCACCTTCGTCATTACTGACACATAAATTTAACAACTACATAATATTAGCAGATACATAAATTATGTTCGTCACCTTCGTCATTACTGACACATAAATTTAACAACTACATAATATTAGCAGATACATAAATTATGTTCGTCACCTTCTCAACGACAGTGGTTTAAACTTAAACATATACAAACTTATGTACACATACAGACATAAAATTATGTTCGTCCCCTTCATCATTACCAACACTCAGCACATAAAAAATCACCGACATATAAATATACGAAATACATAGTATTAACTATATACATAAATTACGCAGAGCAAATTGAAGAAACAGATCATAAAAACGAAATAAATCGGCAGTAATCGCAAAAAAAATAGAGAAAATGTTTTTGACAGTAAACGGATAACTCTGTAGCATGGTGGTTATGGCTTCAGAAATGGGAAATTTTGGGATTTTGGGATCACGTTTACAAAGAAAGTATATTTGATATCCTAACAACTTCCTGATTTGTAGGGGATCATATTAAATAACCATATTTATTTAAAAAAACTGCCACATCATCATTTTTTATTTCCAGCAGGGGTATCAATTTATTTGAAAATTAATCTTTATCATAAAATTAGTAGGGACCTACTTTATCTACATTTTTACAAAAGAGACTAGTTAATCTACATTAATACATAATTAGCCTACTTCCCCTTTTATCTCAATACTTAAAAAGAGAATTAAAAATAATAATATTGCTTATAATTTCATTTTTCGGATTTCAAGTTACAAAAATATACATATAAATTTCTAATTATTAAATATTTATTAAAATTGCACCCGCACAAAGTGCGGGTAATACACTAGTATATAATTAAATAAATATTTATTTATTACAAAGGTTGAGAAGCCAAATCCAAGTATCCAACCATTAAATATAATAAAGATACAAAATAGTATAATTTTCTACATAAGGTTGACCTTTATATTGGTTTCACATCTAGTTTATCTTCTAGAATCATTCACTTTTTTAGCCAATTAAATTTGAATAAAGATTTTTTTTGTCTTATACATTTGAATAAAAAAATTATCTAAAAAATACCCCATCTTTTAAAGTGACTAAATTTTAGTACCCCATTGTTTAAACTATCAGAATGGTACCTATTGATCTCAACCAAAGATTAGTACATGAATTATTGTTCACACGTAAAGTTAACATATCGGTGTTAAATATCAGAGGCAAATTTCCACCGCATATGTCAATAGAATCGTTTTCCGATGTTAGGAGGTTGCCTGCAAGTAGAAATTGTCGCCGGAATCCCATGGTAACAACGAACACAATCGGATTTTGACACTCCTCTTCTCCACGAGCTTGAAGACCCAAAATGAAAGCCCTTGATCCATAATCCAGGTACTAGTTTTTGGTCGGGCTCAACAGATGAGGTACCGTTCTGATAGTTTAAACGACGGCTTACTAAAGTTTAGTCAGTCTAAAAGATGTTGTACTGTTTAGACAATTTTCTTCGATTTAAATATTAAGTTACCATAACATTTATTAAGTCTTGTTTATTTTTAGCTATCCCTCTTCATTAAATTAATAAACTAGTATGCTAATTATTAAATAAATAATAATAAATTTTTTTAAATAACAAATATATAACTTTGTTATCATATAAATGATTAAACGTATCATATATTTTTTATTAGATAGAGTATATAAATTAATTTCAACCACATAAAACACGTCACACAATCTTTAACTTTAATCTCCATATTCATGAAAAGTCAAAAGCCAAAAATGTTTGAATTTTCAACGTACTTAATATTCAATTATTATGGGTTTCTTCATTTTTTTATTTTTTTTCTCTTTAAATATAAGAGTAAAAGTGATGATTATATTCGTTTTTTCCCATTATTTTTAATTTTGGTGTGAAGGAGAGTAAGTGGTCTCCGGCACATCTAGCCGCGCTTATTATATATAAAAAAATGGGCTAAGTAGTACGCAAGCGGGAGATTTTTTCACATTACTTTTACTAGCTATAAACTTGTTATGAACTGAATTACGGTATAGTTTCGTAAAGATGAAAAAACATAATGTTTATAATAATTTTCTCTTATTAATTAGATATTAAACATAATCTAACAATTAAAATATGAGTAAATGCAGTAAATTTTTAAAATTCAAACTTTTGTATTTTATATACGTTTGTTTTTTCATAAATTATTAATCTAATAAACGCCTCATATTTTTTATTTTATATGATTTTGTATTTTTAATTCCTTTTAATTTTTCGTAAATTATTTTTTTATACGATTATGATTGGGGATCTTCGAAGCCCAAAAGAGCATCCACTGGATGTCATGAAGACGTGTATGTCGAGCTAAAGTTTTGGGTGGGCTTGACTTTCGAGATTTGCATGCTTTTAAACTTAACTATTAAGAGCCCGTTTGGTTCCAGCTCCGAAAACAGAAACGGAATGGAAATGAATTTAGTCCATATGTATATGCTTAATCATAAAATTTTGTGGAATCATTCTTTGTGGATTAATGTAAAATACACTTGTTTCCCCACATTTTGTTACCCTATAGGGTATCAAAAGTAATCAAACTCTACTTCAATTCTATCACACCACAAGGAATGATTCCACAAATTTTCATGAACAATGGTATGCATATGGACTAGATTCGTTTCCATTCCGTTTCCGATTGCGGAGTTAAAACCAAACGGGTTTATTAGGAAATAAGCGTAATATTATGATTTTATGTTTCAATAAATACGGTTTATGAATCTATTATACTACATATTTATGTTCAAGAAATAATAACGGTTGAAGATAATAAGTTCTCGCATTGAAAGTTAAGAACATTGTGAGCCTAATATATAAGGTTGGTGGGCTACTCTTTATATTGCCAATTGATTTTAACATGGAACCTCGTCGGGTTTATGTGTTGGGCTTGGGCCTAACACGCATGTGCACTCGTATGCGCACGACCTCGCTCTACCGGTCCGTTTGTATAGGACCTTTGACAATAACAAACCATGTTCATAACATATGTATTAGTGCTCGTGTTTGATGAATAACACGTTCATGAAAATCTTGTAATTTTTTAGGTCATCTCTTTGTTCACGAATAATATGTTCATGAACGTAATGTGCATATTAATATTAGACTCAAACAAATAACACATTCATGAAAATATGTTTCAGTTCTCGTGTTTGATGAATATCAACGCACTAACAATGCCACTAGCAATGAATCTTATATAACGAAACATTGACATGAGCAAGCGAACACCGATACTAGCAAGTGAACATGAGATGAACACCGACACTAGCAGTTTTCGTGTTTAATTGTAGGGGGAGTAGTTGTAGTCTTGAGTATTCGTGTTTGATGAACAACACGACACTCACTACTAGAAAAGTGATGAAACCGACGGATGTTTTTCAACCGATAACAAATCATTGACACTATCAATGATACGAGCAAGTGAACATGATATGAACACTGACACTAGCAGTTCTCGGAATTTCGGGTTTGGGTTTCGGGTTTTCGGGTTTTGTGTTGGAATGATGGTCAAGGTAATTGTAGAGGATGGTGGTGTCGACAGTGGTAAGACATGGATGGAGAAGTTTTTGTAACCCATTGAAATAGTAGATTTCTTCACAAGCTTCACCCACTCCAATCACCATCCTCAAAATACAATCATGTACAACACATAGTTTATTATTTATCATGAAAACACAACTTCAATCTGAGTCAATTAACTTATGGAGAGAAGATGACAATGAAGCCCCTAAACAAATAATTTTATAGGTAAGTGAAGGGAGGCATTGATGTGCAAACTCCTATGTGTGCGGCTAAGACTACAACTCCGTTAGGGAGCTTGATCTGGCATGGGGCTTTACGGTCCTCAGGTGTTAAGGAAATAATACTTGAAGTAGTATTATGAGATGAATGAGAGCGGTAAGTGTTCAAGGCACATAAAATGGTATTCTAGTGAGTATCATCAATTGTAGAGCCAATGTCTTTACGGTCCTGAGGTATTAAGGGATCAGGGGAAGCGGGGTTGACCTGCCCTGCTGGTTTGGAGACGGTTGCAGTTTTTGTGCGAGAGGGTTGCTTTAGTGATGTCGGGGTCGGTGCCGACGAACGAGAGCTACCAGTTGACGGCGTAGTGAGAGGCGGACCCCGTTGCGAGCAATCAACCAATCTGGATAGCCTTGTATTTTGAAATAGTTTTAATGGTCCGGCCCGGTCTTGTGCAATGATCGCAAAAGAGTTGATCTTTTTGTGGTGAAGGGGTACAAGAATTGCGTTGAGAAGTTGCCGAAAAAGCCGTTTCTATAGGGCGGTTGTCCCGTTCTCGAGCAATAGTTTTGAGACGTTCTTCTTGATTTGCGATGAAATATACCTTGTTAAGTTTGAGTAAGGGTTTCTGAGCAATAATATTTGGTCTGAGGATGCATAAATAGTGTCACTAGACCAAGAAGGAATTGATGAACTTCTTGCCCTTCTTTGACTTTGGTTTTGTTACCACATGTGTAGGCACATTTACACATATTGGTACGTTGGGATGCTATCTCATTACATTTCTTCGTAAGGTGGCTAAAGTAGGCACCAATTTATTGACCATTTTGTGTACTACGAGCCAGATCTACACATAGTTGAAATAGCCGTGGGTTGTTGCTAGCATCAAACGTTCCTTAAGGTCTTCCCAATGAAGACGAAGGATTATCACCATAGCCCACCAACTTTTGCAGGGATGAATCCATGGATTTGAGAATCCAAATCTGAATCATAAAGTTAACACAAACCCAATTGCAAAGTTCGTCCGACGAGACATCAGGTTCAATAATTTTGCCGATGGCAAATGTAAGTTTTTGTATTGTGGCTAGGGAATGAGTCATGAAAATAGACCAATCAGCATAATTATCAATGGATAGTTGAATAGGGCATATTTGTAAACTATGATGATATGAGGCATTCAAGTAATAAATCGAAGTATGATAAGGTGTTGTTGGTGTTTGTCTGTCGTCGGTCATGATTTCGGGGTGAACGGCGACTGTAGTGTTTCGGATGAGGTTTAAGGTTCTATTTTGTCCGGAAGCGTATGTTCAAGAAAATGTTCTGATACGATGTAGAGATTTATGAACTAAAAAATGTTTGTTTACTTTGTCAATGAAACATTATTTATATAGACAACTATAAAGGTATAAAGCATTAAATTAACAAATAAGGATAAACTCAAGAATCGACTCATAACATGTTTTTAAGACCCGTAGATGTTAATTTGTTAAACACCATAGTGTATACATAGATTGAAGTGAAACATTAAACAATCTCACAAAAATAGTGAAATTCTTTGATAAAACCACCTACTATAGCGAAGAACTTGACCGATATATTCAAAACTAAATCTTGTAATAAATATTATTTATAAATATTATTAGTAATTATAAATTGATATATAATTCAAATAACTTATTTTTAAAAGTACTGAAAATGTAAAATAAAAAATTTTCAGACTCCCGGTTATGAATTAAAAGAAGAAAAGGTAATTTTGAAGTTGTCCCTAAGAGATGGAGATGATCATATCCGACTTCTTACTGATCTTCGCTTCTTTGAGGAAGTGCAGATCAGACATGTGTTCAGAGAAATCAACTGTGTTGCTGACCGATTGACCCATTTGGGAATTTCAAGCCCCAACACACTCTTTTTTTACTATTCCGAACTTCGTGTTCTCATCCGCAATGATGCTTTAGCATGTACTACCTCAAGAAGATAGTTCATTCATAACCGCTTTTCGCTTAAAAAAAAAAAAAAAAAAAGTAATTGACTAAGTCTTGCTTAATGTAAAGTATGTGTTGTGGATGGCATCATCGCTTTGTGGCCTTTGCCGATGTGGGAACTCATTTAAGAAAGATTGCGTATGAGGTTAGAACAACGTGCCTACGTGGTTCGGTTATGAGGCAGCTTTGGACACGAGCCCAGACTCAATACCTGAACTTTACCAGGATTCAGTCCACATGAGCGATGTTGGGTTTTATTATAAACCCGACCCGGATTCGCGCTTCTAGAACCAATATAACCTAGTGTTTGTATTCTAGATTATTCATTAGAGAAAGACCATTCAGTTGGACAGTGAGACTAAGGGCCGGTTTGATTTTAACTCCGGAATCGGAAATATAATGAAAACGAATTTAGTCCATATTTATATTGTTGTTCATGAAAGTTTTTGTAATCATTCTTTAAGGTTTGAAGTAATTGGAGTTGAATTTTATTAATTTTGATACCTCATCGGGAAACAAAATGTGGGGTGATAAATGCATTTTGCATGAAACCATAAGTAATGATTCCATAAAATTTCACGAATACGGATACACATATGGACTAAATTCGTTTCTATTCCGTTTTCGTTTTCGAAGTTGGAACCTAATGGGCCCTAAAACTACAGTATAGTATATACTCCCTCCGATAAAAAATAAGTGTCGTTTTAGCATTAGAAATTTAATCAAAATTATCTGTCGTTTTAAGTTTTTTAGGCCAATAAATGAACAATAATTATAAGAAATGTTCTTGAAAATTGGTGTAAATGATTAATTTTAGATCTAAAATCTTTCTTATTGGTTTAAAAGAAGGTTGAATATTAAATAAGTGATAAGATTTAGAAAAACTTTACAGAATCTATGTTATTTAATATTTTTCTTAAAAATTGTGTCAAAGGCTAAAATGACAGTTATTTTTGATCGGAGGGAGTATATAACTCGAAAATTTCCAGATTTTATCACCCCATGAAAAAAAGAAGGCTCTCTCCTCATCTAAAGTACAATCACCGTTGAACTATGGCAGCGACGGCACACACAGCCACAAGGAGGCTCAACAACGCCATGGATGAGAGCCTCGTCTCCAGAGGGCCCTCTTTCTCCTCCTCCGGGAGAAACTCCAACAACTCCACGTCAGTCCTGGTTTACCGGGAGATTGCAGCTTTTCTCACCGGCGTCGCCGGAATGATTTCGCTTAAGATGTGGGCTTTTGTGACGGTGTTGGCTACTGTCATGGCTGCTGCGTGGTTTCATCTCTGTTGGATCGTTGCTACGAAGGGCCTGCGTGAGAGGATAGAGGGAGACATGACCGATTAATTAAATCGGTTTAATCATCAAGTCTAAGGCCCATTTGTTTTAAACTACGGAATGAAAATGAATATTCATGAAAATTTTGAAATCATTTCCTATGGTTAAAATTAATTGAAATAGAATTTTGATTACATCTGATATTCTAAAGAAATAAAATTAGACAAATAAATACATTTTGTACACGTAGGAACTAAATCCATTTTCATTCCGTCTATGAATACAACCAAAAGGGGGCTAAATGATTCGCAACATTATCATAGTATGTGATTCTCTCTTGGTTGAAGTAGAAGAGGGAGAAAAATAAAAAAAGTAAAAAAATTTATTTAAGATTAATATTTACTTTTCAGTGCTAACCATTTTTAATTATAAACAAAAATGCTAGATAGTTGTATACTAATGGGTACGTAGGGCTGATATAGGGCTGATACATGAGACAAGTTTCTCGGGATCGGCTCGTCAAAAGCTCGGTTCGGGCTCGTCTCGTTTATAAACGAGCCGAGTTTAAGCATGTCAAAGCTCGGCTCGTTCGGGTAAAGCTCGGCTCGTTCGGCTAAAATAACATTATATGAGCATTATTTTAGGCGAGCTATTCAGGCTCGGCTCGGGCTCGGCTCATCAAAAGCTCGGCTCGTTCGGCTCGTATAACACCCCTATACGTAGAACAGACCTTTGACCAAAACAAGTACACCAGGTGAGGTGCCGATGATTAGGTTGCGTGCTTGGTCAGATCAAGATTCTAGGATTTGCAATTAAAGTTAAGGCTCTTAGACCATCTAGAATGCAAGTTTCTAATGAGTTTTATATATTAAGTTTTTAAGCTACAGTGTTAAAAATCCATAAAACTCATTCTGATATACTGAAGCAAGATACAAGGTGAGAGAAATTTGTATACATTTTTATTGGTCCACGTGTCAAATAAAAAGGGCACCTATTTATTTTAGTTTAAAAGAGATTTGTTTTACACTTAATTGATTATTTTAGTTAATATAAATATATTTTAACATAATTTGTTTTTTTAAATATTTATTTTATTTGTATCTATTCATAGAGTATAATATTAAATATATTTAGAATCAATAATTATTTTATAAATCAATATTTAATATAATGTATTAGTTGGTGATGTTAATATTTATTTTAAACATATTTTGATAATTTTTATTTTTTAATATTTATATTTATTTATCTACCCATAAAGTCCAATATTAAATATATTTAGAAGGATAAAAATAATATTTGTATCTATTATAGAGTCCAAAGATTTTTTTTTATCTATAAAGTCTAAAATTGGGTGCTTTTAATATATTTAGAAGGATAAAAATAATAATTGTATTTTCACATTTTGCTTCTTAACTTTGTCATTATTATTTTAATTTCTTTGTGTGTTTTTAATTTTTAATGAAGTGTTTATTGAAAATTTCATTTTTATTAATTATTTATATTTTTATTATTTAATTTTTTGAGATAAATTTAATTATAAATATATTGATAGTATTAAAATTTTTAAATATATATATATATAGTGGATAAATAAATGTAAAGTTAAGAAACTATGAATGTGGAGAAAAAGTAGATAAGATTTTATAAGTCGATGTGGCGGAGGGATGACGTTTAAAAACTTGGATGTAGAAACTCAGCATTGTGGATGGTCTTATAAATGAATCCTACGTCGTATCATCACAACATTCGTTACGTGGGCCACCACCCTGAAGCATTACAGCAGCAGCGCCGCCATTGAAGACTCCGATGACAATTTATTTTTCTTTTTATTTAGACACGTCATATTTTATCTGGACAAATAGTTTATTATTATAAACATGTTATTTGACTTGTGACACCCTTAAAAATATAGGATATCTTGGACAATT
Organism: Fagopyrum homotropicum; assembly: GCA_033239125.1. NCBI lineage: Eukaryota > Viridiplantae > Streptophyta > Magnoliopsida > Caryophyllales > Polygonaceae > Fagopyrum > Fagopyrum homotropicum. Next base: position 162,270,336 of record BSWB01000002.1, on the reverse strand, counting down.
TAAAAATGTGAAGAAAATAATTCAATTATATAAAATGGACAAATAGTTTTTTTTTTTCTCTAAAAAATGTGAAGAAAATAATTCAATTGTATTAAAGGTGTGGGGTCAGGTTTGACATTAGCGGTCCATTAAATATCATTTTAATTATTATTTTTATTACTTACATAACTTGAATATAGTAGAACGTGTCTATCCTACAAAAAAAAAAAAAAAGTAGAACGTGTCTAAAGAAAGAATCGACAGATAAGAGCTACTTCAAAAATAAAAGGAAAGATAAGTGCTGACATCTCTTATCATCGAAAAGTGTAATTATAAAAATATTTTAATTATTTAATAAATTACGTAAGTGCTCATGGCGGCTATGTTTGTTGCTCTCACCGTCTAGTAGTTACTATTGCCGCGTTTGGTAAGGGTAGAAATTAAGATTAAGATTATGAGAATTAAATAAAAATAAAAATAATAATTCTCGTAATTTGTTTGGTAAGGGAACTAAGGAGATTAAAAGGGTTAGATTATGGAGATTGATGGAATTAGATTATGGGAATTTTGTAATCCTGCAAAACCTGAATTATGAGGATTATGAAGATTATTGATACTTAAATCTCACTTTTACCCTTCATTTTCATCTCTTTCAACTATAAAAAAATTTAACACGTACTTTTTTGTAATTTTACCACAATTATATTAATTTTACCAAACACTCATTTCACTTAATTTCATACTCATCATCTTAAACAATTTCATCTCCTTAATTCTCCATCTAAATAATTCTCTTCATCCTCATCTTCATCTACGTAATCTTACATTACCAAACTGACCCTATTTTTATTACTTACGACGTAACTGATAAAATAGTAACTAAAAATCATCTATTTGTTCTTCAAAATGGTCAAAGGTGGTTTAGGTTTGACTAGACATGGGACCGGTTTGGCCAAGCCGGCAATTTTTGGTTAACCGTCGGTTTGGTTTTTTTTTTTTAATGGTAACCGACGGTTTGGTCATCAAAGTCGGTGGTTAACCGTCGATTTGGTCAAGTTCTCATTTTTTTTAACCGCCAATATGGTTTTTTCCGGTTTAGGTTTAGGACCCAAGTCTAGGTTAGAAACAAAGTAGAAAAGCTCGCTCAATTTATTAAAATAACGTAAAAAAGCTAACAAATGACAAGCCTTTGAATCGAAACGTCGCGGACAACATAATTCAAAAACGAAAGTAAAGTAGGTGGTTGATCATATATGATCAAACCAATAGGATGTTCAAATGCAATTGAGGCAAGTGATCCGCAGAAGAGTTGGGCTTCACATATTTGACTTTGAAGTGTTTCTATCACGGAGGAGGTGAAGAATTATTAATGTACAATTATCTTTAATAAAATACATTAATTATGAAAAAATGTGTATTTATTGTTTGAGATATAAATATGATTTGTTAGTATATTTAATGATAAATCTATAAAAAATAGTTTTAATTAAATTACTGGAAAACCTTCTTATTAATATTTGACTAGTATAATAGGTGTACGTGTGCTTACTCACGGTTGATCTTGTTTATTGTAAAATACTCGAAATATTAATATTATAATAAGTGAGTAGATGGTTATTTTTTATTAATTATTTTGACTCTAAGTTGGTTTTTAAGTTATGTTTAACAAAGACCGATTATTAAATAAGATTTATTTATTCATTTATATGTTTAGCTTATGATATATCAATTATAGGATAAAATATAAAGTGTTTAAGATTAACTTAATATGCAAAGGATAAAGAGAGTTTTAAATTAATAATTAATATTTTGATGAAAATATCAAATATAAGTTATAAATAAATGGAAGGATGGGCTTTTTTTAATTAAATTATAATAATTGAGATAAAATATATTGTAAAAGGGTTAAGTTTTATATATTTCCCTTTACCTTATATTGGTTTATTTAGTCCTTGTGCGCGATTGATATTCGTACCGCATGAAATATGCTATTCGTACGTCGACTACGCGTACGCAATGCGTAGCCGTAGCAACAAGCTAATTTCGTTCAAAAATAAAGGAAAATGGTTACAACTACGTTTGGCGGATGCGTAGCCATACTACGCATACCCCATGCGTAGTCGTAGAGTGTATGCGTAGTAGTAAGGAAAACTTACTACGCCTACGCAATGCGTAGGCGTAGAAAGGTAAAAAAATAAAAAAAAATATATATATTTTTTTTACTACGCCTACGTAATGCGTAGACGTAGAAGGGTGTACATATAGCATCGCTAAGGTGGTACGAATAGCAGTAACCGTACTTGTGTTAAAAAAAAGTCAAATAAACCATTTAATTGGAAATGTTATTGTCTTTTACAATAAATATAAAAATAGTAAACTACGTATCATTAAACATACAAGAAGTACTGTATTAATTTATTTGATTGGAGAGAGTTGAATATGGGCATAATTCAAAAGTTAGACAAAGTTACGGACAATAAGTGCAATTTCAACAAACATCGTGACCTCATTTTAATTTTTTAACAACTTCCATCTATAAATCTATAAAAAATATTGAAGAAAATTTTAATCCTCTTCAAATTTGTCAAAAAGAAAGTTTAGACTGGCTGTCTCCGACGACTTCCCCGAGTCTCCATACCATGAAACTGCCGCCCATTCCACCGGTCACCACCCATCACCCCCATCCATACAACCTGGAAAGATCATCGACGCCATGATCGAGGCTCCTCTTCTTCCTATAGCATACAAAGATGCTTCAGATCCAGATCTCTACCTCAAATTCCACCCGATCGGCGAAATCATCCGGCGATCGAGATGTGTTCAGTTCGCTCTCGGCCTGTCAATGGCCCTAGCGGTCGGAAACGCCTGGTTCAGGTCCGGTTCCGAACTTCTTCTCTCTCCAATTCTGAGCGTCTTCGTTGCCTTCGCTTTCATCGGAGGGGGCGTAGCCGTCTGGAATGTAAAGCTTCTCGCGAAACTATCCTCGCTGGCTGCGATGGAAGCTGAGAAGGCCGCGATTGCTGCGATTCTATCGGCTTACTTCGCTGTCGTTAACACGTTTCTCGGCGTGATTAGCGGATTCGCTGAGCTCTCGTGGATTTGCCTGGTTCTCTGTTTTATCCTGTTCATCGTCTGGTTCCCACAATCAAAGGCCAACTCCAACATTCCGTGCTAAGTAAGTTGATCGTTCGATTAGATCTGTGTTAAATTTGAAATTCTTGTATTTGAATTTTGAGCTCTGTGTGTTATAGATCGAATCATCAAGTTGGCTTGATGAAAACCTGAATGCTTGTTATGTAATATTTATTGCGTTTGAGTGTGTTTTGTTTTTTTTTTTGTTTGGTGGGATAATGTGTGCGCTTGTTTGTTTATGAATTTGAATTTAATGATGATGATAGCTGTGTGTTAAATTTTAGTGTTCTTGTTTCTGTTTTCTAGCATGAATTTGTTAATTGAGTATGCGTCAAGATGAATCGACTATCTATCTAATCTGAAAGGTAATGAAATATCAATTATTCTTGGATGAACCTCCATGAATATGCTTTATGTTCTTTTTTGCTGTTTAGACATTTAGAAACTGGAATGATCATACCAAACAGTCTAACTGCAAATTGTGTGGAATTGAATGGACACTTTTGACTGCTAAGTCAATTTTTTTTTTTTTTATGTTTTGTTACAATAAAATGCAAAATGCTTATCTTACTTGCTCAATAAGAAAGACTAGAATCAACCCAATATTATAGATATGCGCAGATATTATTCTGTATCTAGTTAACCCTTTATTCAATTATTGCCCCTTTTGGCCTTTTTCAACCTTTAATTCATAGACTTTTTATAGCTATGTGCTCAAAATATAAGTTAAAAAAGTTCAGATACATTCTCTTTCGAGAAAACAAAAGTTTGAAATAATCTTTTAAGCGTTCGTTAAGGTAGACGACAATAACGTAACTTGATCATGGACGGTCCATGGCCAACGTCCAGGATTTTTATTTAAATTTGCAATAATGAAAAGTCTAAGATACTTAGTTTAAAAAATTGGCTCGATGTCCCCTCGAAGACTCGAACGACATTGGATATGTTGAGAGATTCCGAGTTTTACTTAGTATTCACTCTTCTGATAACAAGTCTATGGTATTCGAGTCGAACAAACCAAGTTTAAACATGACCATGTTAAATTCATTTATAGAAAACAACAAGCCAATTCAACTATAAATTTTAACTTAACCTAAAACATGATCATATACAACTCGTTTAGAAAGTCAAGGACAATAGAGTCATAAACCGGACTATAATTTTCGAAATTTCAATTCGAGGTCATTCATGGCCACCACAAGCTCAATGTGCACGAAATTTTCACTTGATCTTGATGATGGGGTGATGACTTCAATGAATTAAGAGAAAAATAATCAGACGAGGACTTGACAAAAACCATCTAATCAAGAGGTAATCGTTACGGTAGATTACATATAACAGGCTTAATAGTAGAGATTCAAAAGATGCTGATGCAAATTTAAACGGTAGATTACATATAACAGGCTTAATAGTAGAGATTCGAAAGATGCTGATGCAAATTTAAACCATACATACGTCTAGATGGTTAAGGTGTGGATTACATTGGGGAGCAAGATTACAGAGCCCTGGATATACCTAGCCATTGTAACACATCAATCAACAGAGATACAACTCCAGCATATATGCACATAACACAGACACACAGGCTTTGAAATCCAGATTGTCATTAGTCAGTATCCGGTAGAGCCCGAATACATTTCAGGGGGTAATGACACCTCCAAGCAGAAGAGAAGCAACTCTATGAAGTAGAAGAGGAACTGCCAACCACGAAAGCACGCCAACAGCTACACTCATGGAAAGGATAGACAGAAGCTTGGTGTAACGGGCAAATCCCGGATACATGTGCCGCAGGAAGATGGTCATTACAGCTCCACAGAAGGCAAAGTTCAAGGCGAGTACGTACGTGTGAAACCACGATGCCTTACCATTGAAAATGATTGTTGGAACTGGACTGCCTGATACTTTTTCACTTGGTATGATTAAGAGAGAAAAAACAGCAACAAATGCAACAGCAAAGATTATTTCCTCTGCTTTGTATCCATGCTTGACTCGCGCTGGGTTGCGAGGTACCTTATCCCGTTGCATTTTCCTGAAACAAACAAGGATCTATTAAGATATAAAGATACTACAAACACAACAACGGATTATCTGCACAGAGGCCCGAAAACCCGACACTTCAATGGGGACTTCCCAAAAAATTGGATTGGGTACCCTGAACTCGGGATGCATCTGTGATCCATCCACGAAAACGTATTTCCTCCAGGATTCATCTAATTGACCCCTATAGTGTTTGGTTTGGATAGTGTTTTATCACAGTCTCACCAAAACAAGCCTGTCCAGCTGAATTGCAATGAACAAAACACAAATATGTAAAGGGGAACACAATACACCGTCAATTACGAATGACCTTTCCTGGGAAAGATTTTATACTAGTTGTAGGGGTCACCTAGGCAATTAGTATATTGAAAAAAAAATGGATTTACTTATGCAGGAAGGAAAGACGCAGATCTATGTTGTTGCATATGTATAATTTTTGGTCAATGCTTGTTAATTATAAATAAAAAATGGTTAGATTCTATGAATTTTCTATGTTAGGCAGAAAGAAGTGTGAACACAGATGCTTAGCAGACCATCATTAATCAACCATAACCACAAAATGAATTCAATCACACCAAAAACAACAAAAGACATGATCAAATACAGAGCTTCAGGATGTGCGAAGAAACAATTAACCCCTAAAATGTACTAAATCATGAATTCCAACGAACAGTAAGGCTCTAAAAATGAAGGATTTGAATATATGTAACCCTAATATGCAACATAAAATAGCTGGAAGATCACATGAATTTGGAGTCGAGAGGAAAACCTTAATCGAAAGTCCGAAGATAATGATCACAATTTGACCCTTAATCTATCTACAAATCTTCTCATACCAAATCTCAATTAGATTTTCAATAGACTTTTAATAAATTAATCAAATAACTAATTGAAAAGCTTAAACTGCATAAAAACTTAAACTAAAAAAAATAGAACTAATGAAAACTCTTGCAATACCAAACACGTCCTAGGATTGTAACCGTCCGAAGAGAGTGGTCACAATTTGACCCTTAATCAGATGAGAACTGAAAACAGCATCTAGTCTAGACTCTAGAGGGTAAACAACAAAAGGTAGATTACAAACAACAGGCGTAAGGTCGATTACACTGAGGAGCAAGATAACAAAGCCCTAGACACTTAGCCATGTAATAAATCAATCAAAAGAGATACAAATCTAGCATATATATACACAACACAGACACAAGCTTTCAAATCCAGTTAGTCAGTATACGATAGAGCCCGAAGACAGTTCAGGGCGTAATGACACCTCCAAGCGGAAGAGAAACAACCCTATGAAGCAGAAAGCAAAAGCAAAGGAACCCTATGAAGCAGAAGAGGAACCGCCAACCACGAAAACACGCCAACAACCACATTCATGGAAAGGACAGATAGAAGCTTGGTCTAATGGGCAAATCCCGGATACAATTGCCGCAAGAAGATAGTCATTACAGCTCCACAGAAAGCAAAGCTCAAGGCGAGTACGTACCTGTGAAACCAATATGCCTTACCATTGAAAATGATTGTTGAACTGGACTTCCTGATACTTTTTCACTTGGCGTGATTAAGAGATAAAAAAAACAGCTACAAATGCAACAGCAAAGAGTATTTCTCTGCTTTGTATACATGCTTGACTCACCTTGAGTTGCGAGGTACGTTATCCCGTTGCATTTTCTTGAAGTAAACAATGATCTATTAAAATACTAAAGTCACAGCCACCACAACCGATTATCTTCCCGGTGGCCCGAACCCGAAAACCTGACACTTCAATGAGAATTTTTTGAATCTTGAATCGGGTATCCTACCCTGAACTCGGAATTCATCTATGTTCCATCCATGAACAAGTATTTCCTCCAGGATTCATTCAATTCTGAGTGACCTTTCGGTCAAGGGAAAGATTTTAAACTAGTTTTAGGGGTCACATATGCAATTAGTATCTTGTAAAATTGGATTTATTTATGCAGGAAGGAAAGAAGCCGATCTATGTTCTTGCAGATGTAAAATTTTTGGTCAATCCTTGTTAATTATAAATAAATAATGGTTAGATTCTATGAATTTTGAATGTTAAGCAAAAAGAAGTGTGAACACGGGTGCTTGGCGGACCTCCATTAATCAATATAAGCACAAAATGAATTCAATCACACCATAAACAACAAAGGCCTGATCAAAGACGGCTTCAGGATGTGCGAAGAAACAATTAAACCCTAAAATGAAGTACTAAATCATGAATTCCAACGAAGTAACAGTAAAGCCCTAGAAATGAAGGTCTTGAATATATGTAACCCTTATATGCAACATAAAATAGCTGGAAAATCATATGAATTTGGAGTGAGAAGAAAACCTTAATCGAAAGACAACAAGAGATCCAAGTTTTGACTGCGACTATTTAACCACCTTCAGGATCTGCGATTTCCAGCAGCAATGAACTTTAGGTTTGCCGGCGACTTACTCAGAAGCTTCTTTCGAGAAAGGACCCCACATCGCTTCTGCAACGCTCTAGAAGTTTCTAATTGGGCCGGCCCATTTATAATTTAGTACTGTTCCCTTATTCGGCCCACAAATCCCAACTTCCAATCTAATTTTTTTTAGCCCGCTGTTATTTAAAGCATTTTTTTTTACTAATAACGCATATTTGTCTGTTACAAATGTGCGTTATTTATTAAATGTCTTCATGTTGTCCGTCATGGACAAAATTATGTTGTCCGTGACGGACAACCCATGACTAGCGTGATTATGATTTGTTTATGGTGTTGTTCAGTTAAGGCACATGATTCCGGTACGGCCGTGCAACTGAACGTAGAGCCGACACGTGTCTCGAAGAAGAATTTTTTTTTTTTTTTTTTAGAAACGAGTGAAAGTAATAGTTCAAAACTTATTAAGGAATAGTTCATAACTTATAAAAGGATATTTCATGAATTATAATAGAATAGTTCATAGTGCAAAATTTATAAAGGAGTGAAAGTAATAGTTCCAAACTTAATAAGGATAAATCATAACTTATAAAAGGATAGTTCACGAGTTATAATAGAATAGTTCAATGTGCAAAATTTATAAAGGGTAGTGCATAACTTATAAAATGATAGTTCATAAATTACAATTGAATAGTTCATAACATATAAACGATTAATTTATAAATAATTTGATATAATATATTAAAAAGTAATAGTTCATGAATTATATGAGAATAGTTCAAAGTTTATAAGAGAATAGTGCATAATTATAACATGGTAATTCAAAAAAAGTTTAATTCGTTTCTGGAAAGAAAAAAAATCGTTTATGGAAAAAAATTAAATAAAAAAAAATCGGGACACGTGTCGGCTCTACGTTAAGCCGCACGACCGTATCGTAAATTAGCAACCGTACCTGAACAAAAGACTATGATATCAAGTGTATATATATATATATATATATATATATATATATATATATCCTAAAATGCAATTGTAAGTGTTTTTTTATATAGTTCAAATTTATATTAAATTAATCATCGTTTTGTTAATGCACTTGTGATTATGCATTGTTTATGATACTAGGATATATATATATATATGATTTGCTTATGATGCATGCATATATGTTTATGATTTTGTTTATAAAATAATTGATATATATCACTGGACCTGTTTTTTTTTTTTTTTTTTTTACATATAATGCTTCATATTATAATTACATCTTTTTTTATTAGGAATGTTATCATGAGAATTGCAATGCTCTAATTGGATCGAAATAAGAACTGACTAAAAAAGATAAAAATATGTTATGGGTTGAATCCGTTGGTGGTGAGAAGAAAGGAAAAGCTTTTGGATTGCTTTATTCTAAGCATGATTATGTTCTTAATCCTCCGGCTACTAGTTCAATGTCTCCAAATTTTGTCACATCGTCTCCAATTCGCCATTCTTCTCCTCCGAACAATCGCTTATCGCCTCTAGTTCAAGGTCCTCCTTCTCCACAACTACATGGTCCGTCTCATTTGATTAAGGGTTCATCTATACCTTTTCCTACTCCTTCACAATTGCCTTATGGCCAATTTTTTTTCCCCTCTTTGTTTTAGCTAACACTTGTAGGGGATTGTCTTTTACCGGAGATTCTTAAAACTTGGTCTCGTAGCCATAACAACATCGTAGAAGATATTGAAGTCAGATCAGCTCATCGCCTCGCTCGATGAAAGGAGTTACAATTACCACATTTACAATTACCAAAGTTACTTACAAACATAACAATTACAAAGGAATCAAAGTTTCAAGCTCAATGTTACGTTTTTAAACCTGACATTGAACTTCAAACATAAATACGATCAAATCAAAATAACGTTATTAAAAAGACGATCAAATCAAATTTTTGTTATTCAAAGGATTACAAATTTCTTTCAAACAAACCGAATCTTAGAACTTTAATCAACAAAATAGTCATGTTACATAGTGCACTTTTTTCGTCACGGACAGTGATTATTTGTCCGTGACGGACAAATGAATATAAATTTACTACGTAATGCCAATTTTAAGATATTAAATTATAGAATTAATAATGGAATGAAATACGGAGATCATGTATAAAATATTAGATTAATCATTATTATATATTTTAAGATATTAAATTAATTCATACTTTTGTTTGTGATAAATAAGGGGAAAAAATTGATGTATTATAACTATATAAAAGTAAAAGTGTATATATGGTGTGCGATTACAAAAGAGGCAGCTACCTATGCTTACGTGGATCCTTGTGCCGGATTTCTACCGTGGGACCTACTTGCATTCATTGTACGTACAAAGAATGCAAGTAGTCGGATTCAATTTTGTGCCAGATCATCTACTGAGGCCCACTTGGAGGCGTTTCTGACGTGTTTTTACTATCCTTGGATTTTGTTTTAACTTTAACTAAACCCAATAAAAATTCGGCCAATCAGATAACGCCATCTGTACACTTACAATTGCTGGAAACCGACCAAAAGGACGTCTTTGTGATGGTTCTTATAAATGCTGAATTGCATTCAATTCTTTCATCATTTACAAAACTCTTCGTACCAAATACTTCATCTCGGATTTCTCTGTAATGGCACCGGGTCTTCCAAATTCCGACCAGTACAAAATTCCTGCTCCAATCGACGAGTTCTTTAAGGAAAACTCGTATCGGGGGAAGGCTTTAATCACCCTGGACGCTATAATTCTCACGGCTCTGCTAGGTCAAAAGGTTTCCGGCCAATCAGACAATGGGGCTTTGATCGACATACTCATCTTGCTTCTCGCCGTCGCACTTTTCTCCCTCTGTAGTGCCCTCGTTGTCCAGAATGCCCATCCCAAGCTCGCTGTGGTTCTCGTGGTGCTCGGCGTCTTCTGCTTCGTGTTCGGCTTCCTTTTTGCGGTTGCCGCCGTGCTTTCCCCTCATCTACGTTCTGTCGTGTGGGTTGTTGGAGTATTCATGGCGGCTCTCCTCGTTCTGCTATTCACAGATGGTAAACCCTGAATGACTATAAAGAAAATTTTGTTCGACCTTCGAAAACAGATACCCTACACTTTTCCACTGTAATCCTAAATGTTTAACCTGTAGAATGGAATCAGTATAAATCTGTCCGGTTATAGTTGGAATGTTATATTGTGTTGTTGTTTGTGTGTTGAATGGACAGTTTCGATTCTGTCTTGTAATAGTTGAAATGTTGTAAATTGTTGTGTTTATGCATTTTTAGTCCAATATTTAGTTGCTTATTGTGCCTAATTACATTCATGAATGAGAATGTGAGAATCATTGCTAGAAGAACTTTGATTTCAGAGGAATTTCCTTTTAATCTAAACAACTTCAACAGAAAGTTTAAGAACTAAACAAATGCAAGAATTTGCTAACAGGTTACGAAGGAACATAGTCAAGATCTGAACATACGAGTAAAAGGACTAAATTTGTGGAGAAAATACAAACTCAAACAGATCATGTAATCTTAAGAACAGAAGTTTTCAACATAAATGAAGCCTATACAAAATGCAAAGAACTTGTTTATGTTTTTCCTCCTTTCGATCTCACAGAGAAGAACCAAGAGCTTTATCACAATGGCTGAATTAGGCCAATAGACCTACAAGATATCCAGCAGTATCAACTTTAGTTAGTTGCTCACAAAGGCCAAAGTCGCACACTTTTGCATTCATCTGGTTGCCAATTAAGAAGTATGTTGCTAGCAGCACTTCATTAACATCACGTAGTACATAATTGAAGGAAGAAAACCCGTTTTTAAACCGTTGCCAAACACACCATCGTTCCGAGCATAGCAGCTTACAAGTCAGGTATCAACAGCACTTTTAAGCATCAGCAAAAAACGTCATTATCAATGAAAAACTAGCTTGTAGTTGAGACTATCTGTTAAGAAACTGCATAAGCTTTGTGCATGAACACATCAACAGTAGTTGATTTAACTTACCCTTTACGGCATTAACTACAGTTTTTAACCTCTGAACACAACTTAATATCAACATTTTACTGCTTGGACCTGAAAAAAATGTGTAGAAACATAAGATGAAACAAACATAAAACCTAATACACATGATATTGAAGAAAGATTATGGTTCTTGTCTTCCAAATGAAAACCTGTATGGTTTCATACTGATACAACTTCACATGAATACCAATATGCCTCTAAGTGTGAAGCAAACCAAAGAAATCAAATCCCAAGTCTTTTTTCCTTCCTCTAACAGTCTCTTTCCTGTCAAAATTTGGAAATAACATTGCCACACCTGTAAAACTCTCCGCCCTTTCAATCTCGAAAGCTCAGGTTCAGCCGGAAGCAGTTCTTGGAGTGAAGTTGCTTGTGTTGTTCTTGCAAATTACTAAAACAAATAAAAAAATATTAATTTTCAGTCGGAAGGAGTTGAAGAAACATAACACGAGTTGTAATGATTTTTAAAAGAAATAATTGGGTTGAGTAGACTCTTTTAATGGGTCTTTATTTTGCATAATTTTTATACTCTAATAATTGACTTATCACTATTACTCTATTAGGGGTACATTTATTGTTCATGCTATGAGTCTAGTTAATAGATCAATATTTATAAAAGGCCTAATTAGTGAATTTGGCCCTTTTCTGTCAAAATTTGGTGCCTGTGATTTAAGATTTTGTGTCAAAGACATGTATTTTCTTAACACACTCAACTGTAGTGTCTGAAAGATGAAGAGATGACCAATATTATATGCTCTTTACATATCTCCTTGAGCATAATTGCCCTCTCAGTTCTAACAACCTTCCTAGACAATATTTGAAAAGTAATAATGTATATATAACCCATTGTTTCGTAATACAAAGCTTTCTAGTAATGTTCAGTTTAGCTAATTCAACTAAATTACTACACGCTTATCACATACTTGAAATAACTCAAATCTCTCTGTAGATTAACATAGTGTCCCAACTCTGTCGACATATGGCTTAATTCTATCCCACCTGCATAAAGAATATTAAAACACGATGACTAAATTCTATCCATAACAACTTGGAACAATCTCGATATTATGATTGCTCAAACATAATATGCACATGAACTTAAATTTTGTAAACAGTTGATCAACAATTGGTGGGCCAAGAGGAGCTCCACCCTCAAAGAGAAATGAGCGGAGTCAATCAACATATGCCAATGAGCAGAGTCGATCAACATATGTCAATGAAGGAATGCTCAATCTCAATGCATCATCTGTTTTATAGATGATCCTCATATGTCGAATTCTATTATGCAATGGGATATTTTTAGATCCTTCAACAATGATACTATTTTCATCACTGGCCACATTTTCTGCCAAATTGTAAACTAAATCATGCATTTTGTAATTGATCAAAGTAGAGGATACATGAGTGACCACTTGAAAAAATGACCAATTAAGCAAATTTATAAAATAACAATTGCCGGTCACGTGAAGCGTTTCACCCTCTTTTGTAATAACATATCCTCGAGCGATCCATATGTATACCAACTTGTCTGTAGTTGTAGGAAACAAAGGACAATAAGCAAAGCATGGCTTCAAGCGTGATGTCACTTATGTGTGCTCAACTTCAGTGCAGACATGGTTGTTCCATCGCTCAGTAGCTTCTCATTCTTAAAAGCTTGTCATCGGCATTGTAAATCAGTTACTCAAGTGTTGTTTTTCAGATGACTCCCATCGCAATCACAACAAAGACTGAACTACTCTCTTTAGCATTTGACTCATCCAAGAGAAACTTGAGAATGGCTTTCAACCTTTCTCCCAATCACATTGTTCAGATCTACAAAAGCCCCCGTTACTTCTTTTCTCATATTAATCGGTTTCACGTCAAGAATACATTTCAAAAAACCAAACGAGTTCATTTCATCATAGATCCACTAAGAAGCCTTGACTTTCTCAACAATTGAGTCATTACAAATCAGGGAGTTTAGGTTAGAAGTAAAGATTCGAACCTTTTTGGAAAAAGCATTTCCTTTCATTTGTTGCCTTAGCAGATCAGTTGTGGCAACCTTATCGAACAAATCGTCAACATCATAAAGAACGTCCATGGCCCTCACCATCCAATTCTTGACCATACCGTAGCCTTTTCAGCATCAAGAAGCACCACTTGGATTGATCCGACAGTAAGCTTAATATATCCAAGCTCTTGTTGTGCTCCACGTATGGATTAAACTCTTCATAAGCCATCATGAAAGCAGAAGTAGCAATAATGATCAAGATCTTGAAAGTGAGACTGATAAGATTTGTTTCAACATGTTCCATCTCTTATGGAACTAGAGGATTGTCAATTATTTGTGGTAGCTGTTTTGATATACCCAACATTGTTGGAAGACCATCTTCATCAGAAAACAGTACATTTAGAACTTGGATTGCATTCACAATTCCTATTCTGCTTAGTTTTCTTATATTAAATTTTACTCTTATTGAAAATGATTTTTCCACTCACACTCAACAAATACATATCTACATATATTGTTTATTATATTGTTAAATAAACGAATCTGCAAGGCTTGTTTTTTTTATATGTTTGTTTATTTTCGGGCTTACAAACGAAATGAGTTTATATGGATTTATCGTTTATTTTAGGGTTTATTTCTCAACATGTTTATATATATAAACTTTATAGGAATGTTTACTTGGAGTTTATTTTTTTGAGTTTATTTTACTTCAAAAGACAATTATGCCCTTATAATATCGAACAAAAAAGTTGAATATCTAAGGATGAACATATAGTATCGGGATGGAAAAACACAAGGCCAAAATCGGGTTTTATAAAAAATAAATCCATCCAAGGAAAAATAATCTTGGCGTGGGAAGTTTATTTTTGAGTGGTTTATAAAAACAAATAAACTAGAGAAATAAATCAATCCCCGAGTAAACACCTACAAAAATTGTTTATAAACTAAATGGAAATCAAATAAACTATAAAGTAAACAAGCCCTTAGTTTTCTTATATCTATTTTTTTAATCTCAAAAGTGTTGAGCGGAAAATGTCACATGTCGACAATATGATAGGGCTTGTATGTATAAGTTCACTTTGGCTTGCAAACTCTATAGACCCACCATTAAAATATATGAAACTAATTCTTATTATTGTAAATTAATTAGATATAATAAATTTGTAATTAAAGTACAAGTTTATAGATTTTATTTATATTGTGATTAATTTGACTTTGTAGGTTCTTCATGGAAAGAGATAATGCAGGTGTGAACGTCAATAAACATGAAGCACTTCAAATCTGACTTTTCGACTTCTACTGTCCAATTCCAAATTCCAATTAACTTCATATTCCCTTCTTGGGCCATGCTAGTGTTAGATTCTATAAGGGAATAATTGGGCCAAGGCCCAAATAAAACTTATCAGGCCCAATTTATTTGTTGGGCTCATACGAGGCCCAATTCCCTAACTTACATACCATTCTCAAAAGTTATGAGGCAGTTTGGTAACGTAAGATCACGTAGATAAAGATGAGGATGAAGAGAATTATTTAAAATGAAGAATTAAGATGATGAAATAGTTTAAAATGATGAGTATGAAATTAAGTGAAATGAGTGTTTGGTAAAATTAATATAATTGTGGTAAAATTACGAAAAAGTACGTGTTAAATTTTTTTTATATCCATAAAAGAGATGGAAAAAAATGAGGGGTAAAAGTGAAATTTAAGTCTTAATAATGTTCGTAATCCTTATCATCCAAGTTTTGCAGGATTACAAAATTCTCATAATCAAATTCTTTTAATCTTCATAATCTAACTCCTTTAATCTCCTTAAACTCTTTAGCAAACGAGATTACGAGAATTATTTCTGCCTTTTAATTTTCATAATCTTAATATTATTAATTTACACACTTACCAAACGGGACCTACATCCCGGCTCCTACCAGACTGCCACCCTGCGTAGAATGTGCATACGCTCCGGACCGGGTCGGGCTTGTATAGCATGGTCCAATTTGAACCAGCGGAACATAAAGTTCAAAAAACCTCGGGTCAGAAATCAGGGTTGGACTGTAATAATCCGGTCAAATAAGGCATGTTCAACCATAAATTGTTTATGTTAAATATTTAATGTAATGCTAACTTTCTTGCAAGCTTAAAAAATCAATATAGTTTTTTTGTTGACATAATTTTTGTTTTTTTATTACCATTTTGTTAATAATATCGGTAATATAAAGTGTGTGTATATGTAGTTTGTATGTTGATTCCTAACTGGATTCATCAAACATTTCGAAATATATATATATATATATATATATATATATATATATATATATATATATATATATATATATAACTTACCTTATTTGAAATGAAAAAGAGATAATAAAAATAAGCTTAGTTAAAATTACCCACTATATTTAGTCTTCTTTTATATTCCGATATTTTTTTGGACAATTTTAGTAAGTAGGCATTTTTGAAAAGCTAGAGTAGTAAGTAGACTTTTTAATGTTTCAATTAAGTAAATATACCCCAATCTTTTATATTTATTTTCAAACTCTACACACTCTTCTTTCAAGGGGTACACTTACTAAACACAAAACTAGAAAAAACCTATTAAACCAAATTGTTTCTATTTTTTTCTAATTATTTACCCCTCGTATTTTATTTTAGCAATCTAATTTACAAAATCACCAATGCAATTATTTATTTATTTTAATAATATGTGACTTATTATCATAAGTCAAATTAATACAAAATTAAATAAAATTCAAGGCCAAACTGGATTATTCATCTTGCTTTTGGAACATTGAGTTGCTTGTCTAAAAATGGTATGATTGGATTATGACATTATAAAGATATCATTAGGATTTGATTATTATTGAGCATATATCACCTAATTATGACAAATAAAGAGAAAAATCTAAAAGTAAATTATTTGTTCATGTGCATTGAGCAATACTTGCCATAATTGTGCTCGAGGTAGGATTTTTGTCTTAGAAGAGAGGAGTTAATTTTGTTAAATCCGGATAAAAGAGTATTTGTATACGATCCGCTATATTTTCAAGCTTCGGGATTGGATTAAAAACGTATAAAAACCGGATATCACTATCCGGTTATAGTGTTTTTGAACATACGTTTTCAGGATTGTATGAGCAACTTACGTGATTGATGATTTCTTTTTCATCGACTTTAAGTAGTTTTATTGAGGTTGTACACTGACTTTTATTGTTCGAATTGTGGTAGTTCGGATGTTAATTTGTCGGTTACTTGTTTTATATCTTTGATATGAGTTACGAGTTTCTCTTTGAAAACATAAGCCACTACTTACTAGGTTGAATTCCGACCCTGAATGGATCGACGAACACAAATATTTATCGAGCGGGTATAGAAATTGTAGTGGTATTACTATAAGTCGAGGTGTCTCACAGTTGAACGGAAAGTTGATACATACCCGAGCAAATAACATCACTTAAGACCCGATCAGAGTTCGCATCCAACATGCTGGAGTGGGAGTTTAGTTCACGGTGAGAGTGCACACCAACTCCAATTTTTGTCAACATTTGGATGAGGCCCTAAATAGGGCTGTGGCGCACTCAGAAACGAGCAATAGGCACACCACAAGGTCCACAATACGCCCGGAATAGGCATGTTCAAATCCGGATAACCCGTCTGGAAAAACGGGGAAAAACGGACGGGTATGAATACGAGAACAAGCCCGCCCGGGTCGAAAAGTCCGACCAGTCAGCCCAGTAAAATAAAATAATAAAGAATAAATATAGTATAATTATTATAAATATTAAGTATTAATATAAAATATATAGTATAAATTTAATATATTTTACATAAAATATCTTATATATAATTTATTTTTAAAATAAATTAAAAACATTTTTTATAAGATTTTTTTAAAAATTGAAAAAAAGGTACCCACGAGTCCGCCCAGGCAGGTACGGCACCTATCCCATACCCGGTAGTCGGGCTTGGTCCAATTAAACGGACTTAATATTTTGAAAAGTTCGGTCCGAACTTGATCCGTGCCCGAATATGAACAGGTCTACCCGAAAATTACTCATAATACATACGCGTCCCGTATTCCCGACCCGATTCCCTTTTGATATTTTTGTCTAACCGAATAACATCAGTCTATTTTATTTGAGGAATAAATTTTTTTTATTTAGAAACAAGATTTTAAATATTTGTGTAGATTGGAACGTCATTTTATGCATAATTACGTTACGTGTCATTTTTCCATCCAAAAAAGCAAGATTGTACAATCTGTGATAAGACATGTCGAATCCCAACTTATAATTATTATCACATACACGTTTGCTTTTTTTAATGCTTTTTAAATTAGTTTTTTTGATCATTATACTCCATTATTTCAGCTTTTACATATATTTTACACTTTTATTTTCTTTCATATATTTTCTCACACACGTAAAATTTAATAATATTGAATTTGCAGTATATTATTATCAATAATGTACTATCACCAGGAAAATATTTCTGATCGATAATAAAATATGGTTTAGTTATAAGAGCATTGAAGGAAGACAATTACTTTTTTTTTTTAATAAAAATATTATTTGTAATGTTTTTTTATATATTAAAATCCGATCCTTAGCCAATGAAAATATATCTATATATACATACTAGTCTACGGAATGCTGACGTGACACACTCAAATTCAGTATTTACGCTAAATAACTATATATTACTAAATTGCCACTCTTTTAAAATTGTTTACTTTTAAGACTATTTATTTTTAATAAAAGTATCCACTAAATCATCAAAACTACCGGAATTTGTGATTTAAAATTTTACTTTTAAAATTATGTATTTTTAAGGCTCCTATAAAATTATTTATTTTTAAGATGATATGTTGGTTAGATTATTTTAGGTGCATTGTTTGTTAATTTCACTAGCAATAATAATTATATTGGTATGATAAGGGGATTTTTAGTTTTTTTTTTTTCTTTTTTCACATATTTTTTCTTTTAAAACGGGTGTGTACGGATAATCCAAAGTCTCGATAGTTAGCTCTCGGTCTTCCGGTCAAAAAACAACATCGATGAAGACGTGTAGGTGCATTATTACGCGGTGGAGATTGTAACTTTCCATGAATTTCCTATTTCTTATTCAAGGACGTAACTTTGCTTATTTCTTTCTTTAAAGATCGACGAATCAAATGTTATTCGGTTCGGTTCGATTGTTCTTTCAACAATGGATGCGTCACATTATTTATGGATGAAAAAAAAACAAATTAAAAAAAAAGCAAGCAAACGTTCACACGTGGCAGTACATGATTCGCTTTTTCTAAGCCTTTTTTTTGGTACTTTATTATATTCTGCACGTAAAAAGTGTACCAAGGAATCTTTTCCCACTCATTTATTTGGATAATATTTCTTTTTCTTCTAAATTACTTTTATTTAGCCTATTTATCATTTATCAATTGACATATTATGTGTCTTATTGAAATAAAATAAAAAAAATATTTTGATAAAATGGAAGTATAAGGTTGTAATTATAAAATTGTATTCATTTTTTCTATATTTGAACCCATGTAAATATAATTTTTCCTTCATTATAGATTTTGTACACATCAATGCAAGTGTGATTATTTTATTAACAATAAATGCCTATGTATAATTTAAATAAATTTTTTTTAACGGGTTATATTTGTGAATTTTCATAGTTTCATATAAATTTTAATTATGTTTTTTTCAAAACAATTTCCCACCAATCGAGTGTTGAATTTGTTGTTTACAAAGTTAGTATGTGTGTGGTACATGAAAAAATTATGTATTAGCTCTTTCAAAGCTTTTTAAAATTTCACAAAAAAGGTTCTATATAAAAAAATGTATTCTTTATAGTTTTATTAAAAAAATTTCATCTAAAATTATTATCTTACCAAGTACTATACATGGATCGCAAACCTAAACCTAGGTATGCGAATCGGCGGTTCAACCGTTTTATCAAAAAAAAAATTGAAAAACTGGACCAAACCGGTGGTTAACCGCCAGTTTGGTCCTTTTTAAATAAAAAATAAAAAAATAACCAAAACGGCGGTTTAACCACCGGTTTGGAGTAAACCGCCGGTTTGGAGCAAACCGCCGGTTTGAAAACCGCCGGTTTGGGGTAAACCGCCGTTTTGACGGTTTATCTCAAACCGGTCCCATGTCTACCAAGTACTATTTAAGTTTTTTTATTAGGTCTTTTCCAGCAACAATTTTTTGTGTGGTTGAAATTTTGTAGTATTTGGATTTTAGGTAGGTAATTTTAGAGTTTTATAGAATTAATAGTGGATTTATTGAATAATCTAGTTGCATGTTTGATGAAATTATATTTATTAGTATATACTTATAATTAGTTAACAAAATGAAATAAAAAAGCCAAAAGCATGAGAAAAGTAGTAGCATGTAACTAACCCGTAAAATGGGTCGTGTGCATACGAGTGTAACTATGATCCAAATTTAGTTGACACTTTTTCTCACGTTAGGATAGTGAGGCGAATAAAGATTAACCGTTCGACACTATCCTAAAAGTTCGATATAATTGAACAGTTGAGCGGAGCGGAACATGTGTACACGAACACACGTGTGTTAGGTCAAAACTCATCACATAAGTTCAACGGATTCCATCATAAAACTAATTGAAAATAGACTCAGAATATCCTGTTTTATAGGTAAAAACTTATTATCTTCAACATTACTTTAAATTAATTCAAGAAATTATTAAATAATTATAAAAAGTACAAAATACTTTTTAAAAAATTGATAAAAAGTACTAAAATCTAATATATTTAATAAAATATTTACCATCAAATACACAACTATTTTTTTTTTATAAACTCCCTAACAACTTTCCAAGTCTCCCAATTCAACAAATATCCCTTAATAAGTGTATGTTTAAGGTATTATTTACCCTAACCATTTGACCAACTACCTATAGTGGTTACCAAAGTCGGTCATTTGTCTTTTAGACCGGGTTTACGCCTAGTGAACCGGACCCAAACAATAACAAAACCATTTTTACAACCCACAAGGCAAAATATCAAATTTCAAAGATTTTAGATTTATGTGAAGATTAATCTTAGAGATTCTAGTGATATAATTCCTTAAGAAAGCTAGCTTAGAAGTTTGTGAACACAAGTTCCAATACCAACTAATAATGACATTGAAGGAAGAGTAAAGAACGACAGTCCATATAGCCTGAGAATTACATTATAATACTTAGATTATGTTATAATATTTACGTGTACAATATTTTTATAGTTGTTAATTACGATTTTACATGCAATTTTGGTTTAAATTATTGTTTCATGGATGACGTTTGATGTCAATGAGTCAACTACTTTATTATGCAAAAGTTGGTGTGTTATTTTATGTTTATGTATAGTACCTTCTCCGTTCAAAGTAATAGTATTTTAATTTTGAATTTTATTTTGAAATATTTTATTTAGATATTTTAGTATAGAGAGAGTTTGTCTCCCATGTAAACAACTCTTACCATGAAAAAATGAGGGAAAAAAATCATGTTATTAATGGAAGAAATATTCGTTGGACCTGACTCTATATATTCGGCGGTATAGTGAACACGGTAAGATCTGTTTACATATGAGTCAGGATATATATATATATATATATAGATAGATATATAGAGAGAGATTATAATTATTAGATAAATAATATTCTGAGACTAATAATAACTACGAACTATTTTCATGATTACACGATCGATAAGGTATGTTCTTATATATATATATATATAGTATTGGACCGTTCGGTAAGGCAAGATGAAGAAAATTATTTATATGAAGAATTAAGAAGATGTTGTTTAAGAGGATGAGTATGAAAATAAGTGAAATGAGTGTTTGGTAAAATGATAATTGTGTGTAAAATAAGTGAAATGAGTGTTTGATAAAATGATAATTGAGGGTAAAAATGAGATTTTTAGCCTCAATAATTCTTATAATCCCTATAATTGAAGTTTTGGAGGATTACAAAACTTTTATAATCTAATTCTCTTGATCACCTTAATCTAACTTTAATCACCTGAATTACCTTATCAAATGAGATTACGTGAATTATTTTTTTTTTAACTCTCATAATCTTAATCTTTAATTTATGGACTTATCGAACAGTGCTATTATCAAATTTATTTTAGATTGTTATTTATATATTTTAGGATATGCTATGTGAAATAAGGTTTTTGGTAGTTTACATTGGTTTAAAGGAGTTTTTAAAAAAGAGTTTTTGGGTAATTTAAACTTTAGCTTAAAAGTATAAGTATAAAATACAAACTATTGTATTAAAAATGTAAATTTTGTGTGTAAAAAATGAATTATAATACTATAAGTGTAAGTACTTTTATATACATCTATACTAAAAGAGATTTCCTACTTAAATTTTACTCATAGTAAATAACTAAATATTATATATTGTTTTCTTTTCAATTAAAAAAATCAATTTAATATTGAGTGGATGTCTTGCTTTAATTAGGCTCTCTTCCATCGCAAGGTAACTTTTATTTTTAAAAAAGACTAATTTGATAATGATTTTTTTTACTATTTACCTCAGTATTAAATATAACAAATTAGTAGTTATGTTTATATGTGATTGTGATTTAGTTACACTTGCTAATAATATTTAAGCTTGATTAGTTTGAGTATGGTAGTTTCAAACTTGGTCGTTTATGGTTGTATTATGTAAAGTTATGAGTTAAAATATGCTAAGGAGTTGTAGGTCAATTTATAGGTCAAGAGGAGCACGTGCTTCCAATTTATTTGATCATAAACATTAGGTTAAACTTGGTCATTTATGGTATAAGTAATTTTTTAGGCTGATTAAATTTTAGTACCCGTTGTTTAAACTATCAGAACAATACATCATCTATTGACCCTGACCAAATAGTAGTACCTCAGTCATTGTTCACACATTAAACCGTCTAAACGGTGTTTAATATCAGGGGCAAAATTGTCCAAAATTATTCCTTGTGATTTTGAACATCAAGAAGACGAACCAGAAACGGAAGATGAAAGACCAATGGAAAGCTACAAAATTTCTCACCAAGGAAAATGGAAGGGTGTCTTCAAGAACCCTAACCCCCAAATTTCCTCTCCTTTTTCTGTCGTCTTCTTACCCAAGCCACCAACAACCCTTCTCCCTCTATCTTCCCACCACCTCAGCCCCTATGCAACACCAACACCCCCCTCTGTCGACCCAAATTTTAACTTACAAAAACCGGAGCTCAAACCCACCACCACCTAGAGGCCTTTGCTTCGCCGGCAGCCAGTACCATGGTTGTCACCATTGTCGCTGAAGAAGCCCCTAAATTCCAGAACCAACATCTCATTAGGATTTGTGAAATTGTCCGCCTTCACATTTGACCCAAAAATGATCGAGATTTGATTTACCCACTCACAATTGTGAAGACTTTAGGACCTAATTTCACCGAAAATAGCTCAAAAGATGTTAATTTTCCTCCCATTGGCATTCATGGATTTTCATTTTCAAAACCTAACAACATCTCATCATCAACTTGGGGCTTAGGGTTGCAAATTTATGTCGTGGACAATTTTGCCCCTAATATTTAACACCTTTCAGACAGTTTAACGTGTGAACATTGATCGAGATACTACTCTTTGATCGTGGTCAATATATAAGACAACCTTAGGTTTTTCAGACGAGGATTTTCATTTCGTAAGCTAGATTTGTAATGATTATAGGGTTTGAATATGTAAATTTTGACAAATTTTTATATTTTGTTAATGTTAACATACTCTGAAACTAAATTATATTTTTAAAATACAACATTGGAACTTTATTCTTATATAGAGGATAAATATTATTTTATTTTTTTACTTCAATTAAACATAAATATTTAACACTTTAGAAAATATAAAGAGGAAGTACTACTATTAATACCTAAAAATAATAAATTGGTATAAAAATGGAAGGATAAAGATGGTCAAAGAGTTAGTATAATAGATGTCATTGACCAGCCAAAAAAACTTTAATGAAAAGGGCTGTCAATGGACTCCCTTCCCAAGGTGCAATGAAGAGCAATCCCCACAAATATCTGAGTTGGCATTGTCAGTTTTTGCTACACACCATAATTACTATTTAATCATGGTTCATTAATCTAATCATTTTTTTTACTAATCATAGCCTTCATACTAGTGCAAATTACAATTTTACAACCAATTAATGATTTTAATAATTAAACCTCTTCTTTAACACATACCAAAATAGCCTCAAAAGGTCATATTAGTAGGACTATTGTCCGAGTCGAGTTATTCGAGTTTAGCTCGAAAAAAACTCGATTTGAATGCTCTCTAATCAAGTATAATATGAGCCGGGTTACTCAAGTCGGATTACTCGGTTTATTTAACTAGAGCGGTAATAATTTGTTACATAAATCGAACTATTCACGGAAATGAACTAAGCTCAAAATCTCTTCTTTTTTGTTGATCAATCGAGAGTCCAGATACCGGAACGAACAAACTGCCGTGCAAATAGCGAAAACAAGAGAAACACAACAACTTCATCAGACTTATGGACTTCACCTCCCCCTTTGTCCCTTTCTATCCCTAACAACTCCTCTTCTTCCTGACCATTTCCAACGTATACAACATTTCGAATATGAATTCTTAAACAAATGATTGAAAAAATAAAAAGATTCAAAAATTCGGAACAAATAAACTATATTAGAAGATAACAAACGCTCGAAACTGACAAAACATAAAAAGTGAACGGGATACATGAACTAGTTAACTGGACTCAAAATCTCTCTTTCTAAACAAGTTAACTTTTAAGTTTGGTTTCAAGTCTTGAATTTTTACCTATTTCTTTAATCATAACGCTGAAAATATGTATTCTAAATATTGATATTTGGGACTTGAGTCTTGATAGGATAGGTTCATTTTCCAAAAAAAAAATAAAAAATAGTTTTAATAAGTTAGGTATTATGACTTGTTTATTTGAAAGTTAGCGGTGGCGGTGGTTAATGGTTAATCATCAACAGCTCTCTTCTCCAAGCAGGCGTGAGTATAAAATATGAACTTAGGACCATTTTTGTGAGTAATCTCCTTTTAACTTTCTTCGCCCATCTGCATCAAAGTTTCTACCTTTCTCTATCTCTCTTAGCAAATCAACTGTAGCATCTTTTCCTCTTCTATTTGAGGTTCAATCAATTGCTCTTTGACAGTACAAGTACCAGTACATACATAAACAGCGCCGAGAACTATAAACAGAGAGGTATACTTTGTGGGGATGTGGTGGATTGAAAACAAAAAGACCCAATTCAATAAAAAGTCTTTGTTCAAGGAAGAAAAGGAAATAAAGCTTCAATGGCGGAAAGAGACCTAAAAGTAGCATAGAATCTCAAATGGGTATCTTTCTCTTACCAGCTTTAGTTTTGGGTTGTTTCACTCTTTACCCTTTTCTTTGTTGTGTCCTCTCTTTCAGTGCTGACCTTGAACTGACCCATATCCTCTGACTAGGGTTTTTTTTTGTGAGTGTTTTTATTTATGCTGAAATCAATGCTAATTGACTGCTTTCTGCTTCTATGGACTTTTGCTTCTGTTCCCTGTTTAAAGTTTGATTCTTTTGCTGTGACTTCTTGGTAGGGCTTCCTTTCTGCTTCAGGTTGGCTTTGGAAACAGTGTTTGTGTTTACTCTTGTGCTGATTATTGCTGTTTTCAGCTCATAATTGAATCTTGTTTTCTTGTAGGTGGACTTAGCAATTGGGGATTTTTATTACACCTTGCTCTGTTAGTTTTTTGAGAATTCAATTGGAATTGATCATTGGGTTTTTCCCCAAATCTGCTGTGCTGTTGTTGTTTCTTTGATATGGATGTTAGTGATAAGGATAAGATAGAGACTGATTGGCAATCAGGGGGTGTTAGTTTTGCAAATTTGTTGATGGGAATGGTTTCTGATGGAAACCCTAATGCGGTTTGTAAAGGGGATCATGTTAGTTCATCGCCATTGATTTCAATGGTTGATTCATTCGGTCCAGCTCCGGCTTTATGGGACAATCCTGCAAATTCACAATCCATGGGATTTAACAGCATCAATGATCATAGTGGTATAAGTACTTTTGAGAAGCTTGGATTAGCCAGAGTTCCGGGATCATTCGGATGGGAAGCACCAAGTCAGTTTCCTGCAGATTCTGGATTCATAGAACGTGCCGCGAGATTATCGTGCTTTAGCTCGGGAAATATCGCGGATATGGTGAACCCATTTGGTATGAACCAACCTGTCAATGCTTATCATCAAATTGCAATGAATGAGATCAAAGGGAGCCCAAAGAAGCTTGAGAGCAAAAATGAAGGATTTGATGATGACACTAAGCAAGCCGGGTCCGATACCGTAAATAGCGGTAGTGGTGGAGATCAAGAAGAACCAATTTCAGCTAAAGCTCTTGGTACCAAGAAGAGAAAAAGGGGTGGGCAGGTAGATTATTATCCTGTGGAACTTGTTTCAATTTCAAAATTCATCTATTGCTGTTAGGATATACTGAATCAAGCAATCTCTGCAGGCATCAATTGAAGATGTTAAAGGCGACGAGAAACAGAATTCTGAAGGTTCTCCGAGCAACAAGGTACACGGCGAAAATGGTAAGCAGAATTCCCAAGCTTCAGATCCTCCAAAGGAGGAATATATACATGTTAGAGCTCGACGAGGACAGGCAACAAACAGTCATAGTCTTGCTGAAAGGGTATGTTTTTATCTTTCTCTTAGATGTGTGTAGTTTGCTTGAGCCGAGCGATGAGCGCGTTTGATGTTTGTGTATGTGGAAAATAGGTCAGAAGGGAAAAGATTAGTGAAAGGATGAAGTTTCTTCAAGATCTTGTACCGGGTTGCAGCAAGGTCAATAGCTTCTCTCTTGGTTATTCTTGAAGTAAAAATAAGTACTTCTATTAAGGTTTTCAAACTCTAAAAAAGAATTGCTGTCACCTTTTCAGGTCACGGGCAAAGCCGTGATGCTAGATGAGATTATCAATTATGTACAATCACTACAACGGCAAGTTGAGGTATACTACCATAATGTGATTCTTTTAAAGATCTTGATGCTTCTTCCTGAGAGCTCATTGCCCTTCTTATTGTTTATTTAACAGTTTCTGTCAATGAAACTTGCAACTGTTAATCCAAGATTGGATTTTAACATTGAAAGTCTCCTGGCAAAGGATGTAAGTAAATTTTGTTTACCAGCAAATGATGCCTAATTTCTTAATTTAACTGATCTTCGAATGTCTTGACTCTTGAATTTATCCTCTTATATAGCATATGTTTGTGGCAAGAGCTGGACCTCCTACGATGGGATTCTCTCCAGATATGCCGTTGGTTTATCAGCAAATGCATCCATCTCAGCCGACTGTTATCCAGCCAAATCTTCCTGTCATCGGAACCTCTTCAGAATCATTAAAAAATATAAGTTCTCAGTTGACCAGCATTAGTGAAGAGTACAAGGAACCTACACCACAGGTATCTTTCAGTCCATATGAGTACCGGTTAAAAAGATCAAATCTTTATGGCTATATTGCAACCACAACCTGGGTTTGGCTCAAACTTGTTGAAAAACCGGATCGGAAAATCCACTATGAGTCCCTTGTTTGTGGCTAGTCTGGAAAATGGTTCAAACTTGTATAGAAAAATTCATAATGATCATATCTGTCATCAAAGTCCCATATAGATGGACCGATAGAGCGAGGGTCATGTGCATACGAGCGCACATGTGCATTAGGTGTAAGCCCAGCACTAAACCCCGATGAGGTTACATACTAAAACCAATTGACAATAGGAGGAGTAGTCCACCGACCTTATATACTAGACTCGGAAAGTCCCCAACTTTTGACGTAGGAACTTATTTTTCCAACAATATCTTACAAGAATATATGGTCTAAACTTGGGTTTGGCTCCTGATCAGCCCTAAAAAGAGTTACCTAATGTTTAAACTCCCTTGTGATGAAGTTTTATCTTTCTGCAGGTGCAGAATATATGGGATGATGAACTGCATAATGTTGTTCATATGGGCTTCAATTCAAACACCTCTCCTGGCAATCAAGAGGAAAATAGTAGGGTTGCATCCAAAGGCTTTGCTTTCATTTGTTAATTAACTCAAGTTCTTCCACTAATCAGTCTTTTTACCTCTCTTTTACTCCACAGGCTCTCTGCCACAAGGTCATACGAAAGTCGAGCTTTGAGTTTCTATTCATATACCACACAGCCAGTGATCAATCAAGCTACAAATACCATGCAAGTAAAACATCAAGATATGACAGCTATTTGGTTGCAACAATGCTACATGACATGAGACAAAGATGATCAACTTCTAGTTTACATGCCATTGAATAACTGACATATTGTTAGTGTGCAAAAGTAATGTTCCGCGGGTATGGTATGGCCATATTGAGTAACCATCTCCTTGTATTGTATGTATGAAGTATTTAACATTCTTTAACAATGGAGGAACGGAACAGCTTTCCATGACCTGAAAGTTTGACGTTGTCCTGTGTTAGCCATGTACTGTATTTATAAGTGTATAAATAAATAATGTTAGTTCGAGGTCTCCATTTTAGATTATGACATTTCTAAGGGAGGTAGTGTGAAGTTTTTGAGGATTATGGGTTCAAGTTTGTAAAACAGACAGTTTCTAACTGCAGATTTGTCTTCCAAAGAAAGATTTTGTGACAGAAGCACACTTGCATATTGGCATGATCTTAAGCATTTGCAAATAAATGATATACAAAAAAATCGTTTGAGAATCAAGTCATATGTAAGTTCACAAGCATACATAAGTTGCATCCAAACTCCTAACTCCAGTAGTGAAAGCACCACCTTTCCAAAACCAACAACTTTGAGCAGCCTCGTGGTTATGGCAAGAAACAATCTCAGAATCATACTATTACTGAAATATGCATCAGTTCTACATTAGTGCATCCTTAAATTCTATGCCTGCACCAATTATGCAAATTTCAACCAACAAATGTGAACAATTCACACTCACACAAGCATAATCAGTCATCTCCAAATGTAACAAGGTGAGCCAAAGGCTTTGTCAACTTCAATGTGAAGATCTGCACAAGACAATTGGAACCCTTCTGAACATGAATAGAAAACATTTGATAACCTATTTGCAAACATTTAAAATTATCTACTGAACGATATTTTAATTTACCTTCTTTCCAGGCTAAAATTCGTAGATATCATAACCGCCAATATCATCAAGTCGATTCTAAAGTCTGTCCAAGTGGAAGAGATTTTCAAAGTCACGAAATTACGCATTTGTGTGACGAATACTAAGAGAGATTTGAGTATATTTGCATACAGCATACTGCATTTGCTTGATATTCCTATCAATGGGAACTATGATTATCAATAGTGCATCTAACTATAATTATAACAAGGTGAAGGCTATCAACCTTTGAAATTGTTTTCCAATCGCCACTAGTCATTAGATATCTATTCATTACTCAATTCAAAGGTTTGGACTGTCAAATTCATCAACATTAAATGACAGGGAAAAAGGAGAAGACAAGGATGAGAACCTTAAGAGCGTGCTTATACCACTACAATTTGCGGATGGGAACCTCAAGAGCGTGCTTTACCGTTGCAATTTGCAGAGATCTTGCAAATGGAATGAGACTCGAAGATGGAGACCGAATTACCTTGGGCACGTAATTTGGTAGTGTCACTTCGCTTGAAAGCCGATCCCTGAAAATCCAGCTTCTCAAATAGTCCTTCAATTCAGAGGAGCCGCTCTCCTCAACGATAGTGGCGGAGTATGTTAATGGCGTAAATTCATACGCATTATGAAGCGCACGTGGAGCACCGATGCCTTTCACATACGCAATATGAGGCGTATAGATTTTGGCGGGGCTTAAGTAATAATGTCGCCCTTATAACCGCCCTTCTCTAAAACCCTTTTCTACGGTTTTTTTTGCTTTGAGCAGTCTCCGCAACAGCTTCTCCTTTTACTCCGAAACCCTAAACTCCATTGAATCTCCTACTCCGTCTGAAATGACCGGTGTCGTCCTTCTCAAGAAGCCATCTCTGGTGGCTGCTGTTGCTTCACGGCGTACCCTCGCCATGTTAACTTCCGGGTTACAAGGCCACCTACCTCCGCCTCCTTCCATGGAAGTGCTTGTGAATGGGGATATTGGATCATCCCGTGAAGTCCGAGGGTTTTCCTCTTACGGAAGAAATGCAGTACAGACGAGGAGCTTCCATGTTCGATCAGCTCAGTTGGATTTCAAAGCTTCACTCACTTCGCCTGCCGGTGTCGCTGTAGCTGATTACTCAGATGAAGATAAGACGAGATCCGATGAGGGCCTCGAGATTTCGAAGCTCGAGATCGACCGTGATATTGTATCTGCCTTAGCAGGGCGAGGAATTACTAAGCTGTTCCCGATTCAGGTTTCTTTTTCTATAATTTTCATATCATTTCAATTTTCTTTATCTATTGTTCTTCATTTTTTGTTTAATTTGTTCATAAATTTGTGCAGAGAGCGGTTCTAGAACCTGCAATGCAAGGTTTGGACATGATTGGTCGTGCTAAGACCGGGACAGGGAAGACCCTTGCTTTTGGGATTCCTGTGATGGATAAGATCATTAGATACAACGCCAAGCACGGGTTTGTGGTTATTTAAATGTTCTGAAATCCCAGCAGTGATTTATAGAGCATACTGTGTTTTGTGTTAAATTGTTTTATGTGGCTTAAACGTATAGGTGTGGGAGGAATCCTTTGGCGTTGGTCCTGGCTCCTACTAGAGAACTTGCTAAGCAGGTTGAGAAAGAGTTTAACCTGTCTGCGACAAAGTTGGAAACATTATGTGTTTATGGGGGTACACCAATTGGTCGTCAAATGAGTATTCTTGACAAAGGTGTAGATGTGGTTGTGGGGACTCCTGGTCGTGTGATTGATTTGTTGAAAAGAGGGGCTTTAGATTTGTCTGAAGTTCAGTTCCTTGTTCTTGACGAAGCTGATCAAATGCTTAATGTGGGTTTTGAGGAGGATGTTGAAAAGATATTACAGAGTCTGCCACGACAGCGTCATACTATGATGTTTTCTGCCACCATGCCAAACTGGATCATCAAGATCACCCAAAAGTACCTAAAAAATCCTGTGACTGTCGACCTTGTAAGAATATAACATCTTTGTATTTATAACTTATTGTTTATTTCTATGTGAAATTGTGCTCGACATGCTTGTTGAATTGATTATTGAAGCTCGGTAGTGGATATGTTCCATCATTACTTGATGATTTCCCTTTATGTAGGTTGGGGATTCTGACCAGAAGCTTGCTGAAGGAATTACTTTGCATTCGATTGTGGCGGATCATAAATCAAAAGCTGCAATTCTAGGACCTCTGATCACGGTTTAATTGCAAACCTTACTTGATACTTCATATTTGTAAGTCTTCCCTTATTCGTGGTGACTTATCTAACTTCCTAGTTGTTAATTTTTTCGGTATAGGAACATGGAAAGGGAGGCAAATGTATTATCTTTACACAGACTAAGCGTGATGCTGATAGATTAGCTTATATGATGAATAGAAGCAACAGATGCGAGGCCTTACATGGGGATATCACACAGAATCAGAGAGAAAGAACTTTGGCAGGATTTCGTGATGGGGTTTTTAACATTTTGGTTGCCACAGATGTTGCTGCTCGTGGCCTGGACATACCAAACGTTGATTTGGTAGGTTTCTGATATTTTTCTTCACATTTTTTCAATCATATCTCGCAATGACAAATTGCATGAAAAGGGAAAAGTTGCAAGTAAAATGACGATATTGGTGTAAGTTAATAGGTCATTCTGATACTAGCATGTTTTAGACGTACTTGTCTACTTGGGGAAAAAATGGTGTATGCTAATGAGTGTAATGGGCACAGCTCATAAAAATAAAGTACTATATCTGTTAAGGGTTTAGTGTATAAATTTGATATTATAGGTAGCAACTGCTATTATAAGTAAAGCTCATAGCTCTCAACAATATTTCCTAGATGACAATAATGGACATATACGTCTCCACCTTGTAGCAATCACAAAAGTGAACTACACTATCTTATACTACTAAACCTGTGTGACAACTGACAACTATCTGATTTTCATTCAATTAATTTGATGCTGAAACCTACCACCCTTATCATGACATTGTGGCTGATCCATTTCTTTTACTATATTTATATAGTATTATTGTGAATCATGGCACGTAATGCACTTCTTGGTGTCACCTTATATTCTGAATACCTTTCATATCTTAGAATACCTATGAAATATATTATACCAACGTTGCATGTTTTTTTGTCAATCTTTCAATTCATTATATTCTGTTTTTCTTTGACATCTATAGATTTTCGTCACCACCATTTTTTAGACTTAGGCTGAAGACTTATGTTTGACTTGGAACCATTGATGCGTTCTTCTATTCTTATGCGGTTGATAATACAACCTGCTTGAATTATATGTTCTCTCAGCTAACAATTTTCTTTCAAGGAGTTCTGTCTCTAATTTTTTCTTGATTAACCGTAGTTGGACATGCATCTATAATGAACAACTGAACTGGAACATACAGTGGGTGTGGATTTATTTTTGTTTTATATGTCTTTATAATCCCTTTTCCTTTTATAGGTAATTCACTATGAACTCCCTAGCACATCCGAGATTTTTGTTCATCGATCTGGGCGGACTGGGCGTGCCGGGAAGAAGGGAACTGCAATTCTTATTCACACATATTCTGAAGCAAGGTCTGCCAAAATGATTGAGCGCGATGTAGGTGGCAAATTTGTAGAGGTTAGCTGAGACATATCTTATCTTTCCTTCTATTATTTTTCTTCTGTTCTTATATTAGTCATGCAAGTTGTATTTGAGGATGGAGATTGGGCTTAAAATTTGTCCAATAAAAAAGAATTATATTGCGCAGATGTGATAACCTAATATGTACAGTCTTCAAACTTCTGTTTGCTTAGCATGTCTGATTAGTGTTACTTTATTTTTTCCACTTCTTTTTGTAGTATGTTTCTACTGTACCATCTTATGCTTTTACTATAACCTTCTTTATTTTATCAGCTACCTCCTATTGCCGTTGATTCCTCTATGCTCGGAGACATGGGATCAAGTGGTGGACGATTCGATTCATTTGGAGGTGGTGGTGGACGGTCTAGTTCTGGTCGCTTTGGTGGCGGGTTCGGTGGTTCTGGGCGGTCTGGAGGCGGCGGTGGGTATGGCAGTTTTGGTTCAGATCGTTCATCAGGTTTTGGTGGTGGCTCAAACTTTGGCCGTTCGTCTGGTCGCTCTGATGGTGGCGGGAATGGCAGTTTTGGATCAGATAGGTCATCAGGTTTTGGCGGTGGCCCTGTACGTTCCAGTGGTTTTGGTGAAAGGGATTCAAGTCGGAGTAGTGGCTTTGGAAGATCTCAATCCGGTCGTTCCAGCTTTGGTGATAGAAAAAATGACAGGTGGTAAAACTCAGCTTTTTGGCCAGGAGCTGTTTTGAGGACCTCAGGTTAGTCAATCCTTAATCATTCCATGCCCCCAATAATGATCCTTGCCCTGATCAATTGATTGTCTGACTGTGGTGGTCTGTGTGTAATATGGTTTGCTTGTGCAGTTGGCTCTTGATGTTGATTTCTGTGCAAGAATTGTTTCAGAATTCATGGTGATACATATAAATCTTTGACAAGGATTCGGAAGAACTGTGGTTTTTTGTTTGGTGACGGGGATTGCACATTCCTAATGACCTCGGCTAAGACAAATGAGACTGAAGTAGGTTTAAATCCTTACGAGTTACTAGTTGTAGTATTTTTGTGCAATGCTGTGAGTTGCTTTCTGATCCAAGAAATTACTTCTTTTGAAACATTGGACGGGTAGTTTTGAATGATTACCATGATGTATATCTAGTTTTGATTCTAAAACAGGATTTTCATCATGCATTCTTGGGCATAAAAGGATATAAAGTTCAGTTAAGTATCATCACAAATTGATTCCCAAAGTGATTCTACCTTGTTCTGCTTATAATCTTCTAATTGCAGATCTAGATTGCGTTCCATAGTACTATCTTGCTATGTTTTTGCTTATTAATATCTAAGTTCTATCTACTGTTCTGGACAAAACATCTCTGTGTTTCTATGCTGATTAGTGATTCGGCAATCTTCTTGATTCAAGGAGATTAGTGCAGTCCATTGTTTTTGAATCAGATCATTTGCCTGCTTCATTTCACAGTTTAACAGAAGTGCAAAGACTTGGTTTTCTTTCAAGTTGGGATATCTTGTTGAGATGAATCTGTTAGCAATCTTCTTGATTCAAGGAGATTAGCACATTTCATTGTTTTTTAATCATATCATTTGCCTGCCTAATTTCATAGTATAACAAAAGTGAAAGGACTTGGTATTCTTTCAAGTTAGGATATCTTATTGAGATAATCTGTTACATACAGAACAGTTTTATCCCAAAATTTGTCTCTTTTCTTATTCAAGTACCTTGCAGCTGCCACAGCTGCACAAGTTCTGGAGGGTGAAATGTTTAGGGTGATCCTGGCCAAATCTAAGAGCGGCTACGCTCAGCATCCGCGTGTTGCATCAATTGTTCCGTTGCGCTCTGACTACCAACCGGTGATGGGTTATCTAAGGCAGCTCTATGGTGCAAGAGTTGGAACCTCGTACCATTTTGTTTGCGTTTACGAGCAGAGACCATGGGATGGTCGGATAGAGATGTAACAAACTTATTTGGAAGAATGAAAGTTGAATCAACGATTAACCTCAATTGTTTTATATTGAAATGTATATCCACATCGATTGGTTATTCAAAAGGTTTTTTTTCCCCCATAAAATTACGTAGGCTAAAATTACATATGGTTATAGATATCAGCTATGGTTATAGTTTTGAGTGATACCAAACCTAACCAAGTCATATAAAGATTATGTTATAATGAAATTCTTGTCCTTCACACATAACCTCAGGCTACATTGCATCCTTAGATGCACAAATATTCAAGATGGGAGATTCGAGTACAAACATGTTGATGAATGAGGATAATTTCTGGTTTTGGTTCAACGACAAAGATTTCTCGAATCGAATTCTTCTGACAGTGATGATTCGGATAGTTGTGTTGGAGGTGAAGTCGAAAGTTTGCACATAAATTCTCTACTCTAGCTGCAAAAAGTCATTTTTTTACCTTACTTTATGTAGCTTTTCATTGATGGGCATCTTCTTGTAAAACTTTCTATGGTACATATTTAAAAATGGGATGATGGAATCACAACAGAGGGTTGTAGAAATGCTGTCACCTTTTCAGGTCACAGGCAAAGCGGTGATGCTAGATGAGATTATCAATTATGTACAATCACTACAACGGCAAGTTGAGGTATACTACCATAACGTGATTCTCATAAAGATTTGTTAGACTTTTTTTTATTTAAAGATCTTGTCTTTCCTTGGTGCTTCTTCCTGAGAGCTCATTGCCCTTTTTATTGTTTATTAAAGAGTTTCTGTCAATGAAACTTGCGACTGTTAATCCAAGATGGGATTTTAACATTGAAAGTCTCCTGACAAAGGATGTAAGTAAATTTGTTTACCAGCAAATGATGCCCAGTGAAGGGATATGTCAGCTAATTTCTTCATTTAACTGATCTTCAAATGTCTGGACTCTTGACTTTATCCTCTTATATAGCGTATGTTTGTGGCAAGAGCTGGACCTCCTACAATGGGATTCTCTTCAGATATGCCGTTGGTTTATCAGCAAATGCATCCATCTCAGCCGACTGTTATCCAGCCAAATCTTCCTGTCATCGGAACCTCTTCAGAATCATTAAAAATATAAGTTCTCAGTTGACCAGCGTTAGTGAAGAGTACAAGGAACCTACACCACAGGTATTTTTCAGTCCACTATGAGTACCAGTTAAAAAGATCAAATCATTATGGCTATATTGCAACCACAACCTGTGTTTGGCTCAAACTTGTTGAAAAACCGGATAGAAAATCCACTATGAGTACCTTGTTTGTGGCTAGTTTGGAAAATGGTTCAAACTTGTATAGAAAACTTCAGAATGATCATATCGACCAGAATATATGGTCTAAACTTGGGTTTGGCTCCTGATCTGCCCTAACAAGAGTTGGCTAATGTTTAAACTCCCTTGTGATGAAGTTTTATTCTTGAATGATTGCAACTCTTTGATTCTAATCCGAATATCTCTCTGCAGGTGCAGAATATATGGGATGGTGAACTGCATAATGTTGTTCATATGGGCTTCAATTCAAACACCTCTCCTGGCGATCAAGAGGAAAATAGTAGGGTTAGATCCAAAGGCTTTGCATGTCCTTGAATAACTGACATATTTTTAGTGTGCGAAAGTAATGTGCCGTGGGTATGGCATGGCCATATTAAGCATTTGCAAATAATTGGTATACAAAAAATCGTTTGAGAATCAAATCATATGTAAATTTACAAGCATACATACAAATTATATCAAGTCTTGAAGAAGATCATGGCTATGATATCAGATGATATAGTTGCTGCTGTATGTAGTGGCATGCATAGGCATTTTGTTCAGGTACGTCAGTATCTTCTCGGCCAGTTTCCTAGTGTAAGGCTCACCATGATGGAAAGCGGTCACAACTGTAGCCGTAAACAGACTGTCCCGCTTCACAACAGAAGCTGAGCTATGGCCACCTTCCATTAGGAGTATTTCGGTCATCCAAAATACTTTCTGCAGGAAGCTTTCTTGCTTATGTTCTCTTACTGTTCTTATAACTTTTTCTGTAGCATTCATTTCATTGAGGAGAATCACACTTCTGTTGACGTCCAGTTTGTCGTCCAACAAAGTACTTATTGCCGAAAGAGCTGAATCTACCACATCGATGTTCTGGTGATCTAAACATACCAACAGTACTTCAACTGCTCGTGCTTCTATCAAACAGAAGGTGTTCTGAGATGAACAAATACCTTTATGAACAAGGCAAACCGGTACTTTGCTTTGTACTTCCGAACTACATGAGACGCAGAAAAGAGAAATGGCCTTCTTTTTCTCTTTTAATGGTTGTTTTGACAAGCTTATGGATTCTGATGAGAGTTTCTCCAATCCTACTGCTGCCAACCTTTTAACTTCATTGCTTGATGTTTCAGTTATAAGGTCAGTAAAAATATCTGTGAATGTGTAGTTCATTGCTAGAGATAGAATCTGTGGCTCATATAGGGTTGCTGTGAATCTCACAAGAATCCCAACTATGCTTTCCATGTAAGCACCTGCATATCTACTTGATCTTGCTCCACTTCCTCGGATTTGATTGATCATCTGTATGATTGACGGGACTATGTTCGCCTCAAGTAGAGCCACGTTGAATCTAATGTTCTGATGGGGTAGTTCAACTAAGAGTTTAGCTGATAAAACATGTAATTCTGTAATCTGTGCAATATCAGATGGGCTTGGAATGAGGCCCTCAAGTAGGCCGTTTGTGTTGCAAATCCTGTCAATCAACATGTGTCCTATACGTGACGAGAGATTGATCAACAATCTGATCACTGAAATCCTTAATTCTTCATTGGGACTGTTGATAGATTTTACTAGCTTGTCGCTTGCTTTGCTTTCTTTGACTGCTTTCACTAACGCAACTGTCAAGTGATGTGACTCTGTTAGACATAAGAGAATTCTGATAAGACTAAGGCTTACCTTGTCATGATCTGAGTATATGATCATGTGGACGATATTACTAATAGTGTGTGCTGAAGCCAATTTGTGACCCTGTATGTACACTTTCAAATCTTCAAGCTCTACCCCAGACTCGAGTATATTTGCAACTATTACTGCAGATTGTTCAAGAGAGTCCATTGGTTTGTTTAAGTTCTGTGCCATGAACATCTCTTCAACCAAAACTTTTAGAATACCAGTTTCTATTAGTATTCCACCAGTATGGTTATATGATGATAGTTGTGCAAGAGCTTTCAGTGCCGCCTTTCGGTTTATGGCATTTCCGCTGTTCATCATTTGGACAAGTACTGGACACGCTCTTTCAGCTACATAGCTGCTGTTGTTGTGTTCTAGTGCGATGCCACTCAGGTAGTTTGCCATCTTTAGCTTCATTTCATCCGATCCTGCTTATTATTTTCAGACATCATAGTACGATAAACAGTTTATAAATGTGTTTATAAAAAGTGAAGTGGGCAAGATTTCAACAAAATATAAAGAAAGTTGGTTATTAGTTATTACCTTGAACTAGATTATCAAGAAGAGGATCTACTAAACCATTTTCTGCCATGCACTTGATGTTGTAAGGACACTGAGACAAGTTGCTCAAAATTTGATCAGCTGTTTCTGAAGCTAAAGCATCCACTGATGTGTCATATTTGATCTTGATCAGCCTTAAGATCCCACCGGGAACCCATCCTATCTTTTCTGAAAGGGGTTTAGACTTCGACAGTTCAACAATAAGCGAAAGCGCCGCATGCCTTACTGGCTGGTGGCTGCTTGACAGCATTCTTACTATTGTGGTTATGGTCGTCGTTTTTCCAAGTAATTCCTGTACATTAATTACAAATCAAATTTTCTATTGTCACGCAGAACAAAGAAAATGTCAAGAGATGAAGTTTTAACCTTTCTGTCTTCCTGTGCCAGTTGCTGTAGTACATTCAGTGAACTACACCTCACCTTACTGTCTTTGAAGTGCAAAAGTTTCACAAGCAGAGGTATCATTCCCATATTGCACACTTCTTTTCTTTTATTTGGCCTTCTTGCACATATATTATCTAGATCACTTATAGCATCAAGTAAAACACTCTCTGAACTACGTGCAGATAAAGCCGAATGAATAACCTTAATCCTTGTATCCTCATTCCTTTCCTTCCACTCTTGTATGGTAGTTTTCAGTGCAATATTTGGAGTAAAGTCTCTATTTACAAGCTTCTGACCTGTTGTTGGACAAGTGACTTCATCTGAAGTCCCGGAAATTTCAAACCACTTGGTAATTGCCTGCTTTTCATATGTCACACCACTCATTATAGTGACTGGATCATCCATGATCTCCTTAGTCAAAGGACAACAGAAACTCTTGAATAGAGGCTCTCCGGGGTGAGCCGCTTCTCGCATGCTTTTAATTGATCCAGAACTCATTTGTCCACTATTTCCTTCACTGAATGTGCTGATACTTCTACTATGGATCGTGTAGGTTAATTCGGTTGATATCATTGATGCTTCTTCTAATTGAAGTGGGCTTTCTTGAATTGGACGTACCTTAGATACTTTAAAATGAGCTCTTTTCATCTCATCTGATAGTGATTGAACTGCAATTTGTGCATACTCTTGCTCTCTAAATGTTGATGGTGGCAGTGAACTAAGATCTTTGCCCACAAGCTCGACCACATCTTCTAGCTGCTCTAGGGTAGCAGCATCCAAGTCAGGAGCAGGAATTGTTTCGCAACCTGCTTGGAATTTTCTCAATATTTCCATGGCTAATTGAGTATTGCTGTATATAGACTGTAGAGTCTCCTTTACATTCATTGGGAAATACTTCATTGGCTTCATTTCGATTCTTGCAGGGGTAACCTGATCTTTGTCTATGTTTACAACTGTCGTGATCATTTCTTCAAGAGATGCCAACAGAGATTTGGAAAGAGCAGCAATAGGTTTGACCTCTCCGTCAACCTGAAACAATGGTATCATCATTTTTATTGATTTACATCTTTCTGTTTGCATTTCACTAAAAAAAAAAGGAAAAGAAGATTAAAAAAATGAGGCGAAAAGGCTTGAGGGAATACTGTTATCTCATCGGAGTTACTGGTTGGTATTGACATAGCCTCTGACATGGCTCCTCCTCCAAAACCCAGTTTTGCAGTTCAATACAAGTATACAACATCCCATCCTTGTTGAAGCAGAATTATTTTTCTGGACCAGATCGACATTACCCTTCATATTATTAATATTTAGGAGAAGTTTCTTGCTTCTCTAAATGTTAGACCTGGTCCAACTTAGTTAGAGTTGACAAAAACACACAATTTTGATTGGTTTCAGCCCTCAGTGCATTTGTTGTAAGTTTTTTTAGATGTCAAGGACCAGCTACTAAAGTTTAGTGATAAGTGCTGAGTATGATTGATTATGACTTTGGTTTTTTAAACAATGAAGCTGATAATGGCTATGATGTTCTTTCTGGTTCAGGAGAAGTATTTGAAAGTCAGATGAAGATCAAGTGTTCTAATGTGATGAAAATTACGCTGATACAGAAGAAGAAAATTTTCTGGATTTTTAAATTGAAATTTGTCCAAGATTTTTTTTTTTTTTTTTTTTTTTGCATATACAGATCAAAATTCAATCACACATACACACATGCATATATGATACTTAAAAAAGTTTTGCTTCTACTTGAATGTGATAGTTGAACCAGACATTATACTCAAGTGTGTTAGAATCTTCTCTACCATTTGTTTGGTATTTGCCTCTCCATGGTAAAAGCTGTTCAACAATGAGGAAATAAACCTCTTATCTTTCAACGCTGTAGCAGCAAATTCATCTCCACCTTTCCTTGCAAACCTCTCAATCATCCAAAATGCTTTTTGCAACAATCTCTCTTCTGTATGATCTTTAACCAGTTTCATCAGCTTCTCCTCAACTTTCATTTCATGAAACATGCTTATACTCTTTTCCCAGTCCACTCGGTCATCCAACAATGTTGATAATGCAGAAAGTGCAGCTTCAAGCAGTTCTATACTCTGCTGATCTAAACATAATAACAATGCACTCGTCGCTCTGGATACAATCAAGCAAAACGTGCTTTGTGCAGAGCAAATACCTCCGTGAACCGGGCAAATTGTTATCTTGTTTTTTCTGGATGATCTTGATGATAGAAATCTAGGCGAACTCAAAGACAATCTTCTCTCTACTTTTGGTGGCTTAGATAGATTTGTTGACTGTGCAGAAAGTTTCTCTAAGCCTGTAGCTGCTAACCTCTTCACTTCATCTGCATTTGTTGTGTCAATCAGCAAATCTGTAAAGATTGTTGTGAGATCATTATCCACTGCTGAAGACAAAATTTGAGATTCGTATAATGTTGTTGTAAACCGGACAAGTACACCAACTAAGCTCTCTAAATAAACACTTGCATATCTGCTGTTTCGCTTTCCGCTTTGTTGGATTTTGTTGATTGTTTGTATAACTGTTTCAACTGTTTTACCGTTGAGCAATGCTAGGTTGAGCTGGAGATTCTCATGTGGCAATGTAGCCAGAAATTTGACAGATAAAACTTGCTTCTCCGTTATCTGTGTCGTATCTAACACTCTTTGGACAAGCCCTTGAGGTTGACCATGTATTTTACATAGTCTCTCAACTAAGATCAAACCCATATGCGGCGCGAGTTTTATGAGTAATTTCAGTGCAGCAACCCCAAGTTGCTCATTTGGATTATCAATGAACTCAACAAGAGTATAACATGCTTCACTATCTCTAATCACTGCTAAAATGTTCAGCATTGACCACTTCATCAAGCATGAGATGATTCTGATAAGACTGAAGCTCAGCTCATCAACTTTAGAATTTGTCAGCATGTATACGATATTGGATACCACATAATCTGAAGCGATAGTATGTCCCTGACTGGTCACTTTTATCATCTGAAGATCTAAACCTGACTCGAGTAGATTTGCTAGTATTTCCGCTGATTCTCTTAGCGCGTCTGCTGATTCAATGTACATTGTCCTTGTGAACATCTCTTCTGCTATGATTTGAGCTATCCCATATTCTATTAGCATCTCTGCATTTTGCTGAACTGATGAGATTGGAACAAAGGCTTTAAACGCAGCCTTCCTTATCGGAGCATTTGCACTGCGTATCATCTTGATAAGAGTCGGTGTAGCTTTCTTGGCTACAAAGGTATCATCATCTTGACTGACTACAACTTCAGCCAGGTAGCTGGCCATCTCCACCTTCATATTCTCTGAACCTGAAAAAGATTTTGCCTACTGATGTTTTTTTTACAGGAAAGAAATTCGATTCATCACAAGACAGCATTGGAACAAGAACTAGAAGTGATTATTACCTCCTACTAAATTATCAAGAAGAGGTTCCAAGAATCCATTTTCTGCCATGCATTTGATGTTGTAGGGAGATTGTGCCAGATTTTTTAGAACTTGATTGGATGCTTCTGATGCAAATACATCTTTCGATCTGTCGTATTTGGTTTTGATCAGGATTAGAATTCCCCCAGTAATCCATCCAATATTCTCAGACAGTATTGCAGACTTTGAAAGCTCAACAAGGAGTAGTAACGCGGCGTGCTTTACTGGTTGGAATCTACTTGATATCATCTTGACTGTTGAAGCAATAGCTGTTGTATTTCCAATCAATTCCTGCAGTATTCACATTAGATAAGATTGAGGAGGATATTAACCATACACAAGCTCAGTGGGTTCCATCCCGAAGAAAAAGAGTAGGAGGATAAGACATGAATCATATGATCAAACCTTTCCTTCATCGTCTTCAGCTAGTAGCTGCAGTATTTCCAGTGTAAGATGCCTGATTATGCTGTCTTTATACTCAAGAAACTTAACTAAACAAGGTATGAACCCATTATTAAGCACTTCTCTTCTTCTTTGAGGCCGTCTTTGACAGATAGTCTTTAAATCCTTCAATGCTTCCATTACAATACTTTCAGAGCTAGCTAAAGATAAAGCAGCATGAATAGCTTTGATCTTTGCATTTTCATTCCTTTCTTTCCATTCCTCAATCACAACCTGCAAAGCTACATTTCGGTACATGACTTCACTTACCAGCTTATGTCCTGTAGCCGGGCAAGTAACTTCTTCATGATCATCATGTCTTTCAAACCATTGAACAATTGCTTGTCTTTCATAGGTTACTCCACTTTGGATGGTGACTGAATCTTCCATAATCTTCTTAGTCAATGGACAGAAGAAGCTTTCATACACAGGCTCTATGTACTGTGCAACATCTCGCATTACTCCTGGTGAGGTATTGTTTGTCATTCTTCCTAAGCTTAATGGGCTTCGTTTGCTTGCGTTTTTTAACAACTCCATTGGTGTTTCTTGACTTGGGCTAGCTTCAAACTCATAATAGTTCCTAA
This sequence comes from Fagopyrum homotropicum, assembly GCA_033239125.1. Taxonomy (NCBI): domain Eukaryota; kingdom Viridiplantae; phylum Streptophyta; class Magnoliopsida; order Caryophyllales; family Polygonaceae; genus Fagopyrum; species Fagopyrum homotropicum. Next base: position 162,227,737 of record BSWB01000002.1, on the reverse strand, counting down.
AGGGTGAAGATGGTATTGATCCCACACCTTCGCGTAAGCAATCAATCATGCCTTCCATCTGTTTTATAATATTCTGCAGTTCAGAGGTGGCTATTCCTTCTTTATCTTCTTGTAATCCATCCAAAATGCTCTTAGCCAGTTGAATTTTCCGCGATAAAGATTCTAGAGTCTCGGTTGCATTCGATGGGCTGTCTCTAGTCCTTTGCTGCATTGCAGTTGACTTACTGGTTTTCTGAAAGACATACATAGGAATCATGTTTTTGAAAATGTAATTGCTGTCTTTGGATTCAATCCCTAATTACCATCTTCTTTTTCAATTCTAATTGATCAACTTATTTAGCAATCTTAAAAGTATCTTAATCTCACATAATCTTTTGCTATAAAACAATCAACATAAGAATGGATTCATACCTCTGCAACAATGGAGATCTCTTGCTAAGAATTTAGGAAGATATCTGGTAGTTCTTTATCAATATGAGAAAGTGTTGACCTTGTAAGCAATTTTGGACAAATTGCGTTAAATAGTATCAATTTTGGAGAGGGTTGGTTAGGTGATACAAACTTTATAAATATTGAAATAACACACTAATTTAGGGGTAAGTTGTGCATTTAGCTTTATTTTATTTTTAAAAAGTTGATGTTACAGTTAACTAACTTGTTCAAAGTTCAAAGTTATTGCTATTTCACGCAATTTTTGACAAATGGGTTTAAACATTGAAAAGGAGAAATTATGTAATTTGTGGGGTGTCATGATATCTTCAATATTCCTTTGACCATCTCTATAAATAATTTGCAACTTTGTACTCAACCATATTATTTATGACTTTAGTGGCCTTTCAAATAATTTTCTATAAGGCATTTTATAAACTGGGAAACTGTTTTTTTTTTTTTAAATATTTTAGAAGCAACTTGCTCTTTTTTAAAAAATACAATATAATATTTTTTATTAGGAGGTTGACTTTTTTGGGTTGCCTAGTAAAATAGTTATCGTGTCAATTGGGCGAAACCAGATGTTTATGATTATTTTTTTAACCTCTCACCAAAAATAAACTTTCAAGCCCATTAGGCCCATTAAAAATAAAGCCCATTAGGCCCATTTACATGAGTTGGGCCGTGTGAATGAAAATAAACTTTTAAGCCCATTAAGCCCATTAAAAGCTCATTATAGATTCAAGAGTACTGATACGGAGATATACTCAACCATTGTCGCCTTCAAGCCGAGGTTACAAGTATCCTCTGAAGAAGAATTTGCAGTTTCGTATCGAGATGGAAGTTGTGCAGGCTAACGAATGGCGTCAATCTCTTCAACCTGAGAGAAGATCAATAATCGTTAATAAGATGTGAGTTCCTTCACTGTATGGAGATGGTAATCCCCAATTGTTGAATTCAATCATCTCTCTAGGGTTAGCTATCTATCTTCTGTTTTGAAGATGGGTAATCCCAATTGTTAGGTCAGTAGTTCATATTTCGTTTTGAAGTTCGACTTGCTGATCATCTGACACTCTAATGTATAATTTGCCTTGTCTTGGGGATTTTAAGCTCAATGTCACTTAATTTCGACTTGCTTAGATCATAGTAATATCGGACCTCAGCTAAGATCCTAAATCTTATCATTCCTACATCCCGATTTGTATTTTTAGCAACTATGGCCATATAGGCTGTAAAATTACTCGCCTTTAATATTTTAGGGCTGACAATTATGGAATTTATGGGGTTCTGTACTTATCTAATTAAGCATGCTTCATCTTTTAGACTTGACACTTTGACAAGGAAGTTTCCACTTGTTGGAGAAGAAAATTCAGCAGAACTCAGGTTAATTGGGGCAAGGTTTGAGAATAAAATTTATGAATCTGCTACAAGTCAGGTATGCTAAAAATGTTTCCTGTTGAGGTTCCAGCTTATGCTAACGAAACACTTACAAGATTATCATGTTTCTGTTAATCAAAGTTGTCTGAGTTGCATTAGTTTCTAGTTGAGAGTTGTGTTGTTGACGGCGTATCAGAATGTAATGTATTATAGATTATCATGTTTCTCTTAATCAAAGTTGTCTGAGTTGCATTAGTTTCTAGTTGAGAGTTGTGTTGTCTTGTTGATGGTGAATCAGAATGTAATGTATTATAGGTCTTACATTCCCTGTTTAAAGGCAATATAGAAATCCTTGTAGAATATGATTTTCAGTATAAACAAAGTTATTCATAAGAAATATAGCTTTTAAAATAATAAGTACTCCAGTTCAATATCAGATGATTGTAAAGTTATACATCACTGCTTACATGCAGAGTGATTATCTCCGGCGAATATCAATTAAGATGGTCAATATGGAAGCAACGTTTGCTCGAATAAATGCATCAGGTTAGATACACCGGTCAACCTATGAATATGAATTTCCATGTTTATGAATGCTAATCTTCATTTTTTTGTGTCATCGTTCTGTCATTTGCTGCTGTGCTGTTGCATTCCACCTTAGTATCCTCTCTTTGTCTTGAATTTTGTGGTTTGTTTATAGCCAAAACTCGAGTTTCTGTGAGCATGAATATGCTGCATCCCTATCACTGAGGTTAGGGAGAATTTTCAAATCTTTGTAACACACAGCAAATATATCCTGCATCCCTATCCTTGCAAATATATATATTACTGATTGATACAAGATCTCTTAATTAAAGTGGTTTACACTCTTCTGATTTATATGGACTTGTTGATGATTGATATTGAACTTGGTTTTGGTAACGTCTGCAGATTCTGCATTCAACGGACCACCTTATGATGAATATTGACTTTCATTGAGAGAAAGGTTGTACCTGTTAAGCTGTTATCTTTAGCTCTCATAAAGCCAATATCTCGGGAATAGTATGTGTTGATAAGCCAGGGGGAATTGATCCAAGATCATTATCTTTTTTCACAGTTTGGTATGAGGTCTATAGCCTCTGGCTTTACTTGTTAGGGGTAAGCTGTGTATGTTAGCTCAAGTCTGTGTAAAGTTTGATCAATGTGGATTAAAAATGCCACAATTTGTAGTTGGTTTTTAATTATCAATAAAAAATGTCAAGTAAATATTTAGTGTAATAGTTTTAGACATTGGCAGTTCTGTTTGTGTGAATAGCCTTGTGCCAAAAGAGCTTTATTTTATGTATCGAGTTCTTCGTTATTTAGTGTGATTTTGCGTAATTTGTGGGTATCCTCATAGTTTTCCTATTCCTTTTACCATCTCTTAAAATATTTTCCAAATTATATTTAACTTTGACAAATAAATTTCAACAATGATTTTGATGATCTTTCAAATACTTTTTTTTTATATATCACTAGTTTAGGACCCGTGCCTTGCACGGGTATTTGAAAAATATATATTAGTTTTGAGTACATTGATAATATACGTTAATACACGTCGAGTAATAATTACCATATAATTATTGAATGTACAATACAAAGACAATAATTAAGTGGGTGATTCGCGATCGTATCCAATTATATACTCAACGTTCATAATCATCCGCACATATTTGGGAAAATTAAAATTAATTTGATTATCTTCTTATCTTCTAGATACCGATACATTTCGAAAACAAAAAATTACAAATTTAATTTTCATAAAAAATAATAGTCGTCAATTTAGATTAAAGTAGAAAGGATATTGTGAAAAAATTATGATCGGATTGATTTCGAAAAAGACACGGAACCTAGTTCATCAAACTAAAAATTATACTTCAACTTAGCCAAAAGGCCAAGAAATGTATGATTTGTTTAATCTTCAAACCCTCTATTTAAACAAGTTATCAGTCATTGATTTGTTTAATCTTCAAACCCTCTATTTAAACAAGTTATCAGTCATACTTAATAATCGATATGGATTGAAAATATTTAGCAAGCCACAAAACATTAGGTCAACAACCCGTAAAGCATATATTAATATGTTACAAAAAAAAATAATATAACAACTTAACCAAAAGACCATGAAACATATGATTTGTTTAATCTCGAAACTCTCTATTTATACAAGTTATCAAACTATCAACAATACTAAATAGTCGATGTGGGATTAAAAATATTTAGCAACCCACAAATCATTCGTTCAACAACCCACAAAGCAAATATTAATCTGTTATATATAAAAATTATACTTCAACTTAGACAGAAAGCCAAAAAATGTTTGATTTGTTTAATCTTCAAACCCTCTCTATTTATACAAGTTTTCAAACTATCAGCCTTACTTGATGATCGATGTGGGATTGAAAATATTTAACAACTCACAAAAAATTATGTCAACGACCCACAAAGCAGTGTACCAACGTCCCACAAAGTAGATATTAATCCATTACGAATAAAAATTATACTTCAACTTAGCCAAAAGGCCAAGAAATGTATCATTTGTTTAATTTTCAAACCCTCTATTTATAAAAGTTATCAAATTATCAGCCTTACTTGATAATCGAGGTGGGAATGAAAATATTTAGGAACCCACGAAACATTAGGTCAAAGACCCACAAAGCATTAGGTCAACGACGCACAAAGCATATATTAATCCGTTATGAATAAAAATTATACTTCAACTTAACCAAAAGGCGAAGAAATGTATACTTTGTTTAATCTTCAAACCTCAAACTATCAGCCTTACTTGATAATCGATGTGGAATGAAAATATTTAGCAACCCACGAAACGTTAGGTCAACGACCCACAAAGCAGTAGGACAACGACACTGCACACAAAGCTGATATTAATCCGTTACAAATAAAAATTATACTTTAACTTAGTCAAAAGACCAAGAAACGTATGATTTGTTTAATCTTCAAACCCTTTGTTTATACAATTTATTAAACAATCAGCCTTACTTGATAATCGTTAGGAAGTTGAAAATATTTGTAACTCACAAAACATTAGGGCAACGACCCACAAAGTAGTAGGTCAATGACCCACAAAGCAGATATTAATTCATTATGAATAAAATTTATATTTCAACCTAGCCAAAAGGTAAAAAAAATATATGTTTTGTTTAATTTTTAAATCCTCTATTTATACAAGTTATCAAACTATCAGTCTTTGATAATCGATGTTGATTGAAATTATTTAGCAACCCACAAAACATTAGGTCAACGACACACAAAGTAGTAGACCAACGAACAACAAAGCAGATATTAATCCGTTATGAATAAAAAGTTATACTTCAACTTAGCCAAAAGACCAAGAAATGTTATCAAACTAACAATGTGGAATTGAAAATATTTAACAACCCACAAAACATTAGGTCAATGACCCAAAAATCACATATTAATCCGTTATGAATAAAAATTATACTTCAACTTAGCCAAAAGGCCAAAAAAATGTATGACTTGTTGAATATTCAAACCCTTTATTTATATAAGTTATAAAACTATCACTCTTACTTGATAATCGACGTGGGATTGAAAATATTTAACAGCCCACAAAACATTAGATCAACGACCTTTAAAACAGATATTAATTTATTATGAATAAAAAGTATACTTCAACTTAGCTAGAAGGTCAAGAAATGTATGATTTGTTTAATCTTCAAACCCTCTATTATACAAGTTATCAAACTAACCCTCTATTATACAAGTTATCAAACTATCAACATTATTTGATAATCGATGCGAGATTGAAAATATATAGCAACCCACAAAACATTAGGTCAATGACCCACAAAGCAATAGATCAACGACCCATAAAATATATATTAATATGTTATGAATAAAAATTATACTTTAACTTAGCCAAAAGACAAAAAAAAATGTATGATTTTCAGCATTACTTGATAGTCTATGTGTGATTGAAAATATTTAGCAACCCACAAAACATTAGGTCAACGATCTACAAAACAGATATTAATTCGTTATGAATAAATATTATACTTTAACTTAGCAAAAGGGCAAAAAATGTATGATTTGTTTAATCTTCAAACCCTATAATTATACAAGTTATCAAACTATCAGACTTAATTGATAATCGATGTGACATTGAAAATATTTAGCAACCCACAATACATTAGGTCAACAACAGACAAAATAGTAGACAAACAACCCACAAAGAAGATATTAATCGGTTATGAATAAAAATTATACTTCAACTTAGTCAAAATGTGAGTCTTACATGATATATTCAATGTGAAATTGAAAATATTTAGCAACCCACAAAACATTAGGTCAACTACCCATAAAGTAGTAGGTCAACAACTAACAAAACAGATATTAATCCGTTATGAATAAGAACTATACTTTAACTTAGCCAAAAGGTCGAAAAATTTATGATTTCTTTAATCTTCAAACCCTCTATTTATACAAGTTATCAAAATATCAGTCTTACTTGATAATCGATGTGGAATTAAAAATATTAACCCACAAAGTAGTAGGCCAACGAAAAGCACATATTAATCCGTTATGAATAAAAATTATACTTCAACTTAGCTAAAAGGCTAAGAAAGTGTGATTTGTTTAATTTTCAAACCCTCGATTTATACAAGTTATCAAACTATCAGTCTTACGTGATAATTTTAAAATATTTAACGTAAATAGATTGAGTTTATAATCCATCAAAAATAAATTAAGAAAAAAAAATTCTTTATAAAAAAAACACTATGATTTGTTATACTTGTGAAAAAAGAAGGATGATTTGGTTTAAATTCGGTTGAAATTATTATAGTTGTTATAAGTAATCGAAATAAGTTAGAAATTATAATGGTAAAATAGTATTAAAATATGATATATTGTGTTGATTTTTTTCTACAAATTAAATATATAAACAAGCATAAATCGTAAATTATGATATATTAAGATGATTAAAGTTTATAATATACATAAATAAAACAAGATAAGTCATTACAATTTTAAAATTGAAATAAGTTCAAAAAAAATTATTCTAAATAGAAAACTCATATAATGCAAATGAAATAAGTTCAAATTTGATAATTTTTGATGATTAAAATTCATATAATAGGAAATTTATTGGAATGAAAAAAATTAATAATTTTAATGTTATTTATGTTAATAGAATCGAAATACATTCAAAAAATTATATAAAAAAAGTAAATTTAATGTAAAATAGTTAATAGGTTTGTGAAAATATTTAATTTATTTCGAAATATTTTTTTTATTTTTTAATTAATTGAAAATAGTTATAATTTTATTCGATTTAAAACTTATGCGTGTTTTTTCTATTTTTTTTTTTTTTATTTTTTTAAATTGAAAATATTTATAATTTTATTCGAAATACATTGAATAAATAAATAAAAACCTATAGATCAAGATAGTACAAAAAGAAAAAGAAGAGATTTGTTAAATTTGTTAAAGAGATATTGTAGGTGATTAGTTTTAAAAAATTTATATAGCTAATTTAAAAAAAGGTTTTTCTAGCTTTTAATAAGAGAACTCGATTTCAAAATTTTAGCATCAGGGAACGCCACGTCATTACAAGTGAACTCTACTTTAGTATATTAATATTGATTATTAGACTTTAGTATATTAATATTGATTATTAGGATATGGATTTTTTTGACATGGCCAAGTTAAATGTATATTATACACTATTGTATGTTAATTTTATTGAATTTATTAATTATTATTATTGGGTGAAATGGATGAAAATAAATATGTACGATTATTTTTTGAAATTAAATACAAAAGATTGGTTTATATTTACTTAATTGAAACATTAAAAACATTAAAAAGCTCAATTACTACTATAGTTTTTGAAAAAGGCCTAGTTACCAAAATTGTCCTTATTTTTTTTTACCTTTTTTCTAATAAAAATTAATTTAGTTATAGAACAAATTACTAACGTAGCCCGTCTATATATCCCCATACATCCCATATGATTCGCACGAACTTTAGTGCATTACTCCTCCATATATCCCCATATATCTCATATGATTCCCTCAAAATAGTCGATGTGGGATTGATCCTTTTTCTTTTTTTTACTATTTCTTAAGTTATTGTCTATCCAGCAACCAATTTCGGGTCTCCATTTCTCATTCAAGCGGAAATTTTTAAAGTATCAAATATATCACGACCAAGAGCTCGTGGAGACAAAGTCAAATCTCCCTTTCCGGTGTTGACAATATTCGGTGCCCACCGAAAATATGTCAAGAAAGTGTCCGGCACACCGTGTGTTAAAAACATGTTAATTCATACTTTAATTCCAACACTCTTCACTTTATGGACATGTTTACAAATTCAATTTGTTTTTGCCGAGTATACTGGTCAACGGGGTATTTGGGTGTTAAATTCACTCTCTTTATAGGATTAGTGATCTATCTTCTGTTTTGAGGATGCGTAATTTCCAATTGTTAGGTTAGTTGGTTGGAAGAAATTCATATTTCGGTTTGAAGTTCAACTTGTTGGTTATCAAAGCAGACACTCTTTTTTCTTGGGGAATTTTAAGCATGGAGTTACTTAATTCTGACTTGTTTAGAATCTTTGTGGTTTAATGCAAAATGCACTTACTTCCCCACATTTTGTTACCCGGGTATCAAAAGTAATCAAACTCTACTCCAATTACTTCAAACGATAAGGAATGATTCTAAAAACTATCATGAATAAGGGTATACGTATGGACTATAGACTAGATACGTTTCCATTTTGTTTCCGATTCCGGAGTTAAAATCAAACGGACCCTAAATCTTATGATTCCTACATCCCCAGTGTACTCAGTCTTGTTTGGTGTGACAATTGAGGGGTTTATTATATAATTAAGGAATTGTGCTTCATCTTTTAGATGTAACACTTTGGCAAGGCACCTTCCAGATGTTGAAGAAGAAGGATTAGCAAGACTCAGGTTAATTGCAACGAGGTTTGAGAATAGAGTTTTTGAATCTGCTACAAGTTAGGTATGCTAAGAATGCTTCCTATTCACTTGAAGCACATTATCATATATCTCCTAACTAATCAAAGTTGTCTGCATTTCATTAGTTTCTTGGTAAGAGTTATGTTGTTGATGGTGTTACGGCTGAGCAGATTGCGGTTCGGAACCGAATCGCAGTTAATCGGTTCGGTTTGCGGTTCACAAGTTTTTGTTTTGCGGTTTGGTTTATCAACTGAACCTCAAACCATGTTGTTCAAACCGCAAAAAAAAAGCGCAAAATCGCAACCAAATCGCAAAATGCGGTTCATTTACGGTACAAACCGCAACCGTGCGGTTCACGTTTTCTGGGATTGCGGTTCGGTTCGATTTGGTTTGCGGTTTTGTGGTTTTGAACCGATGCTCAGCCCTAAACGGCGTACTAGAAAAGGAAGGATCAGGGGATAGGGCGTACATTCCCTATTTAAAAGACTAGAAATTCTTGTATAATATTGATTTCAGTATAAACAAATTAAGTTATTCATAAGAAACATCATGAAATTTAGCTTTTAAGTAATCATGTAGTCATGTTCAATATCAGAAATGTGCTTCCCATTGGCTTATTAGGTTTTTGATGTTATTTGGCTAGTTTTGATCATGTCATTGATTGTAAAGTTCCATATTTCTGCTAGAATGCAGAGTGATTATCTCGAGCAAATATCATTGAAGATGCTCTCTATTGAATTAACACGTACTTGAACAAATGCACCATGTTAGATATATTAAACCTATGAATATGAATTTGAATCATATAAGATCTTCATTTTTCCGTGTCATCATTTTGTCATTCGTTACTATGTTGCACAGTATAAGAAACTAAGTTTTGGATATGGACAAAAAAATAAAAATTCAAGGAAAAGCAAGGAGCTCCTCGCTTTACCTTGAATTTTTATTTTTTTGTCTATAGCTAAACTTAGTTTCTTATACTATTTTTCGAATACAAAAGGAACATATTAGTGTAGACTCGGCTTATTAATTTTGGTAGCAAAGTGCGAATGAGTATCCTGCATCCCTATTCCCAAGGTTATGATGAATCTTTAAATTTTTGTAACACAATATATTTGATTGGGTAGTACAAGATCTCTGAATGGAAGTGGACAATATATTTTCAATTCATGACAATATTCTTATTACACCTGAAATCTTCCACTCTTTTCGGTAAAAGGATAAGGAAGGATGAGCGGCTATCTAACTAAATATGTAAAAAACATAGGACCAAGTCAATTGAGACTACGTCATTAGCATCCTCAAAAAAAGTATGGGTTGGATTAAAGAATGTATAACTACAGTCTTTTTCTTTATTCTTGTAAACAACAAATCAACGAAAAATTCTTTGTGAAAAAGGACGCCATCCACTATCCCCTATTTCTTCATTTTAGGGGTTGAAATCCTAACATAAATACTACAAAAAGATTGCAACATCATTATCATCCTAAAAAAAAATAAAGAAGGATAAGCAAATCTAAAAAATGTAACGCTTTATATCCGAATATAAAATTAACTTCCAAAAATCATCTTTGATGAACAAGGTTGTTGACCGGTATAAACAACTTTTTTTTTTTGTTTTTGTAAAATTCTATGCAAATTTTTGTTCGAGTTCTCCACCGGATACAACCGAGTGTTCATGAAATCACGTCTTTCTTCACAAAATTTGAAAACAAAAAGACCAAATAAGAATTGTATGCAACAACAGATTTTAGGGAAAAGCTTATTCAGCTAAAATTTCAAGCTTTTCTGTAAATATTCAAACAACCTTTCTCAACAAGAAATTATTTGAATGCTTCAATGTCAATACAAAAATAAATCATTGTCGATTCAAAAATAAATGACAAATATCTATCTGTATCATTAATTTTCTATAAGCACCATGTCAATCTTTGAATCTGCTGCTCTGAATTCTCAACTAATGGTTAATCTTCCTTATAAAGCTTGAATTGAAACACAAAACAGAGCATTATTTCCCTGTGTTTTACAAGATCTTACCTAGTTACCTGTTATGCTGCAGTTGAGATCCTTAGGCCCATTTAAATAGCCCATTAGGCCCATTAAAGGCCATTATAAACTCAAAATAACTGATTCGGTGATACCTCCATTGTCACCTTCTTTTAACAGAGGCGATGCACCGAAATTAGGGTTTCAGGTTACCGCAGCTTTTCTCATTTGCTTTCTTTCGTTCAATAAAATCATGGCTTTCTCTACTAATTACCACCCTTTCAACATGTTTTCATATTCTGTTTTTGAAAAAAAAGTATCTTGTTGCATATTTTTTGGTTAGTTTTGTCGGATTTGTCTGATTTGCAAGAGTGCAGAGTTTTGCTGAGCAATTCTTCTGAGAGATTTGATTTCTGTATAAGAACTTCTGTTGAGGCTGATGATGGTGAATGACAATTTGCCTACATTGTATGATTGATTGGTGATTACAAAAAGTCGAGATTTACTGAAGCCTCCTTCTGCAAACTTATCGAGTTGTTTGAATTTTTGATTTTCTTCGATTTGGATTACAATTCTGATGAGACCTATGATGCTGAATGACAATTTGCCTACATTGTATGATTAATAAGTGATTTAAAAAGTCATGAATTTTGCTGAAGCCTGTTTTGAATATTAGCTTGTTTATCTGCGTATGTTTATTTGCTTATGTGATGAGGCTTATGATGTAAGAAAATATTCTTTGCCTACATTGAATGAATATTCATTGATTAAAGAATAAACTTGACTGAAGCCTTTCTGTATGATGATGAATTATTCATACTGAGTTGTGTTTATGTTGGGATGCAATGCTGATTGGGTCATGATCATTTAAGCTGTTGAAGGAATCAAGTCCAGGAAGTCTTCTGTAGATCAAAGTGAACCTGCAAACTAAACAATGATTCCATATTATTAATATGGGTAAATTACTGAAAAACTAATAAATTACCAAAAGAATACAAAGATTTTAGGTCAAGTACCATTACATGAGCTGAGCTATTTGCCAAAATAAATTCTTACAATATATAGGGATGACAAAATATGGATCGAAATATATTAGGAATCAAAGTAAAATAAAACTAGAAAATAAAATAAAATCTATACTTTAATTTAAAGGTAAAATTCTATAATATAATATATATATATATATATATATATATATATGTTAAGTGGGTGAATACGAGTCGGGTGAATGATGGGTCGGGTGATGAATTAATGAAACATTCACCTGGATTCTACATGCATCATCCACTATCCGCGTTCACCCGTATTTTAACATGTTTTCATCCTTTTTGTTGGCACGGGTGGACCGTGACCGGATATTTTCACCCTTTTTGTTGGAACGGGTTGACTGTGGCCGTGGCCGAATATTCATCAAATACGGGTGAAATTGTCGTCCTAACACTAAAGGGCAAAAACTATAGATCACATTAGCATAAGATGATATTCATTGAAGCAAACGACATTAAACTAGAAACTATTTGAACAAAACAAATCACATCTAACATAAAATAAAATTGTTTGACACCTAACTAGGTTTGCTGTCAAATATGGCAGGTGGGCTCTAATGGGCCTGCATGAACTGAAAATCCATATGCTATGGGCTCAGTTTGGCCCATTAGAGACTTAGTAAAATATTATGCATATAAAATTACAAAGTGTTTTTACCAAGTAAAATGGAGGGGTGGAAACTAGACAGGCTCAAAACACCAAATACCTTATGTTCTACGCCATCTTGTACTACTTACTTACTACAAACACATGCATATTTACCCCTTTTGTCCCCTACAATTCTATATTTACTTACTTCGGCCCACACTTTTCCATATAAACACCATACTTAATCTCTAATTACCCTCTTTATATTATGATTCACACGAGTTTAGTTGTTAAAGTCAATCGAACGGCATATTGAGTAGGGGCTAAATACTAGCCGAGTCTAAATTTTATATTACACTGTGCAAAATCGTATTGGATCGAAAAATTGGACCGAATCGAACTGGAATTTACGTTCCGGTCTACGGTCCGTGTTTTTTTGAAAACCCGGGTTACGGTCCGGTTTTGGACTGTATTAAACCGTAACCCGGATTGGACCGTAAATTGCAAAAATCCGGTCCGATCCGGTTTTGGACCGAAAAAACTCCCTAAAATTGCGCAATTTAGGTACAAACCGGTCCACTCCAGTCTGATATATTCAAAATACACAATTTAGGTACAAACCGGTCCAACCCGGAACCGGACCGTAACGGTCGGGTCCCGGTCCGGTCTACGGTGTCATCATTTACAGTTCACCTGTCCGGATCGGACCAAATAGATCCGGACCGATCAGACCGTATGCACAACCCTAATCTTATACGAGCTTTAAAATGTGTTCATATTCAACTCATTTAAAAGTAAACGAGCTCGAACCAAACTTTTGACGAGCCGATCCTAAGTAGCTCGAATAGCTTATCTCATATTACAACCCTAATATTGTGATTCGTGTGCATACGAATATAAATGCATTTTAGGTGTAATTCCAACACATAAGCTCAATGAAATTCTCTTAAAATTAAACGTACTTGTATATACTATTCATTGAATCCATCAAAAGTCTCTTGGTAAATAGTAAGTATATACTTTTTACGATTCCAAAACTTACCTCGTGATTTACCATCCAATTGAGTATTGGTAATTGAACGAACACATGGGCTTACACGAAAACTTAAACAAACATTAACCATGCAACATGTTGTAGCAAAAAACTAGACACACTTTTGAAGATCTCAATACCTAACTAGCTTGCTAATAGCTATGTTACTTCAAATTAACAAATCAAAAGTGTTTTTTTAAAACACATTATTTTATTCTATGATCATTTTAAGGTTCTATATAAAGAAGTTTGAAACCCTAAAGTCTAGTCTTTGACTTGAGCAAGAGAACCTTAAATATGAGAATCGCTTTGTTCATCTTCTTCGTCTTGACGAGTTCGTGTCTTGCAAGTGATCAAAGATCCTCGAATGCACCTTCTCTTCACGGTACGTAATTATCTCATATTTCTTATCCGAGAAACGTAATAAATTTTGACGAATGTGTGTTTTTTCCTTCGCTTATCACAGACGGGGATACATCAACAAAATTGGTTTCTACCTCTATTTCTAATGTGGAGGTATGTATGTACGTATGTATATACATTTGCAAGAAGACGTGGGTATATACGTAATATGATATTTAAGCTATGAATTATGATTTTTCAGACACGATCAAACGACTTGAAGGAAGTTGATGATAACAATAAGTCGTTCGGAGGAAGGAAAATGAAAACTCGCAATTATAACACGAAGGTTAAGCAAAGCTCAAGTGATCACGAACAAGAAGGAAATTCGAAATACGAAGCAACTAAGCAACGAACGAAGATTGCTAGAAGGATCCATGCACGTAAACAATTGAAGACGAGTGATATGGATTCTTTCGTAACTGCTGATTATCCTGGCCCTCATCGTCACCCTCCTAAGAACAACTAGTGAATCTTGTAAGGGTTTCGGTTCATGTACGCTTCTTAAGGCGTACACTCTATCTTGACGTGTAGTCATTTTCTTGAGTGAAATTAGGGTTTCACGATATCATAATATATGTATACATATTACATATAGAGAGCACCTGAGCATGTAACACTTACGAACTTTGGCAATATGCATTTACTATGAATTTTTCTCTTTGGATCATATATAATACATATTATAATTTTATAGATTCTTGTGTTTGTGATATATCTTTACGTAACAGAATGTTTTGTTTTGTCGGACAGTTTCCTTGTTTTTGTTGAAACATTGATATGTTTATTTTAATAATGTCATGTATTCATTTATACTAAAACAAATGAGACGTGTTATTAAGGCAACGTTCGATCTACTATTTACTGACGAAAATAGAAGTCCGACGGTATAGGATGAGCGCTCATGGATGTCGTTGGTGTAGGATGGATGGATACAATGGGAGGTCGTGAGCCCATAAAATCGTTCTTCCGAAGCTAACATAAATAATTTTTTCTTAAATAAATCGCTATACGGAAAAATGCCAGTACAACTTTTAAACCTATCGGCAACCCTTAACCTTTTGCTTTTTTTTTTTTTGGAAATTGCCATGGTAATATTAAGATTTGTTACAAATTCCATAAGATAATCTCGTTGTTCGCCTGAGACGAGTGAGATAGAAATTGGAAACTGGAAAGTGGAGAGGAGATAAGAGAAGTAGCACGGCGTGGTCATGCCGAGCTAGCGGCGCAAAGAGGAGACCGGAGAGTAGACAAGAGAGAGAAGCTCCACCAGTACAGAATTCGTCAATCACCGCCGTCTCATTGAGTCTTTGTTCGTGGAATGGGAGAACAGGAGAAGAAATGTTATTTGAGATAACAAGATCCTTAGCCCATCAACTCAACCATGGCAACGTAATTATAATTTTTGGAAACACGTAATATCTATTAGCGGATATCGGATATCCGGGTTAAAAAAACTTGATCCGTATCTGATCCGTAGATCTAAAAATTCTGAGCGGATACGAATATATTTCCGTTAGATTAATTATGACAGATATTTTCGAGTCGAATTATTTACAGACCGGAATATTTTTGAACACCCCTGATCATATCATCTATTTTGAGTTTGTCCAATATATCGAACTTACTTTCGTTTCATAGAAACATAACTACTATTATTCCATATATTGTTTGTGTTTTTGTGTATTATACCCATTAATTTATATGTTGTTATCAAACTTCATTGAATCTATTTTCTTTATTAAAAAAAAAAAACTTGCATTCCTTACTGTTCTTATGGGACCAATTTACTACTCATGATTCATCTACTATGTGCTTCTTATCTTCAAAATTGCCAACCGGGTCAATCTTATATACCATTTTCTTTGGGCCCAAAAAGGATGTTCTAGATTTGGCCCAATTTTATATATTAGGGTAAATATATTCATTACGAATTATAATTTTTGATAATTAGGTGCAAATAAGTATGGTTGTTCAAACGATCCCGATCGGACCGAAAACTCGTGGATCGGATTGGACCGGATCGTTACTGTCCGGTCCAATACGGTCCGGTCTGAAACGTATTATTTTATTTTTTTAAAATATATTTTTTGTAAGGATTAAATTCGGTCCGATCTGGGTTTGGACCGAACCGGACCAGACCAGATGCTCTTTCAGTTAAAAATACTTAAAGCGTAAAAAAATCGGTCCGGATCGGAACATTACGGTCCAGGATCAGACCAGACCGTAATATCTTGGACCGGGTCGGATCGGGTTTTTATAATTACGGTCCAGGACCAGACCGGACCGTAATTTCCGTTCCAATCCGGTCCGATTTTTCTGTCCGATCTGATTGTGTGCAACCCTACAAATAAGTGCACGCGATCGTTTAGTCTAAACCTAACACATAAGTAATACGTTTTATTACATAAAGGTAGTAGACCGATAGACTTTCGAAATTGAAACGGATCGGATCTAAACCCGGACTCAAACCCTAATATACTAGACTTAAATCATTTTTTAAAATTCAGGTAACTATTTATGGATGACATATCTCTGTCTTAAGCAGACAATATGTTAGTCTCAATTCTCACAGTCACAAACAAATGAAATGAAATCATATATATGAGTAAGTTCCAAGTTTATTTTTCATTGACTCCAACTCTACAACTAATTCTTAAATATTCATTTGTTAGTCTTTTTCAATCACATTTCCTTAATTGTTTGATCTATCAATTAAGATATACTGCCACTCTCACTTACCTACAGTCGGCAACATCTCGTTACCCGTTACAAAATTTAACTACAACCTACCTAACCAAAGATCTCGAGTTTGAGCTTTAGCTAAACGAGTTCTGATATGTCCGGATCGCACATTTCACAAAGTATCACCGGAATCTCACCGTTTTAAAAAGCAGTTTGTTGATTACTTATGTGTTAAGACAATTCTAGTGTTTTCGATAGAGTTCAAGTTTTACAATAAGAACTCGTTTTAAACTTCATCGAGTTTATGTTTTGGGCATGGGTTCAACATGTATGTTGCACTCGGGGGTGTGATAAAACCCTCCACTTATAAAGGATTCGGAATTTCGCATGATATAAGAGCATTTCGATCTCTCGGATCTTGACTTCTTGGACTTGTCGGTCTTAAGACATTTGATTGGCTATAGTCAGCTTTAAGACATGTCATACGTCAAGTATCAACCGATGTATAACATGAAATGTTCTCACATTGACAATAAGGAAATTATGGAGCTCGTATATAAAATTGGTCATATGCTTCTATTGACGATTGATTTTAGGACGAAACCTCGTATAGCTATGATTTGAACTTAAATCTAAAGCATATGTACGCCGGACATACGACGAAACCCCAGACGATCTTCCGGAATTTCATGAACCCGAATGTGATCATCATAATATGTAATGTCCAACGATCTTTAGTGATATGACTTATGTTTGTGAACGTCGTTACTCTTGATAAACCAAATAAATTTGTGTATCTTATTCTTGTTTGTTTAATTTTTTTGTTTTTATTTCAAATTTATTCTTATACTAAAGATCTATTCAAAAATTTAGTATAGATTATAAGTACATATAGAAGGTTGACCTACCAAGTAGAACATAAATTAAACCTTAAATATTTGGAATTAGAAGGTTAACCATATTATGAATTATTTATATATAGATATGATACTATATTTATATTAGGACAAAATCACTCAATAGTTTATTCTTATTTAATACAATAAAAAGTTGGATAAACATTGTAATTTTGTGTACACATTATCATTAGGTATGAAAACAATTATTTGGCTATGATATTACCCAACTACTACTCATCCATATATTATCGGCTATATTGTTATTAGTATATAATTATTGATTCTTAAAATCTATAGACTTTTAATGAATGAGGTTGTTAAGTAGGTATTGTTATTATAAAAAAATAATTAGTGAATTAATTATATAATTCGACTATGGTTGTTGTGTGAGATGAGCTATGTATTTGGGATCGGCTCATAAAAAGGTATGTTCTAGTTCGTTTATTTTCTAAACGAGTCAAATATGAGTATATTTTAAAGTTCATAAAAATTTAGGTTTGGTTCAAATTCGTTTATAAATGAGTTAAATTTGAGCATGTCAATGTTCAGTTCATTAGGCTAAATTAGTATTATGAGAGACCTTATATTAGTTAAGCTAATCAGCATAAAAAAGCTTCGCTTAAACAAGGCGAATTTTTAGTTTCCGGTATATAAATTTTGGTATAGAAAGATTTTATTATGTTGTTATGAAATAATTTGGTTTACTAGGTTTTTTCTAGTTTTGTGTTTAATAAATGTACCCCTCGAGAGGAGAGTGGGTAGAGTTTGAGAATAAATACAAAAATGTTGGGGTATATTTACTTAATTAAAATATTAAAAAGTCTACCTACTACTATAGTTTTTCAAAAAGGTATAGTTACCAAAATTGCCTCGAGTTATATATTTTTATCTAATGAATTTAATTATCTTATTTTCTAAAATAAAATTTATTTGTGAATTATGATATACTATTGTAATTACCAAAATAATATCTTATTCGAATTGAAAAGAGGGGCCTAATTTAGTATACTACTGTAATAACAAAAATGTATTTTTTAATTCAATAATCCCGATTTCAATTATAAAATTTCGGTAAAAATATTATCGCATATTTTAATAATTCATTTATTAGTTTATTCACTTTTATAATTGAAAAATATCAAAATATACTAGAAAATGGACCATCAAAAGGGGTGAAAAACACCCAAAATAATGAAAAAAAAATCACATTTGCCCAATTTATATAAATTCCAATAAAAACTTAGGGATTGGGTGGTCCAAAATTGAACATCATCTTGAAAGGCATATAGGCATCTTTTTGCATAAAATAGTAAGGCATTCAATGATATTATTCTCAATCTTGCTTGTAAACAAAGGAGGAAAGTGGAGAATTCATATTATATATGTTCTAGTGAAACTCACATTTCACCAAACAATAACAATAATTAAATAAAAATTAAAAATATTTCCTCTTTAGTACTTATAAAAGTACCACAAGCTTCACAATACTCATAACCCACAAATCCTTCCCATGAGTTCTTCATCAAACACACATAGTTAGAGCACACACATACTACACAACTTAATTTATTTATTTTAATTTATTTTTAACTTATTTTTCCTCTTCTCCTAATCTACCAAAGCCATGTCTAAGGTTGGTGTTAGAAGGTATATTACCATGGAGAAGAGCAAAGTTTACAAAGAGAAAGAGAATCCAATTTCTCAAACTCAAAGTCCAAGCCAAAACCAAACTCCAAGCTTGTTCAAACACTTCAAGAAAGTCTATCCACTTGGAATCTATAGAAGTAACTCATTGCTTTCGGTTTCTTCGTTGGCTTCTTCCGTGTCACTCAACTCGAGTGACTCGTCGTCTCTCACGGATTCTAGCTCTTGCCCGTTGGATCAAAAGATTGTTCTCTCGCTAGAGTCATTACGAAGGGTTAGGATGACCCTTCAAAGAAGAGATAGTCAAGTTGTGACTCAAACTTCAACTATTGTACAAAGTCCTAAGGGAAATGACCTTGATGTTGCAAATGGAGAAGTTAAAAGGTGTCAATGGATCACTAAGAATAGTGGTATGTCATATTTACATATTATGTCCACTATTTATATTTCTATATAGGGAAGTGTACAAATTAGACTGGAAAACCGGATCAAATCAGAATATACGGTCCATTATAAATCATCTTTTTCTTCAGCCGTAATATTCATGTCCGGTCCAAATCACTTTTCTATTAACTTAGAAAAGAAGTTATCTAATTTATTATGTGTCTTTGTGTTGTATAGATAAAGGGTATGTGGCATTTCATGATGATCAATGGGGAGTTCCGGTATACGATGACAAGTAAGTGATATCAATTAACAACTTCTTAATTATACATCTATGAACAAATGTTCATTACTATCATTGATGATTTTCGATTTCGACAGTCGATTGTTTGAGCTTCTTGTGTTGTCTGGATTGCTTATGGACCACAATTGGACTGAAATCCTCAAGAGAAAGGAATTCCTCAGGTAATCATATTAACACTCTTTTCCTCCAAGTTTAAGTTATGAAATGGTAGAAGGGTATTTGAGTAACATTCGAGGTGTTGACGTTTACTTATGAAATGGTAGAAGGGTATAAAACTGAAGGGCACTATCAGAAAACTGAAAACTTCTGAACATATTCCAAAAAAGTCAAAAGTACAGAGTCAACAGTTTATTGACTCGTCGAATGTGATCTTATTGAATCAGGGAAGCATTCAATGGGTATGATCCAAACAATGTTGCAAACATGGGAGAGAAAGAGATTGGAGAGATATTATCAAACAAAGAACTTGGATTAGCAGAATGTAGAACAAGATGCATTATAGAAAATGCAAAAGCAATTCAAAAGGTAAGCAAATTAAATCTCATCATACAAGTTCAAAATAGCTTTGAATTATATAATATTTTGAATTATAAACTAACTTTTGTACATAAATACTTACATGTTATAAAGGTTGTGGAAGAACATGGATCATTTAGTGGATACATATGGGAATATTTCAACTACAAACCAATTATAAACAAGTATAGATATCCAAGAAGCGTTCCTTTAAGATCTCCGAAATCGGAAGCCATTAGCAAAGAACTTGTTCGGATCGGGTTCCGGTTAGTCGGACCGGTGATCGTTCATTCCTTCATGCAAGCCGCGGGGATGACCGTTGATCATCTTGTAGATTGCTTCAGGTACAAGGAATGTGTGAGCTTGGCTGAAAATCCATGGAGGCATATATGAGAAATCTAAGAAATAAGTGATCAAATAATGTTTTACATTATATTTTGGTCATGTATGATTTATTTGTATAGATATTAGTATTTAAGTAATTAATCTGTTTTTAAATTTTTTTTTTTTGGGTTTGGTTTATTTGAGAAGATCAATTTGTTTGGTCAATGTTTGTATCTATACATCATAACTAAATGGAAAAAAAAACAAACTGATTTGATTGATGTACATTGTACAACTAGATACTACAACCAATCTTATAATAAGATTTTTAGGGTTGTGTAATGAACCGAATCCGGATCCGGATCGTTTGTAGATTCAATGATCGGACCAAAACATTACGGTTTTGTCCACTTTTGCATGGTCTCGGATTGAACCAATTTCAATTATATAAAAATCCTATATCGGGTAAATCCTGTCCAAAACCGAGTTGGGTAGTAATCACTTCCATTTTTATTATGCAAAAGTTTTTATCACATTCTATATTCAGACTGAAGTATTACGGTTCAAGACCAAACAAGACAATAATATTACGGCCCAATACCAGAACTTGGCTAAAATTTATTTAACGGTCTATGACTACACCGGACCGTAATTTCGGAATGAATTTCGGTTAAGGTATGGTTCAAGAGAATACAACCCTAATAAGATAGTTATAGACTTTATTCATTTGTTAGTAAAATTTCCTTATCAATTTAGGGCCCGTTTGGTTCCAACTCTGAAAACGGAAACGGAATGAATACGAATTTAATCCATACGTATATCATTATTCGTGAATTTTTATGGAATCATTCCTTGTGATTTAGTGCAAAATGCACTTGCTTCCCCACATTTTGTTACCCTATAGGGTATCAAAAGTAATCAAACTCTACTACAATTACTTCAAACCACAAGGAATGATTCCAAAAACTTTCATGAACAAGGGTATACGTATGGACTAGATTCGTTTTCATTCTGTTTTCGATTCCGGTGTTAAAACCAAACGGGCCCTTAAAGTTTTTATATCCTCTTTAAATATAGATTAAAACCTTGATGTTTAATATTATGTGACAAGGGCAATATACAAGGTCTTTATCATTGGTGGACTTATTATAGATATAACATTATAACGTACGGTACAAAATTAATAATAACATTTTTTACATGTGTGGAGGGGGACCAGGTTGCTATGATGTGTTATGTGTCATGCATGGACAATTAGATGAAGCAATAATGATTACCTAATTTTATGTTTTTGTATTAAATATAACAAATTAACTACTTTAAAGAGTAGAATTAGCATTGTGTGGGGTATGGGTTAGCAAATATATTTTTGTTATTATAAAAAAAAACAAAGTCTCATCTTCATATGAGAAAAAAAAAAAGTTTTGGGTATTTGACCACTTTTGGTGTTGTAATGCTATCGAATGTCGGATACATACATGAAAAACATAAAAAAAATTTGGGCACCATCCGAAAAAGCAAAAATCAAGAATACCAAACGAAAAAATTCCTTAAACTTTAGGAAATACTAACAAATTTTGGGCACCATAGGGTATTTGACCACTTTTTTAACTTTTTAACGCTAGCACGAACGGGTAGCATTGTTCATAGATCTGGACAAGATTGAATCGGACCGGAACAATGCAGACCGGAAATGGACCGAATTATTCGACCCAGGTCCAGGACCGGATGGACCGAAAAGATATTTACAAAACTATAAGTCCGGACTTGGACCGGACCGGATCAGTATCTTATACAAAATATTTTCGGTCTGTTTTATTTAAAAAAAAAATCCGGACCGGTCCGGACTGGACCGATTGTGGACTGAATTGGTCTCCGATTCAAAAACCGAACCGAAACGGAAAAATGCTCAGTTTACTCCAAAGTGCATATGAGTGTTATTCAAGTTTAATTAGCAAATCTATAGACTGTACAGTTTACTCCAAAGTGCATATGTCAAATGGGCTTTTAACAATAGTCTCTTTCTTCTGGAAAAATTGCTGGTCATTCCTATGAACTCTAAGCAAATACTGAGAATGATACTTGGGCCAAAATTGAAGCTCCATACATGCTCAATCACTATAGGAAGTTAAAACAACTCAAGAACTGCAAATTCATTCAAATATATACAGACTCTATTACTGTTTTTTCTCTCGTCAATTCTGCCTACAACTGCAATTCAACAAATTATTTATGAAACAACTCAAGAAGGTACACAGAACCTTCATAGAAATAAAACAAGTCAAAGATACCTTATGAGTTTCAGTCTTCTTCCTACTTAGCTGCAACCAAAGAATATTTACACCATCATCAATTGCCATCATCAAGGTTAACACTGGCAAGAAACAACGAAACATCTCGTAAAAACCGATATCTATGCCTCTATCTATTCCTCTTTATCACTCAAAACTTGCAAGAAGTTCCCAGTCTCTGTCTCTGCCTCTGTCCAGCTATGACCATCTTCCTCTTGTCGAATGCCGGCAACAAAAGCTCTCTAAACTTCTCTATAAATGCCACCCAGTCCTCTTTGCCCATGTCCGCCAGCTTCACGAAGCTAGCACTAACCAGTAGCTGCTCATTCGCACTCCTGTGTCCGGATGATGATGATGTATTGTTCCCAAACTTCTGATTCTTCTCACTTAAACTGGTGTTTTTCAGTGACATTGAGATCTTTGACACAGTTGGGAACTTTCCGAAATCCGGAAACCTGTTGAGCCCGCCACAGGCTTCTTCATTCTCAATGTCCTCATCTTCTTCCTCCTCATTGCTTTCATCCAGCGTTGACAGATGATTTCTAAAGTAGGTTTGTGATCTGGACATGAAATCGAGTTCCTCACATTCTATGTCAAATTGGATATCATCATCCCCGGTTAGAGATCTAGGTGAGTATTGCTCCTTCTCTGATGCTATCACTCTCCTTGCTTCCAAGCAGACAAGTTCGAGTTCACTCGGCTCCTCATCTCCACTGTGAAATTCCCTAGTCATCATCTCACCAATTTCAGCAAGGCATAGACCATAAGCAGCAGCTTCCTTGAGGAAAGTAGTGCAGACAACCAAAACCCTGAGACAAGCCTCACGGATCATAGGAAGCTCCTTACGCAGCATCTCACAATCCCGGTCTGGGTCAAGATTCTTGATATATTCAAGCTCATCATCTGAAAATGGAATTGAAGCCTGAGGCCAATGGATCCATTCAAAGTAAGGGTCCTCCAATGCCTCAGGAAGGCATAGGCCATGATCAATAGGAATAAGCTCAACTAACCCAAACCTACCAACACCATCTAGCTTTCTGACTAGAAGATTTCCGGCGTGCCTGTCAGTGTTAAGGATCCTAATATCCAGCATACCAATTCGATGCACAGCTGAGACAGGAAAGCTTGAAGTTCCATGGTCACTGGCATCAAAGTCATGAGGAACGAATTGCTGGAAGGAAGCAATCTTGCTAACCAACTTCTTCTTATGAGGATTGTTTGCATTCACCCCATCATTGATATTGAAGATTGAGTGAGTGATCTTAACTAAAGCAGTGGCGGGTACATTAGCGAAATGACCATCATCAAGAAGATAAGCAGCCACTTCTCTGATTCCAGTCTCTCCAACCCGAACTGAACGCTTCAACCCTGGCTGTCCGAGAGCCTTACCAACAAACCCTTTAGGATTATTTGGTGCAAAAGGCTCCTCATCAGTAGGCTTCACAATTGCAACACACTCACCTCTAATATTCCTGAAGTAATAAGCACCACCAAGACCACCATTCACAGGAAGTGGATCCACTCCATGTTTGATTGCCTTAACAATGTCTTTTACCATTTGTTTGGTGTTGTCAAAGCAATCAGAATGTTCAAGTAATTCAATTGGACCACTTTTGTCTCGCAGTTGGATATCTTGGCCACAAGGTGAGATACATGGAGTTGATGAGCTCCTATGCAGATGATTCCTTGTTAGAAGAAGAGGTGAGTCCTTAGGAACTGCACTAAGGTCATTCTCCAGCACCTTATCTCCGAAAGTCAGTGAGCTCTCCTCAGTTGAAACATTCAAGGCCAGCTGCAGCTTCCGCTTCACAGTGTGAGCATTGTCAATACGATCCAACTCTAACCCTAACACACAGCCAGTTTCAGTTTGCACAAAAACGCGCCGTCTCCCAGTCAGCTGTTTCTCTTCCATTCTTGGTTTCCCATGTCCTTGTGCCGTGAAAATGTTCTTCAAAACACCCACTGCCATCTGAGTTTGAACAGGGCTATCCAATTTGGAAGACATGGAAGGAACAACAAGAATATACTACCGACTATTGCTCAATAAGGCAAATAGGACAAATAACCTCTCACAAATTGAGCAGATCAGAAAGAATCAGAATCACAGAACACCACTATACTGAACTGCCCATTTGAATACTAGCTTAATATTACCTGACCTGTGAAGGAAGGAAAATCAAATCAATTACAGATATGAAACGGGAAAAACAGAAGCATGAAGACATTTTTAGTTTTTGAAACTCGTTTAATAGCAATCCATTTCTCAAAGGATAAGAAGGAATAGCAAATCTCACTCAATAAAACTCTTTGAATGTTTGATTTTTTTTTGTATGTTTTCCTACAGCTCCGCACGTATCTAACACTTAACAGATAAGCCAATGACTAGTTCATATGACATTGATAAACCAGCAAAGGAGCCCCAAATCTCCAATATCAGCTACTGATACACATTATCGTTTCATAAGCAATACAAATAGAATCGCCTGTTTCATACAAAGATTAACATGGAAGAAAAATACTAAATACAGTCAAACTACATAACATTCAAACAGATTGATTTCATTAAATCACAAACGCACCTCAACCGAAAATCAATCACCACGGCTGTCGATCAGGAAAAAACTGAACAAATTCAACGAGGAATAAACTCGAAGAAACAGTTTCCAGCTTAAAAGCGAGAGAAATCTCGCACCGCAACGCCAATGGTTTAATGTTGAAAAACTTAAGGGGGAGGAAATGAGGAGGAAGAAACAAATGCCGTTATGTATGATAGAGACGATGACGTGGCGAAATTGGATTGGGCGGTCAAGGGTTACTAGAGACGATGACGTGACGTGGAGACGTGTCACGGTCAAGGGTTACTAGAGGGTTTTTGAAGGAGGTGGTGTCGACTGAAGCTCTGTTATCGCAGGCTTTCAGCAGGAAGGTAGGTTGCAAGTTGTGCAAAGGATTTGTTGGAAAAGACGAAAGTGCCCTTTATTGTATATTCTATTTTGAGATAAAATTTAAATGAAAAAATAAAAATAAAAACTGTACTTTTTTCGTGAGCGTTGATCATCGGGGGTGCAGCTGGACAGAAAGCAGGGAGTGGTGGGGGACCATCGAGGAATGTGATCATTGATCGGGTGGGACCCAACTTGGCATGGCTTGGCGTCTACATGCTCTTTATCCTAACAAACTTTAATAAATAATTTCAGAGAAAAGAAAAAAAAAATCAAGCAAAAGTATTTTTAAATTAAGGTTAACGTACAAACTTGCAATATTTAGCTCGAAATTGCTTGTGACTAATATATATTTTGAAAATTTAAAAATATTGTTATTTTTTAATGTTGATGACGTTAATTTAAAAACATATTTGGATTTTTATGATTGGGTGTGGATGTCGTCTAAAAATCTAGCAACTTTTTAGATTTATATATATATATATATATATATATATATATATAATTGGGTTGACAACATTAAAAAAAACATATAAAAATAAATTAAATATAATTATGTTATATTTTTATAAGTTTTTGAGAATTGTCGATATCCTTGTATTATTCTTGGTGTTGTTACTCGTGATTGTGTTGGTATCATTTGGGACCATTATGAGTCTTTCACGACCGAGCTCCTAGCCATCCGTTTAGTGCTCTACGATGCATTAGAACGAGGGGTGATTCTGGAATCCGAATGTAAGAAGTCAATTGATCTCTCTAAAGATAGCCTCAAACATCTCTCTCTAATGGTTTGATTTTAGGTTAAAGTTTTAGTGTAATACATTTCCTTATTTCACGTACTTTTCTGTTCATCAACCATCGTTGTAACACATTGACTCATCTCCATGTGAGGATGAATCAATCGATTAGTAGAGCTCAAATTGTCCTTCCAGTATTGTAAAACAGGCTACGTTTAACGTTTGATTTTAATGCCAAATAAATCGATTTGCCCACACCTCTAAATTCGTGAGTAACGTAACTCAAAATGCATAATTTAAAGGTATTTTTATTAGGACCGTAAAATTAATATAAATGATATTCATAAATAAGATTTAACCATTTACCATAATGTATTATTACTATTATTACACAAAATATAGTATTACTTTCACATGTCGTATTTTCAAAGATATCGAACAATTCGTAAACATGGAAGGAAAGAAGAAAGAAATAATTTAGTTTACTAGGCTTTTTCTAGTTTTGTGTTTAGTAAATGTACCCCTTAAAAGAAGAGTGTGTAAAGTTTGAAAATAAATACAAATGATTGGGGTATATTTACTTAATTGAAATATTAAAAAGTCTACTACTCTAGTTTTTTAAAAAAGGCTTAGTTATCAAAATTGTCCGAAAAAAATAGTCGTCCCTATCGACTTAAATTTTTTATATCTAAATATGTTCAATTCTAGAATTAGTGATGTAACGTTACACAATCTTAACTTTCACACTGAAAAAACTCAAGCACAAACCAAAAGAGATAAGGCAGCTGACTCGACAACATCACACGTGACCAGAGCACGTGATGCTACTTAATCCAGTCCGTTCATATTTTGTATATCATGCTACGTGCTAGTCACTAGGCAGTGTAAATTAATTTAAAAAAAGGACAATTATTTGCATTATTTGTAGTCATACTATTTTATTTTTCTTTAAAAATTATTTTATTGTTTTAAATTCATTGATGAGTTGCTCTAGGTTTTTTATACCTCGTGTTTCGTGGACCGACCGTGGTAGTCCGGAGATGCCGACGAAATTGGCGATATTAAAACTTTAATGTAATTATTTTCTTAGATATCCAATCATTCTGTTGGCCTTTTTGTAATATTTGTTTACGGCTTTTTGGGGTCAAATTATGTACTTTTTCTTTTTAAAAACAATGGATTACTCATCTTAATTTGTTTTTATTGATTGTATTTTTAGTTGGATACAAGTTACTTGGATCCGGCTTGTTTGATTAGATTAATCGAGTTACTTGGTTCGAGCGGGTTCGCTTTCTAAATAAGTTGATTACGAACATTTTTTTTAAAAGAGAAAATTACCTAAACAGTACCCATCTTTTAGACTGACTAAACTTTAACCCGTCGTTTAAACTATCAGAACGGTAGCTGATTTATTGAGTCCGACCAAAGATTAGTATCTAGATTACTATTCACACGTTAAGTTAACAAATCGGTATTAAATATCATGAGCAAAATTGTCTACCTACCTAAGCAAAATTGTCCACATACCTTAGATATTTAACACTGATCTGTTAACTTAACGTGTGAACATTAATCCAGGTACCAATCTTTGGTCGGACTCAATAGATGAGATACGGATAGTTTAAACGACGAGTACTAAAGTTTAGTTAGTCTAAAAGATGGGTACTAATTAGACAATTTTCTCTTTTTAAAATTGTTTAAATTTGACGTTTAGCTCATACGCGATACTATATTTAAAAAGCTTATTAACAGATGTTTATAAATACATTAATATTTAACATAAATTAAAATATTTTTTTTTAAATTTGTGCAAATACTTGCTAAATGTATATATGAATAAAAAAAAAAAAATGTATCTCCAAAACTTAAAAATGGATACCTAAATGAGTAGGGTCCTTGTGCGGGTCCCAAAACAGTATTCTCGACCTAGAAAAGTAAATGTTTCATCATGCATGGTTGGATCTTATAGTGACACTTTTTTTTATTTTTGAAGTCTTATAATGAATTAATGATACTGAAATAATTCCGACGATTTGTCGAAAGTGTCGAATATTGAATACGTTTCAACCGTCATTTGATGGACCCAAGATTAAAATGTCCAGGCTCAAACCTTCAAGTGGATAACCACCATGTGATGCCACGTTACTATCAAGGCCAAATGACATTTTACTAACATTTTATTGTAGTTATAAAAGTAAATATTATCTTGTCAGGCATCCAAGATATTTCAAGAACATAATTTTAATTATTTTTAATAGTAATATTTTTCGGTCAGACAAAAATTACGAAACGATCAATGCAACTAAAATCTGGTGCATCTAGAAGTACTTTTAATGTGCATGCGGGACACGGGAGACACATATGTAGTGTAGCCAAATCTAACGACTAAAATTATAATTCCACTGATCCGCGGGGCGCATTCCTATTGAGTACGGGATGTGCATCTGTTGCGTACCCAAAGCTAACTAATATAATTATGATCACTGAAACAACATTCGAATTTTGCATAAGAAGCACTTTCACTATACCTATGGGACACACAAGATGTACACTCGATCCCAAAGCACCTGAGACTCCGGTTTCCTTTGCGAGTGAATTGTCCTATTTTGCCTTTTGTTTTTAATGTAAAGATGAGTTTTATTTTTAATTTTTTTGGTGGGATTTTAATTATTTTTAAATATCGTCTAGGTTCGTATATTTATTCAACCATAAAAACTCAATCAATTACAATTGTCAAATATGAGGGGTCCACGATTGTTTCCCAATCTTCCTCCCTGTGTACTTCCTTCGAAAATAAACATTTATACTCGTTGTCTCCTGCTGGCTGGATTATCGTGTTTTCCTTTGACGACTTTTTTGCTTTCGGTTTTATTTTTGTGTATTTCTTTTCTCCTATATTTGTGGTCCTCCTTGACGGTTTGACCGTCATCCGATTTTTTCGCTCTTTCGACCCACTAGACGACGCGCTATCTAGTGGTTTCGAACAACTTTCTATTTTAAAAAAATAAAACAATAAAAAAATTGCAATTATGGGTCTGAGCAGAGCAAACCGGTTTAAAGACAAATCAGTGGGCGCGGGCCCAGGCGCCCCCTGAAAGTGCAAAGCGAAGGTCGCCTAATGGACCCAAAATCATTAAATGTCCCGGTTCACCCAACTGAACCAACGTATTCCACCAGCGTTACAAAATTGGATCCGACAAATAACGCAAACTTTAGTCGGTTAGATTATCTGACATGATGTCTAAAATTTTTTTTTTCAAAATTGCAAATCTTGAATTGGTATTTTGGACTGTATTGTGTGGTATGATATGTTTTGATAAAGAGTTTAAAAAAATACTTATTTCCTACTACAAACTAAAAAGATATCTATACTCTTTTTGTAAATTCAGCTTAACTTTACGTGCGGTTAGTTATTTTATTATTTACCGTTTAACTATTATGGTTCACAAGAAAATTTTGTTTGATCTTAAATTTTTTTAATATTATAATAGAAAATTTCAACGGATAATTTTGATAATTAGGCTTTTTTTGAAAAAACTATAATAATAACTAGGTTTTTTGATGTTTTAATTAAATAAATATACCAAACCTTTTGTATTTATTCTAAAACTCTACGCACTCTTCTCTCAAGGAGAAAACTAGAAAAAAAAGTCTTGTAAAACCAAATTGTTTCAACTTCAACTTTAATTAGATGGCTATGTAAAATATTTCAAGACATTTGTGAATTTTGTCAATTCTTATATTTACCTACTTCAAACTCTATTAAATTTCAACTCTTAATTCCAAATCAAGCAATTGATAATATTAACACCGAGTAGAAAGCACACATACAACAAGTTATGTCGTGAATCCCTTCAGAATAACAAACTCAATCCTCATAAAAACTACGTCTGAAGACCTCGGCGACACAATATTAGACTCGCTGCACCCTTTTGAGAATCTCAATGGCATATGGCGCAAGAAACTAAACTTGTCAAAAGCAAACGGAAAAAACACTTGTTGATTTTCAATGCAGGATTTAAAAAAAAAAAACTCGTCCATGCTATCTAAAATAATATTGATTTTTAAATTTATAAGTTTGGACGGTACATGCAAAAAGAGCTGAAACAGAACAATATTGGAGTTTTATAATTGTCAAACTACTCAGGTTCGACTCAAATTCACTTAAAAACGGAATATGAACATATTTTAAAATTCGATTAAAACTTAAAATCTTTTCATTTACAACCGAGTAAAGTCCAAATATGTCAAAACACGAATCGTTCGGCTCGTATAACAACGATAACACTACATCCATAAATTATGAGAGTTTGAATACTTGGCTCCATGATATTTAGGCCCGGTTCAGTAAAATTCAGTGGTCCACTTCTTTCTTTCCAATTTTGTTTGGGCCGAGCTAACTAAAATTAAGCCCATCAATAAAATTCCCTAAAAAAAAACTCTACAAATTGCAAAAATAACCCTAACTTTAGGATAATAACCACACAACACACAAGACGTAAGCTGACGTCAGCAACTAAGTGTCTAACGTTGTAAAAATTTAAATTATAATTTTATATACAAATATAAAGATTCATACTTTAATCGCAATATTAAACCCGTAAGTTATACCTAAACAAGTAACCAGCAATAGTGGAAAGAAATACCAACATGGCAACGATCCTTTTGACAGTAACAACAAGATGCTTATAATCACATCATGACTCCAGAAGAAGGGTATTTTGTTTCTTCATCGTCTTTCTCCTCTCTCGTCGAAATTGGCACATCCTGATTCATCATAGATCTCTCAACACTTTGCAGTTTGTACCCACCTCTAATTCAGAGCTCCCCAGAGTTCTTCTTCTCTAATTAAGTGCCCGCAAGACGCGAATTCGAAGTGATGAGGTCAACAAAGGGAAACAGTATCGGTATTCAGGAAGAAGATGAGGATTACGATGATGAATTCAGTGCCAAGAAAGACGGAACTTCTAATTCCAAAGGTTTCAGCTTTCTTCCATCACTTTCCGTCAGATCCCAGATGCAATTTGAATGATTTTGTTAAAAATTTATGAGTTTGTGTTTTGGTGACTGTAGAAATTGACCATGGCAGCTGCCTATTTCTCTTGTGTCGTGGGAATTATGATTTGAAGTGTTGTTGCTGGGTGGTAGATTATAACCGTCGAATTTTTCATGTGGAATTTTAGATTCGAAGAATAATCATAGGGCAAATGCTATTCGTTCGAAGCACTCGGTCACTGAGCAGCGCCGGAGGTGCAAGATTAACGAGAGGTGAACAGCCTTTGATATGCTTCTTTCAATTGATTTCATAAAAAAGTTATTAGGGTTTCCAAATTAATGCTGGAACTTGATACCATATAGTGAAATTAGCATAGAAATGACCCAGTAATTTGCGTTCACTTTCTGCTAGAGATCAGCTAGGTTACTAATAAGATATGATCTCTGATAAAGTTCTAGGGAGTTAGAATATTTAAAATTTGAGTTTGTTGGGCTATGAAATCAATGTAGAAAGATGATACAGTTGGTGAAATTAGCTTATGGTATGACCCAGTCAGTAATCTGTGATTGTGAGGAAGAATTCCCACAGTAGATTGAACTTCGATGCCGTAAAAAAGAATGGATAGGGCATTGTCCCCATATGCCTCTCAGAAGCTGAGTTTAGGGTTTATTTTTGTGGCTGTTCAAGTACTCGAGAACTAGCACGTATACGTGCTCATTAAGGCTAAATACCTCGTATAGGTGATTTGCCCTTGCCTTTTGATACTTAATTTATTGACTTACTCTCTATCATCAGATCATTCATTTCTGTTGTGTTCACTTTTTGGTAGAGATTGGTGATTTCTTACAAGATTCTGTAAAATCAGTATCTGTGATAAAGTCGGCAGGATAGGTTGCGTAAATCCTCCATATTAGCATGTTTTTGAGCTTTCCACAACTATATCTTTTGAGTTTTGATATTGCTGCATGGATCTCATATTCTCATTGCACTTCTTGATGATTGATATTACAACCACAGGTGCTGAAATAGATCTGTCTGAGAACATATTCTTTAGCTCGTTTTGCATATTCTCGTAAGTGACTGAAAAATCAGATTTTGATGGTTTCATTCCATTGATATGCAGATTCCAAATATTACGTGAACTCGTTCCGGATGGTGATCATAAGAGAGATACGGCATCTTTCCTCTTAGAGGTACCTTGTAAAAATATAGACCATTTATTTCAGCATTTTACTTTGAAAAAAGAATAAAAGGCTTTTTGCCTTTAGAATCTGATGAGAAGGAAAATTTATCTTTTCTAATCACCAAAAACAAATGAAAGAAGCTGCTTTAGATGATTTTCATTTTGGCTATTTATAGGTGATAGAGTATGTACAAGTATTACAAGAGAAAGTTCAAAAGTATGAAGCTTCATGCCAGCCGTGGAGCACGGAAGCGTCAAAATTGATGCCATGGGTAAGATTTAATTTTAAGCAATAAGTTTGCTATGTTGTTTTATACCAAATTTATTTACGGGAATTCTTTATCGTGAAACAGAGGCATAGTCAGTGGCGAAATCAAGGTCTTCCTTCCCAAACTCTATCCATAAATAACGGGTCTGGACCCGCGATGCCAATTTCTGGGAAGCTAGATGAGAAGAGTGTCAGTATTAACCCGGGAATTGCTGGGAATGGACAGACTCCACTCGAGTCTGATGGTAATCAGGATGTGTACAATCGGTCATTCGGCGAGCTACAATCGGATTTGACAGAGAAGGTGTCTGCTTTACCCTCGCCTTTCCAGGCCCAAATGCCTCTTCCTGTGCACACTGAAAGTATGTTTGCCCATCCTTGTCAAGGACTGAATCCCGATTCACAATCTACTGATTGCCCCGTCATGAGTGATAACTGGCCCGATGAACATTCAATTGAAGGGGGCACTATCAGCATCTCAAGTACTTATTCACAGGAGTAAGTATGATAACCCTCAGTTATCTTACATCTCTTTTAGTTGTACTTTTGTCTCTTTTTATGTCAATTGATCATGAGTAACTATTTGAACCGAAAACACTTTCTATTATTTCAGTGAGCATGTTGATAGTGCAATTTTCGAGCTGACATGTAATTTATGTAGGTTGTTAACCACATTGACACAAGCACTGCAGAGTTCTGGAGTGGATCTGTCAAAGGCAAGAATCTCCATACAGATTGATCTCGGCAAGCGAGCTAATCAAGCTCTCGCATCCGACATACCCCATGTTAAGGTATCTAAAGGGGTGTAAATTTTCTTTTAGTTAAATCAGGATTTCCATAAATATCCATTTTTCATTGCAACACACTCGCAGGAACACGAGAACGCTTACTGCAATCTGGGAGTGGCCCATCAAAGAGAAGGAGTTGGCCAGGAGACTTTGGATCAAGCTCACAAGAGATTGAGATCATGATTGGGTATGACGTTATCTGTGTTGAATCTTGTTTGGTTTTCCTTAGATTCAGTCTTCTGTTACTGAACATTTGTGGATAAGTTGGTGAACAACTAGCTAACTCGGTTATGGTTTTCAGGAATCTGGAAGTTCATCTTATTTTCAGCTGACGAGATTAGAGAGGGCGGACGATAGTTCTTGGCTGCACCAGATCGACATGGATGCGTTGAAGGTTTTAGATTTGTGTTATTAAGATTTGTGATTTATAGTCTCTTTATGACCATTTGCGGATGAAGACGATGCATTAGCTATAGGAAATCGTTTGATAGGGAATATGAAGAGAACGAGTCATTGAACTGATCTATTTGGAAGCGATTGATTTTGTTTTGTGTTTACTGAACATACAAAAAGAGTGATACATTTGGAAATCATTCACATTGAACCATAGGAATGCACGCTACAACCAAACTGTCCACGTTTCTTCAGAACCCGGTTCACAATGTGAACCGTGTTTAGTTCTCGTATACGGGTTTGTTCAAAGAGTATTATACCTACGAACATGGTCATCTTCGTATCTTTTAGAGAAAGCTGCTTAAAACCCCGTTTTTTAACCTGATTAAATTTTAGTACCCGTCGTTTAAACTATCAAAACGGTACATCATCTATTGAGCCCGACCAATGATTAGTATCTGGATTACCATCTAGAAGCTGTCATTTATTTAATTGAATGAGCAAATTAATCTTTGGTCGGGCTCAATAGGTGAGATACCGTTCTGATTGTTTATACGATGGGGTACTAAAGTTTAGTCAACCTAAAAGATGGGTACTCTTTAGACAATTTTCTTTATCTTTTATAACTGAATCTTCCAAGTCGAGTTGAGTAACTCGAATGATATAACAACTTTATAGTTATTATAGCCGAAGGAGTGAAGTTCTAGTAAGGGAGTTTCTGCATGTTCAAGATCAACTCGTTTATAAAAGAGCTAGAACCCGAACAATGTATAAGTTTTAATCAATTTTTAAAATGTGTTAATATTGGCTTAGTTTCAAAAAGTGAGCGAACTTAAATCGGAGTAGCTCGTCTCGTATGATAACCCTAGAGATGAAATGTGTGCATGGCGCACATGCATTTATTTGATTATTTCATGACAACGACAAAACATGAATTCAGGAAGTGATGAAAAATCGATTTGAAAAAACTATATTATAAACTATGTTTGAGTTTATAATGAATATTGATTTCAGTTTACATACCAAATATGAAATCAAAATAAGTAATATCTCATTCTCTATTTCACTATATTGATGATACTAAATATACCTAAATACATAATCCAATAAATTTGAGCAAAATATTATATTTTCAATTATGAAGTGATAGTTTACAGTTGACAGTTAATGGTAATGATATACCTGTTGTACCTGTACAGCCGCAATGAAAAATGTGGAATATACTATATAATATTCTTTTCCTGCACAAGAAAAATATAAAAGAATAACAATTTGAAAGAAACACATGATGCTTGTTTGATTTCACATGATTCGCAGAAAAAGTATATCCAATTCTTTGACAGTCTTTCACGATCTCTTATCTCGCTCTCGTCTTGTTTTAGAAATCGATTTTGCTAAATCTTGATTCACAGAGTCAAGAGAGATCGCAACAAATCTTAGTACACGGATTTAGGGCTAGCCAAAGCTGTTCTTCCCCAAATTCATCGGAGCCACGACGCGAAAACGAAGTGATGAAGTCAACAAAGGGAAATAGTAGCTCGATGAACGAAGAAGAGGAAGAGGATTGCGATGAGGAATTCAGTGCCAAGAAGGATGGAGCTTCCAATTCTAAAGGTTCAAGCCTTTTACTGTCACTTTTTTTAATTAGATCCCAGATGCTCTTTATTTCTAGATGATCTTCTTGTTTTGGGGAATATTGAAGTGATGTGGTTAGTTTACAAAATTGCCGAATGTTTTCATGTCGAGTTTCAGATTCGAAGAACAGTGATAGGGCACATGCTATTCGGTCTAAGCACTCGGTCACTGAGCAGCGCCGGAGGGGCAAGATTAATGAGAGGTAAATTTATTGCTTGTCTTCAATTGAATTGTTGAGTCTTTGTACCGATTTCAGATCAATGCCGAAACTAGATATCATTAAGATGAAATTAGCATGATATCAGTAGGTTGTCTTGGTAAGCAGTTTGCTGTTTGCAGTTTGATAATCCTCCTTTTTAGTATGTTTTTAGCTTTTCTCACTTGTTCAAGTTCCTGTATGGTAAATTGCATTGTATTTTCATGGTTTTAGAAGGGAGATGATGAAATTGATCTTTTTAGAGCATCTGTTAGCAGTAAGTTATTCATAGTTCCATGATTGATTGGAAAATGAGATTCTGATGGTTACATTCCATTGACATACAGATTCCAAACATTACGTGATCTCATACCTCATGGTGATCATAAACGAGATACGGCATCTTTTCTTTTAGAGGTGATAGAGTATGTTCAAATCTTACAAGAGAAAGCTCAAAGTTATGAAGATTCATACCCGGCATGGGGCCCTGAACCCACAAAGTTCATGTCATGGGTAAGCTTTATTTGTAAGCTGCTTGCTGTTTGTTGGTCTATGCCAAGTTGGTTCACAGGATTTCTTCTCTTGTAACAGCGGCATAGTCATTGGCGAAATCAAGGTCTTATTGCCCAACCTCTATCCGTATATAACCCCGAAAGGGTTGGGAATGGACAGACTCCACTCGAGGAGGATGCTAATCAGAACACTTACAACAGTTCATTAGGTGAGCTGCAGTCAGATTTGTTAGAGAAAGTGCCTCCTGTGCGCGATGACAGTATGTGCACCTCTCCTTCTCAAGGACTGAATTCTGATCCACAATCTACTGACTGCCCCGTCATGAGTAATAGCCGGGCTGATGAACATTCAATTGAAGGGGGCACTATCAGCATCTCGAGCATCTATTCCCAGGAGTAAGTATGATAGGATTCAGTGACAGATTACATACTGTGCAGCTTGGTCTGTATAATGTGACATCAGCTTTGGTTTTGCTTTCTTGTATGTAGGTAAACTTTGAGATTATGATTTATGAGTAACAATTTAGCCTAAAAACAAAGCACTTCCATTTATGCCAATGAACATGTAAGTGTGAATCTTTGAGCTGATGATGGAAGTGACCAGGTTTCTATGTACTTGTGTAGGCTATTGAATACGTTGACTCAAGCGCTGCAGAGTTCGGGAGTGGATCTTTCAAACGCAAGAATATCCATACAGATTGATCTTGGCAAACGAGCTAGTCAAGCTCTCGCGTCTGACATACCCCATGTTAAGGTATGTCAAGGGGCCTCGACAATGTAATCTGACTGAGACTCTCTTGTATGATTCCTTAGTTAAAACACCATTTTGTTTATGCTTCTTGGATTCTGAAATTAAATCAGTATTTCCCTGATGCTTAGTTGAAATCCATTGCCAGGAACACGAAAACACCTCCTGTAATCTGGGTGTGGAACACCAAGGAGAAGGAATTGGTCAGCAGGATGAGCAGCAAGATCACAAGAGACTAAGATCGCGATAATAATGAGTTGTGCTGAATTCTAATTGATCCATTGAAGGCTGTGTGTGATTGCTGATCTCATTGCCAAAAGTCCTTAGATTTGTGTCATTAAGAATAGTGGTACATAATTTGTCTGATTTTTTTTCCTAATGAAGATGCATTAGCTTTAGTAATTCTCACAGAAAATTGTTTTGATAGGATTATGAAGAGAATGAGCCACTGAACTGCTCTACTACAAGATTGATTTTTTTTTCTTTGAATCAGATTCATCAAACAAGGGAAACAAATTCAGCATTCGGTAAACATGGAACATTTACTAACTAGTTCATAAACATTGAAAGCTAGAAATTTGTATGAAGATACCAGGACAGATGTTCACCATCTAACATTTGATGCAATCAGGTACAGGACTCTTTGGCTTGTATGTGTACACTCTTGGTAGCCTCGAGGACAACTCCTTTGTTGCGCATATTTTTGAGGCTCGTTTCAGCTGATGAAGAAACTAACCATCCATTCTTTGAACAAGGCCTGGTCTCTCTTTAACAGTCCAATTGTTCATCACTTTCATGGATTTCATCAAAAATGCATATTCATAAGCCTTCTCCTCACATTGGCCAAATCGCCCACCTTCACTGAAATGCCCTCCGGTCATCTCCGTCTTTAAAATCACAGACAAGGAGCAATTTCTGCATGTCTTTTCACGTACTTTAGCAACCCATTTAGCAGCCTCCCATACTCCAACCCTGAGGATAATAAATTCTCCGGTTATTCAAAGTTCTTGAGTTCAGTTACGAATAATTTTGAAGAAAAATATGAACATGCCTGGAGTCATGGAATGAAGCGGTTACGAGCATTGCAGGGTAACAAGATCCTCCGGCAACATTGTCATAAGGGGAATACTTGATAATGTTCTCGAATTCGGATTGTATCTCAGGATTTCCAAATTCTTCATAGTCTAATATGGTTAGTGGCAAGTTGGGATCCATCAATGTATTGCATATATCAAGAAAAGGGACCTGATAAACAATTTAAACCATAAAAAACATCACTAGTATGCCAAGGAAACTAACATTTTCTTCTCAGGGTTCAATTTTTATGATCCAAGTGTAGTTTAACCCGTCTTTGCAATATGTATTATGTCGTACCTTCAGAATGGCAGCACGGAACAAGTCTGGGTAAAAATTGATAGCTGCACCCACGACAAGAGAGCCTGCACTGTATCCGATACAAGCAAGCCTATCTTTTTTAACATAGCCCTCGTCTATGAGATACTTCCCACAGGAGATAAAATCAAGTATGGAGTTCATCTTATGTGCTCCACTGCCACATTGATGCCAGGAGGAATCGCTACCGCTGCCACCCCTACATATCAACTATGTCAAGCTAACAAATATTTCTCTTTTTTCTTAGGGTTCATTCTTTTGTGTTTCCTTATTAAAATTGTTTGTTCACTTCTGCTTTTGAATGGAAGTAAATTTAATGATGAATAAATGTTTTTAGAACTTCATCCACAAAAGATCATTGAACAAGTATTAATGTAGTAAATTATAGCTTTCATGAGACACAAATAAAGGAAAGAAACAGTTGATTCATTTGGTGTAAGAGAAAATGCCAGCAAAAACAACAAAACAAACCTCACATCAGCAAATGCTATTACCCATCCACGATCAAGTAGACTCAAGCGATCCGGACACCAGCTCTTGTCCAATTCTTCTCCATAAGCACCGTAAACATGTAGAAGCCCTGGGCTTTGATCCTTATCTACAGAATTTCTGTTGTAAATGACGGTGAGAGGAATTCGGACATCATCATGTGATATAACTTCATGTCTCTCACAAGAGTATGTTGTTGAAAAGTCTCTCCAGTTATGAACTACATTTTCTTGTTTGGAATTGTCCTTTTCCCCTTTTGCAGGTACAACTTCTTCACATAACAGATTAGTGCTTGGAGTGTCAGATTGAGCTTCAGAAGAGACACCCAACACTTCCTCTTGGTGAACAACTAAATATGTCTTCTGAGACATATTGTAGTCAACAACAACATCAGGCATCTGCATTTTGCAAAAGAAAAAAGTTTAGGAACAAAAGAGATATCAGTTCTTGTAATGCTATTAGTTAGTTAAATATACTGGAACTGAAAATGGTCACTAAAAAACGTGGTTTATACAAATCCACACAAACAAAACAGGCTCCAGAATCATGCTCATTCAAACTCCACTCTCGAAAATAGAAACTACAGCTATTGACAATAGGCAACACTTGGAAAATGAAGGAAACTCTCAAGGAGTCTAAATCCCTAAACTGAACCATTAGGATTTCAATGAACAAGATGGGCAAACAGCAGATTACAGATTCCTCCAAACTTTTACAATCTACTATCACTAGATATCCTTATCCGATAAATATCCCAGATAGTCTTAAAAAATATTAGCAGCAAATTTATCCGATGAATATCCTAGACAATATTAAAAAATAATAAGGGAAAATTTAAGTTCAACACTAGTCAGCTGGATGACCGCTAACTCGAATAGAAAATATCCGACAGATCCCGATTTTTTAAGCACTTGAAATTGATATTGGTAGTCTTTGATTAAAGATAATGAAAAAATGATTTTCGAGTTGTATGATTGATGAAAAGTAACCGCACATACATAATTGCAGGTAAGGATAAAACAAAATGCAAGCTGGACTATTATGGATACACATATCAACATGAAGGTCCATGAGAATCTTTACCACTGGAGAGGAAACCACAACACGATAAGCCGAAGTCATGAAGTCGTGATTAGATCCAGGAACCATTTGGCATAAATCGGAAGGCACGGGAAAAAACCAAGGATTAAGATCTGTGACTTGCATTACATGCTGCAACGTAGACAAATATTTTGGCAAATATGAGCTGGGACAGTGGAATATTTATGTGCTGAGAAGCCAAGCATCAACTTGTGTGAAAATAGCCTAAAAAGCATACAGCAAATCCAGACATTATCATTATATTTTGCAGTTATGCCCTGAAACAACATTCGTTAACATTCCGTTTCTTCCCTTTCCTTCTAGACTCTAATGATAGACTTTTCCTTGAGCACCACAACCAAATTCCGGTTAAACAATCACACTGAAACATATACCTTGTCATTGATATCAATAGGCAAACTGATAGAGCACATCTTAGAGCATCCCTCATTTTCAAGGGAAAGAACAAGATGTTCGTTAAAAATGTCCATGTCC
Source organism: Fagopyrum homotropicum (assembly GCA_033239125.1). Classification (NCBI taxonomy): domain Eukaryota; kingdom Viridiplantae; phylum Streptophyta; class Magnoliopsida; order Caryophyllales; family Polygonaceae; genus Fagopyrum; species Fagopyrum homotropicum. The sequence goes on along the minus strand of BSWB01000002.1, from coordinate 162,186,992 downwards.
AGCAAAGTGATACCTTCACCTGGCAGAAATATACTCTGGCATAAAACATATACTGTAAGGGAAGAATACTTAATTATAAGTAAAGAACCATAAATTCTGAACACAAACAATAATAAACACAAGCAGCAAACATTGACCTCTTTCTAGTTGAAATGAATGAAACTCCTGTGTTTCTAAATAGTGTATATGGAAGGAATTTATGTAATATCATTGTTTTGCATTAACTTACTATGGATCCTAATGTAATTAGAGATTTTTTTCAAGAGAATACAATGGTAAATTCACTAATATTATTTTATGAAGTCTATAGAGGTGTTATATACTTGGAAGCCTAAAACAGCAGTAATGATTCCCAAACTTTGTGTAAAAGGGAGTACACTGAGAATTGATGTTAGTAACAACGATAACATATATCCAAGGTTTATATTTCTGTTTGCTAGTTAAGAAGATTGAAAGAATTAATACTTTAAAACTTTACTTCCTCTAACTTCGCTAAAACTTTAATCTTGTAGTACCAGGAATGAACAGTATGAGAGAGTGTAAATGCAAAAGATAAAGCAACACCTGCCAGCCAGTAGAGGTTGCATCTTCAACTTTACACCTTGCAAGATAATAACTTCCAGCGAGCAGCTCACCAACCTTATTTGAAGGACAGTTTGTGAGAACATAAAAGAAACCATGATGGTGCTCCAAAAAGTAACTAACACCAGGGAGACGCTTATGCACTCTTCTTAAACTATTCAGGGGTTTGGTTGAATCAAGTACATAGACCTGTAAAAATAGCGGAAAACAATATTACGACAATGGCCCTAGTACAAAATACGAATCAACTAGGAAATATAAGAGACTGATGCTTCTACCTCAGAAGAAGTCCTGGAGTTGGAGTTGACAGTAATATAATTGCCATCCTTTGTGCAAGTTATGTCCACGCAGAAGCTCGGGTCATGCTCAGTAAAAATTTCATATTCATCACCAGACCCAACTTTAGTGGAAAGAACCCTGAAAAGCAAATATAATGGTGAGGAGGCATTCAAAAACATATACGACACGAATAATGCAACATTAAGCATTGGAAAGTTGCCTGTAAGGTCTTTGGTTCTTATCACATGCAGTATAAAACAAAGTAGAACTGTCTTGAGCCCAAGCCAAGCTAACAACCCCAGCAACTCTAACTTGTGGAATTATATGTCCATCTCTGAGGTCCTTTACCTGAAGCGTGAATTGCTCTGCACCAGTGGTATCAAGCGTGTATGCGAGAAAGTTGTGATCAGGTGAAACCCGACATGTACCCACATGCACATAGCCTGTTAAATAGAACAGGTGATCACCACAAGAACTTTCCAACTCAAATTCAAACCACTTTCATGTAGACTACATAAAATGACAGTAGAAAATTAAAAAATGCTCACCGTATTTCTTGACAATCTCATTCCAGTCAAGCAAAATTTCCTCTCTTTTGCTTCCTCCTTTCATATAATTAAGTAATGCACTAGTCAAGCCTTGCTTATTGTTTTGAGGCCTTCTACATAGAACAGGGTATTCTTCCCCCTCAGGGATATATTGATAGTATAGCCTGTTCAATGTAAGAAAAAGGGTTTCATCAATTACATTTGAGTAAGTCTAAATTCCATTTAGGTTAAAATATAACACTATATCACCGATGACCAGAAATGCACTATTTGACGGCAAATTCAACTACACATCCTCCTCAAATTGAAGTATACAACAACAATTCATACAATTATGATAAATTTTAGCAAGAAAATGAAATGATGATCAGAACAAATCTCAAAACATGAACAAACCAAGGTCCCCAACGCTCAGGAGCAGTGGAAATCTTGGCAGGCAATCGGCTAGTCATCTCGGAAAATAGTTCCCTTTGCTTCCGATGAGTTTCCGCCATGAAAGCTTCGGCAAAAACATTCTCTTGCTTGAGATAGGAGACGAAATCAGGATCATTGGTGTTAGACATCCAATGGTAAGGATCATTCCACGAACGTCCATGAGCTTTGACACTGAAAGGGACTTTCTTAGGTGATGGTGGTGGGTTTGTGAGAAAAGACGAGAGCTCTGGACTGTAGTTGCAATGGCGAATTGTGGAGTAAAGGAAAGAAGTGAGAAATCGAGTTGTTAGGAAGTTGTAGTGGAGAGTAGAAAGCGTTGAATTTGTCTTGTAGATCGATTTGTATGCGAGAACAAGTATGCAGGACATGGAAGCTGCAAACCAAAGAACCAATTGTGAGGTCTGGTTGTACTTTCTGTAAGAGAGGGTGAAATTTTGGAGACGACGAGTAGTTTCTTTTCTTGGGCTTCATTTTTGAGCCGTGGCCCTGTTTGTCAATGAGTTTGGCCCAATAATTAATTGTACTCGGACCGGAATGATAAAAGGAAAATAAGAGAGGGTAATAATGTTTGTGTTATGCATTTCAAGTGACTCCAAAAGCCCGGTAGTCTCGGAATTTCATCCCTAGAGATTGAGGGTGACAATCTGATGATCATTAACTCGTTCAAGCATATATGGTAGTCATTAGGGGGGAAGCAGATATGATTATATTAGACATTTCTTTAATAATTTATAGATTCACTCATTGTACGATTCAACATATTTTTAGGGAAATCAACATTGTTGCAGACCGACTGACGTTTCTTGGGCACAACTCGGATGTGTACGTCGACCCTCTGCCACCTGAAATCGAAGACCTCGTTCGAAAGGATGCTATGGCGTTCATTCTCTAGAGGTTGACCCTCCCTTCTCGCTTACCCGTGTATCAAAAAAAAAACATGTGCGTCTGTGGAGTTGTCCGAGAAGATCGAGATGCTTTTATCCGCTTCAGGTTGGATCTTTGTTTCTTTGACGAAGTTCAAATTATACATATTTTCAAAGAAATTAATTGTGTTGCTGACCGATTGATCCAATTAAAGTGGGAATATCGACTCACAACATCAATTTTCTGCTGATCCTGAACTTCACACTTTCATCTATAAGATAATTTAGGAAGAACTATCTCTAAAGAGATCAATCTAACCACTTTTTATTTTAAAATATATGATTAATGTTCTGCTAGTTAAAAATTGAATAGAGATCGAACTTAAACTTTAGTTGAGTTATAAAATGTTATACGTAACTTATTTAACTGAATAAAAGAGTCATGATTATACTTTAGTTGAACAATTTTATTAAAAATTGATCGAGTACGTGAGCATATGATACATTAATGTATGTTAAATATATTTTCTTTGTAAATTATATGACTTTTTTTGTTTTGAAATTTGTTATATTGGAAAACTTGTACATATAGAGCAAAATTAAGAAACTTGTTTTTTTTTTTTTTTTTGGTAATGACTACGGTGACCGGAGGCCATACCGTAATATTATTCAAACATTGCAAAAGGCTAACATGTGATAAGCCGGCGGGTCGCCACCCCGCGAGCATCGTTTTTCAAACAAGAAATTAAAGTAACAGGTGGGTTCTGAATGTAAAAATAACCAGGCGGATATGATGAAGCAATTGAGGCTAAGTGATCAGCGGCGCAATTAGCTTCACGGTAGATGTGTCGGATTTGGACTTGCCAATTCCTACGAAGGAAGCCTTGGCATCGAGACACCAGACTAGAAAGAGGATGATAATTTGGGACGGACCGTTGTACGAGTTTAACAATCATTTCCGAATCGAGTTCAATCATAACTTTGCGAAAACCCTTCTCCCATGCAAGATAAAGCCCCGTAGCAAGACCCCAAAGCTCCGCCATAGGAACCGAGCACGGACCAATATTCATAACAAAACCGCATAGCCATTGACCATGCTTATCCCGGAAAAGACCACCCGCTGTAGCCATCCCAATCTCGCTTTGTACTGACCCATCTGAGTTCAATTTGATCCAATCATCCTTGGGAGCATCCCATTGGACCAAAGTCTCGACCACATTTCTCTTAGTCCCTGATATTGTAGCCTTCTTCTGTGCACGTACAATAGTATTAGCATAATTGATTATCTCCTGTACTCGGTTAATCGGCCTTTGTAACCCTCTGGATATTAATTCATTTCTCCACTTCCAGCAGTACCAAATAACAATGCAGAAACAGGTACTCCAAGGCAGCTCCTCCTGAATCAGAGCATTATATGAGAGATTAAAGTCTAACCACTCCTGGATATCAGTCGTGAAAAAACCATTACCAACATCGGTAGGTAAGATAGTTCCCCAAACCGTAGCGGCGATAGGACAGTCCCGGAGTATATGCAGGATGGATTCCGGTGTATCAACGCACAAACTGCAACTATCATCGGTACCCATATGACGTCGAACCCTCTCTTCATTTGTAAGTAAACATTCATGACAAACTAACCAAACAAATGATCTAATGCGTTCAGGCACAGGCAGCAGCCAGATCCGCTTGAAAATGCTGCCCCTACTGTCAAGTCTGGGTACACTCGAGACCTTGAGTTTGTATGCAGAATTTGCGGTAAATCCTCCATTAGTAGAATGGTTCCATGTAAGGCAGTCATAAAGCGTCTGATCATCAGAGAGCCTGATGTGTGATATGTTAAGCAACCTGCTAGCAGGTATACAAGAGCTCAGGCGAGACCAGTCCCATCCCTGGCTAGCATTCCAATACGATCACACCGAATCAGATAGGGAGGAGTTACTGGGCAGCAGATTAGCATCGGTAAGAAGAGGGGTGCTGCTACACCAATGATCGGTCCAGAATCGAGTTTGCTGACCGTTATGAACCACCCACCGGGTCCCCTTGGATAGGAACACTTCTCTCGCCCATATTAATCCCTTAAAGATATACGAGCCACGCCCAGTAGATTCGCTATCCATAAACTGCCGGAGATCATGAAGATCATACTTATGAGCCAGAAGTATAACCCAGGGTGCTGTAGGATGTTGGGAAAATCTCCAAGCTAATTTCCCCAACCCTAATCCATTGGCATCAATAGTTGAACGTAATCCCAGACCCCCGCGATCTTTCGGACGACAGACGTTCTTCCATGACACAAGGTGAGTTCGTTTTTTTGATTCACTATCCCCCCATAGGAAGGAACAACACAATCTATCCAAAGACTTGCACAGTGTAGCTGGAAGCTTGACGATACGTGTTATATACGAAGGGATAGAGCACAGAACCGATTTGATTAAAGTCGCCCTTCCAGCGAAGCTCAAGAGACGCCCTCTCCAAGCTGCCAATTTTCCTTTTGTTTTTTCTATCAAAAACTGAAAGTCTTGTTTTCTCATTCTGTTGTGCAAAATAGGGTATCCGAGATACCTTCCGAAGTCCGATACAAACGGAATATTAACCTGCCCCTGTATTGCTGCTCTGAGTGAATCATTAACATTAGGAGAGAAGTGTAATCTATAATAACCTAGCTTATAATACGTGATGAAATTAAGGAAATCACACTGTAAAACTCTTACGATTACTACAAGTAAGTTAATGAAACAACATTTTAGCCATACAAGTAAGCAACTATATGAACAAAATTGTACTAGCTTGAGGATAGAGCTAGCAAGCACCGATCAACTACACGTACTTTTCTTGTTTTTGAGTGCATGTATGCATGCATATATATATATATATGAGGATCTCTTTGTTTGACGCAAACACCTTATACATTATATTGAGGTGTACGTCTTTGTCTCGATCATACAAATCACATCAATGGGCAGACGGCGGAGATTCGTTGTGGACGTTACGTCGTTTTCTGGGCGGGTAATAGTCCATTCCCATGAATTCCGACGTTCTCTCGTCCTTCTTCTTCTCTTCTTTCTCGTTTTCCTCTAGTGTATGGTGTGTCACACTGCCTATTGGATGAAAAAAAAAAACTTAGGACACACGTACGTGTGTAGCAATATACATCAGGTTTGAATATAAAGTCAACTGACAATAGAAGAAATGACCCACCCGTTGACTTTCCTTGAACATGGTTTGATCGGGAAACTACTCCTATGGTTCCGGCCTCATCGAGTTTCAGCTTCCTAGGAGCTACAACATATGAATGTTACGTGTTTGGAAATGTTTTGGCGATTAGGCATTCAAAGAGAATACTTATATCATCGGTATATAAACGTACCTTGGCCGTGAGGCCCGTGAGAATACATCGATGGATCTACGTTAGCGTGACCAAGAGGCGTACATATGACGGGGAGCATAAGGAGAAAACTCATAAGATAAGTCGAGATAACAACATAGGTAACCATTTTCACGAGCTTCATTATAACTAAGTTGTGCTTTCTACCAAGAAATTCAACACTTGATAGGTATATATGTAGGAACTTATCGAGATGCTTTCACTATTAGTTTAATGCAAAACTCACTAGGGCAAACTCACCGTACGAATATACATTTTTCTAGATAAAAAGCAAAAAGAGTCCCAATTTCGAGATATTTTCATATTATAGACTAGACTTTCAAAATTGTAGAAAGTAACCTCGACTAGGACGAGGTTCCGAATAATAGTAAGATGGGATCGGGTTTTTTTATCATTATAATACACACGGCATAATCATTGATGTTTTTTGAGCTATACTCCCTCCGATCATAAATAAAGGACGTTTTAGTATTATAAATTTGATCACAATTATTTGTCGTTTTAAGTTTTTTAGGTCAATAAATAAACAAGAATTATAAGAAATGTTCTTGAAAATTGATGTAAATGATTATTTTTAGGTCTAAAATCTTTTTTATTGGTTTAAAAGAAGGTTGAATATTAAATAAATGATAAGATTTAGAAAAACTTTACAAAATATATGTTATTTAATATTTTTTTTAAAAACTGTGTCAAAGGTTAAAACGACAATAAAACTGTAACAATGATGAAGATGATTAGAAAATTGATGTAAATGATTATTTTGTGTATATTATTTATGATTCTCGTTTCTATTTCACATTATGGTTTTGTAGTTAATACCAATATTGGTGAAGATGATTAGAAAATCTCGTTTACAATGATACTTGGACTAGAAATTGCAAATCACGGTATAATCGGGTTTTTATTTAAAAGTTTTGGAGTTTCGGCAATTTTATGTAATTTTTGGAAAGAGAGGAAGAAATGCAAAGCACAACACGCATGCATGCTGAAGTGAGTGAAAGAGAGGAACAAACACGAAGCACAAAAATATTGTAGAGTTCCATACAAACCCAAAGATAATTTTGTAGTAATTAATTAAAACGCCTACCTTTTTAGGAGTTCTCACTTTCTCACATTTTTGTTTTTGGGGTTTGTGTTTTATGTCCCCAAGCTCCCATTATTTCCACAAAACACGTCTTTGTACGGTTATAGACATGACTTATGAGTCGATTTAGAACAAGAAATCACACCTAATCGGCGTGATTCATCGTATCCGTAGACTAACAAGATAAATTTGAAACAAGTAGAGAATGATCAAGGAAAACGTTTCATATTATGAAAAATGATGAGAAAAATAAGTAAATCTACGAGTAAGGATGTATATATTATCCATGAAATATGAACATTTTAAAAATATGAGAATGAATGATATAATAAAACATGGATTTTATGCTCTTTATTTCCTATAAGAAATCTTCTTATTAGATTGTTTTTTTTGATACTCTAAGATAAGCGATTAGTACAATTATCTCCTATCAGACAATCGTTCTAGGGCATCATTTCGGATGAGGTCGTCCACTTCCGGAGTGGTCACAAACGAGAACGAGGGAGAGTCATGACCCAGTGTTGCTAATCTATCAGTCACCCTGTTGACTTCCCTAAAGACATGAAAACATCTAACGCATGAGAACCACGAAATCATGTTAGAAATATTAGAGATTAACAAGTCAATTTCTCACGGAGGTGTCCAAATATTTTTGATTGAGTTGATAATTGTAAGATTGTCTCCATCAATTTCAAGGTTCTTGATGCCCAACTCAAAGGTCTTACTCAAACTCTTCCTTAGCGCACATGCTTCAGCATGGAGGACATTCGTGTTTTCACATCGCCCATAGTCTAGGGTAGTAGTTGAGGCCTCGCGGTCCCTCAATATCATCCAAATGCAGAATTCCATTGTTAAGTCTAGACCCATCGAAATTGAGTTTAATAAAGTCTCTTTCCAATTTTTTCCATGAGATGTTTTTTGTTTTCCTTTTGTTCTCTGATATGGTGGGTTTTTGTTTCTTCTTCTTAGTTGCCTAATTCCATACTTTAATTTGGTTTTGAACGTTAAGGTTTATGTTTTGTGGCTTATTGTTGTTAAAGGTGCATTGATTTCTCGAGAAACAGACGTTCCACTAACTGACTGACAAATCAATTAAGTATTTATCGTCCAATTTTTCTCTCATAAAAAGGAGAATATTTGGTATGTTAGTGCATGAAAGATCAACAATTTGCAACATGTATTTAATTTTCTAGTTTGTAATGTTATCAATTGTGAAAGAGCATTTCAAGAATATGTGTTTAGCACTGTTAAACGGGTGTTGACAAAGAGGGTGATACATTAGTACTACTACTTTTTGTTTTTCTAAATTTTCCTTAGTTAGAAGCCCGTTAATCGATTTTACCGTGATTTGCAATTTTTTCCTCTCTTTCCAAAATTTTATATAATTTTATTTATTATAAATTATTTTAACACAATTTAATATTTTGTGTGGATGAGGCATGTTTCTTGTATATGACATTTACAACAATATATATGTATATACATAAAATGATTATATTGTGTTTTCTCATAAATATGTCATTTTTATTATGTCCAACTTTTTTTAGCAAAAAAGAAATTATAAAAGAAAGTAGTTCGATACACTTAGTCCAACAATTAAAGCTTTAATATTTTTTAAAAATAGGAATCACGTGGACAAATAAGAATTCAGGGACAACATGAGAGACAGGATCAGAGACAGAAGATTTGGATTGCACTTAGATCACATCAATCTAATTGATTGAAAAATAAAAAATACAACAAGTCTACCAGAAAATTATTGAAAGAATGTACCGGCCCAATGTCAAGTATTATATGGGCCAAGCCCAAGTACGCTACTAGCCTACAAGAAGAATATTCCCAAACGGTTCGGGACGGACCGAATTCGACCGGTTTTATTAGACAAGAACAACAACAGAATTTCTTAAATAATTATATTTTTCATTTTAAAAAACCGGACCCAAGAATTATGAATGAACAAAGTGGGCCGAAAACTAAACCTAAATGATCCGGACTCAACCTGGATATATTTCTTGGACCGGTCTATGGACTAGACCAAAGTTCAACCACATGGTAGATTTATGACCATCGGAACCTAGACATGGGTCGCAAACCTAAACCGTAGGTTTAGATTTGCGAACCGACAGCAAGCCTTAACCTAAACCGTATAAATCCAAACCTGCGGTTTAAGTTAAGTCTGAACCGCCGGTTTGGTTGGCGGTTCATCTGGTTTATTAAAAAAAAATAATAAATAAAATTGAGAAACTAGACCAAATCGGCAGTTAACCGTCGGTTTTGATTTTTTATTTTTAAAAAAACTAAACCGCAAACCCACGGTTTGGGCAAACCTAAACCGCCGGTTTGGGCCGATTTGAAAACCGCCAGTTTGGCGGTTTAGCCCAAACCGGACCCATGTCTACCGGAACCAAAGCAAACATATGAATGACAGAAATGAAACGTAACCCAAGATCAAACATACAAGTTAGAAACTATTCCCATTCTCACTCTTTGTATAGAAATCCAATGAACCAAACAGTACCTACACAAAATCCTCTACTACTACTGTACCACACCAGGAACAGACAATTCATAGGTATAACCTAACCTTAAAAATCTTTTACTCTAATCACTACAACTAACAAAGGGTTAACCCATATGATGTATACAGCCAAACCTAGTAATGGAAACTTCACTTCAAAGAGTACTCAGAATCTGCAGCAAATAAGAGCTTGCATCCATCCTTTCTGCTTCCTGTACTGTCTAGGATCCGCCCTCACCATCCTCTCCGGACTAGTGTTCCATTCTGTCTGTAATCTGTTCAAGCCGAAAGGATGCATAATCAGTTTCATAATGCTAATAAGAATATAAGATCAGTTTAATGGTAAAAATGTGAAAGAGGAGTATATGTACACGGCGATGGAATTCACAAACAACCATAAAAAAATCTGACATCTGTCATAGAAAAGGTAAAAAATATGACATTTGTCTTGGTTACGGGTTCTGTAACCGTGACAGTGTCAAAAAATATATATATGGGGTTAGAATTCACGGATTCGGAACCTGTAATCGTGATAGTTATGGGTTCCAGATCCGTTGTACGTTAGTGAATTCCATGGCCGTGCGTTTATGACTTTCGATGTGAAATGACTTACACAGGGAATGCAAACGAACGTGTGCTTCCTGCACTGCTTTCTGATCTAATAGAAATGCTGCCCGAGTATGATACTGGACCGGTGAAAGTTATAGATGATGGCAATGGAGCCGAGACGTTGGATGAGAAGCTTGTTTCGCCATGGAACCTTGATTCTTCTTGTCTTGTCATGGATTGAGCTGTAGGTGGCTTTCCGGATTCAATGTTTTCGGATTCTTGCTTTCTGTAATCAGCATTTTTTGAAGGGCCGAACAAGGAGGTAATGCTTGTATATTCCACCTTACCATTGGGTACTATCTTTGAATCACGGCTGATGATTGATTCTTGTACTTCCACTTCCTGGACATAGTTGTGCAACGTCTTCTCTTCATTCGGATTCTATAACAAGACACACCCACATAAATATAAAGCATTTGAGATCCATATCTAGGGGTGTAATACGAGCCAAATGAGCCGAGCCTATATTTAATATAAGTTTTAAAATGTGTTAATCAGCTCGTTTAGAAAATGAACGAGCTCGAGCCGAGCTTTTGACGAGCCGAGTCTGAGTAGCTCGGCTAAAATAATGCTCCTATAGTGCTATTTTAGCCGAACTACCCGAGCTTTACCGAATGACCCAAGCATTGACATGCTCAAGCTCGGCTTGTTTATAAACGAACTGAGCCTAATTTTGTACGAGCTTGAGCCGAGCTTTTGACGAGCTGAGTTCGAGTAGCTTGTCTCATATTACAGTCCACACCAATGTACTAAAGTCCACACCAATGTACTAAAGTAAGAGCAATGCATACCTTATCAGGCTCTGAGTGGCTTTCTCCTGTAGCCGCGGACTCTTGAATCACAACAGTCTCTGGTTCACCAGGAGAAATGTCCTTTTCCTTCTTCACCACTGTATCACCATGATCAGGTCCATCTTTATCTGTCAAATCAAGCTCACTCGGTTTGGAAGCTTTCTTGTTTGTATCAGTTTGATCAACAAGATGAATATCAGCCAACTTAGACTTATCCGTCTTCATGTCATTGTCCTTAACTTCATCTTCACTGGTTTGAACCCATATCTTGTCAAGAGTAGGCACACCCTCATCAATCCCAATATCCTTTACAGATTGATAGTTATCATCCTTGTAACAAACTACTAACTCGGGTAGTTCACAATCAGTTACGTTTTTGTCGGTGTAAAGCTGTCCATCATCCTTGTCTAACAAATTTGTATTTCCATTTGGTTTAGCCTTAGCTTCATTTTGACCAAATACAGCTTCCTCCCATGAAAGATCACCATTGGTGTCCATACACAAGGTTAGTGCATTAGCAGCACTTATATCAAATGCTTTCAGATCAAAGCCATTGTGTTCTTCCTTTGTGTACACATTCAAAGACTCCAAACCAGGAGAGTCCAATGTATCATCATCAGAATCAAACGGGTTATATGATTTCCGGGGTGGAGATGCATGAACATGCTCAGTATCATTATCTGCAAGGAAGTATATCATTTGTATCCAATCAAAATCTCAAATTCTAACCATAGGCCACATAGTTCACTACAGAGATCAAAAGAGAATCGACAATTACCCTGAGTCATCTTTCATAGACTCGGTGTCCTTGCAGATTTATGAATCTGTCAGAATGAACAAGAAATAAGATTCTCACCAAAACAATACAAATAACCCGAAAATGTAAAACATAAATTAAGATTTGTTCCACAGAAATGAATGCAGCAGTAGACAATTGTATACATAAATGAACAGAATTGCAACCAGCAGTAGAAATCATCATCTATCAACATAAAGAAGTATCAGTAAGAGTTTCCAGACTCAAACACTGAAAACTGCAAGAATGAACTCAGTAAAACAAAAAACTATCGAAACTGACATCAATGAGGATCCTATGAGAGTTTTCAATGATTCCCTGTTCATTTCGATATGGAACAAGAAAATTTGACTGAAATGAACATAGATAAAAACATACCTTCAATTAGGCAATACAAGAAACATACATTCTCTCCATTAAAGACAGAATGAGAGTTTCTTCACCAACCAGACAAACTCCTGGCCCTCCTAGGAGAAATTAAGAATCCTCTAGAAAACAAGAGGGGAGGGCCAGTTCCATACTGTAATGATTGTCCAAAGTAGCCATTATCATATAGAGGAGCCTTGCTTTTATCTAAAGGAGCTTCTTTTACAGCAAATTTTGTTCAACCAAAGATATTCCCCACAAAGGATTAAAGGAACAAGGGACAAAAACAAAAGTTGAAAATATGAGAATTCAGTACCAAGCTTTCCCAAATTCATGAATATTAAACTAAACCCAAAAATCAAAAGAAGAAAATAAAGGGCCAAAGAACTCCACCCAAGCCCGTCTTTCTTTTTCAACAATCCCAAAAGGTCCCAGCATAGCTTTTGTCAGATCTACACAATCCACCAAAATTAGGGTTCCTTTCTGCTATCCCAAATAGGGGCCAGTTTTCTTACAATAACGCTATGAAATTGAACAGATAAAAGGGATCTGCATCAGTCAGCCAAAAACCCAGAAACGCAACTACAAAAAAAATGATCATAAATCAACAAATCATTATAATAAATTCAAAAAATCAACTCACCTTTTCCTTTATCTCTTTGATCAGCAGCCAAAAGCAAAACCCTTCTACTGATGTCTGTAACTTCGGGACTGAAATCAACAGAAGAATCATAGTGTCAAATATTTAAAAGAAAAACTCAAGAGAATCAGAGAACTTCAATCGAATCAACTCTTTACTAAAAAATTGACAAGAAGATCATAGAGAGAGAAGGGGGTTTGAAAGTTCGGCCATGGAGGACGAACCTTGCCAGTACAGAAGTGCAGAAAACAAGAAAAGGACAATCACGTTTGCCTTATTTTTTAAAGAAAAAAAATAAAGCAAAAGAATGTGATGGTGCCTGGTGGCTGGTGGTGAATCTCTCTCAAGTCTACCCTACGAACCTTAGAACCATACACGAAATCAAATGAAACAATGAAAAGGGTCAAAACTCAAATCCCTAATAAGAAAAACCCAGTAGGAGAAATTCACAAAGATTGGCAAGAATTTATGCAAATTGGCCACCAACCAGAAATTGGTAATCGATATAGAACAGTTAAGGCAATAAATTAAAATCAGTAGAGCAGTCCAGCACAACTACTAGCAATTAATGAGTTCCAATGTACAAAATAAAAACAAAAGGAAACATTGAAAATCACTAATCTGACAGCCCAATAATCATAAATTAGTGCAAATTAAAATATATATTCATGGGTTTTTTAAAGATTTGGTTTGCCTTACCTTCTTCACCAATCCCGAGTTTCCTCTCCTTTGTTCAATCTTCAGGGTTCTGACAAAATTTGGAACAATTAACGAATTTAAAATTTTGAGTTGGAGACGATGAGGTTTTTAAAATCAAGCTTAGAATCGGGTCAGATCAGCTTTGAAATCCACCCTCCCACCACTACTTTGACATTATTACCCAGAAAAATCATATGCTAAGTATATATATTTAGGAAAGGGGGAAAAATGGATCAATTTTGTGGAGGGAAAATAGTGAAACAGCGACACCGCCACGTATGATCGGACGACGGCCGGTAATGGTGGTAAGTGACAGCGTGGATCTGCGGTGTACTCTGTGCTCTGTCATGTTCTTCCTATTCAGACAGACATTTTGCGCTTTTATCAAGTTTTTTTCTTTAAGTTTTTTTATACAAATAAATTGTTTAATTTATAATGAGATACTCTTTCAATTCATCAAATTACAAATATATATTCTTTTTTGTGCCATAATCACTTATAATTAACTCATTACTATCTTTTTACAGTCAAAGATTGTAAATATCTCATCTAAAAATTTGATTTTTTTTTTTGAAAAAAATAAAATAAAAATGATATTCAATCATTTTTATTTGTATATTTATGATTATGTATTAATATTAGTAAATTTATTTTTAGAAAAAATAATATTGTGATATGGGTATGTTTTAAATTTTAATTAGTCAAATATACATAAATGTAAAAGAATTATATTTCTTTTCATGGTTTATAAGATTAAATAGTCCTTAAAATACATCAATCATAATTCATAATTGATATGATATGATATTCATTTTTCACAAATATGGCATATAAATGATTCGTCAATGTTACACGAACCCACGTGTATACTTTAATCATATCCCTAATTCCGCACTTCGGGGGAGAAATAAACATAATCGTAATTGTCTAGATACATCTTTTATTAGGTAAGTTAGTCACAAAAATATGACTACATTAATCTCATATTATGTTATAGGCTCTAAATACGAATTACCTTAACTTATTACAACCAAATATTTATATTGGTCAATTAAATATATTTTTATTATAAATATATTCTTTTATGTTATAAACACATACTTTTATTTTCAAAAGTTAATATTTTAATCATAAATCTCCTCTATTCAATATAATATACATTTTAAGTAATTATATATAAATGATGATTTACATTTAGTAACTTCTGATATTTGTATAAGATGATGAAAATGTAACTCTCTTTAAACACATAATAGTAAAGGTAATAATCTAAGAAATTTTCAATGATTCTGGGCATGTTTAGTAATATTAGATTTGTAGTTGTGGTTTGTGGTTGTAGTCGTGGTTTAGAATTGTGGTTTTTGAGTAGATTTCAATTTTTAGGGGGAAAAAATCATTGTAGATAAATATGTAATTTATTTATTTAAAATAGATTTGTAGATGTTTTTAATATAATAAAAAAGATAAACATCCCTCCCTCCATCCCATGTGTATGTCATGTGGTCTATCATTTGCTTCCATGACCGGTATTGTTTCGATTGTACATAAGAAGAAGAAGAAGAAGAAGAAGAAGAAAAAGGAGAAGGAGAAGGCTTTTACAACAGATTTATGGACATCATTGTTTTGAATGTGCAAAAGAAAAGAGGAATAAGAAGTAACGAAGAAGGGTTATACAACAAATATAGAGGCCTCCATTGTTTTGAATTTATACAGTTGTAGGGTTTTAACCGTTAGTGTAAATATAGAGTTTCAACCATTCTTCAATTTCATTGTTCGATTTGACAGAAAGTAGAATTCGGATCAAAATGCTAGCTAACAAAAGAACTTGGCAAAGAACACGTACTTGCTTCGATTTGGAGTCATTCTTCAAACTTCGCAAATAAAATAAAAAACTATCCCAAATCTATTATTCTACTTTGTTGGAGGAAGAACTTAGCTTCTATTTTCAACCATTCTTCAATATTAGCAAATGTATTACTAGATAAGTACATAAAGGGCGGAGATGTCTTCAATCTTACAAAATCGGTTAGAATATAATTATAATATTTTTCTAAAATTTTTCTTTCAAATGCAACAAAATACAAAACATAACACTAATACAATTAGGAATCTTAAACTATACCGGAATACTAGTTTGTGGGATCCATCACAAATCTAAACAAATCTCAAATCTAATCTAATCTAATATAACTAAACATGCCCTTAAAAGACACTTGAACTATTCCTTGCAAAGATCCTATTACGTTTAGATATGCGTTAGTTATAATATATTTTTTTGTGAGAATATATGTATGAAGGTTTGATTTAGGGAAGTAATTATACAAATCAATAGCTTACTAAATCTTGATTTGGTAATAATTAGTTTAGTTTAATAGAGAGAGTAGATTATAAACAACATATAGATTTGATAAAATCAACCGTGTTTAAAGCTAAATGTGCCCTTTCATCAAATCAAAGCAACCGTGTTTATGATATATATATAATGGGTGTGAACAAATCCCGTTAATTCGGATCCCGTTCCAGTCTCATTCTGATATTGTTCCGAGTTTGGTGGAATTTTATCCAGACAACTAGCAATTTCGGACCGCTGAAAAGTATTTATCCTTTCCGAGCAGTAAAGCACGTAGAGGAATGAGACATGTGCTTTACCTTCTTCGTCCCATTAGACTCATCACGTATATACTTATTTTTATTTATTTTTAAATAATCATAATCATTTATTCAATTTAATCTCTGCCTTTGATTTATTTCTCTTATAGGGGTGTTAATTAGAAATCAGATTCACGATGTTTGTTGTCTTATTCATCGCTTGATGTCAAATAAGACTACAAAGACGACTTCATCGTTCTTCACTCATATTGACCCACTTCTTTGATTATTCACAATTGAACTACAAGCCCGGGAATTATGTTGTTTTTCATCGCAATGTCAATTTTTATAACAATGATGGTTTCATTGTGTTCACTACTCATTATTTCCGCTCAACTTCTGAAGCAAGATTGTAACTAATTTACAATTTTTTTGAAAACACTGTCCATAATTGGTCTCATACTCTCATCCCAATCCCCGTGGAGATATGATCCAACGGGATTAAATTTAGAAATTACAATGTCTTTCAATCCGGTCACATGTATATTGGCTGAAGTAGAACGAGACAACCTCAATACCGTCCGTTGTGCACCGTTATACATTCCATTTCTATTCAGTAATCGTCTGATAAACTTTTGACAAAGTCATATTTTTATTTGTTTAATGTTTAAATTTATAACTCATTTAAGTAAAATCATGCTATTCAGATATTAGTTTTAGTTATCAATAATTATATTTATAGTGAAATTTGTATTTATGAACAAAATATTTCTAATTCGTTTATTTATAAAGTACCATTTTAGTTATTCAACATTTTAAATATTAAAATTTGATGTAATTTTTAACCGACTTATTAAAATTTCCAATTTAGTTAGATTGTAAAAAATATTTATTTTAAACAATCAAATAAATTATATTTAAATAATAATAATATAATAATAATAATAACAATAATGATAATGAAATATTGTTCTTGATTAATTTAAAAAAGAGTAGTTTTCAAAATAGTGTAATAATCAACAATTTCAAGTACTTTGTAAGGATATAGTCAATTAGTTAACTACGAAATATATTAATTGTGGCTTAATTCAATTAAAAAATTTATATAAACAAACAAAAAATATATATAATTTTTTAAAATCTAATCTAAAATTTTTTGTGATAAAACCTACATTTGACAATAAAAAAAAAGTAATTAACAATATATATTTTTCTCTAATCCAAACAAGGTCATAGTCTCCTATTCTCCAATGGAGGCGTGGATTTGTGATCGACTCCTAACGACTCTATTGTAGTCTAAATCTGAGGTGTCCACAGTTGTTCCCTAAACTTCATACCTGTGTACTTCCTTCGAAGATGAACGTTTATGCTCGTTGCCTCCTGTTGGCTGAATCATCCTGCTTTTCCTTGAAGACGTTTTTTGCTTCGGTTTTTTGATGTATTTTTGTGTTTTTCTTTTCTCCTTTGTTTGTGACCCTTCATGACGGTTAGTCCGTCTGTCGATCTTTTTCGACCTTTCGACCCACTAGACGGCGCGCCGTCTAATGGTTCCAACCGCTTTCCATTTTCAAAAAAAAAATAAAAAAATTTCCTATTCTCCTTACATCTCGTTTGAATTATTTATTCCCTAAAACTCGAGGGTCAACCATGATAAAGACAAATTTGATTACGTTGATAATTATTTTTGTTATAAAAATAATTTTAAATAGACAATTGGGAGAATTATTATTACTTAACCCCATTAAGTAGTAAATTAAAATTTTAAAAGAGCCATTTCAATCACATAATACATTAAGGGCCCGTTTGGTTTTAACTCCGGAATCGGAAACGGAATGGAAACGAATCTAGTCAATACGTATACCCTTGTTCATTAAAATATTTGGAATCATTCCTTGTGGTTTCTAGTAATTGCATGAGAGTTTGATTACTTTTGATACCTTATAGGGTAACAAAATGTGAGGAAGCAAGTGCATTTTTCATTAAACCATGGGGAATGATTCCATAAAATTTCATGAATATGAATATACATATGGACTAAATTCGTTTCCATTCCGTTTTCGTTTTCGGAGTTGGAACCAAACGGGCCCAAAGTCTATATACATACACCACAAAAAACATTATTATATTGTTATTATGTACGGATCGTTATCAACAAAGATTACGTATAAGAAAATATTTTTTTTTTTATAAAAATATTGTAGTAGTTAGGATTCATTCGTTATTTCTACGTTGATATGATGTATTGCGGTTGTGGCTTGACATGTATGCATGCATCATGCATTATGCATGGTTTGGTTGTATGTATTATGTATACGAGTTGTTGGGTAGTAGGCATGAATCATGATAATGACATTATGTTATATAACATGATAAGAGGATGTGTCATATTGTTAGATTCCGACGTAGACGAACTGTGGATCGAGTTAAGATGCATACGAGTACACATGCGTGTTGAAGTCAAGTTCAATGCATAATTAAGTTTCACGAGGTTCAATTTTAAACCAATTGACAATATAAGGAACAACTCTCTCTTTATATATATACTAGGAGGAGTTGAACATGTGCATGTGTGCATATATACGAGCGTATATGTGTCGTGTGCATATGATTATATGTGTGTTTGTATGCATACGTCCCCGTTCTATAGTTTATCTATGTCGAACTTTAACATATTATCGAAACGGTTAGCCTCTAAATTGATCGGCTCACGATCAAATGTATCATGATGTTGGAGATAATAAGTTTTCACATCGAAAGTTGTGGATACTCCGAGCCTAGTATATAATCTCGGTGAGCTACTCCTTTTACTGTCAATTGGTTTTAGGATGGAACCTCATCGGGTTTATGTGTTGGACTTGGGCCTAATTAATGCGCATGTGCGATCGTATGCACACGACCCCCGCTCTATCGATCCTGCTATATCGGAATTTGACATGGTATCAGAGCGGCTAACCTCTATTCGGCTCACGATCATAACATGTGGACAAGTGCAACTCAACTTATATCCTCTAGTTACACTTGCGGGTGCGTGTTGGAGATAATAAGTTTCAATATCGAAAGTTGTAGACACTCCGAGCCTAATATATAAGTTCGGTGAGCTACTCCTCATATTGTCAATTGGTTTTAGGATGAAAACTCATCGGGTTTATGTGCGGAGTTTGGACCTAATACGCATGTGCGCTCATATGCACATGACTCCGCTCTACCAATCCGTTTGTATCGGACTTTGACACTGGTACATAACCCTAGAATAACATTTTTTTTTTGTCTTCATCCTTATTTTGCACCAAACCACCCTTAATACGTGTGTGGATGGTGTAACGACTTGTGTATAACGTATAGCCTTTAATTGGAATCTATACATATGAATTACATGAATTGAACCAACCATTTTCATGCTATATCTTTTCCCCCAACTAACCTTTTCTTATGTATTGTCATTACATATATAACTAACCTAATTTGTTGCATCTATGATTTTCTTTGATTTCTTGAAACATCTTTGTGTTGATTCCTACTAACCTCTAAACCTCTTTATATTTTCATAAATATAACCTTTGGATATTTGGTCTTCGAATTTACGTATGTTTATGAGCTTGTTTTTCACGTCCTTATTCAAAACACGATTTTATAGACTTATCAAATTAATTTTTCATAAAGAGCGAAGGTCGTGTATATACTAGTGAAAAAGCGTATATGTATATAACCAAACTCAACACATAAACACTATGTAGTATTTGATTTATCTTTTAAAACAAATTAAAAATAGGTGAAGTATCTCACGAAACATATATATTAGGTCCGTATTCCCTAAAAACCGATTAAAAAACATAGTGGCTTAAGGTTTTATAATTTAGATTTGTGAATAATAATCTGATCAATTAATGTTTCAAAAACCAGTTGGGACGACCGTAGGACGACGTCCAAACATTTTCCCTTTTTAAATTGGACGGACATTTCTGGATAGAATTGAGTTTGGATTTAGACCGACAACAAATAATGTGTGTCTGATAGAAATTCCGGGAAGAACGAGGGCTTAAAGGAGACAACTAACATATGAGAAGAGGTGAGATCATGAGAATGATGAACCGATTCAAATTGAATTTTCAAGTCCGGTCCAATAACAGTTTTTCGGTCTAGGTTTGGGCTGAATTTTGAACAATCTTAATTATACGTGCCCTTTGCCTATTATGTTTCCGTAAATCATAATACATCTTATAAATCTGCATGCAGTCCGTCCAAACGTTAGACGGTGCCCTTCTATCCTTATTGGTTTTGCGCGTTTTGAAACATTGATCCTGGTCCACATATACTCTTTTCTACCCCATGCATGCAACCTAACTCAATTTGTGGTCAAATTTGATTAGATCCTCGTGTAAAATATACCATAAATTTATCACTAACATTAGGTTATACACGTACAATTGTCTTATAGCCACTATATATTAATAAATATCTTATTCTTCCAAACCCAATAAGTATATATATATACACATTTATATATATATAATAACGCAAACCAAGCTTCTCGATAAATGTATAATAAACTATGTTGCAAATCTCGAATAGTTGGTGTTATTTCATGAATTTCTGCCTAATAGTTAAGTCTCAAGTCACGATTGACTAGTTAAGGTTTTGGGTACGTACAAATACAAGGTATTTGCGACACTATAGGGTAGGGAGTAGGGACCTTCCTATGATCTTTCACTTTCGTATAAACTATTGACTAAATATTATACATAGTGAGACAACTTTTAGGCACATACGAGATATTCAAAGCATTATATGCATTTAATGAGACAATTTTATATTATCTTGTGTTATATCCCATGTAAAGTAATAAAATAATACTAGATTCTTCAGCGATTGTGGAATTGTTCGTGGAGGTCGAGATGATTATTTATGATTCCATGTTAGATATCCGTTTTTTACAAAATTTAAGATCAAATATATTTCCAGAGAAACTAACTGTGTTGCTTACCGACCGACACATCTGGAAATATCAAACCCCAAATGTCTGTTTTTTCTGTTGATCCCGAATTTTGTAGTTTCATCCGCAATGATGCTTTAGGGTGGACTACCTCTAGTAGAAGTACCAACCTAACCGATTTCCGTTTTTAATTTTTTTTAAAAAAATACTATATTCTTCGCAATTTTAATTTAATTTTTATGGGCTAATTATTCAAATTAGACGAGCTAAACACAATCGAATTAGACGTGCTAAGCACAAAACCCAAAATGAAAATTTTAAGAGAACATTTGTGAAATAAGACACTTTTTGTAACTCGTAAACTAACTAGGCACCCTATTTTTTCAATTAAAAAATAAAGATAAAGTTGAATGGATATTGTCGAAAATATGGAAACTTAAAGATTCTTTTGATGATACACAATTTCAATTACACAATATCAATACATAATCTCAAATACACAATGTTAATAAATAAAAGACTTGTGTAATCATACCTTGTGTAAATGACTCGAGCATACATAATGTACATACTAACGTGTGATATGGACAAAGAATACACTTTATTTCTAAAATTTAACCGTTATGTACACATTTCCAATTAATATATATTTATCACGCAATCACAAACAAAACTCGACACATTAATATGTACATATGTATACATATTTCATACTCAACAAGTATTGATTACTGCACATACATATTATTCAGGAAAAAAATTCGGTGAAAGGTATTTCGTACACAAACTTTTTGGTTACACTAGTTTTTTATTTATTAACATTGTGCATTTGAAATTATGTATTAATAATGTGTAATTGAAACTGTGTATTAATATTGTGTATCATCAAATGAATACACAAAGTTTAATTAGCCCAACTGGTATAAGGGTAAGAGGGAGGACCAACTCATCTAGAGTTTGATTCCTTATTTTAGGAGTTGTTATAAGATATTTTCTTATTTGACGCAAGATTTTAATTTCTCAGTTTTCTTATTAGGAAAATCGATTACATATTAAAAGAGAGAGAATAATCATTTTTATGGCAATATCATTTACTAATTAATAATTTATTTTTTTCTACATAAACTAGGGTGTCTAGTTTGTTAATAAAAAACAAAAGGTGCCTACTTTATACACCAACATATATAAACTACCTACTTACCCTAATAACTGATTACCACTTGATTTTGTAAAACCAAAAATCTAATAATCGATTTTTCGTTTGATTTTTGACCATTTAACTAAAAAAGAAAAAAAAAGTTTTTCCCTTAAATTCCACCAACCTAAAATCCTTTTCTTTTTGATGACAATAATTATATTGTTATACATCGTTGACGAACTATAATTGTACAATTAAAAGCCGTTGGCGATTCATAATTACACTGGTAACAACAAGTCGTCAAAATTTCACTGTCAATAACGGTTGACGCCTTAACCGTCATCATAGTTAACAGTACAAAATAAAAAAAAGTTAAAAAACAATATTTTTTCTTTTTTATAGAAAAAGGTCAAATACAAAATGAGAAAAAGTTGATGATTAGACAATTTCATAATTCAACTCGATTTAATAATGGATCCAAACCCAAAAACTCTTGTCACATTATATTAGAAATTGAGACCTTTATAGTTTAGGATTCGCCCATACTGGTCCTACACTCTTTGTGCCCATATTACAATATTACGTATTGAGATTTAGGACAATTCCAACAAAATTTTTGACCGAAATGCCTCTATAGTTTATTGTATTACAAAAATAACTCACACTAGCTTACATGATTAAGCCAACATATCACATATGAGAGACATTTTAGGGTTAGTTTGGTAAATTACTGGACCATCTAAGATTAATGAGCTATTTTGAGGATGAAGCGGATAGTTGATGGTGTAATGTAAGGGCATGAGCATCTTCATCCCATATACTCTGAGTATCTTATATGAGAAACAATTTAATAATTGAGATGTCATATTTGAGGAGAGAATCAAGGTGATAAATAGAAAGAAGTTTATATGTAGAGAAACTAAATTTGACGCATATTTTGAGTTCTAACAATAAAGTTAAAAAAAATCAGTAAAGAAATCAAAATTGGATTTCTGTGCTGCAAAATTGGATTTCTGTGCTGCAGATGTTCTAAAGACAACGAACTTTCAACTTCCAATGTATTGATATCTCTTCAATGTCACACTTCGTAGAGTCAATGAGCTTGTATGATTAAAGGAATCCTCATTTTAGGGTTCAGGGACTGATAAAAATACATTCTTTCTTAAATGTAAATCTAAGCTTTTCAATAAAATTCCTCAAAATACACATTTTTTTTATAAATTTTAACAAAATCCCATAATTTTCATAATATATTGTCTTCCAAACGATATTATTAATACTTTATCCCACAATATAATCCTAAACTAAGAGGTGGAAAAAGTAGACAAAAAAAGTCAATGAAAAGGCACTTAAAATGACTCAAAACACATATAGGAATCATTAATAATCGTAATTAAGGGAAAACGTGTGACCTAATACATATTTATATGCAAAAAAATCAGTAGAAATTAAGTCAAAAGATAAAGAAGATAGAGATCCCAAAAGGTGAAAGGAAGAAGTACAAGTTTGATAGAGAATTTGTCTTAAATTGTAATGTTTGGAAAATAAGGGACAAAATCTGCTAAAATTGTGCAGAGATGAAGTTAGGGTTGTCGTGTTTGTACTAGGCAAACATGACAACCTTTGCTTCATATGTTCATTGTCAAAGACCCCCAATTCTTTTGTTGTTGGTGCCTTCATAAGCTTCGTCAATACCAATAGTAAAGTAAACCTTAATATCAAATTTACCGGTTTCGAAGATTCGAGTTCGAATTCTCTTGGGAACATGTATGAAAAAACTGATATTGGGAGGGTATCCCTAACAATGGGTCACGACTTATACCCGTCCTGGATGTAGAGCGGCAAAGCCGATCGAACCGGGAACTACTTATAAACCTTTCAAAAAAAAACACAACAAATTTACCGATTTGATTTTAATCAATCACCACATAAATAAAGTGATGTGACAATGTACATTGTTAAAAAAATGATGTGCACCCGTTTGGTTTAACCTGTTTTTATTTGACATTTAGTAACTTTAGAAATTTCAAAGGTTAAAATCTCGACATTTGTTATGACATTTCTTAACCGATTACAAACAATATTATATTTATATATGTGGTCCCTTTTCATTTATTTTTTTTTAAAAACATATTTGAAAAAAAATATCTACTTAATCAATTTAAAATAATACTTTTATTATTATTTTTAAAGTATCTTATTATGATTTTATTTTTATAAATAATTAAAAATAATATATGTATGAACACCTCATTTTAAGTTTTAGTTTTTTATAGTATAAATTTTTTTTGTTTGTTCATAAAAAAATAAAAGGTGTTTTTTCTTTGAAAAAAACTTAATCATACAACTAAAAATAATAAATAAATGAAACCATATTGAAATTTAACCGGTTATGAAACAAAATGGGTTGAAACACGTGTTCGGTAAGAATGTATAGTATTTGACCTAATTACATTTAAAAGTGACTATAATGAGAAACATTCTTATTGTACATATTTTGCACTTAGTTTTTCAAAAATACATATTTTGTAACTTTCTCACTAAATATAACAAAATTTATACACTTTTACGTATTTTATTTTCAGAATACCATAACTCCTCATTTATTTTATTTTTTCATAGTTATATGATGATGATCTGCACTTTATGAGTACAAAATATTCACATTATGACAACATTTTTACAATTCTTATTTTATAAAGATCCTTCCTTTGTTAAAAAATAGACCCAAAAAATTATGAATTTGTTATGATTCTTATTTTCTCAATGAATACAAATTTATTAATCCTTTCCAATTATTATAAAAAATATTTTCTATTGAGATTGATTTCATCATATATTTATAGATTCCCTCATGGTTTGAAGTTAAGAAATAAAGTCAAAAACTTTATTCCTTGTATCATTCCAAGAAAGGGATAAAGGATGATTTCTTACTTGTGTTTGCAATCCAAAGGTCAAAAAAGCATGATTGGACTTGTTTTACACAAAGCTACTCAATGAGATGTAACAAAGTCAAACTCTCTTGGGTTGTGTTAGTGACATTATTTAGTGGTGTCCAAATGGTTTGGTCTATAGTTCATGTACACCATTCAACTTCTAAGTGGTACAACTTAAACCCATCATCCCAAAAGCTGACTAGTCTCTCTATCTAAGTTTGGAATATGTACTAGCATTCATTATATTGAGCCTTTTAGAGAATGCGGTTTATCTTGTTTGTAGTGGTGGAAGCACAATGTGACATGACAATGAGACACTTGGTGTGTTTGATGAATCATACATGTTTTACAAAATAAGGGTATCTTACAAGAGGATAAGGATATGTGTGTTTTGGGTTGTTACACCAGCTAAGTGAGCAAAATACTGACATGTTCAAACTTAACTCGTTTGTAAATGAGATGGTATGAGTCTGAGTTAAACTTTAACCAAGCTTTACATGTGGTCATATTTGGGTCATTTAGATAGTAAACGAGCTCTTTTGGAACGAGTCCAAGTAACTCAACTAAATGTAAGGGTTACAATGTTATTATAGCCAAAAGATCAGGGTTTTAACATGCTCAAGCTCTGCTTGTTTACAAACAAGTCGAGTCTAAATTTTAACCGAACTTTGATATATATTACGTTACTCTCGTTTAGAAAGTGAACGAGCTCGACCAAGTTTTTTCCAAGTCGAGCTGGAATAACCTGTCTCAAATAAAAACCCTAAGTGATCTTGAAAACGCGATTATAAGCTGTTTTATTCATTGAAAAATGGTATGCTCAAGCAATGAATATGACTTATGAGAGAAAACTTGATTTCAAATGAAAAACAGTTTTATAACTTGAGGCCAAACAAGCCCTAATTGATATTTGGCCTATTAACAGAATGCATACAAAACAGCATTTTTTTTCATAACACTTGTATAAATTAAGCAAGTGTAATGATTTATAATGCATCAGTAACATAATTTTGTATATTATATACATGTACAATTTGGTACTACATTTTACATCCAACATTACACAGTTTAAATTTGAACTTCAATGCTTCATAATACCAACATTATGTTTTCATAAAAACGAAATTCTACAGGAATCCCCGACCCGAACATTTGGTTTTCGGGTTACGACGGACTCAATACGAAAACATCTATAAGGCTCATTCAACAATCCATAAGAACAATGAGCAACATAGAAAAAGAAAAGTCAATTAGATTATGGATTCGGAAATTTTACGTTTACCTCGATGTAATTTAAGCTCATTTCAACCGGGTGTGTGTATAAGCTGAATCATCTATCAACTACTTTAGACAATACTTAGAAGACATAAGCGCCTTTCCTGGACATATCACATTACTTGAAGTCATTAGGTCTGCCAATTTTGATATTGTGTTTATTCAAATACGCAATGATTGCGGTCTTCTGCCAGCTTTTGAAGCTCCTGCACTCAAGAAATCATCATCAACTCGTGGAGAAACTGATTTCCATGGGGTATGGGCTTAATATGATTATTATGATCTATGGAGTATCAGTTCATATCCAAGTGTGTGTGAATAGAACTTACTTTTGATCCAGATGAGCAATAATTTCGCCTCCTGGAAAAGATGATTTTGTTGCCTCATATGCAACTGTAATAGATTGCTTCCATGTCCCACCAATATCTTCTGTATCAGAAGAAGCTTTTGATGAATTTGGATCATCCATTGGTAAAGCATATCCGGAAATCAGATGTCCGACCCAGACGTTAGTTTTCCTGCAGATGATCAATGCCAGTGTCAAAACCCGCCAAGGTTAATGAAACGAAAGAATCTGCAAGAAACATACATCTTGGTTCTTATACGGTTCACAACACGTTGCAGGTCAAGCGTTGCATGGATTTCATATTAGACATAGAAGGCTTGAAAGAAAGTTTATCTACATTCTTTGTTGACCAATTGATGGATGCAAGGATGGAATTTAACTAAACACACCAGTGCAGTAGTTCGGATCTGTGATACAGTTAAGATCAAGCTAAATAAGTGTCTTGTAGTTTGTTACAACTCTAAACTAGAAGAGATAGTAGGATATCACAAAAGGGTAGAAGGGTCTAGAAGCACTTATGTTAGGCGCGAAGCTGCTAATGTCACGCTTGTCGGTGACCTACGAGTACAGTAGTATAAATAAGCCCTTAAGCCTCTTAGCTTATTATCCAGAATTCTGTCTCGTGTGTGGTTGCTCCTTGAACTGACATAGTACACTCCTTCAGGTTTCCCTAAGATTGTGTCTATTTGTGTGTAAGTGTGTTAATCTACTTTGCGTTGTGTGTGATAATCAGTTGTTTGTGAGTTTCCGGATTTATACTCTATCATAGCATTCAAAAATCGTGAATGAAAATAGAATTTTCATATTTTACGTCCCGTAATAATTCAAGAAATTGGGTGAAAGCTTACCAAATTATGTCCATATGACGAGGTACATAATGTCCGCCTCCTATACCAAGTAGAACTTTATCACCGTGATTCTCCCTGGTTTCATATGAAAAGACAAGATTAGCTTGAACAGTTGAACCTCCAATGTTGCAGGTTGCAACAAGGAAAAGGAAAAGAGCATTGATCTATGAAGATCACGGTGAACACATGTGAAACATTCTGATGAAGGAAACAAATAGTTAACTAATAATACCTGTTCCATACACCCGCGGGACTTCCACCTCCAAGTCCGAGTCCTTGCCACACCAGCTGCAAGCATTTATATTAAGTCATGCTTTGAAATCAGATCTATCCACGGTGAAATGGCAAAAGACATAGACAAATCAGAATATAAAAAGGGAATATAAGATTTACTCATCTTGACATGTAAATAGAATTTTCTCTCTACTCAATAACAAGATGCAAACCACTTGTTTGGAAAGTAAGGATCAACAATCCAGAAGCCAAGTGGTCATCATACGGAAACTAGCATTATAAGCAAATACATACAACATAGACCTCTTTGATTTAGATTGTAAAAGTTGAACAAATCCAAAGAGGCGAGTATAAAAAATACACCTCATATATTATGTCATGCTTCCCTCAGAAGGACAAATAACTATATGCAATTCAAACGATTTAATAACAGCTCAGCTCAATGAGGGGCTGCAGAAAACAAGTCATCATAGAGAATATTAAGTGGGAAAAAAATTCTACCAAGGCTATAACTTGGGCAGCATCCTCTCTTTTCCAGTACTCAAGAGTGCTACCTGCACTAACAATAGCACTCATATAGTCATATAAGAACAAATGATAAGAACAACACTAGACACACATAGACTGTGTGGATTACAGAGTAGCGGTTAACAGTAGCACTTACAGAAATAAACCAAAAATTTTAGAGAGTATAATGTGAACAACTGATAAAATTGCAGTGATTAGAAAGTAATTCACAAGTTACCATGCAAGTTCTCTCATCTGTTTTCAGTGTTACAAAAGAATGACCTCATTCTGATGTTTACTCTAAACTGTCTACTTAACTAGAATATCCACAGTCAACGTTGATTGCTACATTTATTTTAGCTCCCCTTGTGATTTTTCGAAATGCACAGACATGACCTGCTTATCTGGTGATGCTAACTCATTGAACTCTCCCACATTCTCTCCATCAGATTAACATGAAGGGCTCGTAAAAAAGGAAGTTCTCAATCGGGATTGAACTAGAAACAGAAAAGATGGTGGATAACAAAAGAACCCATGAAGAACATAACTGACAAAACTGTTGAGAAAGATATCGATGATAATGAAATAAGCCATCACCCCTTCCCTTCTCGAGTTCTCTCCAATACTGCTTTACGTCCAAGATTGACATTTCCATTAAGTTAGGCTGACATAATAGGAAGACCGAAGACCTAATATCCTTGCAATGATATGCTTTGAAAGTCCTCTTTTTGAACTAGTAATAATATCCAAAGCAGTTAGCTGTCAAGAAAATTTATTGCAGGACACTACTTAATCCTACAGAAGCGAGCAAACAAGGCTAGCTTAGTTGCTAGAGAACTGCAACGTTGTGGATTCTACTATAGTAAGGACTGCTATACAATTTTTGACAGAGAAAAAAAAATATCAAACTTCAAGGAAACGGAAGCAACAACTCGGTATGATACAAAGCGTGGGTGACTAGGACTCGGTAATTTCCATTAACTCTTTCTAAAATTTGAGCACAAGATAACACATAACTAATCAAAGATAGCCTACCAATCTCCAAAAACATAGTTGGTTTACTCGTTACAGGTCCATGGTGAGTAGCTTCCATGGTAATCTGCATAATCAATGCCACAAAGAACTTCAATTATCCCCACAAAACAAGAAGTCACTTGTTATGATCTGATAACTTCAAACTGCCTAAAAGCCATATTGATGCATTTCAGAAGCAAGAAACGTATAACACTTCAATCTCAATAATGCACACCTCAAACTCAGGAACTAAATTATGGGACTCAGCAATCTTCTTTAAAAGCTTGATCCAAGACCCCATTCGAGGATCAGGAGGTGCAGCCCAACCGGGCTTCCCTCCTTGAGGAGCATCCTCCCCTTCTTTCAAATGTGGTATCCCTGATTACCAATACATTACACAACGCATCAAAAGAAAATGCTGCGTAATAGCACCATAATCACAATTTCAAAAGAACCCTAAATTTCATATGCCCTAATTTTAACATCTATGATATGGTCAGTTACAAATTTTACCAATTGGATGAACAGTGAGTGCCGGGCGATTAGAAACGGCGGTGTGTTTGCTGAGAAAGATGATATTATCAACCACTTCGACGCCATTGGTGGCCTCTTCCCATCGGCGATCGAGATCGTCCTCGACAACGATGCTCTGATCGTGTTGCAGAAGCCTCACACCTTCATTCACGAAGCTTCTTATCCCCTGTAACCCCCACGCCCCAAATTCAACCAATTAAGACCCAGAATTCGAAAGCATAAATCACCGATACAGAGATTGATGAAATTAGTGTAACTAACGGCTAACCTGCAAAGTTGGGCCGGGTTGCCATCCAGGCATGGCAAGAAGAGCTGTAGCGGGGCCATTGGAAGCTGGGTCTGTCGTCGTAGCCACCACTAGCGTCACCATGTCTATCGATCGCTATTTTAGCGATTGGGTCTCTGTGATTACTTTGTAGAAAATGTGAAAAACTGACATTAAATTAGGAAAGATTGAAATTCAGGTTTGCCTCTCACAATTGCATGCTATAGAGAAGAAAATAATCGAAACTTGATGTATTCATTTCAATACTTTGGGTTTTTTTTGTTGTTAAAGACGTTTTGATTCCTCGTGAATGAGAAGTGTGAAGTGTCACCAAATAATCATCGTATACATCATAGTTTTTAACATTAAAGTTATCTTGTTACAAATAAATTAAAATGATAAAAGCGGAAAAGGTAAGTAATAAAACTGACAGCGGAGATTCTCACCTAAAAAGATAGGTTCGATAAGTTTTGTTTGAATTCAATTATAGTTGTGGATTTTTTTGTTGGTGTTTAGTTACAGTTTTATAGTTCACTTCGATATTTGAGGTTGTGATTTTGAAGGTTTATAAACCTGTTTCTTGGAATCTCGTCAACGAAGATTTTGAGAGATTCCTTAAAGGTTTGTGAAATTGGGTTTCATTTCTACCATTTTCTACCATCTTCTATCGATACTCTTGCATTTTCCACTGCAATTCTTCCCTAACTTTTTTCTTCTCTAACATTCTTCAAGCATAGTTCCCTTCAAATTAGAGAGTCCAGAAAATTGAATTCAACAAAACACCACTACATGAGCCCAAAATTGAACCAGAAAATCATCGATATACGAAATTGAACACAATGGAAATCAAATGAACCAGATATTGGGGAGAGTTTTCTTCCCCAATATGTTCTGCTTCTTCGGCATTCTCCATGGTCCTTCTTGTCCGGCATTCTGGCCCCAAATTTTTTGTTGTTGTTCATACCCACAAGTCTGACCCGCCCGGCGGATACGGCAACTATTTCAAGCCCAGTAGTCGGACTCGGCTCGGCCCGAGTCCGGATAAACGGGGTTAATATTTTATAAATACCTGCCCCAAACCCGGTCCGGCCCAATCCGGATATGGACAAGTCTACTAGTGATCCAAACAATCTCAAGCAAAGGCATTTTGTGCATGTCCATTCAAATGTTTCACTATCACTTCACTAAATTACAATGTCATGAATAATAACACAATTAATTTCATTGATTAGAACTTACTCGTTTTATCTTGTACGTTGAATCCATGACAATGACGTACGGAAATAAGTTTAACATATGCCTAGAACCGGATAGGAGATGAACAAACCGGCTATTTCATCCGTGTGAGGACAATTCCTAATGTGGACATAGTAATCTCGTTGGTCAAGAAAATGGAGCGCATATTGGATTGAACCCCGACCTTCCGCAATCTCCTTCCTCATCTTCAATCCAGTATTGTTAATTTGTCGGATAGATGTGACGTTGTGTGAGTCATCCAACTTCAAGGTTTCCAATACATCTTTTGTTTTTAAACCCGACTCAAGTTCACGACACACCTTTCGATATTGTGTTCGTGTCAACCGACCGACGAATGAATGACCCTCCAATTGCTCAAAGAGGTCGTGTACGTGGACTCCACAAATTACCCTCAAAGTCCATTTACCATGATTACTTTGAGTTCCCTCTAACTCAAACGGACACCCAATCCTCCTCGACTATTAGATGCTTCATCCTCCAGATCAACGTCTTTCTTTCTCTTACGGTGCCCATAACTTTCACATATCAAGCAAACGTGCATATACCTTTACTATTTAGCCATGATGATTTCGTTACAATCACCACATTCTTAGATCTCGCCGTGAACCGAACCCAATTGAATAGGTTCTCTCTATCATGAAAAAAACTGTGAAACTCAAACATAACTGAATAATTTGTACCGACAACATCGGATGAATAGTTCAGGGGTCCTTGTTTCAAACAAATTACATAATATTAATGTCTATTTAAGACAACTAATATTGTTGGGATACTAACAACAAATATTTCGTAGATAAAATCATATTACTAAAATGACTAATTCGAATAATACTATAATAAAAAAAATATTGAACCACAAACTTGCTACAATAACAAACTTAGTAACAATTATTAACAAAATGAGAATTAAAATATCGAATTACAAACTTACTTGGATGTGAGAAACAAACTCATCGGGATTGTTGTATTTGTTAATGTCGAATTGAAACGTGACTTCGTCTTCATAAACAGTCATCTTCACTAATGTCAAATCCGTGATCTTAAGTCCAAAAGAATTAAATACTTAAATAGTTCCTATTTACCAGTTGGGCTAGCACTAAAAATAACACATAATTACTTTTCCCTAAACTATATTTGTCTGATAAAGGCCCACAAAATTTTAGGGCGTTGTTCAATAGAACAGGCCGCACCGGTCATTGGGCCGGGCCTGTGTGTCGGAAAGACACTCTAGGGGTGGATGAAGTACCCCTCGCTTCGAATCCGGGACACATAGACATCTCATGATGTATTACATATTCACGTGTTTTGAACATATGTCATTTGTTTGAATATTTATTGTTAGGGCTAGTTTAATGGTTGAGTATCAACTATTATTATCTTTAAGATTTTGATTACTATATTTTTTATAATTCTCTTGTTGGATGGGGCAATATAATCCGGGAAGTAGCCATTAACCTTCATTCAATATATATTGGGTTGCAAGTTTGTTTATTATTAGCGTCTTTTCATCTTCACAAAAATAGTATTGACCAATGTTTTCTTCGATTTAGCTAGATTTGTATAAACCCTAACTTTTATACATACGAAAAAAAAATTCGCACTCATGTGACAAGTCAAGCTTCCGGAAATTTATCTAACGAAATACCACATTTAGAATCTCTATTACTCCGTAATTTATCGAAGATCGTTTTTTGACGAGAGATATGAGGCTTCGAAAAAAACTAGTGTTTTTAAAATTATATGAGGTGACTAAACAATTCAAACAAATAGTACATGGGCCGAAAAGAGCACGATATTTGGCGGAAGAACATGAGATCCGTTTGAACAACCTTTTATAATCAATCAAGTTGATGATGAAATCCACCAACATTAGTTCTCGTGGACATTATGCACGTACTGCACAACAATGTACCCCTTCAGCAAAGGGGCAATGGTTAGGATTTTAGGAAGCATTTTGTGTTGCTCGTATTTTACAAGAGACGCTTACTTATATCGAATTATATCAGAACTCATCAGAAAGTACTTGGGGTTTCTTTTTTTTTGAAGAGGTACAAAGGTCACCCAGTTCGATCGGCTTTGCCGATCTACGTCCGAAACGGGTAGTAAATCGTGGCCCGTTGCTGGAGATACCCTCCCAATATCAGTTTTCCATACATGCTGCAGGAGGATTCGAACTCGAATCTCCGTAATCTTTTTCGATTACTCAACAACTCCAATTTTTAGCTCTAGAATTGATCCTTGTCAAGCACATCCAAAATCAATGACTTTGAGCAATGCTTTTCTCAATTAGCTAACTACACCCACAAGCAAACCGAAACCAATGAGTTACATACATTATTCTTTTGCTAGATTGGACTTTCTAAATTGGGCTACTAAACTTAATGGGCTCCAATCCAAACATGTAGGCTTCTTTCAACTTATCAGCCCAAAGAGAATAATCCGAAGAAAAGCCTTGACAACGAGCTGTCAGACTAATAATACGATGAGAATCGATTTCGATCGAGTTTCACTTTTCGAAAACCAAGGTCTTATACCCACATCATTGCTTCTGCACTTTGACAACTCAATGTCTCATTCAAAGGAGCCTATACAGATTACAGAGCAGACCACAACATTAATGCCATCCTTTTTCTAGTTACTATTTTTTGCATAAGAGCAATGAAGTAGGTGAGGACCAAAGGTATCTCACTAGCCATCAGAAATGTATTCGATTAGTTAAACCTCATCCAATGGGTTATCATATTGAAAACGTGAGGGATAATAATTATATTATTAATGATTTTAAACATAAAAAGTAATATCATAACTTTCAACGTCTTCTAAATTACTACTTTAACTAAGGCTTTTTTCGACGGAAATTACTGCGTAAATTATTGTACAGCATTGTATTTTCTGAAATTTACATGGTGTTTGGTATAATGGATTTTTGAGGAGCTTTTTTTTAGGATTTGAATAAACTTTCTATGATAACTTTTTGGGTAGATTGTCAAAACTTTTACAATTTTACTCCTTTTTACATATTTAACAATGTATATATTTGTCCTTTTTGACTTCTTGATAAATTTATCCACAAATCTACTTTTACCAATGAGATATGAGTTACAATTTGGTTTACTATATTTTTTATAGTTTTATGTTTAGTAAATGTACTCCTTGAGAGAAGAGAGTGTAGAGTTTGAAAATAAATACAAAAAGATTGAGTTTATTTACTTAATTGAAACATTAAAATGCATAGTTACTACTCTAGTTTTTCAAAAAGGCCTAGTTACCAAAATTGCCCAACATTAATTAGGTTATTTGTTAGATTTTTGGAATTTACAAATCTCTTTAAAACTCTATTTAAAAAAATCTAGCAAAAATCCTAAAAGCTACTCAAAAAGGTTAAACTATTCAAAAATCTCGCTTCACCGAATAGGGCCTAACTTTTACAAACATTTCATAATGTAGAATTTTTATAAAAAATATTATCTCATTTGATAAATTCACAATTGTGTACGTCGATATATCTGGCTTGAATATGATGTCACACTTTACAAATCTATTCAGAAGTTGAGAGGGACAAACCTCTCGCTCCGGAAGATTTTGGAATGACAACTTGTTGAGCGCTTACCTTCTACTTCTATGTAAATAGTAATACCGTATAAAGCGTTATAAAATCATTAACTTTATATAGAATGACAACATCTGATTAGAAACGGATTTTTCTGTAAGTGGTTGAGAGCTATGTGTTTTACAATAAAAAAAATATCATCGAATAGAAACCTATGTATTTAGGAAGTACACAATTAAGTTAATTACATTAAATAGATTTTAACTTATTAATAAATTAATTTAAATACTTAAATTATTCAAAGAATTCAATGTATTAATAAATTTAGTCAAGTTGGTACTTGGTAATCATTCACCATTTTAAAAGATGGAGGCATTATACTGCAGTTTTAGTTTATTTTAAAGCCTAACTTAACAATATAGTGATAGAATACTTAAAAGAGACATAAAATGACATTCCTCTCAATTATTGTATATTTATTGTGAAGAGATTTGTGAACCGAATTTTTTTTAGTTATTGATTAATTAATTTTATATAGATAAATATTAAAAAATGAAACAATAAATTAAGAATTGAGAAAAACAAACACACTATACTATGTCCAATATATTAGGTTTATAATCTAACACGTTAACTTAATCTAATATGTGACAATCACATAAGATCTTGTATGAACCAACATGTATTTGATGGGATATTTGTTGTACAAAATAAGTGCATGCATGAATCCTATTTTAATGTTTGATTTGGACAACGTTATTGTTAATCATAGCATTTCCTTCTAGTATCATCGAAGTAGTGCTTTTTTGTTTAGTATCTACAAAGTTTAAAAAAAAATTCTTATTTTTTTTGGTGAAAGAAGAGTCCGTGTCTTGAATATCTAGTCGCGTTTTATTATTCTTTAAAAAAAAATTAAGTGATCATCATATAGCTAGGGATAGTTTGCCCTTTACATCATGTAAAAGAAAATCAATAACGTCCTCCGACGGGTCACTTAATACATTGAAATCAAAGTTAAACCAAAAGCTATACTGGTTAGGTGTTTCGCAACCTGATTTGCCTCACGATAAGGATGCCGGAACTGAATATTTCAATCTCTTTTAATATATTCTTGACATGTTAAAATCATATTGTTGAGGAGGTGGCCTCGAGGCAGACTTTTGCGGAGGAGATTAGTTGCAAGTTGTAAAACCGTTTCCAAAATCACACACCCATAACTCCACCATGGGTACTGTGTATGAACCCAATGTCACCACAAAACCATTTTAAAGCATTCTCTTTTTTTTTATCTATTTTTATTTTTTGTTACTTCACACATTATTAGTTAACTTTCTTTTTTATAAATTCTAAAGTTAACTTATTTTATATATTAAAAAAACTTATTTTTATAATATAAAGTTAGCTTATTTTTATAAAATAATTAAAAAAAATATTTTTTATAAAGTAAACAAAGGAAATTTTGTTTCTTTTATTTTGTTTTATTTTATAAAGAATAAGTTTGTTTTATTTTTACTTTATAAAAAAAATTAATTGTGTAATGGGGGTTATAGTAAATAAATTTTTTTTGACAAAGATACATTAAATTTTTTGTATATAAATATATTTTATAAAATGATTTAAACAATGGGTGCGGAAAAAAATATTTTAAAAATTTGAGGACAGAACGAAAAGCTTTGAAAATATATAATACGAAAAGAAAAAAGAAAATACCTCGAGGATATCAAGGAAATATTCCCCGTTAACTATAAGCTCTTTATAAGAGCGTGTGAAAATATAAATTTGATACCCTCCCAATACCAATTTTTTGGTACATATGTCTTCAGAAGGATTCGAACTCGAATTTCCGGATTAACACTTAAGGAATCTAGCACCACAACCACTAAATCAACTGAGTTTTGGTAATATCCTTAATATTTCGGTTATAATAATGTTAGCATACATTGATTTAGCTATGATCAAAGAGATGCAATTATCACAATTATTTAGTCTTAATCTAAATTAACTAAATAAATAGAAGTATTATCATGTTAGTGAGGGACAAACCAAATCTAGATCTATATTATCATGTCATCGAGAGTTATATATATCAAATTTTAATTAGATATGAAAATGGGACCCGAGACAAATCAAATCTAGGAAAATATTATTTGGCTTTTCGATTGGTGCATTTTTAGGTATGATAAGTCTTTCACTAATTGTAATTTTGTTTTTATATGTACCTTAAAGGCCAAATATTTCATAAACAAATATAAATATAATTTGGAAAAAAATGAGAGAGAGAACTTTAAGGTTGAAATTGGTTTTTATATATCTACCTAATCCACGATCTAAAACACATAGCTCCAAATCACATGATTAATGCACCATAATAAGAACTTTAAGGTTTTGGGGATGACAAATTTTAAAAGTGGTTGAAATTTGGTTTTAGAATTATGTGATTATTAGAATAATTAAAAGATTATGGCTTTAAAAAATTCATAGATGTTCGGTGAAGTGTCGTTCTGAAATTATTCGATAATAATAAAAGTAGTTTACGGATCTTATATAGGATTGTGCACATCAGGATTGACTGGAAATTATGGTTTGGTTCGATCATGTGATTTTTCGAGTCTACCATCCATGATATTCAGTCTGATCTTGGATCGTAATGTTCCGGTCCAGTTCGAATTTGAACTGAACCGTATTTGATTCATAAAAATATTTTTTTTAGATAATCAAAACGAACCGGACTGTAAGAATCCGGTCTCATCTATGGACCGTTTCATAAAAGAAATTAATGGTCCGGACCGTTCGTAACCCTAATCTTTTATATATAGATAGAGAGATAGAGAGAGATATGTTGACTCCCATGTAAACAGCTCTTACCATGTAAAATGAGAACAAATGTATTCATTAGATCGTTAAATAAATGGTTGAGATCAGGCGATATTAAAGGGAAAAAAAATCGTATGATTAGTGGAAGAAATATTCGCCAAACCTGATTCATATATTCGGCGGTATAGTTACATATATTCGGTGTTTATGTGGTAAGCACTTGTTTACATATGAGTTAGGATATATATAGAGAGAGTATAGATCCTATGAGAACATACATTATCGTGTAATCATGAGAACGGACCTTATTGTTTAATATATTATTCGTAGTTATTATTAGTTTTGTTACGAAGTTGTCATACCGTTTATGTATTATTCGTAGTTATTGTTGGTTGAATGAAGTATTCGTAGTTATTGTTAGATGAACTCATTATCGTAATTATTATTATTATTCGTAGTTATTATTAGTTATGATATTTACCCTAAATCTCGATACTTAATACTCACCATCCAACGGTTTAAGATTATTCTCATGATACACGATAAGATTGAGAACCGCACCATATATTGATAGATCATTTGCGATTCCGTTTCGAAATCAAAACATCATACTGATCTATACTTAAACATGATAGATCATTTGCGATTCCGTTTCGAAATCAAAACATCATACTGATCTATACTTAAACATGAATCAACCGATGTATCCGTATATGAATCGAGGACTAACCTTTATCCGTGGGAGTCTTCATCACAAATCAAACGAGTCCGAACCGATCGTAAGCGTAAGCGAATAGTCTTCTCCTTCCTTAATCCTTCAATATTAGTTAATCTCTAATGGATGAGATTAATATTAGTTAACCCTTCTTTCACTAATTGCCTTTCGTTAATGTATGCAGTTTTCAGAGAGTCATTTGTACTTCCACTTGCAATTCTCTGTTAAAGAAGAAGATAAGCGACAACTGCCACTTACCCACATTTAACTGCCGTTCATATATATATATGCAATTAAATGAGTAAGTATGGGTTAATAATTAGGCAAGGAAGGAGGGATTAAAATTAATCCCGTAATTTTAACGTCTTTAACCGATACCGATCCATTACGGTTTCGACTTTATATTAAAACTACACAATATAAATTGGACTTAACTTAATATATAAAACCTAGACACATTTGCCACATAGAATATATATATATCATAAATATTCTTACATTCTCCCACTTGGCATGTGTGTCAGCTTAATGGTTCAATATCTTTATGCGGAAAATTATATAAGTCCATAAAATATCAATAATACATAATTGAATCAAAATTGATTGGATCATGGCGGTCACACGTCATTGAGCGACATGATTCCTTCCAAGTATCACAAATCAATTCAAAATTCAATATTGCTTTAAATTTGAGATGCACTATAAGTCTCAAATTACGTGTCATCAGAAAACAATAATTGTATACAAGTACGATGATGATGACAAGTATTATAAAGCAGAAACATATCAATAGGTGAATTCAAAGTGTTATAATATGATGAGCTAAATATAATTATAATAGCAAGGTCTTATCTATAACACCCATACGTTCTACATGGCCATTGAACGCCTTAGGTGGTAAACCTTTAGTTAACGGATCTGCAACCATCATGTCCGTTCTAATATGCTCAAAAAACACTCTATGTTTCTTCACTTCATCTTTAACTGACAAGTACTTTAACTCCATGTGCTTAGCACCCTTAGAGTACTTGTCGTTCTTCGAAAAGAACACGGCTGCAGAGTTATCACAATAAATTCTCAGCGGCCTAGCTATACTGTCAACAATTCCAAGCCCCGAGATAAAATTCCGCATCCACAATGCATGGTTAGTGGCCTCAAAGCATGCCACAAACTCAGCCTCCATAGTAGAAGTAGCAATGATAGACTGCTTTCCACACCTCCATGAAACAGCTCCTCCCACTAATTGAAACACATATCCGAACGTAGATTTCCTACTATCCACACATCCGGCAAAATCTGAATCTGAATATCCAATGACCTCTAGATGATCGGATCTCCTATATGTAAGCATGTGCTCTTTGGTGCCTTGCAAGTACCTGAGAACCTTTTTAGCAGCTTTCCAATGGTTCATTCCGGGATTACTTTGATATCTACCCAACATGCCTACAGCGAAGCTAATGTCAGGTCGAGTACATGTTTGAAGATAATTCAAACTCCCAACCACTGATGCATAAGGAATATTTTCCATTTCCTTTCGTTCCAATTCATTTCTAGGACCTTGTAGTTTACTAAACTTATCTCCCTTCTGAATTGGAACTATCCCTTTAGAGCATTTATCCATTCTATATTTCTCTAACACTTTATTAATATAAGCTTTTTGAGACAAACCTAACAATCCTTGTGATCTATCCCGAAATATTTCTATTCCAATCACATAGGATGCCTCACCCATATCTTTCATTTCAAAGTGCTTAGAGAGATATTTCTTTATATCATGTAACATGCCTATGTTATTTGCAGCAAGCAAGATATCATCAACATATAGGACTAAAATAGCAAATTTACTCCCACTGACCCTTATGTAGATACACCGATCAACAGTGATCTCTACAAAACCATAAGACGTGATGATATCATTAAACTTAAGATACCATTGTCGGGAAGCTTGTTTCAGTCCATATATTGACTTTCTCAACTTACACACCATATGTTCTTTGTTTGTGGTCAAGAACCCTTCAGGTTGGTCCATATATACTTCCTCCTCTAAATCTCCATTTAGAAAAGCGGTCTTTACATCCATTTGGTGAAGCTCAAGGTCATAATGAGCCACCAAAGCCAAAACAATTCTCAAAGAGTCTTTCTTTGACACCGGAGCGAAAGTCTCCGTGTAGTCAATGCCATCTTTTTGAGTGTATCCTTTAGCAACCAATCTAGCCTTATACCTTTCAATTTTGCCCTTAGAGTCCCGTTTGGTCTTAAAGATCCACTTAGACCCAACTGTCTTGGAACCCTCAAGCAACTCAACTAAATCCCATACTTGGTTGTCACTCATCGATTTCATTTCTTCTTTCATGGCAATTAACCAATGTTCAGAATTGTCACTTTTCATGGCTTTCTTAAATGAAATTGGATCTTCATCAATGCTTAAGTCACATTCATTTTCAAGAGAATAAACCACATAATCATCTGGAATGGCAGATCTTCTTTCTCTTATAGACCGCCTTAATGATTCACGTGGTTCATTTCTCTCTTCTTGTACTATGACTGGTTCATTTATTTCATCGTCAACTAATGGATTTTGAACATCATTTTGTTGTTCCAAGTTGTCATGTAACTGTGATATGACAATTGGTACAACAACCTCAGAAGAAACCACAGGTGAAAGATCTTCAACCTGAATTTCTTGAATGTCCACTTTTCGTGGATCACCACTCCCACTAGTTTGACCATTCTCAATGAACCTAGCATTGCCAGTTTCTATGATTCTCGTACTATGGTTAGGGCAATAAAATTTATACCCCTTTGACTTATCAGGATAGCCAATGAAGAATCCACTAACTGTTCTTGGATCAAGCTTCTTTTCATGTGGATTATACACCCTCACTTCTGCAGGACAACCCCAAACACGGAGATGTCTCAAACTAGGTTTCCTGCCCGTCCACAGTTCATAAGGGGTCTTAGGAACTGCCTTACTAGGAACCCGGTTCAATAAATATGTTGCAGTCTTTAATGCGTGTATCCACAATGATAAGGGCAAAGAGCAATTACTTAGCATGCTCCTAACCATATTAATTAATGTACGGTTCCGCCTCTCAGCTACACCATTTTGCTGAGGTGTACCGGGCATTGTATACTGTGCACAAATGCCTCTATTTTCAAGGAACTTTGCAAATGGACCTGGACACTGTCCATTTTCATTATATTTCCCATAAAATTCTCCACCTCTATCGGATCTCACAACTTTTATTTTTCTATCTAATTGTCTTTCCACCTCAGTAACAAATACCTCTAAGGCATTTATAGAATGAGACTTTTCATACAATAGATAAATATATCCATAACGTGAGAAATCATCAATAAAAGTGATGAAATACTTTTCACCGCTCCATGAAGGAACGTCAAAAGGACCACAAATGTCGGTGTGAATTAACTCAAGAAGTTGAGTGCTTCTTGTGGCGGCTTTCTTTGTAGTGTGTTTAGTTTGCTTTCCTTTAATGCATTCTATACACACATCTAAATCACTAAAATCCAAGTGAGGTAGGATATCATTTTTCACCAACCTCATTAACCTTTCCTTAGATATGTGACCTAATCTTTGATGCCATAAGAAAGCTGAATTTTCATTAGATGTACTACGTTTGATGCCCACATTAGCTTCAACATAAAGCAAAG
Organism: Fagopyrum homotropicum; assembly: GCA_033239125.1. Classification (NCBI taxonomy): domain Eukaryota; kingdom Viridiplantae; phylum Streptophyta; class Magnoliopsida; order Caryophyllales; family Polygonaceae; genus Fagopyrum; species Fagopyrum homotropicum. Next base: position 162,144,773 of record BSWB01000002.1, on the reverse strand, counting down.
ATTCAGAAAATTTAATATCAAGATTAAACCTGTAAAGTGAATCAATCAATGTACCACTACCATAAAAGATATTATGTTTGTACAATGAAAATTCACCATGTCCAAACTTAATAATAAAACCTAAATTGTCCAAACTACTAATGGAAACAAGATTTCTAGCACATTCAGGAACATAAAGACATCCTTCAAGATCTATATAACAACCAGTGTCCAAGATCAATCTATAAGTCCCGATGCCCTCTATCTTTGCCTTCATCCTGTTTCCCATGAACAAATACTGTTCAGCTCCTCTTATGGGCCGGATCATACTGAATCCCTGTTTAATATGAGACACGTGAGTAGTAGCACCAGAATCTATCCACCAAGTATTATTAGGCACTTCTATAAGATTTGATTCAAAGGAAACAAAACTATAATGTATACCTTTTTTCTCAAACCAAGCCTTCCTTCTAGGACAATCCTTCTTGAAGTGTCCCGTTTTCTTGCAAAAGAAACACTTCACTTCCTTCTTAACATGACCCTCATTGACTTTCAAAAGGTTCTTGTTCCTCTTGTCCTTTTTACTTGACTTACCCTTACTGCTGCTGGCACCATCATGACTTGTAAAATGGACAACTTGATCCTTTATCTTCCTCAATCTCCCTTCCTCTTGAACAAGCATGGCCTTTAATTCCTGAAAGTTCCATTTGTCTTTAATGGTGTTATAGTTCACCTGGAACTGACCAAACTCAAAAGGTAGAGAGTTAATGATAAATTGGACCAAGAATGTTTCATTAACGTCCATTCCCAAGGTCTTTAACTTTGCTGCCAAATTAGACATATACGTCACATGATCATGGATAGGCTGAGACCAGTCAAACTTTTTCGTAGTCAGCTCACTCATGAGGCTTCCTACAATTGACTTGTCTGCCAAATCCGACTGTGAATACTCCTTCACTTTCAGAAAGAATTCCTTTGCATTCTCTGTCTTAGGCATTGATGACTTAATACTTTCAGCCATACTCATCCTCATGAGATTCAAACTCAGCCTGTTAGAACGCTCCCAATCCTCATAAAGAGACTTTTCAGCTTCGGAGCTATCCTCTGTAATGGCTGCTGGTATATTATCCATGAGTATAGCAAGGTCCAACGACATAATGCCCAAAGTAAATCGGACTTGTTCAGACCAATCATCATAATTTTGCCCATTGAACTTGACAACAGAGTTTGCAGATGCAGAGAAATTTGATAAAGCTGCAATAATTTATACATGCTTACCTATTAGTGCTTTGACTATAATACAAATTCAAATCATATATGTAAAATTTAAAGCATGTATTCAAGCAACCTTTGGGCAATACTTAAAACACACACAATCATTGATGCTAAAATATGCACTTAATAGACAATCATAATTTACATAAATTAAATAAGCATGCTATCTTTGGATATACATACTATTCAACCTAAATATGATGATTGTTCTCTTTAATATTATTGATTATTTTCAATGATCCACCTTTGGGTGATCTCCTAGAATCATAACCAATAAAACAATTGTTCAATCAAATCATTTCATAGCATCTATTTAATCATGAACAATTGATCATATACTAAAATTTAACGGTTAAACTTAATACAACTAGGCCACTTTGGTGACTAACAAGTTGTACATAATTTTAACAATTAAATTTAATTATTTTATCATAACCATACGTATTATAATGATGTATTCAAATGATAATTAGAATCATTCATGTGTACTACATATTGTACTTTGAAACTTTACATTAGTATATAAATAAACAATAACCGTAAATATTTCAAATATAATCACTGTTAACAATATGAACAAATTATGTCCAACATAATCACTTCATATTAAAATCTACATACAAGATCTGCCATTTTAATTTACAGTACTCACCCACAAACAAAGGACTAAATATGTACTGTAATAGATGCAGAATCGAAGAAAATTCATTAATCACTAAACACTTTTATCAACCATTTACATGAACATAATTAATTACACAATACATGCACTCATGTAGATACTTAAACATAATTAACCTATTTTGCTCATGAAATTTACGATGACATAAAGTTGCATCATTATCAATATAGAAAGATATACTGCGGAGAACATTCATTCACGATTCTAAACCATCGAAGCAAATTAGAGAATCATGGATAATAAAATTATCAATTTCAATTTTGATTTGAGATCTATTCGAATAAATCGATGAATCATGCAAGTCTATAACCTTGCTCTGATACCAATTGATAGATCATTTGCGATTCCGTTTCGAAATCAAAACATCATACTGATCTATACTTAAACATGAATCAACCGATGTATCCGTATATGAATCGAGGACTAACCTTTATCCGTGGGAGTCTTCATCACAAATCAAACGAGTCCGAACCGATCGTAAGCGTAAGCGAATAGTCTTCTCCTTCCTTAATCCTTCAATATTAGTTAATCTCTAATGGATGAGATTAATATTAGTTAACCCTTCTTTCACTAATTGCCTTTCGTTAATGTATGCAGTTTTCAGAGAGTCATTTGTACTTCCACTTGCAATTCTCTGTTAAAGAAGAAGATAAGCGACAACTGCCACTTACCCACATTTAACTGCCGTTCATATATATATATGCAATTAAATGAGTAAGTATGGGTTAATAATTAGGCAAGGAAGGAGGGATTAAAATTAATCCCGTAATTTTAACGTCTTTAACCGATACCGATCCATTACGGTTTCGACTTTATATTAAAACTACACAATATAAATTGGACTTAACTTAATATATAAAACCTAGACACATTTGCCACATAGAATATATATATATATCATAAATATTCTTACAATATATATATATAGTTTCACAATCGAGTGCGACTCGTGCATGTGATGCTTTGGTTGATTTGGACTCCGAATTTGCATCGAAGAAGATCCCAATATGGACGACGTACTAAATAGTGAAAACACATTGCAAAATGCAAATATGACTGACATGCATCGCATGCATGCATGACTGGTCGTGAAATCATGACCGATCATTCATCTCTGAGCATCATTAGGGTTCCCATATTGCCTACATTAATTTGTTGCCTTACGTGTCCCAATCTAGTGTATAAGTTGTTGGTTGGTTTTAATATGTTTTTTTAGAATTATGTGTCAGGGTTCAATTCGGGTTTGAGGTCCATACTTGAGATCGATGTACGTAGACGATTGAATTAGTGTAAGGGTCAGTTTGTTTTAAACTCCGAAAACGAAAATAAAATAGAAGAAACAAATCATTTTGCATGAGACCACAAAGAATGAATCTCATGAACAAGATGTATATGTACGTGGACTAGATTCATTTATATTCCGTTTTCGTTTATGAAGTTTAAAACAAACGGGCCCTAAATCTCATATTATGAGTTTGCTCAATAAGATAAATTTATTGCAGTCGAAGTACGTACAAGATGGAGATAATTAAGTAGATGAATGTGAAAGAGAATAATCTATATTATAAAAATTTTCATAATAAAAGATCCATATTAAGACTCCATTCGACGTATTGAGTAAGAGTTATTCGACTATTCGATATAAAGTTTTAAAAGTTAAAACTTTTTTTTCCAGAAACTTTTTTTATGAGCATTCGCAAATCAATTATGTACTGCTAACTACAATTATTCGACTATATAGTATGAACGGTTTTGATGATAAATATTAATTTTATAAACAAAGGTAAAGTGTAAACGGTTTTGGTAATGAATTATTGTATCAATAAATTTGAATCACGACTTTTTATAAATGAGTTCTTGAATTATACTGAATGACAAGAACCCAATATATAAGACCGGTGGACTATGACTTTTTTTTTACCAAACAAATCAAATCACTAACTCACACGGTCTTTACGGACTGACCGAAATCTAACGGCTTTAAAGTCCGTTAAAAGTTCAGACCGTAACAAACCCTGATCTTGATCTAGACCGTACCCACATCACTAAAAATATCTTTGCATGATACGAGTACTATAATTATGTTTAGTCCCACGTTTGACCATGATCAATATGACTCATGGTAGATTTCTTTTTAGTATAAATATATTAAAAAAATTAATTTTGAATATAGCTAGATTTTGAATATACTAAACTTAGTACCGTCGTTTAAACTATCAGAAACGGTACCTCACATATTGAGTCCGATCAAAAATTGATATTTAATTTATTATTCACACGTTAAGTAAAAGGATTAAGACATTTGTAACGAGGCTTGCAGAACATACTTATTCAACAAGAAATAGAAGAGAGTTCTAGATTTGTGTTAACTTAACGTGTGAAAAGTAATCCAGGTATTAATTATTGGTCGGGCTCAATAATTGATGTACCGTACTGATAGTTTAAACGATGAGATACTAAAGTTTAGTCGGCCTAAATATGAAGTACTGTTTGAACAATTTTCTAAAAAAAAAATGTAATAAATGTGGGTAGAGTTGTGAAGCAAGTTGGAGAATGTTGGGCGATCGAAATTATGAGGGACATGTGAATGTCATTGACTTTTGAATACAACTATACAAAGACCTCTTAATTAGCTCGTGTTAATAACTATGGAGTATATATGGACCCATAAACTTAAGATTGGACCATACATTGTCTATCGTATTAATGGCTTATGCTTACGTTCTGTGCATATAGCATTCATATCAGAACGGAAGGTTCGATTTAGGGTTGTAAATGCAGTTTGAGATGGACTCCACAATGGCAACCGACGGATAGTCTTTGTCCGTTACAGGGTGTTCCCGGTACACGATGATTGTGCTTGTTATGTTTTGGATACGCGGACTTTTATGTCTATTGTCGATTGGTATACTATCTATTGTTGATCAACCATGATGGACGGGATATTCTTGGTTCATTTTGGAGTGTTCTCTGTGAGTCGTTTCCTCGACCAGTCGGTGATTATTGAGATTGACGCTTCGACGGTGGTCTCCCAACTCGCGTTCAAAGAAGTCTCCTTCTGTTCTTCGTTTAGCTTCTATATCTGTAATAATGCATTTTCGCTTCTTCCCGGCTTTTTTTTAGTTGATTTCCGTTTTGTTCGCCGTAGTGTAAATAGAGTTGCACAATTTGCGTCAAGATTCATGCATGAGGGCTCACCTTCTGTTGTTTGGTTTGATCTCTTCCTGTAAGGTATTACCGATCTTGCGAGAATGGATCTTGTTTAATTTAACTGCTCGCATTCGCTTTCAAAAAAAATATTACCGGAGATCGACTTATAGTTAGGTTTAACATTATGAAACATAATTAAAGAGTAGAAAAGAGATAGAAGGCGTTTTCCACATTTCTCAATGTCCGCGTTTTCATCCTTTTTTGTTCTCACGCAATCACGATCTCTAGCCTTTGCTATTAAGTGTATGATCAAGAGTATAAATCGTGATCACTCTAGGTTTAGCATTATGAATTGCATTAGGTTCCGTCTGACATTAAAAGGAAGAAATAATTCTCGTAATCTCATTTGGTAAAGGATTTAAGGAGATTATAGGGGTTAAATTGCAAAGATTAAGAGAATTAGATTATGATAATTTTGTAATTCCTGCAAACCTTTGATTATAGGGATTATGAAGATTATTGAAGGTAATCTCACTTTTACCCCTCTTTTTTTTCATCTCTTTCATTTATAAAAAAAATATAACACGTATTTTTCCGTAACTTTAACCACAATCATATCAACTTTACCGAACACTCATTTCACTTATATTCATATTCATCCTTTTAAATAATTTCATCTCCTTAATTATTCATCTAAATAATTCTCATCATCCTCATCTTCATCTACGTAATTATTCCATAACCAAACTGACCCTAAATCAGATGATATTATAAGTTTACATTTTGTACCCGTAGGAATTAGGTTGAAATTAATTGCAAATCAAAATAAAAAAAATTAGTATAAAAATTAAATTATTCTCTTTAACTCTAAATATCAAGTTAAATTTCTAGATTAAATAAAATTTCTATAAAAAAATATAATAACTTAAAATAACTCAAACTCATGATAAAACTTAAATCAAGAAATAAAATAAAGTGAAGTTATATCCATTAATTGGTAGAGTACATTTTGGCACTCGATCTGATTTACAGAGAACATTAAAAGCATGTCTTGTTATTTTTTTCCACATGGAAATATGCAGAGTTTCATGAAAATATATCCATTAAGAGCATCACTGCATCAATGGACTGAACATATATGGATTCTTACTTTTATGATGTTTCAAAAAATAAATACACATATATATGTGATTGACTCGTAGTTGTGGACTCCCAGTTATATTGGTTAACCGAAATTTATAAAATCTTTTCGCACTGATAGATGGTTCAAATCACGTTTTTATCAATATGAAATATGGGTTAAGTTATCATCATTCGGAGATAGTCGTCCCTTTACAGTAAGAGAATCACCATACTCTCAAGAGGGTTAAACGATATACTTAATCTGATAGGAAATTAAAAGTTATATCTTCACGATAGATATGACAGAACTGAATATTTCAGTATTTTTTAAGATAGTTTTCACACATACATATCGGACCTAAGAGAGGGTGGTGATGAGTCAGGTTACGCTTTAGTAAGTAATGTTGTGACCAACTTTGAGTCTCTAGATAGACACACATTTAATATATTGAGTTGGTATGTGGCATATGTCAGGATGGGGAGATTGACTGTATGTAATTTAAACCCATGTTAATAATTATAATCGTTATCACAAAATAAAGTGCGAGTTTTTGGGTTGGTAGTGACCCAATATGAAGTCATACATTTGCCGTGAACTTAGTAACCAGTTTGTGTGTTTTATTATTTCTTGATTGTATTTTGATCCTAATTATTGTAAAGTGTGTCTAGATAAACAATTCTTACGTCAAAGTTCAGACATTGCAAGTCTAGTATATTGCGTCGATTGATTGTACAGTTTATACCCATATTATCAATTTGTTTTATGATGAGATCTTATTGGTTTTGAACTTAGCGCGACATATAACCCACGATTTCGGTTTATATTCTGTTTGATTTCAAATCATCTATGTTTAAACTAGTAATACTACACAATAAACAACTTTATTTTATTTATTACCATGACTACATTCATGTCAAAGTAACACAATGATAACAACCACCTCTAAGTGATTGATCAACCATATCATAACATGTAGACACAACATGTAGTAATCAACACCACTTATTCAATAAACTAATAAGCAAGCCCCAAACTCAAGAAACAATGCCAAACAATAACAACCTGAGCATAAACGCACATTGATCGATCAATGTCTTAGAACTTCAAACCAGAACCACAAAGCTTCTCTTCACTAATCTTCTCAAATCTCTCAACCATCTCCGGCGTAAGATAGTTCTTGAAATCACCGACTTCCCCTCGCCGGAAAAACGCCTTCTTCTCCTCACCGGAATCCAACTTCCCGTTCTTATTAACCTCCAAGTTACTTAGATTCTCAAAACTACATAGCCCTAGAATCACATCAATCAACCCACTCTTCTTTTCCTCCACCGAGAAAGAACAACCTAAGAACTCCGAGATCCGCTCAACACACAACCTCGGATCATCCTTAACTTCCTCGTACTTCAAAAACAAAACCCTAGTCGGCTTTTCGCGACTCTCTTTCCAATACCCAAGAACATGATCCCAAAAGGGTCCATAGAGACTAACACCTCTACAAAACCTATCAAAAGCCTCTTCTAAAGGTAGTAGAAGCCCATTCTTTGGTTCTCTAAGCTTGTTAGTGAAATGCCAAAGTGAGACAAAAGTGTCCATTGGATTCCTACAAAGATACACCATTTTACAAGCTGAACCGATCACCGACGCCGGAAGTGACATCACCGGAAGGTGGGTAGCAAAGATCCGCGGAGACGGAAAGCTCGAGAGATCCGGGTCGATTTGATTGTGGCCGTAAAGCTTAAGCTCGAGAAATGGAACTAGATCATGAGGGTTTTGGATTGTTAACGGGTGAGGTAGGGCGTTGACCGGGTGGTGGAGATTCCGGTTGACTAGGGTAAAGATTAGGGCTTTAAGCCAGGTGGTGCCGGATTTCGGGGTGGTGACGAGGAGGATGTCGGAGTCTAGGGTTTTGAAGTTGGCTTGACAGTTGAGGACTCCTTGGAGTTGAGGTGCTGTGTGCCAAAAGCCTTGATATTGAAAGAGATGATCGCAAACCCAGCCTTTGTCTTTGGGGAGAGAGATGATGAGTTTCTTGCATTCTTCGCTTATGTTGTCTTCTTCTAAGTATTTTGCTTTTGGAGATGGAGAGGGTTGAATTGCAGATGCAGTTGGTGCCATGGTTGAAGATTACAGTGTGTTCTTGAGAGTTTTAAAGGTTTGTGTTAGCCTGCATGTTTTGTGTCTGTATATATACACCAATTCAACTGTGATCGACCATTTGTGTGAACTGTACATGAAATTGGACCCATCTGAATTTAATAATCATGAATGATTTGAATGATCAATTTTACCAAATTGGAAAAGGAAGAAATCGGTAAGGTACTTACCATTTGAAGTTATGAAATTGATAACCTCAGATTTTTTATCTTTTGTTTTTGATATAATGGTTAACCGATACTTTTTATCACTATTTAATAAGGGTATATTTATAATGAATATTTTGAGTAATATGACATGAGTGGTGCAACTAAAAAAGATATTGGGCTAATAAGGTAAGTAGGGTTTTTTTCGGTTTTTATTATACTAAGTAGGCCTATTGTATTTTCCAATTAACTAAGTGTACCCCGTTTAATTTTTTACTGTTCAAATTGAAACCCTAAATCAACGTTTCAGATACCTCTCCCTCTCCGTGTGTGGACGCAACCCATCCATCTCCCTCTCCATTCTCTGAATCACAGATGGTGATACCATTGAATCTCCGTTCTCCGACTTGTGAATGCAACTCATCCATCTCCCGCTCCGTTCTTTGAATCACAGATCCGACGGAGGCGGGTAGCACTGAAGGCGGCGAAGATTTCGAAGGTTTCTTTGAAACTCAACTTCTTCTTTAAGACGAAAAATTAGAGTTTTGTAGGCAAGGTTTCGTAGCACTATAGCAAGTGCATCAGTTGAGATCCGACGTAGGTAGAGAAAAACCTGACGGAGGCAGCGAAGAACCATTCTCTGCGAGACTGCGACCAAGATCTAGATCTAGATCTAGATCTTATAATGAGTCACTGCCTCCACCGGGATCGGAGCACCTCCTCATTACCGACGACTCCATCTTCATTGTAATTAATTATAAACCCTACTATATATTATCTACAAATTGATTTGCATTTGGACATTCTTATAACCTAGATCTGGCTTGTCACGTGACAGGGGGTCATAGGTAGGGCTTGGACTCCGGGAGGCACTGACGGTGGAGGTAGGAGATGAAGAGCGGGTATGGGGAATCCGGAGGTCTGTAGGCGGGCTTGGAGCAACATAGATCTAGATCTGGCCTCGCTATTGCCTTCGGCAACGAGCCCGTCTTCCTTTGGGTGTTTAGAAATATCTTAAGCATTCGTCTCCAAAGTCAAAGAAACATATCAAATGATTAGGTCGGGAACTAGTATCAAGGTCCAAGATCCAATGGAGAGCGTTGTTAACAAAGCACCCGGGTAGTTCAGAAGGTATTGTGCATGGTGCATCACCGATTCTCCTCCATGTATCAATGCTCACACCGAAATCATATATATTAGCAAACAATTTATCTGCATGAGTATCCTTTTCATGGAAGATTCTTAGGATCTTGTATACATTTGTCCTCGGAGAATAGCCAAATCCGGCTACAACACTTGTCATCTGAAACAATGTCTGGTATGTAATTTTGGTAGGAAAATTCTGTTATGTAATTTTGGTAGTAAAAAGTTCTGGTATGAAAAATTTTTGGTATGAACTTCTTATATGAACTTCTGGTATGAACTTTTGGTATGAAAAATTTCAGGTATGAAAATTTTTCTTTATTATTTTCTTTTTTATATTCTGGAATGAATTTTTGTTATGAAAATTTTCATACCATAAATTTTTCATACCAGAAGTTCATACCAGAATTTTTTCATACCAAAATTTTCATACAAGAAATTATCATACCAAAATTTCATACCAGAATTTTTCATACAAGAATTTCATACCAGAATTTTTAATACCACTATTTTTACCATAAATTTTCATACTATAATTTTTTACTACCAAAATTACATACCAGAAATTTTCCTACCAAAACTATATACGAGACATTGTTTCATATGACAATGTTATAGCCGGGTTTGGCTATTCTCCGAGGACAAAGGTATACAAGGTCCTAAGAATCTTCCATGAAAAGGATACTCATGCAGATAAATTGTATGCTGATATATATGATTTCGGTGTGAGCAATAATACATGGAGGAGAATTGATGATGCACCATGCACAATACCTTATGAACTACCCTGGTGCTTTGTCAACAACGCTCTCCATTGAATCTTGGACCATGCTACTGGTTCCCGACCTAATCATTTGATATGTTCCTTTGACTTTGGAGATGAATGCTTCAGATTTTTCTCACCACCCGGAGGAAGACAGACTCATTGTCGAAGGCAATAGCGAGGTCAGATCTAGATTCACGTTGCTCCAAGCCTGCCTACAAACCGCCAGATTTCCCATACCCTCTCTTCATCTCCTATCTCCGGGTGCTTCAGATATTTCTTTTAAATATTTTAAAAAAAATAGTATAATCTAAATATTATTTTTTATCTTTTAGTTTTTTTTTATCACTTATTTCTTTTTTTCTATTTCTTGAATTATTGATTTTTTCCAAAAAGTTTGTTAGCAACCCGACAGGCGACAACCTGTTGATAGTACATAATTGTGTTATTAACAATGTAAGTATGGTATTAAATTTTCAATTAAAAATATAATATCAGTTATCCTACAAAATAAAATTCATGTTTATTATATAATACCGGTTTGAATATGTAGAATTTTATTGACAAAAATTATCTTTTTGGAACAATTATAGTAAACAAATAAACAAATAAATAGGAGCGTGTTTATCTAATATTAAATTTTAATTATTTAAAAAAATTATTCTTGAAAATCATTTTAAATAGTTAATTAAAATAAGTATACTTTATAAATATATCACTTTTCTATTATATTAAAAAACCTTAAAATAAAACATAAATAAATATATTTTATTTTGAGAGATCAGTTAAATTTCTAAAAAAAAGCATAATAGAAATATATTTTCAAATCAAGGCTTTTAAATTTAATCCATTTCTAAGAATTTAGAGGGGTGTATTCAATCTAGATTTTTAAAAATTTTGACCGATTTTAATAATCCATAGAATTTGCTGATTTTGTGGGATATTTTAATTCTATATAGAGTTAATACAAATATTGTCAGATCCTGTTGGATTAATACATGGCCAAGATCTCGAAGAAACGGGAAAGACGGCCACTGCCATACAGGTTTCTCAAAACAGAGAGACGTCGTCGTTGGCTCGACTTCTGCTCGTTCAATTTATGAGCGTATCAATTCTGAGTTTATTTAAATCTCTTTCTTTTATGTTTTGACAACCTTGAATTATATTCAAGATTGATGAGATCGAAGGTTGGAGGGAGAAAATGGTGGAAAATTTAGAGGGGGTAAATCAGTAAACAAGCAATTCTAAACATGACACATGGTAGAAAACAATCAACATGGCACACACGGGCAAAAAAGCAATCAACACATCGGAAAACACGAGAAAGAACTAACCTCTGATGATGCACCAAACTCAAGCACTTGAAAACGTTGATTTGGCCGTTAGGGTTCTTCAGCGTTGTAGTTTGGCGTGAAAATCTTATGTTAGGAGTATACTTCTTTAGGGTTTAGATATTTATAAAAGTAATAAGAAAGTTTTACAAAATCAATGAAATAATAGATTATTTTAAGATCAGCAAACTTTTAAATACGATATGAATTTTATGGAAAATTTAAAATCCTAATTGAATACCAAAAGATTTATATGTACTTTTAAAAATCTATATTAAATACCCATACACATTTAAATTTTAAAATATTTATGTAAAATTTTAATTGAATACACCGTCCTAATTTAAAAAGTCCAATATATATCTTGCTATATTATTTATTGGTTGTGAAATATGGGCCGGATTTTGCATCTGGCCCAATTAGTTATTGAGTTGGGCTTTACAATTTTAGAAGCCCAACTAGTTTACCTGAGTTCGCCTCCTCGATTTATAAATTCTATATTGCAAATGATATATGTCTAAAATAAATTGGCCAAATCAACTAAGGGCCCGTTTGGTTCCAACTCCGGAAACGGAAACGGAATGAAAACGAATTTAATCCATAGGTATGTCCTTATTCATGAAACTTTATGGAATCATTTTTTGCGGTTTCATGCAAAATACACTTGCTTCCTAACATATTATTTCTCTATAGGGTATCAAACATAATCAAATTCTACTTCAATTACTTCAAACCACAAGAAATGGTTCCAAAAACTTTCATGAATAAGGGTATATGTATAAACCGGATTCGCTTCCATTTCGTTTTCGATTCCGGAGTTAAAACCAAACGGGCCCTACGTCTTTTTAAGATTTTTCTGTAAGTAACTTAGGACATATTCACTTGATGATATTCATGCAAATATTCACTTCATGGATATTTTACACAACAGTTTGAATTTATTTCCTTCCAAATTAATAAATCATTTAAAGGTTAGTAATTTACTTTTTATAAAAATAGCTGATTTGATGGATTCATACAAAATAAGCATACTTAGGGTGTGTTTGGTAGGAGATGAAGGTTATTTTGAAGATTAATCTAGATAAAATTTAAAAGGAGTTAAATTTTATGTGGAATTTATTAAGGATTATTTGATGTAAAATAATCTACATCAAATTGTTTGGTTGAATATTTTTTATGAGTTTATTGATAAAAATTTATAAATTTAAGTGAAATTCTATTGATGGTTTAAAACTAATCTCCTTTAACCTTGATAATATGAGATTATTTTTCGGCCATTTTTAACCCGTAATATAATCTTCTTCGTAATCTCCGTCTTCGTACAAATACTTACATAAATTAATCTATTAAATTTTAATCTAAATTAATCTTATTTAATCCTCAACCAAACAGTCTTAATACAATAATACTATAATAGCACAAAGTCTATCCTCTTTTTATAATACTTATCACTACTTTATTCGCCAAAAAAAATTAAAAATTATAAAATAACGAATATACTAAAACAAAGTTTTAAAAAATAATAAAACAAGAATTACAGTAAACGACATAATTAATTATTTATAATTACAGTAGCTAATACGCCAAATGACAAATTGGTGCAGATGTTAAGTGATTAAACCTCGAGCTATTAAATTTATTAACAACGATGTTTTTTTTAGCAGCCTTTTATATACTATACTATTTATTTACTATTATAATATAATATTTTAATTAATCTAATATATTTAGTATTATCCTTGGTAAATATCTAGTTTCATTTTGCCAAAGAGTCAAAGAACACGTATCGAGAATAGATAGGTCAACAAATATGTCAGGACTTAAGATGTATAACCAATAAGCTTAACTTATCTTCACGTGTGGATTGGAGTTTTAATTTGATGAATTTAAATGAAAACATATTATTAAAGATATTTCTTTAATTATATATTGTGAGTATTTTGTTATTTTATATTTAGTTGCTTCATAATAACAATTTATTATGGATTAGCTAATCGAGCAAGAAAATGTTATTTTTGAAAGAATAGGACTAAGACTGAGCATATGTCCAAAATCGAACCGAACCGACAAAAATCGAACCGAACCGGAAACTGAATTTCCGAAATGCATGGACCGAAAACCGAACCTAAATTGAATTTCCGAAATGCATGGACCGAAAACAGAACCTATAAATTTAGGTTCGGTTTCAGTTTGGACCGACAACCGAAAAGTTGAATTATGCAAACCTAAAACCGAATCGATTATATCAGTTTCGGTTCGGTTTAGGTTTTGGACAGAAATGAATCTAAAAATAAACTAACAAATCTCGATAAAATAACAATAAAATGAAAATTTTCAATTATATTACAATTTTAGTATAAAGAGTTAAAATCTAAAAAAATAACAATCACAAATAAACATCAAGTACTAATTAAAGTTGCCACAACTAATGAAAATTTCAATTATAAAACAGTTTTAATTAAATGAGTTTCGATTTCGGACCAAAACCGAATCGAACTTGCGCAGCCCTACTAGGGACTAGAAGTTTGGATAAAGAAATGGAAAAAAAAAACTTTTGTCAAAATCAAGTGTCTGATTTAGAAAGAAAAATAATCATTTATCTTTTTTATTTTTAAAAAAAAATTGTTGTATTTGTTTTTCAAAATCAATGATAATTTGTTGTAAGTATCTCTTTCTTAAAAGAATTTCATATTTTACCCAATAATACTAGAAATTAGACATGGGTCGTAAACCTAAACCGACGGTTTAGGTTTGCGAACCGGCGGTTTAGGTTTAGCCAAAGGCTCAAATAAACCTAAACCGTATAAATCCAAACCGGCAGTTTACGTTTAACCTAAACGGCCGGTTTAGTCGGCGGTTTAGCCGGTTTATACCAAACCAGCGGTTAACCGACGGTTTGGTCTTTTTTTAAAAAAATAAAATAAAAAATAATCAAACCGGCGGTTAAACCGCAGGTTTAGGTTTGTCCAAAGGCCAAAACTAAACCTAAACCGCAAACCCACGGTTTGGCCAAACCGGCAAACCTAAACCGCCGGTTTGCCGGTTTAGCCCAAACCGGACCCATATCTACTAAAAATAAATTGTGTTTTTAAATATTCAACATTTTATTAAATATAATCAATTAAATATTTACTAAATTTACATTTTTATTTATAATATTTTTAAATAATTTGATTAATTTATTATTATTATTATTACTATTTTAATAATTTTTCCGGGTTTATGACATAATCTAACTTGCCTACAAGAATCCAACTCTACAATCTAGATCATAACAACCTTAATTAATTAGTAATTATTTTTCTTTGCCTACTAAGAGCTACGTACGACTATATGTTACATCTTTGACCGGTCTTTCCATTTAATTTAATCGAAAAATAATTTATTAAAGTCTTTAAAAAGAAAAAAACAATTGCGTTGTGCATTGAAATAGGGATTTAAATATCGAAATAATGTTATATGGCAGTTAATGTTTTGCCTCTAAATGGGAACGAAAAGGCGGGTAACAGACGTGGGGGAGGACTTGTCTACTTGCGGCTGCAGCCTTTTAATAATGCACCCTACCCCAATTTTCAATTTCATTAATAAATATAGGAAAAATGACCAAAAATAATACCAACTATAAAGTATGAACCAAAAGTAATACAAACTTTAAAAATTACTATTTGATGCACAAACTATTTCACATTAAACCAATATTGATATGGGGTGAAAATCTAGCCAACTTTAATTACAAAATTGCCCACATATTTTTAAATCACACAAAAATGACCTCTATATTTTATTTTCTTTCAAAAATCACCCATGTTATTTTTGAATTAGGTAAGAAAAGTTAGTCATCAATTTATTTTTAATATTTAAGGTAGTTCATTCATTAAAAAAATAAGAAGTTTTAAAAATGAAATTTTGGTTAATAGAATTATGTTTTGTGTCATTATTGTTTTATGGGTGTAGTTTGAGGGAATAATCCATATTTGTAGGTAAAACTTAACGAAAGAATATAATACTAATTTGAAATTTTGAGTATTTTGATATTTAAAAATTAATATATTTAACCTAAATTTATGGGGAAAATTCTACATTCCATGTTTAAATTTTAAAAATTCAAAAATCAATCTTACTTTATATCAAAATATTGTGGGAATGTCATCAAGTATGAGTCTTTTAACCAAAATTTTATTTTTAAAGTGTTAAAACTTCTCAATCATTCTTATAGTTATATTTTAAATAAATGGCCTAAAATATGTAAGAAAAAAGTGACAAATAACCTTTATTATATAATTCGTTAGGTATAAAAAAGTTATATGGGTGTTTTGTGAAAGAAAATATAATGTAGGGGTAATTTTGTATCATTTAAAATGTTATGGGCGATTTTTGTAATAAAATTTGCTATAGCTTTACCCCGTATCAAAATTGGTTTAATGTGAAATAGTTTGTATACCAACTAGTAATTTTTAAAGTTTGTATTATTTTTGGTTCATACCTCATAGTTGGTATTGTTCTTGGTCATTTTTCCATAAATATATATAAGATAACTATGCACGATCAAAAACGTTTATATTTATAAATTCAAGGATTACTACTTCGTGTGGATGGTTCCAAAAAAAATATCATAACAATCTTGAATAATATTTTTATGGTTTTTAGTTTTTTAGAAGATTAAAGGTTTCTTTTATACCCTCTCATTCAATTTTATAGTTAATCTAAAGGTTCATTTAGGAGAATAAATTTTTAAAAAATATATTAATAAATAGTAAAATAAAAATAGATAAACCCTAAAATTATACAAAAGACATATAAAAGTAGGTGCATTTAAAGGATCATCTAAAATTTGAAAAATATTGCGATATTTTAGAGTTCTCTAAAATATGAATAGTTTATATAATCTTCAATTTGGGATATACCGATAGGGTTGTGCATACGGTCTGGACCGGTGGACCGTAAATTGATAAAACCTTGGACCGTAGACCGGATCGAGACCGGGACCGGACCGGTTTGTACATAAATTGTGCAATTTTAGTGAGGTTTTCCGGGCCAAAACCGGACCTGGATCGGATCGAATTGGACCGGACGGGAAATTCACCGAAATGGACAGGATTGGACTGAACTAGACCGGACCGGAAATTCATAGTTTACTGTCCAACCCGGGTTACGGTTTTATACGGTCAAAAAAACCGGACCGGACCGTAACCCAAATTTTCAAAAAAGTCTGGACCGTAGACCGGACCGGAACCGGTCCGATTTTGCACAGCCCTATATACCGAGTTGAAGGATTTTGTCGGATCATGTATGACGTGGGGTCAATCGTAACTGGTTCAAGTGTTACACATAAGTCTGTCGAGTTTCATCTTAAAAAATTATTTGTCGATAAGAACAGTAGTTCACCAATCTTATAAACCTACTAATCTTATATTACTGATTTGAAAACTTTTTGTATGTAGCGTAAGTGTACTCGTATTACGACCCCGCTATACGGTCCTTATGTGTCGGACTTTAACGGGTCTTTTAAAAATCTTGTTGCTAGTTTAAGGGTGCATTTTGTAATATAAGTTAACCAAAATACTAATTAGCCCCCACATCTTACACTTAATTACCTCCCGAGTCCCAACTAATTAGCACGTACGTACATGTACTTGTAAACACCAAAAGAACGTGGCCCTACTTGCAACCTTTTTTCCCCAATTAAAAAAAAAACAAAACCAATTACGTTTTAGTTAAGTTTACGTTTTTCAGCCATTCTTGTGTTATAAATTTATTGAAATAAATGGATTTCTTAAATATACAAAATTATTTAAAATTATATACTTTACAATGAAGGTAAATATATTCTTCTGTCCGTTTGATTAAACATGAGAAATAAAAATTATAAAATCTATGTTATTAATATTTTCATATGAACTAAAATAGTAAGAAATAAAAGAGAAATGTTTAGTTTATAAATTGAAAAAAATAATTAAGTTAGTAATATTCTTCTATCCTTTTGATTAATCATTTTAGAATGTTATTTATCGTGTTATATATAATTTAAACTTTAAATATTTTTAAAAACCACTCAAAAATTTGTTCTGATTTCGGTATTTAGATCATTTCTTATTCAATTTCGATTTTTGATTCCAATATGATTTTACACGTGTACTAAACGAGCCCTAAGTAGTACGTGGAGTACTTATCGAAGATTGATGATATATAAGGTGAGCTTTAAAAGTAAAGTAGGAGAAGTGAAAATAGATAAAGTGATTGATTAAGTAGTTAAATATGATTAGGATGGGTACTTAATTAGTTAATTAGGGTTTGAGAGGGAGGAAGACATGGGAGCATGTTGGGCGGAACATGCATGTGTGCACTCACAAAGCACCTAATTGATGTTGACTCGTCTACGCTATTAAAAATCTTCATTTTAATGAATATTCCATCTTCGATTCATCTAATCTATACATATATTTTCTTTCTTTCTTTTTTCTTAAATATTGATCCTAATTCTCTTCTATCAAAACGGTCCGAAAGTGTCAAAGTCCGATACAGACAGGCCGGTAGAACGAGGGTGGTGTGCATACGTGCGCACATGCACATTAGGCTCAAGTCCAACACATAAACACAACGAGGTTCCATCCTAAAACCAATTGGCAATAGGAGGAGTAACCCACCGACCTTATATAATAGACTCGAAGTGTCCCCATCTTTCGATGTGAGACCTTATTATCTCTAACACGCCCCTGCAAGTGCAACTAGAGAATATAGACCGAGATACACTTGTCCACAGGTTGGGATCGCGAGCCGAACTGAGACTAACCGCTCTGATACCATGTCAAAGTCCGATACAGACGGACCGGTAGAGCGGGGTCGTGTGCATACGAGCGCACATGCGCGGCAAGGTTCCATCCTAAAACCAGTTGCCAATAGGAGGAGTAGTCCACCGACCTTATATACTAAGCTCGGAGTGTCCCATCTTTCGACGTGGGACCTTGTTATCTCCAACACGCCCCCGCTCTCGCGAACTGAGGCTAACCGCTCTGATACCATGTCAAAGTCCAATACAAACGGACCGGTAGAGCGGGGGTCGTGTGCATACGAGCATACATGCGAGCGCACATGCGCATTAGACCCAAACCCAGCACATAAAACAGTTAAAACGACCTTATATACTAGGCTTAGAGTTTCCTCATCTTCCGATTTGAGACCTTATTATCTCCAACACGGTGCTTTTAATTTTTGTGATGTTTTCCATTTTCAACTGTTTTTGTTTAAAGTCGTTTGCTGATGTTTTCCATACATATATGATACATCTAACTTTTTCTTTTAAAAAAATTAGCCCTTCTAGTAGAGCCCATACAAATTAAAGTACATTATATACTCAACCAATAGTTGAAACGTAATAAATTTATAATTTGTATACAGATTCTATAAGAAGAGTCAGAGTAAGAAGAAAAGTTCTCATCTTTTTCTATTAACTTATATTCCAGGTTTACATTACCTTTATCCAGCTATCTTTTACCATATATATAATTAAAATTCAAGCCCAATATCTTCAACCTATTTGGTAGATCATTTATCTGTGCGTATTTGCATTTCAAAAGAGAGAATTGCAGTGACCCAGATCACAATCACAAAGAAACTATAATGGGTAAGTGTCCATTCTCCTTCATTCTCTTTGCTTCTCCTCATTTGAGGCTTCAATTTCATTTTTCAGCAGTAAATAAACAAATTTCAACTGATTTTCTTCGTCAATTTCTGGGTTTGTTTTATAGATTGCTGGACTGAAACAACTCCTGTCAAATTAGCTTCTTCTGGAGGAAGTATGAATATGGAGATGAGCTTTGCACAAGTCATTGATGATGAATATGAGAAGCTTATTAAAAGATTAAACCCTCCTAGGTAATTTAATTCACCTTACTTCTTCCTTAATCTTTTTTTAGGGCTTTTTATAGCTTCTAATACACTTGTCTTTGCTTAAATCTTTTATTTAGGGTTGTGATTGATAATGAATCCTGCAAAAATGCCACAGCTATTCAGGTGTGAATCGTGAAGCTGACCCCCTTTACAAATTTGACGATTTCTTTGTTTTTGGTTATTGAATTTGATTTTGTTATGTAGGTTGATAGTGCAAATCGGTATGGAATACTCCTTGAAGTTGTTCAAATTCTTACTGATCTTAACCTCACCATTAAAAAAGCTTACATTTCTTCAGATGGTGGTTGGTTCATGGATGGTGAGTAATTCTTAAGATTCCTGCACTGATTTTGGTGATTTTCATTATATGATTTGATTTGTTGCTGAAAATATCATTATAATTTTCCAAAATTCAGTATTCAATGTGACTGATCAAGATGGGAACAAAATTACTGATGAAGAAGTAATAGATTACATCCAGAAGGTAATCATATTTTAACCCGAAAATTTGATTTCATTAATGAGATTCTTTGAATTCAGTTTGCTGATGTATTTTTTTCTTCTTGAATTGTCAGTCTTTAGGGCCAGATTCAACTTCCATGAATAGATCAGTTGGATTGCAATCGACTATAGATTACACGTCGATTGAGCTCATTGGAAGAGACCGACCTGGTTTGCTGTCTGAACTAACTGCTGTGTTAGCTCACTTGAGATGTAATGTGGTGAATGCTGAGGTTTGGACCCATAACACCCGAGCTGCAGCGGTGATGCACATAACGGATCAGGAAACGGGTTTGGCTATTGATAACCCGGAGAAACTAGCTAGAATTAAGGAGCTTCTGTGTAATGTTTTAAGAGGAAGCAACCAATCCAAAAAGGCGAAAACTATGGTGTCTTTCTGTGTGATGCATAAAGAAAGGAGACTTCACCAAATTATGTTTGCTGACCGGGATTATGAGCGTGTGGATGAAGAAGATTTGGATGCAGTTCAAAGACCAAATGTCAGTATTGACAATTGGTATGATAAGGACTACTCTGTGGTCACGGTTCGTTGTAAGGATAGACCGAAGCTTGTATTTGACACAGTTTGCACGTTGACGGATATGCAGTATGTTGTTTTTCATGGAAGTGTGGATGCTGAAGGTTCTGAAGCCTATCAGGTATGCTGCATTTGGCATTATTGATAATAATGATGCTTTTTAAAAGGAAATAAAAATGATGAGATTACTTTCATATGTTAAAAACGTCTAACCAAACGTAGTTTTTGATTCTAAAGCTTCCAAACGAGCCCTTAGTGACTTACTTGATTGGTTTTGCAGGAATACTACATTAGGCACATTGATGGATCTCCTGTAAAATCAGATGCAGAGAGGCAAAGGGTTGTTCATTGTCTTGAAGCCGCAATCTTGAGACGAGTTTCTGAGGTAAATATTTTGCTATGCCTTTGAAAATTTTACATATGTTTCAGGAATTTACAATTCTTGATTACATGTTCAGGGATTGAAGCTAGAGCTTTGTACAACAGACAGAATTGGTCTACTGTCTAATGTAACGCGAATCTTCAGAGAAAACGGGCTCTCAGTCACCCGAGCTGAGGTAACAACTAGAGCCGGTAAGGCGGTCAACACATTCTATGTAAGCGATGCATCCGGGTATTCAGTTGACACCAAGACAATCGAGTCTATTCGACAAGTCATTGGCCAAACCATCCTCAAAGTAAAGGGTGTGAACCAAGAGGCTAAACAAACTCCTCAAGAATCCCAATCAAGATCCCTTTTCGGAGGGCTGTTTAAGTCGAGATCTTTCGTTAGCTTTAGCTTGATTAGGTCTCATTCTTGAGCAAACCCAAACCTTCTCTTTGTACATTGCACCCACCATTATCATGACTATACATTACAAGTCTAGGCTACCTTAGAGTTAGAAAATATTGCAAAGCTAGCAACTTGAAGAGATAGTTAGGTGCAAGAAAAGCTTAAGAGCAAGTGATTGTAGCTCAAGGATCCAATGTTTGGTTGGGGCCCTGGGATTCTGGGAATAATAGAACAAAATTTGGTCTGAATTTATGTCATGGACCATGAATACTTTCAAGTCTCAACTAAGTGTATATAGAAGCTAAGCTACCTTGTTAATCCAATCAATCTGTTGTGATTTTCGACGAGTTAATCATAACGTTTGTGGTTTTGTTGTACAAAACTTGCAGTTAGTGTTTTCAATATACTTTTGTGAATAAAAAGAATATTGACCTCGCTCGCTCGCTATTCTTCCTGCACCTTCGGCCAAGGAAGAGTTTGTCTTGCTCGGTCCATGGTCCATCGTATGAGCCTACCTAGATTTATTGTCTTATTATAACACAATCTTTCCAATCAATGATTAGTATCTTCTCCGATTTCGATTAACGTTACGACATACGTTGACTATATTCGTAAGGATGTACTTCCTTCCCTCAAAAAGTTATGAATCCGAGGACTGTGTTGGTGCACATTTAGACATGGACTGCTAAGATGTGTGGATATATTGTCCCACATTGACAATATGAATATATAATAATAACCGAACTTAATATATAAGTACTAGGGCTACTCCTACTATTGGCAATTGGTTTTAGGATATAACCCGAATGCTTATGTGTAAGGTTCACTTACCCGCTGAATTATAAAAGACTCCACGTATTAGACCCGCATGATTATAAAAGATAAAGATAATTTAATATGGTCAAAGTTGGGTCACACTCATTCGGACCGAAAAAGGTCCGATCCAAAACCTATATCGTGCGGGTACGGGCCCGAGCCCGTTTCTTTACTCTTAAGCCTTAACTAATGCCTTAAACAGTATCCCACCCTTGGAGGGTACCAAGAGGGGCTCCTTGACTTTTAGTGTGTGTATAAATACAAAATTGATCATATATGAAAATGAAAGTTTGAATTTTATATCTTTGGTCAATAAACTAAAAACAAAACCCTAGTTTGAGAAAGTAACTTCATGTTATCCACTAATCTAAAGGCTTATTTGCAACTTGAGATAGATAATCTTCAAATGAACATTTTATTATTCATATGATACTTTGAAGAGAAGTAAGAATTTGTGATGGGACTTTGCACAGTCTCTTTATGCCAAATTATACTGTCCACATACAGTTTATGGAAAGCACATATCTTTATGAAACAATCTTACCAAACAAGATTTTATGTATTCAATTTTTTATGATATTATAATAATAAATTTTGGATTTAAAAAGTTTATTATATTCAAAAATATATTTTCTAATTACGCATAAATTTCACAAAAGAGTTATGCATTAAAACCAACTAAAAGTCAGAGAAACTTAACTTCAAATACAAGTGTTTGGATCAATTGATATTTATATCGTAAGAAATTTCGCCCGTACAATTTTAGGGTGAGTAGGTTAAGTAAGTATTTTTTTTAATATAACGTCAGATAGGTTCATTTGTTTATTAGGTGACAAACTAAACCGCTCTTATCTATTTATAAAGATTAATTAAAAGGGTTGAAAAATTACGAACAAAATAGAGGGACTTAATTTATATCAACGATACAAAGGGAGATTTTATTAACTTATTCTTTTCACAACTTTATCATAAAATTAATAGAAACAATAAAAATAGTTCGTAAACTCTCAATACCAATACTCGATTGTCGACGTGAGATCATTTACATAAACTTTTATCTAGTTATTTTATCAATAAAAACCAATAAAACTAGTCAATCTAAGGTTGTGAGGGAGGAAAAAACCTCTCTATAAGAGAAAACCTCCCTGCCATATCAAAATAGGGAAAAACCCTGAGATCTGTCTCTATCACAGTAACAACGCCGCACCATACATGGTTCCCCATCACTCTACTTCTGTTGTTTCTTAAACAGTTTGAAGAAACTCAACAACAAAAATCAACTGGATAAGGTTTCTACAGAAAAAATGCTCTGATTTAGGTCTTCCTTGTGTCTCTGCACAGTTCCTTCATCTTTGTTTCTTGAAGTCGTTTCCTTTGTTGTAAGAACTTCAAAGAGTGTCTAATGAGCAAGAATTGTTTCGCTATGCAAAACTTCCTCTTTCTCAACACATAATATCTGAACAAATGCCTCATTAGAGAAGGGATTACCTCCCGATTTTTCATCTAACAAGCAGGAAATCTCTTAAGGGGATGCAGTTTTACCTTTCCGACCCTCTAATCAAAACCTATATTTATATTTCCGATTGCAAGCTATTCAAGCTATATTTTGAACAATTTTGAAGAGTTGATGTTTGGTCAGGATTAATTCGCCACCAAACTTCGCCTTATAGGCTGCACCGCCCGCTCCACACCGTCGTTTGCGTCCCATCGGCGTGCGCTCCCCCTCGATCCAGATCTTCTCAGCCATCGGCTTGAACAATCTCCATGGATGAACCTCTTACTGTTCTCTTACTCTTGTGTTGAGAAAAAAAATGCAAAAGCACTTTGTTTTCAAAGTTGCACACTAATCACGAGTCTTCATTTCTTGATTGGCTTCTCAAAATTTTGACGATGAAGAAATGGACTCACTTAAACAAAACTAAAAACTATTACCCTTGTAGCGTCTTCTTTAATAGTTCCTTAAACTCCATTTTGAGTCATAAATCTCAATTTATAACCCATGGCAGGCGGCACATGGTGATTAGGGTTTTCTTGCTTCTTTCAAACACCTCTCTCCCACCATTTGTAATCAAATGGGCCTTTTGGCCAACTGTCCTAACAAATTTAACAATTTCATTCAATATGAATCCAAAAAATAATTTGTTTTTACTTTGCCTAAAAATTGACCATACTTCATCCTCTCAACCCCTATAACCCCTCAAAATAAAGAAAATGATTTTCAAAAACTCATTTTCTAATCATATCAATCAAAACAAATACCAAAATTGACAAGGAATAATAAAAATCAAGAGCGATTGAGTTAAGACTCAATATCACAAAAACGGATTTTGTCGAGAAACAATTTTTTCGGTTACCAATTTGTTGTATGAACCCTCTTTTAACAATTTCCTCCTTTCAAATCGCTAATCATTTAAACCATCAAGTTCTACACGTTCATATATCATAGCCGTTTTCAGCAATCTCGTCTTCCGAGGATTGATGTTGTCTTGTGGTGGCGGTTCGAGCGTTCGTCGAGAAGGGGGCGTGGATTTGTGATCGACTCTTGATGGCTTTGTTGTAGTCCAAATCTGAGGTGTCCACATTTGTTCCCCAGGCATCCTTCCTGTGTACTTCCTTCGAAGATGAACGTTTATGCTCGCCTGTCTCCTGGTGATGGGATCATCCTGCTTTCCCTTGAAGACCTTTTGCTTTCGGGTTCCTTTTGATGTATTTTGTGTATTTCTTTTCTCCTTTGGTTGTGTGCCATGTCATGACAGTTAGTCCGTCTGCCGATCTTTTTCGTGCCGTCTATTGGATCGAACCGCTTTCCTTTTTTTTTTAAAAAAAAAAAAAAAAAAAACTAGTCAATCTATAGCAAGCCATATAGGATATGAGTTGATTATTTAATCACACATGACAACTCTTTGAAAACTTCCTCTATTCTCTAGAATAACTACCTGACCAATCCCACAACTAAATGTTTCTTCATACAAATAAAATATTTTTGTAAAACCGATTATTCAGTGAAAGTTACTCATCCTATTACAATAGTGATAAAACCTCATTGAACTTATATGTTGTACTTAAACCTTCATACGTCCATGGTATATCAAACTCGTCTGAATTTCACATACTAATATAAAAAGTTAACAAAAACGACCACCACAAAACGCTGAATGATTATTATAGAAAGTTTTCTAGAAATGATTTGCCCAATTTATTATTTTTGTTTGGTGTCAACACCAAATCTATCTTGTGAAAATTGCACATAGATTTGGTATAGAATTGAATGTGTCATAAATTTGATAAAGGCCTGCAAAAGTTGGTGGATCCAAGCTGGTTTCTTTACGTATATATGTCCTCAAGTACTTGGCAAGATAAGTACTACTTCAATGTCACTTAAATGGTTGGTTCTAAACTTCATCCATTGATGCGCAGGACCCTTGCGTACGTACTTCTGCCTACCACTACCATGTGTTTGTCAATTCTTCTTGTGCAAAATATCACTAACAACGTGTTTTGGTAAAATTTTTTTTTTATTTTTTATATAGTTTTAACTTTTTTGATATGGATTTTTAGTTAAATTTTTGTCAAATTTTAAGGGTTTTTTTTAAGAAAATATTAAACTTCAATAAAGATTGTTAGAAGTGTTTGATATGGGTTGAGACTCATGGAATGTCCCACAGTAAATAATATAATATTGTGTGAAACTAACGTATAAATCTTAGGGTTGCTCTTTCTATTTTGCCATTTGAATTTATGAGGGATTCCGAATGCTTGTGTAGGTTCATGGTTCATTTTACGGGCCTTCCCTTCAAGTTTTAAATCCGCCGGATATAAATATAAGTTAACTTTTTCAGCGACAATATGAAACTTAAGAACATGAGGAGATGTGGACAATATTTTTATATTAATTTCAGAAAAAAATGACAAGTATTATCTAAAAAACCTACTCAAACCTACTTTAAGAAATTTTCAACAATTAAAAAATTATAGTAAAAATTTTTATCATTGGAATGATTTACGCCCTTCAATTTTTTTTAAAACTATAAAACTTTGCCTGACAAACCCTAAGTTTATACTTAAAGGCTATTTTTGACATGTCATAAAAGTGTAACGTTTTTGGAACCCATTTCACTTATGTTTCACATGTAATATACATCGAACATTAGAGTTTATTTTAAGTATATTAGATATGATTAGTATGTACTACCATTATTTTTGTCAATATTTTCCAAAAATATTGTATATATTATAATTAACAAAAAAAATTAACATTTCCTTAAATCTCCTAAAAAAGGAAAAGACGCCGACAATTCAACAATTGTTAGGATACATGTAAAATCGATTATCAACAACAGTAAAATAGATTGTCAATAAGTATAAAATGAACTGTTAACAAGTATAATTTCATAATTTTTCTAACGAGTGTTGAGATTCTTGTAGGAAAAAAACCCCGATATTTCTCTCTAAAAAATAAAGGTTTATTTATGGAAGAAATAAAAAGAATTTACGAAATTATCGAAGATAAGGGTTTGCTACTTGTGACAACAAACCCCACTTATCCCAAAATTGGTGGTACTACATGGTGGTCAATGAAAGTCTGTACTAATTACTACCATTTTTCTTAAAATAATGACATACTTAATCACTAATTATGTCAGTTTAGTCTGCCACATGGCTAAAAGCCTATAAAAGAGGAGTGGAATCAATGCATTCCTAAAATATCAACATATTACTAAAAGAAAAAAAAAGTATCATGTGCATTGTGAAGAGCCTGTTGATCACTGAATACAATGTGGGTAAGCCAATATTTTATAAACTTACAATGCTTTGGAGTTGTCTCTTAAGGTCGAGACGATATTATTCGACTTCAGACGGGATCTTCGCTTCTTTGAAGAAGTCTAGGTTAAGCATATGTGTTTAGAGAACTGTGTTGCTGACCGATTGACCCATTTGAAAATTTCGAAGCCCAACACACCCTTTTCTAATAATCCCGAACTTCGTGTTCTCATCCGCAAGAATGCTTTAGGATGAATTACCTTTAGAATATAGTTTTTCTTAACCGCTTTCCGTTTAAAAATAAAACTTAATTATGAGTTGTTTGGTTGTAAATTATAAATAAAAATAATAAAAATAGTTATTCAATCAGACACGATAAATGAGTCTATTTAAAGACAATATTTAATAAAAATCTATTCCTTTTTATGAAAACAAGTCAATGATCGAGTTTTTCGGTTATAAATTGTCCAAGACTGATCGATAGAGCGGGGTTATGTGTATAAGAGTGCACATGCGCATTAGGTCCGAACTCAACATATAAACCCGATGAGATTTCATTCTAAAATCAATTGACAATAGGAGGAATAACCCACCGACCTTATATACTAGGCTTGGAGTGTCTACAACTTTCGATGTGGGAACTTTATTATCTCCAAGACGCCCCCACAAGTGCAACTAGATGATATATACCGAGTTGCACTTGTTCACATGTTAGGTTCGCGAGCCATCGAGGTCCGATAGAGACGAACCGATAGAATGAGAGTCGTGTGCATATGAGCGCACATGCACATTAGGCCCTAGCCCAACACATAACTAAAACCAATTAACAATAAGAGAAGTAACCTAACCCACCAACTTTATGTACTAGGCTCGGAGTGTCTGAAACTTTCGGAGATAAATTATAGATAAAATTAAAAAATATTTATACAAGAAATTATGAGTATAATTAAAATACTATCAAGTCAGATTTGACCATATTTTGTGATAACACAACAAAACCATTCTCCTCACATGAAGAGCACAACACAAACACTTACAACACCAAACCAATAAGCAACTAACTTAATCACACGTGTCACAATCCCAGCCGCTGATCATTCATCTCAATCCCCAGGCCCCACACACGAGTATTATCATATATCAATATCTCAATCACATGCTAAACCAAATACTCAAATCCCTCTTCAAAAGACAGACGAACTGAATTCAAATGAATCACCAAAAACAAATCATGACAGATTCAAACACACAATTTCCAGGTTTTCAAGTGTTCATCCCAAAGGATGAATATGTTCCGAGAAGACTTCTTAGCAGCAGACTTCAACGAAGAGCTCCAAAGCCTCTTCAAGTTAAGCCTTCTGTCAATTTCAAGTCTGAGGGAGCTTCTAAGGCTATGGCGTTTCCTAAAGATCATCTGTCTTCGTCTTCTTCGTCGGTATCCGCTTCTTCGGGTTTGATTAATGCTTTGTATCAGAATAATGATCCGATTCCGCTTCTTTCTCCTCTTGTACCTCCTTCTAGCTTTGCTGAATAGTGAGAATATAGCGAAGTCTTATTAGTTTCATTTGCATTTAGCAATGTTACAGAATATTTTGATTTGTGATTGCAATTTCTTCTGGTTCGATCTGTTAATGGCGCTCTAGGTCTCAATCGGATATATCCGATCCGGTTATTGTACAGAGGTTGGATTTTGTGCGTTTAAGAAATTTATGATTGCGTTTTGTTAACGGCCGTATTGATAATAATTGATCACATGGTTTTACTACAAGTTACCAATTTTAGCCTTGCGAAATTTGTTCTGATAATTATGGGCCCTTTATTGGGCCAGAAACTCGGCCCAATAGTATAATATGGGCCAGAAAATAACATTTTGCGTTCGCATGTGGGCTTAGGATTTGTGGCCCAAAGTTGCGGAAATATGAATACGGTTGTTACGTGTAGTGCTAAGCGGAATGAGGTTCTAACCTATTTTGCGTTGCGGTTCGGTTGATAAATCGAACTGCAAAATGCGGTACAAATCATAAAAATCGCAGCCGAATTGTAACCAAACCGCAAAAAACCTGGGTAGTTCAAACTTAGAAATGTAATTCATATGAAGGGAAAAATAGTACCGTATTCGACTCTAGAATCTTCGATTCTTTGAGAAAGTACAGGTAAACATGTGTTTAGAGAAATCAATTGTGTTTATAACCGATTGACCTATTTGAGGATTTTGAACCCTAGTACAATAGTACACCCTTTTCTTTCTTATGATTTTAAACTTTCGTGTTCTACTCTGTAAGGATATTGTAAGATGGATTATAGATTATACTAGTATTTTTTAACCATTGTCCGTTTTTAAAATGTGTATATATATATATATATATATATATATATATATATATATTTTAAGGGAAAAAGAAAAAGACAAATTAGACGTAAATTTGGTTTTAGTTGTTTTCGGCGCTCTTCAAACTCCCCCTCTTTTTTTCTAAAATTTCATTGTTTTCCCTCTCTACCACTATCTTTGAATACACATCAATCCGTGCTTCTTCGCTCCATCGCCCCTTCTCCTCAATCTCGTCGATTTCACAGGTATATTCGCTTCCAATTCTCAATCTTTTTTTTTTTTGGGTTACGAACTTTGATTTTGTAGGTTGAGCACCTGTGTATGCGTTACATGAGAAATCTGTATTTAGAAATTTTGGGTTGTTGGGAAATCTTCAGTGGTTTATAGGATTTGTTCAATTGTTTGATTCTGTTCACAATTGAGTTCTAGGGTTTATGGGTGAGTTGCTAGAGCGTTTTTTTTTAATAAATATTTTTGGTAAGAGTTTTATATGTCATGGTTTAACATGATTATTCCATGGTTGGGTAATTTGGGTGGTTATTGTATGAATCAGCATTTCGTAGACTTTGTTCATGATGATTGATGGAACTGTGAAGGAGATTTGTTATTATATGAAACTGATAGCTAATTTAATTTTTATTTATTGTACTTGTGGGATTCTGCTGGTGGTAATATCTTAATAGTTGCCCATTCCTAACATCTGTTTCTGTTTTGATCCAGCATAAGCAAATGGATTCTATTGGTAGGAAACATTCTCAGGGCACCTATACACATAGGAAGAAAACCATACATGATTTTGTTCTCATTGATCTTCACAGTGATTTCCCTGATGTTACCGTAGTTGATGCCCCAGACTCTGTACAGAAAAAGTTGAGAATGCCTTCACCACCTACCGTAATTGATGTTGATGATGGTGATGATGAAGTTGCAGGTGGAGTTTGTAGCGATGATGATGATGATTCTGCTACAAGTAATGGGTGTTCTTCAAAGCCGATGCATTCTTCAAACATTGCTAGAGCAAAATATAAGAATTATTCAGTTGTCAGTAATGGAAACTCACCTGTAAATCTCTGCACGCCCAGAAAGACTTACCCTGCAAAACCGGGGTCTATAAGCCATTTTGGGGTCGGTTCAGCAAGTGGGAGTAGCTCAACTGCAAGTGATTGTTCAGACTGTGAATGTATCGATGGTCCTGCTGGAAAGCTACGTGAACTGTGGGAACTGGCTTCCCGTAGAAGAAAGAATGCTACTCCACCTGGTCGTACTAGTGCATCAAATCTTGATCATCATTCTATTGGAAAGGGAGAAATTGGAGCCAAAAAATCGTCTGTGTCAGATCATGACAAACGAAAAAATGAAGAGAAGTCATTTCCTTTTGTTGATCCTGTATGTGCTTCTAAAGATTCTCCTAAGAATGATGATAAGCACTCTGATGATTTTGCATGTGATTTTTCCAACCGACGATCTTCTTCCTCTCCGAATATCAAAGATGGTAGGGGAACAAAACATGTTTTAACCGAAAACAATTCTTCTAAAGATGCTGAGAACCCACGTAATTATGCTGGTCAAGAGAATGTAACGGACACGACTGAATTTGATGACAACTTGAGTTCTCCATTTGTAGATCTTGAGACAATGATCGGTTCTGAGCCTTGTTTCTTCAATTTTCAACCTACTTTTGACGAGCAGCTTGATTGTGATCTGTCAGAAGCTTTGAAAAAAGACCCAACTGTATTGAAACCTCATGTTTCGGCTGATGGTAACTCTGAGTGTAACAGGCTTGGATCTGTTGATGCAAATGAAGAGCTGCCTGAGTTTTTTCAGAACTGTAAAACATATCCGGATGTGGACATAGAAGAGAAAAGTGCTGATCATTGTCAAAAATCCATGCATATCTCTTTGCATAAGCATCAGAAAGCTGAAACAGGTTACAGATATACTAGTTCTGTCCAAATGGAGGATAATGTATCTACTTGTGACCCATCCAATGGGATGGCACCCAGTAACACCACTGATGTGCAACAAGATCTTGGTGGCAAACCATGTCAAAATGATACAATTATTGATAGGCAAAGCATTAAGGAGACTAGTGAATACAAGCGTGCCATGGAAGAAGAATGGGCATCAAGGCAACAGCAGTTGCAGATTCAGGTATTGTGAATTTCAAGTTCTGCTGGTTACAGTTATCCAGGTTATGAATTGCCATTATTCGGATTCCTTAGAATACTTTTAATTCATTAATTTATTTAATATTTAAATATGATAAGTAAATGACGAATATATTTTGTTTTAGATATTTCACTGTAAGGTGGACAATTTGGCTGATCTTGTTTGTAGGATGTGATTACTAATGAAATCACACATATTGTTTTGTCTCCTACAAAGCAACCACCAGTGCTTTCAATACCGTTCTTGTTAGTGACGTCTCTATAGAGAACAGAGTTGTTGTCTCTTATATTAATGTGTAAACAATCTCATTTTGGAACTGTGGAGTCAATACTGTTCCCTCTCTTAAAATGAGGTTTCTTTTCTCATGTTATAAAACTGTAGTTGTTGGGAATATTGGATAATTGTTTAAACACATTTATTCTGTAACATTACTATTGTGATAGCCTCAAATATGTTGATGACGACACTGCTGCTAGATATATTCTTATATATAAGTTTTGATAACCTTTATGCAGGCAGAGGAAGCACAAAGATTACGCTTATTACGCAAGAGAAAAAGAGCTGAGAGTATGCGTAACAGGGACGTGGAAAGAAGACAAAAACAACGTTTGGAAGAAGTACGAGAAACACAAAGAAGGGTTAGCTTATCTCAGATTCCCTAAGTTCTTCAGATTAAAATTTCCATGTAAAATGAATATGACAAAATGGAAGAATCAAATATCAGGCAGTAGTAGGCTTACATGTTTGAAATATGAATTCAGGATCAGGCGAACTTGAACATAAAGGAAAAACTCCGAACTGAGATAAGGAAGGAGTTAAACCTGGTGGAAAATTCATGCAAGGATATGGCATCCTTACTCAGGAGATTAGGATTAGTTGTGAGCAGTGGTTCCAAAAATGAGGTGAGCTGTCCTTACTGTGCACATTTTCATGATTTCTGTTGGGTTTCAGTGCAGTGTGGCTTGTTTATTTTTGTGTAATCAGGCAAGTAACAAAATGTAGTTATCTGGTGTCAGGTCCAAGCAGCTTACAAGAAAGCTTTGCTAAAATTTCATCCAGATAGAGCATCAAGAACTGATATTCGCCAACAGGTGGAAGCTGAGGAGAAATTTAAGGTCATATCTCGCATGAAAGGGAAGTTCTCACTCGCGTGATGATATCTAGATAAACTACAAATAACAAGAGTTTTAGAAAGGGATCAAATTCTGGGGCTGGTAGTTTAGAATAGGAGATCAAATTCATGTAAATTCCTTTTTTTTAGCAATATATAACCCATTTGCTGATCTTGCCCTCATTCAGATATTATGCTGCTATCTGTGGGCTGGTATAACAAATTCTGGGATTAATCTGTGGTGCAGAATCTGTGCTTATCAATTTAAGTTTCTGACAACGTGATTAATCTCCAATTTCCTTGGAGTTTATATTTGGGAATTTCATATCTTTGTTAGCTATTGAAAGGATTCTTATTCAAGAAGATAAGGGTTTTCTGGGTTTTGGATTGCATAACGTGTTCTGCACTGTGCTGCTGTTTCCATTTGCTGGAAGGGCCATATGGTAGGTCCAGCTTCCCTTCATTTCATAAACATGTGCTATCAAAGACTAAAGTGTTGTTTGAGTTGAATGAGGTGGATTTATGTACATTAATGTTTAGCTCGTTTAGAATCAACCCGAGCTCAAGTCCAACCTAAATTTTAACTGAACTTAAAATTACACCCGTAATCGGCTTGTTTAATTTTAAGTTCAGTTAAAATTTAAGTTTCTCTTCAGCTTTGATAGCACATGAATGTACTAAAATCCGCCTTGGATTCATCTTTCTAATATGATGATGTTTGTCAATGGTGACTCAAATCTGCATCCCTGCACTTAATGTTCAGTACTCTACATTCACTTGTTTTCATAGGTGCTTACTGTGTAGTATATCATATTATCATACACGCACTTCAGGAATTGGTAAGCTATAATACCACATAGAAGCAAATTACAGAAAGAATCTACGAATAGGCTTGCGAGTTGCGAATACCCGAAATCTAACTGGCCTTAGAGAACTATTGAGTAAACAAGTTCAAAACCAAAAGGCTCTTAAAAGGCAGGAATATGTTCCTTGCTTGAAGGTGCCTTTCAGTGATTCCTAACAAGACTAAAGTTCAGTTGAACTGTAGAGAAGCTGGAAACCCTAATAAATCATTAAACTATTTTATAAACTCGTTCACAAGTCCACGGAATGTACAACACAAGATTCATACATCATATACATTACAAACAATTGTGTTGGCTAACTTCCAATCTTGCATAGTTATGGTTAGATCAAGATTGCAAAGACGATTCTGCTGCTGCCACTGCACTTCTTGAGCTATGGATCTTCCCCTCTTTGCATTTAGTATGCAGAATATAAACCAACGATAATATATTTTATGGCTGTCAAAATTGAAAAATAGCTTCCCTCTCTTTTTTCCTAACTTTCATCGTTTTCCCTCCATACACCATCTTTGAATTCACACCAATCCGTGCTTCTTCGCTCCGTCGCCTCTTCTCCTCAATCTCCTCGATTTCACAGGTAATTTTCGCTTCCAATTCTCAATCTTTTTGTTAGTGTTACAAAGTTTGATTTTGTAGATTGAGCACCTGCGCATGTGTTACATGAGAAATCTGTATATAGAGATGTTGGGTTGTTGCGAATTCTTCAGTGGTTTACTGGGTTTGATCAATTGTTTGATTCTGTTCACAATTGATCTCTAGGGTTTATGGCTGATTTGCTAGAGCGATCTAATTCTTCCGTCAATCTTTATTTGAATGCAGGAACGTATCAGTAAGTGAATCCACTAGAAATAAAAATAAACCAAAACCTATTAATGATTAAAAACTAAATCCTAAAACTGGAACAACAATGCAGGAACGTATCAGTAAGAGTTTTGTATAATCTGTTCTAGCTTGTTTGGTAAAAATTTACTTGTAATCAGGCTAGTAACAAAATGTGGCTACCTTGTATCAGGTGCAAGCAGCTTACAAGAAAGCTTTGCTAAAATTTCATCCAGATAGGGCATCAAGAACTGATATTCGTCAACAGGTTGAAGCCGACGAGAAATTTATATCTTGATCAGCTACATGTAATATGAATTTTAGAAAGAGATCAAATCAATTTTACTTTTTCCAACTATCTTGTTGCTGCTTTGAGTTTAATGTCACAGTTCACACCAAATGTAGTCTAGATCAAGTTCTTGCTGATAACTAGTTTGCAATCATCCAAATCTTATGCTGCTATCTATGGGATGGGGTATAGTTCTGAGATGAATCTGTGGTTCAAGCTCCAAGATTTGTCAGCTGAAGTTTCTGGCAACCTGGTTATTCTCCAATTTCTTTAGAGTTTAGATTTGGGAACTTCATATCTTTGTTAGCTGTTGGGAAGGATTCTTATTTAATAAGATTAGGGTTTTGTGGGTTTGGATTGCATAACGTGTTCTCTACTGTGCTGCTGTTTCCATTTGCTGGAAGGGCCATATGGTGGTCCAGCTTCCCTTTGTTCTATAAACATGTGCTGTCAAAGACTATGAGTGTTGTTCGAGTTGAACGAGCCGGAGTTTAGTACATTCATGTTTAGCTCGTTTAGAATAGACCCGATCTCAAACCCAAACCTAAAATTTAACCGTACTTATAAGTAGGCTCGTACTTGTCTTTGAGCTAAGCTGAATCCGAACCGAGCTCGAGTAAGTTAACTCATATAGCAACCCTTGACTCATGTAGTCACGTTTAGGGTTGTTGTTCAAGTCGAACTTTGATATGCTTATGTTCAACTCGTTCTTTATTTAGCCTGGACCACACTTCACTTCCCAACCACCCCACCACCTCTAATGGCCCCTCCTTTACTTTCTTTGGAATTAGCTTTGATGTTCAGTACTTCTTTTATACTATAACTTTGGAATTAGCAAGAATATCACACAGAAGCACACTACAGAAAGAATATACGAATAGGCTTGTATTGAAGATCTGAAGATATGATATATTATAATTAGAGAAGTTATCTTATCATTTTAGATTAGTTTTTATTTTATGATATTTCGGGTAACATTTTGTTATTCTCCCCTAACCCTATAAACAGGGTAATAATAAACTCAGTAGGTATCGATCAGCCTAGTTCTACCTCCACCGTTTGTGTGTTTCTCCGCCCTAAATCTATCAACTTGCAAAGATACATAAATCAGTAAACTATTTATAAACCCAGATTGCACAACACAAGATTCATACATCATACATATGTTTGAACATTAGAAGATTGGTAACACAAGTCCATGGCATGAAACCATGAAATTTATGACCTTTTTCTTCCCAGGCTTCATCTTCTGAGAACAAGCAAACATAGGAAAGTGAAAGTTTCATATGAGGAGACTCATAGTTAAAAATACACATATGATAGAGGAGTTTATTCGGAAACTCGTGCACTTCATGTGCCAAAGCATCCAAGGTGACACGAGTAAATAGGCTCGAGTGTGAGATCAAGGTCGCTTGCCCTCCTTACTTCCCCACCCATTTGCTCTCCATGGTATGAGGATCTGCATAACAAACAATTGTGTTGGCTGACTTCCATAGTTATGGTTGGATCAAGATTACGATACACGAGGGCTATGGATTACCCGATGTTGAGTGAAGGAATTGTTGATGGCAGTAGGAAGGCTGAAGGATCATGATCATGAGGATTCTGCTGATTTTGCTGCTGCCACTGCACTTCTTGAGCTATGGATCTTTCCCTCTCTTTGATCTTTGTATTTTTTCATCATTAGTATCAAACAATAACCATGTTTCAATTGTCACTTTCTGTAATTAAGCCTTAAAACTCACAAGGATATATTTATTAATGGCAAATATCAAGATCTTGAACCAAAAAAGAATTGGGTTAAACGGGCTCTTTTTATGGGATTTTGTTTTGTAGGCTAAATGAGTTTATGATATGGTAATCAGTGTCAGTGATAGTGGTAAAATGACTAGTACCCGAAAGAAAGAATATATAACAAAATAGTAAAAAGAGAGCATCAAAACATATGAAAGATCTAAAATGAAGATACTTTGATAAAATGGTTATTATATGAAATGCTTCTTTAAACATGACCTAAAAGTGAACTGACTTGAGGGTATTATTACCTTCTTGACCAGGATGTTGTTTTGTTCCTGAACTGCCTTCTCCTAATACAAGCAAATCAAGAAGCAAACAAGTAATTAAGACTTACTTATGAGTGATTAATGATTATAAGTTAATATAACTCATTGAAACTTACTTTCTTCTGCAATTCAGAAATGGATTCATGCATGAGCTGATTCTGCAAAACAAACAAGCTTCAATGTAACCATACATTACAGATTAATAAGACAAGTAATTAGATACTATGATTTAGGCATCAATACTTTGCGAGTTCGGATATGCTTGAGAGCAATATCAAGCTGCTGCTCCAAACTATGGATCTCTTTCATGCTCAGAATGTCCAAATCATGTCCCATGTAGTGCCTAATCATAATTATATTCATTAATTAATCACCATTATTTCTTGTACAGAAATCATACAAATATTTGATAAAGAAAAATATTGAACCTGTGGTTTCTTTGCAAGAGTTCAATCTTTGCCTTCAGTTTTGCATAATCAAAT
Source organism: Fagopyrum homotropicum (assembly GCA_033239125.1). NCBI lineage: Eukaryota > Viridiplantae > Streptophyta > Magnoliopsida > Caryophyllales > Polygonaceae > Fagopyrum > Fagopyrum homotropicum. The sequence goes on along the minus strand of BSWB01000002.1, from coordinate 162,107,624 downwards.
GTCCAATGTGCCTGATTGCAGATATATAGAACTTGTATTTATATAGATGGATGAAGATTGAAATGATTTGTGTAATTAATTAACTAATCAACATTTTTACCTGCAAATGATCAGCATCATTTGAAGCAAGCTGTCTTTCTGCATATGAATACCTCTCATACCTTTCCAGGATCTTCTCCATGCTGTCAAATGTCAAAGTGAAGTTTATGTTTGATTAAATTAGGGTTAATTAGGAATTTAAACTTATTAATGATTAACACCATACCCTAATCTGAAGTTTGTTCAAACACAAAGGGAAAAGAAAAGTTTAAACAAATCAGACTCATAGATCAAATGAACAATTGTCAAGATCTATATACCTATGAAACTACAAAAGAACTCCTATAAAGATTAAAGAGCCAAAATCAAAAATATGTCAGATCTATGAAGAGAACAATATTGCATCATCCTCCAGTCAAATTTAAGTTGATCTAATGTAAGTGTATATATATATAGATAGATTTTTAGCAGAAGTGTCAAAAAGTTAACACACATATATAGTAGCTTGAAGTTCTTCATACCCATCTGAACTTTCCCTAAAATAAAACAAAATAAGGAAATCAATTCCAGGTCCTGCAAATATGTATATATATATAAATATAAATTAGGGTCAATTTTATCATAAACTTTCCCTTTTGTAGCCATCATCTGAACTTGCACTCTTAACAAGCAAATGGAAAAACAAGATAACATGTGACATGCAGTAACTAGCCAGAGAAGGAAACATAAACAAAACTTACCAAAACAAATCTAACATGAATTCATACAAGAAACTAAACAAAAAGTTTGGATCTTTATAAGGAAAGAACTATGATTAAGAAATCAAGAAAGTAATTAATGAAAGGAATTAAGAGTTCAGTATATATATATATATATATTGATTACCTTGAATCAGTAGAATACTCAAAGAGCTTTCCCCTATTGGAGAAGACAATAAGGGCAACTTCAGCATCACAAAGTACAGAGATTTCATGAGCTTTCTTCACTAAACCTCCTCTTCTCTTTGAGAAAGTAACTTGCCTATTGATTTTGTTCTCTATTCTCTTAAGCTGAACTCTTCCTCTTCCCATATTTTTCTCTTATCTTTTCTTCTTCAATTTTTGGTGTAGTTGTGTGGCCAAAAGAAGAAAGCAAAGTTAGCATTTATAGCAATATCAGTAACACAAAAAATATAAAAAAAAATAAAAACAAGAATAACCCATTGATTAAATAAACTTTTTATTTACAAATTCCCAAAAATAAGAAAGAAAATAATGAATTTCTTTACATAGTACTATTCCTCCTTTTGCTGTAGGCACAGATAAATATCTTACGGTTTTTTCAAGGGTTTTTACTCAGAGTGATGTTTGTAAATTTTTTACTAGGAATAGTTATTATGGTACTCATACGAAATAATGGAAATATATGTGCTTTTTTTATAATTTTATTTTTCACTTTTTCTGAAAAGGAGTGAAAGTATGAGGTTTGGAGAATTAGTGGTTTTACGAAAACCGGGTTGGTTTTGTAGAGTTGGTGCGTTGTCGGTCTTTGATTGGTTGATGTGAGTTTGAGTTGTACGGAATTTTACTGCATTAGGGTGGATATGAGATGTAGCTCTCAGTCTCACATGACTAGCTTACTGTTACTTTTCCTTGATCTTTCTTTTGTCCCACTATTTCTTATAAATACTTCTTTAATAGATTAAATTAAACAAATTCACCCTTAAAATATACTTTTTTTAATATAAAAAACACCCTTAAAGTTGTTGGTTTGGCAAAATTATACCCTTAATCTAAGTAAAAGGTGGATGTATAGGTAAAATCTTCTAAATGAGTCAAGAACAATGTTATTTAAATGGGTTATTTGAGTTTGTATGGGAAATTTGATTTGGAGATGGTAATTTGAAGGATAGTTTTGTGCAATGTTACAATATAGGGATGATTTCCCAAAAAATACAATTTTTAAGGGTGATGTTATGTAATTTACTCTTTCATATGTACTTGCATTTGTTGACCTAGAATATCAATATCTTCAAGGCAAAAACTTTGATTCATAACATGTAATTAGGGCAAATTCCATCTAAGGTTACTTTTTGATCAAGTCATAAACCCTATTTTGCAAATAAAACTCTACCAATGAAATTGGGTTTAATCTTAATCATCCAATAGTTGGACTAATTTCACACTCTATGTTATATTTTCTAGGGTTCAAGGGTTTTCAAGATTCTCCAAGAACAAGACTGTGAATCATAATCTTCTTCATTCTAACAAACTTTTAGTTATCTTTTACTCCATTAATGAAGAGTTTAGTCAAAATCATCCAGAGTAATCAATTCAATTAGGTAGAGCTTATTGACAAAGAAAATTCTTAAGTTGACCTAAATACTTAAATTATAATCTGCCTCAAGTACTAATTATAACCTAGCAGATGAACTGTCAAAGAAGTTAGCTTGTAGCAGTGTACGTAGGGGGGCCAGATGGTGACAGCAACAAAAGGGCATCAAAACACAAGAAGGGTTTTTTAACCAAAGGTTGTACGTACATACAATCAATCATCTTCAATATTTTTAGAAATTATCTCAAGATTTTCATCCAAATTAAGAGGAGATTGTTTAATTGCATATGGGCATTCTTTCATCTTTCTGTGTATTTTTCTGTAAAACCAAAACCGCCATTGATGCCTGGTTTTTATTGCTTCATGTGAAGATGTTGGACGTACAATTATAAAAAGAAGACTGAGATTTTGGTACAAACAAAGGTGATGACAAGTGGGTAGAGCATATGAATCAGCCATTTTCATCCACAAAGAATCATTATCTTTTATCAACAAATTTCATGTCACAATCTCTCCACAATAAATAAATATCTTTTGATTTTTTTTCCATCTGCCGACAGTTGGATTCCCCCCACCAGTGTCAAAAAGACTCAAAATCCTTACACAATATACAGTGGGGGTGAAGGACTGCTAATTTATCAGATTCTTCTTTCAATGGCCTCTCTTTTTTGTAGTACATGAAAAAACCCTAATTTTAAGGGCTTTTTTGGTCTTTTTACCTTCACCGGGTCTCTAGAGCTGCAAGCCAACCTGTGTGATCAGTTTATGGACATCTTGTCAATATTTGCCCTAACCCAGATGATACATCTATACAATGGCATGCATGTGTGTATAAAAGCTATGCCTATGACTTGCTCAGTTTGTTCTGATGTTTGCTGAACTTTTGTTGCATTGCAATGCTTCAATGAGTTATTTTCAGGAGCTCATGCCTCTTCAAATTCCGAATGCATCAATGTTGGACAGCTTTTTGTATACATATATATTGCATGGTGTAAACTAGGGAATTGTCTGTGGGTTATGGATAAACCAATAATCTGTTGGATTAGAGCTGAAGCATGGCTGCAGATGAGAGTAAACAATGATTGTGTTGAGATCAGCTGATACAAGCAAATTTAGAAGTTAGAACAGCAAAATTGAGAGCAAGAGTATACAGAAGGCAACTGTAAGATTATTAGTGAGATATAATTGAACTAAAATCAATGATACTATGTTTATATATATATAAATCAGTTAGGAAATTGCCAAATGGGGCAACCGATGAGCAACACAACTTTATCTAAACACATGTCTCACTTGGACTTCATCAAAGAAGCGAACATCCGGTCACAAGAATATATGATATTGGATACTTTGTCATATGTATGTGTAAACAGATTCTGGAAAATCTTTACTTGTACTCAACCATTGGCTGCAACTATTAAACTGATTATAATTAGATTGAATATGAAATCAACAAAAGTATAGTGAGATCTTCGTAGTGAAGTAAAATGCCGGCAAGCAATCTACATAATCAAGAATTGCTTCACAAACCCACAATCTCAGATTAGTACCAAAGGCATAAACTTTCTCAAATGCAATAGGGTTTGATAACAGTCTATGAACACCTTTAATTTGTACTGGTGATGCTATTAAAGCATTGAGTATAACCAAAACAAACCAAATATGTTTAAATTTGTAATTCATCATATCTTAAGGTGATCAAGCTGTTTGCTTTGAGCCTGCACATACCTTAAAGGTTTGAGACAAGAAAAAATAATTACAGAATACAACATTGTGGGCTATTCTCACAGCAATGCCTGAGTGATCTTGGAACATTTCCACTTGACCTTGAATTCTCCATTTATGAGTTCAGTTGTTTGCTGGAAACATTCATCAACTTTGATTGGTAAATTTTAGCAGTTCACAGCTTAGTTCATGACAGTTAATACTGTATTAAGGTAATAAGATAGCTCCAAGATCACTACAGCAGTTGGCAACATTGATAAAGAAAAATAAAAGGAGTTATACAGTAATTTGTAATCTTCCAATCTGTAGCACATTCTTAGTTAGTCACTTAATTAGGGTAAGAAGAAGAAGAAGAAGAAGAAGAAGAAGAAGAAGAAGAAGAAGAAGAAGAAGAAGAAGAAGAAGAAGAAGAAGAAGAAGAAGAAGAAGAAGAAGAAGAAGAAGAAGAAGAAGAAGAAGAAGAAGAAGAAGAAGAAGAAGAAGAAGAAGAAGAAGAAGAAGAAGAAGAAGAAGAAGAAGAAGAAGAAGAAGAAGAAGAAGAAAACTACAACATACAACTGCAGTCCTAAAACAAAAATCAAATTGAAGTATCTGCAGGGAAAATCATCTTACAATGGGATTAGGGTTACAACCCACAAGTCAATTACAGCAGAATGATTAAACAAATCTAAAAACAAGAATCAGCAAAGAAGGATATGCACACAAGTTTGAGATTAACAAAGTAAATACTCACCAAAGATCTATCTTCTGGCTCAATGATGTTGAAGCTGAATCGAATCACCAACATGTGTAAAAATCAGAAAGAAGATCAAATCAACAGATCTCAAACCAAGAAGATGGAGCTATTAAACCTGTGATAAGCTAAAACCATGGGTAAAAAAGAGAACTTTCTTACCATTGATTGAATCTTCTTGTGCTGCTGCTTCTTCAACTAGCTTATGAACTGGTGTTGCAGGGAGAAGAAGCCCTTTCTTTATTCATACGGACAAATTACATATTTTATTCAAACGCCATTTAAGTATGAGTTTGAACTTATTTAAGTGAAAATTGAACTCTGTACGTTATTGTAATTTATCTTGTGGTTAATGACATTGCATGCACGGAAATTGACCGTATTGTCATACGGTTATTTATAGTTTACAGCGGTTAAAACTCGAAATAGCATCAAACGGCGAACCTAAAATGTAGTCTTCATTAGCCTTTGGGTGACTACGTGTCGCTCTGTGAATCACTCATTGTTCCTAAAAATTCGAATAGCATCCGACGTTGTATCATCACATTTCCACGTCATTTAGGCGTATATAATAATTATATTTTGTTTAATAATCAAATTGGCCTATTAGCTCAGCTGGTTAGAGCGTCGTGCTAATAACGCGAAGGTCGCAGTTCGAGACCTGCATGGGCCATATTATTTTTTGCTATTTATTTATATTGTGTATATTTTTTTTAAAGCAATCTCTTTTATTGTGTAATTCACAAATTATAAAGCATGATTTGCTAAGGTTAAATTGAAAACTTAATTAAGAATATTTTATTATTAACAAACGTAAAACAAAAAAAAACAAAAACTTGAGCTAAATAGCTTTATATAATTCTAATTTTGACTAATTTCATTAATAATATGAGTTTTTTTTTTTTAACGATTTCTCTAATCTATTCTTTGAATAAAGTATCAAAAAGTCTAATTCACAAAGAGAATCTTAAAATACCTAATTTAGCTTTAGTTTTAATTATTTATAATATTTGTATTGAATTGCTAGCATACAAAATTAATAACACTGTGTTACAATCAAAGGTAGCAGTACAAATGAATGTCGTGGGTTGGTAAGATAATGATAGCAGTAACCCTAAACTCGATCAGTCAATCTGAGACGGTAAATCTAAGCAAAGCATGTGTTAAATTCACTTGAAGAATGACAGTTTTTAACTCAATTCAAATTATGAAGATAAGATGGTTTATGAAATTGAAAGTAGTGTTCATATGATCATATATAGATTTAAGAAGCATTATGATTTGATATTCATAATTGATGTTGGTCTTAAACAGTAAAAAGGGAAGAGAAATACTATTTAATATTTACCACCTTGGTTTTACCATGTTTTACTATTGGCTCATGAGTCATGATAGATAAAAGTTATAAAAAAAAAATACTTTTACAGCTCAAGAAGCTTAAGACAGCTCATTCATTATCTTCACTCAAGGTTATTTTTCTCCTTAATTACATCATTATCTTAGTTTGAGCTCAATTAGGATTGAAAATTGTTATTTTTTTTATACATTCGTCTCGGGTTCAAATAGCGTGGAGGAACAAGTTCGGTGAATCAAACAAGCTCATGGTGTTCAATCCTAAAATTAAATAGTAATAAGAGGAGAGTAATGTAGTGTGAAGATGAAAATTTCTCACATCGATAAAAATAATGGATATCGGGTATATACGAGTTTAGGATATAAGATTGATGAATTATTCCTAGAATTAACAATTGATTTTAGGATAAAATTATATTTTTTTTATCTGTTTAAATACGAACTTCACAACAGTAAATTGAGTTGTCAATTGGGTTTGTCGGTTATTTTCAGATGGACAAATTTGGTTAATAGGCTGTTTTGATAAATGGGGATAGTAAGTAGGCTTTTTTATTTATTTGTTAAGTAAGTAGACCCCTTTTTATTTTTTAACCGTGAAACCCTACCCCACCTCCCTTCTCTTGTTTTCTTACTTCCCGCAGCCGTTCTACCTCCCTGTCTTCTCTTCCTACCTCCCCCATTCTTACGCTTCTCTCAATCTCTTATTCTCTTTCCCCTTCTCTCAGACGAAACCTCAAGTGAGTGTAAACCATCGACCCAAGCTTAGCCTTCAATGTCAGAATCGAACACTCCTCTTTCCCCTTCTCTTACCCCTTCTCTCAATGTTTCGCAGCCTAGGACAAGCTGTAATTGAACGGTGAATCCGAATCGAACACTCCTCTTTCCCCTTCTCTTACCCCTTCTCTCAATGTTTCGCAGCCTAGGACAAGCTGTAATTGAACGGTGAATCCGAATCGAACACTCCTCTTTCCCCTTCTCTTACCCCTTCTCTCAATGTTTCGCAGCCTAGGACAAGCTGTAATTGAACGGTGAATCCGAATCGAACACTCCTCTTTCCCCTTCTCTTACCCCTTCTCTCAATGTTTCGCAGCCTAGGACAAGCTGTAATTGAACGGTGAATCCGAATCGAACACTCCTTAACAGCCAGAAACTCTAGAAACAAAGCTCGTCGATTTTGTCACCGAATCGAACACTTCTCAATCGCCGAAGTTGTATGCCTTCACACCTAAAGCTCCTTCACCGTTTCTGGTATGTTCGCGGACCATTTCTGGTATGTTCTTTCTTCTACCTTTTCATCTCCATATTTGCATATGATCTCAATACTGGTTGTGAAATTGTGATATATGAGTAATATGCCTTGTCTGCTTGTAGTATTTGGATGATTGGTCGGAAAATATGTAGTATTTTAAAACCAAAGTGATATATGAGCTTTCTGTTTCGTCTTCTACTTAGATCTCAATTTTGTTTCAAAACTTACAACAAAACAATAGCAGTTGAAAACAAATAGTGAAAGAGGCAAGAAGAAAATGGCAGTAGCATTCATCTCTACAGCAAAATCTATCATATTGTGCATTTCTAGCTGAATACTCATGATTAGGTGTGAAATCAAATCACATAGAATGAAGAGAGATATTTTGAATATTGAAATATGTTTTTCATTCTCACAGGGAAGCAGATGGAAGTTTATATTGTAATGTGCCTTTGAGTTGTTGTATAGTTTTTGTATAATAATGGTTATGTTGGAATTCTGGTATGTAATTTTGGCATGTAATTCTGGTATGAAATTTACTTAACCTGTAAAATTTCTGGTATCAAATTTCTGCTATTTAATTTCTGGTATATAATTTATGGTATTTAATTTATGGTATCTAATTTTCGTATGAAATTTCTGGTATGAAATTTCTAGTATGATAATTTCTGGTATGTAATTCTGGTATGAAATTTACTTAACTTGTAAAATTTCTGGTATCAAATTTCTGCTATTTAATTTCTGGTATATAATTTATGGTATTTAATTTCTGGTATAGAATTTATGGTATCTAATTTTCGTATGAAATTTCTGGTATGATAATTTCTGGTATGAAATTTACTTAACTTGTAAAATTTCTGGTATCAAATTTCTGCTATTTAATTTATGGTATATAATTTATGGTATTTAATTTCTGGTATCTAATTTTCGTATGAAATTTCTGGTATGAAATTTCTGGTATGATAATTTTTGGTATGAGAAATTCCGGTATGAGAAATTCAATCCAGAAAATAAATAAAAAAGGCAAGAAAAATAATAAAAGAAAACAAATACAGTAATTAAAAATTAAAACTTATACTTATATAACAAATAACAAACATCATTTATTCTTTCTTTCTAAATAGAAGTGTTAATATTTTTTACCTACTATTAAATGAAAGTGGTAAAAAATTTTGGGTACATTTTCTTAAACAAAAACTCAAAAAAGTCTAATATGTCAAATTCTTCCATTTCAGATTGGGTTGAAGTATATGACATTCGAATTTATTTGGGTTGATGTAGGGTCGGCCAGGACTTTGTTGCGAGTTTAAATTTGGATTACCAGATTATTTTAGACCGGTTTACATTGACTGTCATGCCATACTCAATCCGAAGTAATCATATTATTCGAATCTAATGGAATTTGATCATATTTGTAGATTAAGGTTATTTTGTTTTGGGTGAGACTGGTTTCACAAGGCTAGTCTCAATATGCTCTCTTCTTCTTTTTTTTTCTTTAGGTGTGAATCAGGTTTTGTCGGTCTTCAGAACCACTAAGGTCCCGCTTAGTTTTAACTCCGAAAATAAAAAATGAAATGGAAATAAATCTAATCCATATGTATACCTTGCTTATGAAATTTTGTTGAAATTATTCATTATGATTTGAAGTAATTGGAGTATAATTTGAATAGTTTTGATACCTTGTAGAAAAACAAAATAGGGGAGCAAATGTATTTTTCATAAAACCACAAGAAATGATTCTAAAAGATTTCATGAACAAGATATACATATAAACTATATATTTATTTCCATTCCGTTTCCATTTTCGAAGTTACAACCAAACGGGGACTAATTATTTTTTTTACTTAAAAAAACTTTTTATGTTAAACATTATTTATCGGGTTATTTCAAGTTTTTGGGTCACTTTGAGTTAGGTTACATCAAGCTCGCAGTAAGTCGGGTGAAAAAAATGGTCTTTATTCATCCACATGAATGTGTTCGTTATGACTTATGAGAAGGATTTTACGAAGGTTATGGGTAACCCGTAATTGTATTTTTTTCTCATGATTTCACATTATAAGTTTAAGAGAATTATGTGTTTTTACAATTTTATCAAAGTGGTAATATCGAACCTCGATTGGACACAATTACTCATAACTAATTTTGAACCGGAATTTTAGATCGGTTTTGCTATGATTCAGAGCTATATGGGATATATTATTAGACCGGACCTAAACCACATATTTAGGCTCGGTCAAGATCCAACTAGACCCTCTTCGTCAAATTTTTTTAAAGGATCCAATTTTGGGCTCGTAAATATTCAATACAAGTCCATCCCAACATCATATTTTCGGACCGGACCGGTCGTGAACGGATAAAAGGTTCATGAATATTCACTATGGGACTAACATACTAAAAGTTTATACAAGTTAAATGTCATGCCTAACTCTCGTGCACACATAGTAAGTGAAAAGTGGGTTCCACATTATAAAATTCAAAAAAAAATATGGAGGTGATTGATTAAGTCTTACATAGTGGACAATCTCTTCATTTCATGCCAAATAGCCATCATTCTCCATCCCATGCCCTCCAACACAAAACCCAAAACTCATCCTTACAAAACAAACCCATCCCTTTCTTAACCAAACCACAAACACCCATCCTAGACATGTCCGACAAAACCCGAAGAAAGTCGTGTCACCGGAGGAAGAACTCCGGTGAGCTCGACGTCTTCGATGCCAATGGCTACTTCTCTTCAATCAATGAAAAACTAGGGCAAAATGGAACCACTTTGTTCCATGAGCTAGGAATAGCTATAAGAGATGATTGTAATAGTGGTAATAGACAAGGTTGGAGAGAAGGAAGAGTTAGTCTTGATATTCCGGCAATGAAGTACACCACCACCACCACCAACAACAACAACCATTACAACCACCATCACCGCCACTACACCCGTCAACACTCCGTCTCTCAAACTCGAAGCATCTCGAGTTCATTTGAGAATACTAAAGAGAAGAAACATAAACAACCGAGCTCTCCCGGTGGGAAATTAGCTAGCTTCTTCAACTCTCTTATAAACCATGCAAGGAAGAAGAAATCTTCTTCAAAGCTCGAAGATGATCAAAACCCTAATGGCTGGAGAAGACGATCAAGAACAATCACCACAAACACAAGTGACACTGATCATACCAAAAAAACCCAATCTTACCCGATCAACACACCCACAAAAACCTACAAAGATTTCAGTACATTGTCAAAACCCAAGAATTCAACTACAAAACCTAATAAAGATGCAAACTTGGATTGGCTAGATGAGAAGTTTAAGTGCATTGGTGTGAAGCAATCGAATAAGGGTTTCGATAATCGCCATACGAGTAGCTCAGACAAAGAGAGAAGCTGGGTTGGCCGGAATTCGTCTGTAGAGAGTGGCGGATTCAAGAGATTTACAGAAGATGATGGAGCTGAAAGCGATTCAAGCTCCGATCTTTTCGAGTTACAGCTGAACTATGAGTGTTCAAGTGGATTGCCTGTTTATGAGAGTACTTGTATGGATAGTATCAAGAGATCATCTTCTACACCAGTCGCCAAGATTTGAGTTTTCAAAGGTTTATGTTTCTTCATTTTTGTTCTTTTGGAAAAATTGCATAATACATCCCAATATATAGTCTTAATTGCACTAGGTACCATGAACTTTAGAAATTGCACAAAAATCTTAAGCTTTCTGAGTTGGTTTTTCTTCTTAGTGGCACAATGACAAGAAAGTAACCTTGCAATAAGTTTTCTCAGTGCAATTTCTAAAGTTCGGACTATCGAGTGCGATCGAGCTCAAAATTCGGGTATATTTTGTAATTTTTGATTTTTTGGTATGATGGTGAGAAAGTTTGTGTGTATGATTCCCATTGTGGCTTATTCTATGATGTAAATAGAGTTTCAAAAATCTTCTTTGATGCAAGCTTGAAGGTTCAATTATGTACAATCTAGGTATATTGATACAATAGATTAAGGACCGAGCGAGATGAGTTGTTCTTGGGCCGAAGGTCAAGAAAGAATAGCGAGCGAGCGAGATTTATCAAAAAGCATAAAAGAAATATTTTGTGTTGTCTCTATTTCGTTATAAATAGATAGGTTTAGGGTTGTATTCTTTTATCCACGAAAATCTATTGAAAACCTTAACTGCAAGGTTTGTGCAGCAAAACCACAAAATTTTTTTTACCTTCTCTCTATTCTCTAATTAACTCGTTAAAAATTACAACATGTACACATAGAAGGAAGAAATTTACCGAGCTAGGGCGCGGAGTTACTGCTATGGTAAGAGTAAATTGTGGCATGATTAAGAATAGATGGTCATGGTAAAGTTAAAAAAGGTTGATGGGAAGAAGAAACATAATCAATCAATCTCCCCTAATGGGTAACATTAGACTTTTGACTTGACCCCTCCAAAATTTCAAAAAGCATACATGACACACATGCATTTGTCAAAAGTGATAGGCAAAGTTATTTACACCATACTTCTTTTACTATCAATATTTACATAATCTAAGTATACATTTTACAATTATTTTTTCACCGGATTATCTATGGTCTTATTAGATTAATTTTATAGTTGTTATTCAAGTAAAACGAGTATCTCATATTTGAACTTGGTTGGTTGATTAATTAGTTGATTTTTATATTCGACTTGTTTGGAAAATCAATCAGCTTGAGCCGAGTTTTTTTATGTCAACTATGCCTTGTTTTTCTAATCGAACAATTCGAAATTTCTAATTTATAAATGAGTTGAGTTCAAATTGAGTTTAAACAGAACTTAATAGATGATTTCATATTCAGATTATTTGAAAGTACATGAGTTTGAGTCGATTTATATAGTTAAGCAAATACAACAACCCTAGTTTCTTGTATGGATCTTGCCACATGATTGTTCCTTGTGTTTCTCTCATTTGACGATATAACATGTGTTCGGGTTGTCACGTGTTAATGTTGTCCGATGTGTTATGGTATGTTGGATTTAGGTTCATGACGGTTAGTCTGTTTATAGATTTACTCAATCCCTTGATACATTGAATGTCACTTAGTTTTATGATGAAATTTTTCACCCCACTAAAAAAAAAAGTCATGATCAATATTTTTATTACATTACAAAAATAATCATATGGATGACGATGTGAATGTGAAATAATCACATTAGCTCCCAACGTGCAAGTTAAAAACTTACGCCAACTTCCAACATGGAATCACCATTTGCACATTGGATTCTAGTGTGGATTTAGGGATTCCCATTCAGTTCTCGTGTCAGTTTCGCAGTTTTATAAGATTTATAAAACTAGGGACGGATCCGGATCAAAATTTTGATAATATATGCTAGATGTGCATATAATTTCAATATTCGTTTTCATCCGTCATTGTGTATATAGAGTTGCAAAAATAGTGTTAAAACTATTAGTATATTAAAAATAGACAATAAAAAGGCATAAGATAATGCGTCTATATTATTTATATATCAAAACAAATTCATACAAAATGCGTATATTCATTACAATATTTTTTTGAGAGTTATATAAAGGAGAAAATTAATTAAAAAAATTGCTTATTTGAAATAATGTTTGTTTTGTTATGAATTTTGCATTTGTGTGGTTCAATAAATTATATTTAAGTGAAAACATAAGAAAAAATAGATGATTTTTACACTAATAAGTCAGAGGTGTGACAATTAAATATATTATTTAAACATGGAATTATAGCCTTACAAAAAATCAAAATTTATACTATAAAAAAACTGACCCTAAATGTTTTTATTTTGTTTTCATATGTCCGATGATATTGAAATTCTCAAGAGGGTGCAATGGGTATTGCATGGCAACGTTATGTCTCCTAGGTCTTCTGATGTTTTTAGAAGGATCAGATTCGCTATCCAGAAATGATGGCGGCATAACTTGTTGGCCGTATTCCTTCTAACTCGATGTAAATTTTGAAGCCCATATTAGTATAAATTATCGAGCACATTTGTTGTTAATAATTTTGTTTATATGATACATCGTAGTAATAGCATAATTTTTACATTTTTTTGGTAAATTTATGCTATTATTAGCAACATCTGATAAAAAATTTATAAAAAAATTTGTTAAGGGGCTGTTTGGTTTATTGTTAATATAACCTTTATAGTAAGAAAGGGAAGTTTTATAGACAAAAACTTGTAAATTACAAATCAAACACACCTTGACTCCTTTTGGATCAAGGTGTGTTTGATTTGTCGATCAACGTTTGGATCGGGTAGTAAACCGTGGCCCACTACTGAGGATACCCTCCCAATATCAGTTTTTCCCTACATGCTGTCGGAGGGATTCGAACTCGAATCTTGATACTAACCACTTAAGAAGTCTAGCACCACATTTCACTAAACCAACCGAGTATTAGTCACATTTTGTTGATAGTCAAGCTAAAATTCAAAAGAAAAAAAAAAAAAAAGTGTTCAAATAATATTTATTTTTTGTAAAAAAATGAAGACAAGTTTTTCTTCTTTTTATATATTACTCTGACAATCAAGTTTCATAGTGATGAATTACCTGATATTTCAGGTCCCACATCGGAATTTGGAATAGATTGGGGGTCGGGAACACAAAGCCTCAAAAGCAAGCATAATTCTTGTACTATAGTTCTCTTTTGTTGGTTTTTTCTTCGTCTTTACTTTCTTTTATTTTCCTCTTTGAACGTATAAATTTGGAAATTGAGCATTATTTATTACTACTTTTTTTAGATAATAGTTATATTAATCTATATCTAATTATGCTAAAATATTAATTTGAAATAACTTAGAAACTTTTTATTTTACTAATTTAAATATATATATTTTTAAAACCCTATTTAAAAATTGTGATATTTCCTTACTATGTTAAAATCATAATATTTCCCTTATTTTAGCATGTAATTGTCATAATTCAACAATATTATACTTATCTGATTTTCAATATTTAACATTAAAACTTTAAATTTTTACTTTACAATATTTGATATTTATAATATTATTAATATTTAAAATTTTCACAAATAATTTTTTATCTATTTTTTATATATTTTTTTATTTATAAAATAGTATTTTCATTGATCCCGTATAAATTTCTTCATCATACCATTATTTTTATACACATTTTTTAAGAATAGCATGTCAATAAATATTACACTTTTTATTTTTAATTTTTATTTTTTCTAATACTAAATATTTGGAACCGGAAGAAAAAAAGTTCAAACATTTTTGTCGTAATTTTATCCCAATTACAAATGATGATGATAAAAAAAAAATGAATAAGACAAGATAAGAAAAACATATTAAAGCGAGGAAATGATGATATATTGCCAAAATCTAAGCTTTTTTAACATTAATGCAAAAAAAAAAGACATTTAAAAGGAATATAATTATAAAAATGATTATGTTACTCAGCGTTATATTCACCAAAGCACATTCTATTGAATTCTAGGAGCTAAACAATAAAGTATTTTACAAAATTAATTTAAGATTTTTATTATAAAAAAAAAACTATGGTAGCTAAAATTTAAAGTTTCAATGTTATTATTATTTTTATATAAAATTTATACAGGAGGGAGGCACATATGAAAATGAATATGAATTCTCCTTAAAATTTACGTTCATCAGTACCGAAATTTACATAATTACATTAAAGCACCCCTATATTTACATAAAGGGAAATTCCGGATGGTACCCTCGTGGTTTGGGGTATTCCGGATTTTGCCCACCACTTTTTTCAAGTTTGGATGGTACCCTTAAGTTTATGTTGTTTTCCGGATTTTGCCCAAATTCATTACACTTTTTTAAATTCCATTAAAAACATAAAAAAGAAAATAAATTAAAATTAAAAAACAACTTAAAATAGAAATAATAATTTATTTAATTTAAAAATAAAGTAAAACAGTAACTTTTATAAAAAAAAATATATTATATTAATTTCAAAATAAATAAATTAGATAAATTTTAAAAAAAATTCAAAAATCAGTGTTTTATTTATTTTAAAAATAAATAATTGAATTAGCATATTTTTTACAAAATCTAAAAATATAAGTGTTATACTTTATTTAAAAAATAAATAAAATAAGGACTCTTTTAAATAATAAAAAAAGTACCGTTTTAATTTATTATTAAAATAAATAAATAATTTTTCTATTTTATTTATTTCCCAAAACTAAAAGAAAGAAAATAAAGTAATATTAAAAAATAAAAAAAATTAGAAAACTGATTAATAATAAATTTAAACAGTGATTTTTTAAATTTTTTTTAAGAAATCCTTATTTTATTTATTTTTGAAATAAAGTATTAAACTTATTTTTTTAGATTTTGTTAAAAAATGCTAACCCAAATTACTTATTTTTAAAATAAAAGAAAACACTGATTTTTTAAAATTTTTTAAAAATTATCTAATTTATTTATTTTTAAATTAATATAATATATATATTTTTTTAAAAAAGTTATTGTTTTACTTTATTTTTAAAATAAATAAATTATTCTTTCTATTTTATGTTATTTTTTAATTTTAGTTTATTTTCTTTTGTATGTTTTTAATGCAATTTAAAAAAAGTGTAATGAATTTTGGCAAAATCCGGAAAACAACATAAACTTGAGGGTACCATCCGAACTTGAAAAAACTGGTGGGCATAATCCGGAATACCCCAAACCACGAGGGTACCATCCGAAATTTCCCTTACATAAATTATATAAACTATCATGACCATATCCTAATCACTTATCATCAAGTAAATCTACGCATACAGCCCAATATATTTCCAAATCTTCCCTTTTCTTATTTTTTTCTTTTTTCTTTTATAGTATTTATTATGAAAGAATAGTTTAAGGGCCGTTTGGTTTTAACTCCGGAATCGGAAATGAAATGGAAACGAATCTAGTCCATACGTACACCCTTGTTCATGAAAGTTTTTGAAATCATTCTTTATGGTTTGAAATAATTGGAGTAGAATTTGATTACTTTTGATACCCTATAGGGTAACAAAATGTGGGGATTCAAGTGCATTTTGCCGTAATCCACAAGGAATGATTTCATACAATTTCATGAATAAGAATATAAATATGGACTAAATTCGTTTTCATTCCGTTTCCGTTTTTGGAGTTGGAAAGAAACGGGCCCTCAAACTATTTTCTTGTTAGTTGTTACACTTGGATGGAGTTACAAAAGGTTTAACCTAAGGTGGTTGTCAACGTCACTAGGCTAAGGTTAGGGATACAATCATAATAAAGTCTCCCGTCAAGATCTTACGTATTATAAATTGCCTTACCTAATATTCCGAGTTTCGACTCCACATCTTCCATTTTAATGATCGTATGTCTCCTTCTATACCAAAATTTTTTAGTATGCCGTCCGAGATTATGGTTGAGCATGTTAGGTTCGGAACCAAGTGATTTCAGTATAGACCGATGACCACAGACAATATAAGTTCAGTTTTAGTTCTGCATATTTTGGAAAAAATGTTTTGGTTTAATTTTTGGGTAATAACTGTAAAATTGATGGTTTGATCGAAAAACCGATTTTTATTTTTTAAAAAAATAGGTTCATATATGTTATTTTTATCGAGATAAAATTAGATTTGGATAATTCATATTTGTTACTTTTATCGGGATGGATGAGAGTGACTATATTTGTGCTTTACATTATAGTTTTATTTTCTGTAACATTATTTAAATGTTTGTAGCTTTTACTTGTTAGGTCTAAAACCTAAACCGAACCGAAACTAATCCTAATAGGTTCGGTTTTTGCTTCTAATATTTCTAAGTTTGGGTTGTAGGTCCAAACCGAAACCGAACCTCATTTTTATAGGTTCGGTTTTCGGTTCTAATATTTATAATGCTCGGTTGTAGGTCCAAACCGAAACTAATTTTTATAAGTTCAGTTTTTGGTCATGGATTTAAAGAAAACTAGTCTAATACCCGCACCGTGTGCGGGATTAACTTTAATAAATTGTAAAGCAAATCTAATTATTAATTAAATTGAGTTGGAAGATAATATTATAAGGGAAAGTAAAAGATAATAAAAACAAAAAGGTATATTTTTAAATAAATGATAGTTTACATGTTCTTGATAAAAAAAAAAAGTTTTAAATGAAACTGAACGTTAAAACGACCCGTAATATAAAAATATATGGAACCATGGTTTATGTAATTAAGGTTTTTTTTTAATATTAGTGTATATATATATTGTTAGTTTATATAATTTTTTGATTAATTTTTTTAAAATGAGAGTGCGTTTTGAATTGCATTGACAAAAATAACGAAAAAAAAACATATGGCATTAAAGACTTATACTTTATTATTAGTATATAGATATATATTTTAACACTAATAGTATATATACATATATGTTTGGTAAGTAGATAAATATAAGTTATATAATAGGATAATTAAAATATGGTAACTATATATATCATTTAAAAAAAACTAAAATTATAAGAAAATGACATGTGCCATATTTTTTTGTTAGGATGAACCACGTTAAAGTAAACGCTTCTGCTTTAATATATGTATATAGATTGGTTTTAGGTTTAGTTCGTTGCAGTTCGGTCAATTTTGGACATATGTTCACCCCAACCCGAGATGGTGGTATTGCTAAAAACAGAAATAAACAGTTAGTTTTGATGGACTACCCATAACTAAAAGCCCATTTACATTGGCCCATATATGAGTATTCTATCGGACATGGGCCGGCCCATTAAGACTTTAGACCCAAGAATTCCATGTCACCCCTACATTATTTTCTTTTAAAAAAAATAAAACGTATACCGTATAAATTTATAGATTTAAGGATGACGTGTCACGTCATAATAACATTATAAATCTTTGTTTTTTTGAAAATGAAAAGCGGTTCGAAATCATTAGACGGCGTGCCGTCTAGTGAGTCGAAATGCCGAAAAAATCGGCAAACGGTCAAACCGTCATGAAAGACCACAAATATAGGAGAAAAGAAATACACAAAAATTCATCAAAATGAAACCGAATGCAAAAAAATCTTCAAGGGAAAGCAGGATGATCCAGTCAGCATGAGGCAACGAGCATAAATTGTTACCCCTAATATCATCCAACATAAAATAATTAGAGTAAACCGTTACCCCTAATATCATCCAACAAGAAAAATCTTTATCAAGTCGCAAGTTGTGTACATGAGCTCTCATTAAAAATTGTAGATATCGACGTTGTGACAGAAATATTACTAAACGACGCAACAGAGTAAATCGGTACCCCCAATATCATCCAACAAAAAATGATTAGAACCCCGATATATATTACAAATTTAAGGTTTTTCACTAGTAATTTACGGGTTGTTTTGCTCTCTTTGTTTTTCTTCATTTGATACTATTTCCTTTTGACACTCTGTTTGACTATCATTTGTTGATATTTTTCGATACACTAGACATGGTTCGTAATACCGAATTACTTTTTAAATTTTTAAAAAGTATATAAATGTAGAATTGTTTTTATATGATTAAGTGGTTAGGTAAGAAAGAAAAATGAAGAAGCACATGGGGAGAACTGACGTCCTTTGAAATAGCTAAGGCTGTGAAGTTATGAATGGGGACAGAGTTGTCTCTCTATACTTGTCAACAAGAAAGCCACACTTCAGGGCATTCAATGGACGTTTTCTACACCAATTTATAAAGGAGACTTTAAGTCAAGTATTGTTGTTAGGTGACATACAAATAATTCATCATCTATAATGGTTTCTCATTATGACACCCCATTTATATCTCCATATTCAAGTTTATATCCGATTCAGATCCGGATCGCTCTAATTTGAACATGAAGTAGCAGTTCGGTTTTCGGCCTAGCTTTTAGAAAAACAATCCGGTAAGATGCACTTTCTCCGACAATCTCGTATCACAATTGTAGTCATGTGACTATGGTTTTCACTCATTTTTTTCTACAATCATCGGGTTTTGGTGTTTGTCTCGGACTATTTTGGTGTGACGTTTTATTTCCTCTTCTTGTTCCCTGACTACTAGCCCGTCTCTCATTTTAACATAGCCTCTTGAACTATAAAGACTATTTTGGTGCCTCAAATCTCACAAAATGCCAAGTCTATGGAATCAAGGGATGGCATGCGATGACTCACGCTAGTTCAAAAAATTGAACTAGCGTGTGTGTGAAGATTAATGCTCTCACGTCGATAATGAAAATAAAGAAAGGGGTTTTGTACATAAGTTCAGTATGTTACTTCTCCGATTGTCAATGAATGCGATGACTCACGTCATTTGACCCGTCGGAATCCTTGAGGGTGAACCAATGGCACGTAAAAAGGTCACAAATGCCAAGTCTATAGAATCAAGGGAGCAAAATGAGAGAAATAGAGAAAGTATAGAGCTCAAAAAATGATATTAGTTTTCGTGGATAAGTTTTGTTGGACGATGACTCTTTCTTTGCATGTGTATATGATGTGGAATGCACAATACTTAGCATCAAACTAGTATCATGCCAAGTATCTTTTTTATAAACATTTTTTTATCTTATATCTTAGTAATAAATATCATAAATCCGTATATAATAAACACGAATGCTATCACAAATGGTTCATCGTACGCTTATATATATTGGGGCAGATCAAGTGAGAACAAAAGTTACGAGAGGATGTTTATAAACCACGTGATCTAAAGAATTCTACGGTTTTAAAGATCTATATATATACACTAATTAATGAAATATTACGTATTACCTTATTAATATAGTGAATAGTTTTTTTTCCTTAAATAATTCAAGTTTAAATATGTAGTATAAAGTTAATGTGTAGTCGTTCTTTTACATGATTATATAAGCAGAAAAGGACTATTATTTATTATAGTTTAACTATTAAAGGTAAATATATATTGATCAAGCACGAATGATGCAGGTTGATTTTATGGTCGATGATGAACATCGTCTTGCACAACTATTCGTTTTGAATAAACACGAATGATGCATGTTACTAAATTACTAATGGAATGAGTTCATACATGTAAAAAGGTGTACACGTGTTGGGAACAAAAAAAATATTAAATTGACATGCACTACTAATAATCAACAAGCATGACTTGGAATGTAAATGACTTGTACTAATAATAATCAACAAGCATGACTAAATCTATAAATTAACTCTAATATGCACGATTTTAAGATTTCCAACACTAAACAACATGCGCGATTAATTCTATAAACTAACTATGTTATGCACGAATTTTAATTTTCAATGTAACACCAATCACCGATTCAACATACATGACTATAAACAACCATATTTACACAACCTGCACAAATTGAAACTTCCGCATAAGATAATGAAACATATTTCTGCCTCCTTAATTGTTGATTATTGCTTTCCATACTTAGATTTGTGTAATATATAGTTATCATAGGCATGTTATCCGTAATAACTTAAAATTCACTGTGTTCTTATATAGAGAATGAATCTGAGTCATCCGTGCATTAACGATCTATAATTATTCTTATTTCTTACCGTAATACACGTTCTCACTTAACGCTAACCATATATATAATCGATTGATGATAAGATTTTTTTTTTTTTGATACAAAGGTAAACGCATTAAGATGATCAGTTTTTAGAAACCTAACGACCTAAAATATCCTTGCGGATAAGGTCTTCAGCATCACGTGGAATAGCATTGACGTCAATGGAAGAGCTAAGTCGAAGCATCGCGATTCTATTCTATCTGGAACAATGTTAATTTCCTAAAAATGTGGTGGGTAGAGCGTGTAAATCCCAATATCATTTTACATATATCTGAAATAAACAAACCCAACTTCCATATAGACTTTCAAATCTGGTTGCTCGCATTTATTAACATCAAATTGTCTCCTACAATATCCGATTGATGATAAGATTCTTTACTCTTTGCTCGTTCATCACCCGAATATTTAAAACTTTTATCTAACGAATTGGGTGACGAGATGAGTCGATTATTCATCGGTAATTTTGAGCCGTACAAGTAAATTTACAAGGAGCTACCTTCGTTGTCATTTTTTCTACCACAACTTCAACTTTGGAGAGATAGTAGTTGGAGCCAAAAGAAGATCAAATTGCAGAGATTTGTGGGACATAACATTAAGAGAGATTGGACGTTCTTCTTTGCTTTATTGTAGAAGTAAAGAAGAAAGTGGGCTCTCTATTGTCTATTTGACAGATTGGCCTTTGTTAACAATTCTTCAAAAGAACAAATTCAAAGCAACCTTAATTATCTTAATCTTCCATCACTAATCAATACTTAATGAACGGTGTTAAGATTATTTGATTACTTTACATTTGGTGGGAAATTCTTCCCTTTTGTCCCTCCACTTAAACTAATCATCTTGGATGTACTTTAATCAATCACTCTCTCAAAAGGCTCCAAGATATAAATAAACGAAAACTCCACATGTTTTTCTTGATATTTTCTTAAAGACAACGACGAGAGTAATTTTCAGGTGCTCCAAATGTCTTTGTTAGTTTGTTTGTATTTTCTTGATGAATTTGTATGCTTAAAGATATTGTCTTTTTAATGTATTGTGATTGTCACCGATCCTTTCGGTCTTTTATTATAATTTTTTTATAGAAAAAAATGAAATGAAAGTGGGAATATCATGCTGAATTGAATCCTAGTGTATCTGCTTCGACCAATACACCTCCACACCCAAATGAACCAATCATCTTCCACCCAGTGAATGGTGATCTTCTCAGAAATACAATAGAAAATTAGTGTTTCTTCTCTCTTTCTATCTTTTGTGCCCTCTTCTTCTTCTTGCCAATCTGCCTTTACTGTTCACTCTGGTAAGCAATAACCAAAACCCTCTCTTTCTCTGTGTTTTCCATGTAGTAATTGGTCTTTTTGCTTCCAATTGATCCTCTATCTTTCAATTTCTTGGATGTGTTTTCTGTTTTTTGTTTCAATTTCTTAGGTTTAGTATTGCCATTAACATTTGGGCAACTTTGACCCTCTCTGTTGAAGCTTTTGGTTTTGAGATAGTTATTCTGTCACTGATTAGTGTTTATTGTGAAGTCTTGACCTTTATCAAGTTTGAATCTTTGAAACCTAATTATCTTGATTGTTCTCAGTATCTTTTTGCAATTGCTAGTAGATCTTTGATTTCTGAAGTAATCTGAACAGATTGGCAAGTAATGGAATTCTGGAAGTGTCTAAATGAAGGGAAAAGCCTATTTTTACCTGAAGTGTTGGAGCTACCTGTTGATGAAGTTGTCAATTCTAGAAATAAAGTATCATCAGGACATGAACTAGAGTCACTTTATGATGATACTTCAAATTACCCTTTGATGTCAAACCAAGAGTCAATACAATTCGGTTTCCGACAAGCCAACTGTAATGATCTTAGAAGAAATGGATTAAGTGATCAAATTGGTCTTGATTGTTACACAGAGGTGGTTTCTCAAGATAAGGAGTTAAGATCAAGAATGCCGAGTTTATTTTCCGGTTCAGATAGCTTAGAGTTAGCAACAGTTGATTTGAAGCTTGGTGGATTGGCTGATAGTATGTGTTCAAGAGATGGTCAGTCCTCAAAAAGTGCAGCTTCTGTAAAGAGATCTAGATTGACAAGCTCGTACTCACACGCGCCTGTTTGCCAAGTTCATGGATGCAACAAGGATCTGAGCTCATTTAAGGATTACTATAAGAGGCATAAAGTTTGTGATGCTCATACAAAAACAGCAAAAGTTTTTGTTAAGGGTATTGAACAGAGATTTTGTCAACAGTGTAGCAGGTTAGTGATTTTCAACACAACTCTGTCAAATTTTTTACATGTATTAGTGTATTGTGGATTATGTCCTTATTTTAGGATCTGATAAATAGTATAGAGTCAAATTGATTGCATTGCTGTATTTCTGCTTATGTTGCATATATATTCATCTTAGATGACTTTTAGATGTGCCATTGATTTATCAAGTGGATATATTGATCCAGGTTCCATTTGTTGGCTGAATTTGATGACGGAAAGCGTAGTTGTCGTAAACGCCTTGCAAACCACAATGAACGTCGAAGAAAGTCTCCGGGTAACTTGTCACCTGTCAATTGGGCTTGCTTCTGTTTACATAGCCTTCTAGTACATTGATGATCTAGATTTCATGTTCACCCAGATACCTAAGCTGATGTTTGCTTGGACTCGTAAAACATGAAGCCCCGTTTGGTTGTAACTGTGGAAACGGAATGAAAATGAATGTAGTCCATCTGTGTACCTTGTTTCTGAATTTTTTGGAATCATTCCTTGTGGTTTCATTCAAAATGCAGTTGCTTCCTTCCATTTTATTTCCCTATAGGGTATCAAAACTAATCAAATTCTACTAGAATTACCTCAAACTACAAGGAATGATTCCAAAAATTTTTATGAACAAGGATATAGACTACATTCATTTCCATTCCGTTTCCGGAATTAAAACCAAACAGGCGCGAAGTGTTACTTTTGTGGTGCATTCATACATACTCAACTTGAGCTTCTTTGCAACAAAGTTATGCTGCAGATGTATGATTTAACAAATGTTTAAAAGGATTCATCTGTTGAAGGTCTAGATTGTCCTGTTGAAGCTCCATTGAATTAGCACTACTCACTTCCACAATTTGAATTCAGGTACGAGGTTTCTAAGATCTTCCTCGATGAGAACATCTTTTCTTTTCCCAGAGATGTTGCCCACTGAAATTTCATGTCCAAGCAAACAAGAACCAGGGAAATGGTACAGTGACATGAAATTTGAAGATCCAATCCTGGACTCGAATTCATTACTCAATTTCCATGACAACATCTCAAATAGGACCATAGATGAAAGTGTTCGTATCACCGTCCCTAATGTCCAAGATTCTAGCCGTGCTCTCTCTCTTCTGTCATCTCAATCACTCAAAGACTCTAACCCGCTACTCGGAACACAGATGTCCAACCCATACAGTTCAGCTCAAGGCTTCACTTACTCAGAAAAAATTGGACCTTCTGGTGATGTTGAAGATGACCTTAAAGTCCCAGATGATAGTTTCCTCTTCGGGTCAGACACGTCGAATAACAAGTATTGCCATTCTTCTGGACAAGGTACTGTCATGGATCTCATGCAACTATCTTCACATCTTCAAATGGTCGAGCGTAAAAGAAACTTGATGCATTGAGCAATTAGTAAGGCTTGTAGGAAAAAACCCCTTGAAGATTAGTCATTTTTATCACCTCTTGATTGCTAAAAGGGGTTAAGTATGTAAGACTCAGTAAGTTTATTTTAGCTGTTCTTTGGTTTGTCATGAATTGATAGTGCTTAGCAGCAAGTGTAATGGTAACCATATAGGCTGCATAAGTAGCAGCACTCTTTGTATACATCTTCTACATGCCTTCTATTGTTTGTTAAGTTTCTTCCCTCTGAATATGAACGTTTATGCTCGTTGCCTCCTGTTGGCTGGATCAACTTGCTTTCCCTTAAAATTTTTTTATGCTTTTGGGTTCTTTTGACGTTTTTTTTTTAAATGTAAAGCTTTGACAACTATGATGTTTCCTTGCTCCGTTTCCGTGTAACATAGCTTTTATCAATGTTATTATAGACTGGTGAAGTGGTACCACTAGATAAACTGTTTTAATCTTTACTAGTCCGAGGTTTACAGTAAAGAAATGCACACCTGAGTATCAATCAGGCCCATGACTTTTGCTTTACAAATTGTAAAAGAGGAGACAAAAGCTTGTGGTTTATGATACTTTAATCTTGCTTAATGTCAGTATCACCTTTGTGCTTGTTTTCCAACACAGATTTCCAGATCTTCAGGTTTTGTGATCTGGGCAAAACCTGTGATCCCAGATTTGGCTTATGCTATAAACCTTTGAAGTTATCTACGAAACAATATTAATTACTTCACTCTAAACAAAGTTCATTCATTCATTGATTACTTCAAATCTAAATAAGACTACAAATTAGGGCAAAGATCAATACATCGTTACGCGATCGCGTTAAAGCTTTTTGTCTGGCCCTTTTCATAAACTAGGAGAATGATCAAAGGGTCTCTTAACTAAACCATACATAACTTAAGGATTTCAAGATACTAAAAGTACCCAAATCATAGGCTTAGAGAATATTTGACAGTCAATCTTGTGGATTCTTGCTTAATCCTGCACAAATCATAGTAGAATCATATTAAAACTATATTAAAGAAGACAATCTTGGATCCTACAAATCTTGATCTTACATTAATGTTTGTTGTTCTCAGCAGCATGACCAGCACTTGGAATGTACCTTGCCCACTAATACAGAAGAGTAAAGAGATTGAGACATGATTAACTTTTTAATGATATAATTAATGAGAGATAAGCTAGTTTTCTGCTTACATTTTTAGCAGCAGTACTGAAGGCCTCCCTGTGAGGAATCTCTGGATTTGCTGCTTTGATTCGCTGTATCTCCTCCCTTAATCAAGTTAATTAGCAAGAAAATGAGTGATTATGAATGATTCTTAACTATAAAATGAAATAAAACCTTATCTTACTTCATAAACCGGTTATAAGCAGATGGAAGTCTGTGTTTCTTCTCTGGAGCTATTCAAATGGAAACCGAAAACAAATTAAACTTCTAAAATCAAACAAACGAGTGAGGAAGACGATGAATCACGTACGCTTAACAACGAAAGTCTCCCTCGGAGAAACCGGTTCATTCGAAATAGCCGAAGGAGACAAATGCTCCTTCTTCTGCTCACTGCAACATCCTGGTGACTTATCCATAAAATTGAAACTCTAACATCAACAAAAAAATGAGCTAAAATTAGTATAAACCCTAATCAAGACCTCCATTCATGATCTTTAAGTATGAGTAGCCTGGTGACCTGCAGGCTGAGTTGGTGATCGACGCGTTGAGTGTGGATCGGTGGTGGTGGAGGTGGCGGTGGCCTGGTGCTGAGAAATGAAAGGTTACTGCAATGGCCACATTTGACTGTTACTGTGTCCAACAATCTCTTGCATGGTATCACAACCTGTATTAAAAGAAAAAACTTAAGAATCATCGCCATTGACATTCTGTATGTATGTGTGTATGTATGTATATAAAAAAAAACACGAAACCGAGCTAGAAAAACAAACAATGAAACATAACCTAGCTAGCTAGGTTTGAAGCTCTTACAAAAGATCTTAGGTCAAGAAACCCTAGGATCACATGGTAAGAGAAAAAAATCATAGACCTACAAAAAACATATAAGATATAGACCATAGAGCTAATAAACCATTTATGTTTCGTCTTCGTTGTACGTACGACAATCGATCTAGATCGTTTTAGAATGTATTTAAGCATGGTAAGAGGACAATACCGCGAGGACGGTGCTGCAATAGTTGCAACGGACATAGCAAAGATGCTCAGGAGGTTGAGGAATCACTTCTACAGATCCCAATCTCTCTTCTGTGTTCATGATTTTGTTTTAAAGATTTGATATTGGTTTAGGAGAAGTGAAGAAGAAGGGGAGGAGGAGGAAGTATAAGATGATGATTTTGTGATGAAGCAAAATTAGGGTTTTTGTAGAGAAGAAAGGGGGGAAAGTGACCTTCAATGAAAGATGTAGCTACTATGTAGGTATGTAGCTCTCTGGCTATATAGTACGTTGTAGTAAATTTCAAAAAGGAATGACAAGTTATCTTCTTTCTTTCTTTTTCATTAAGAAGAAAAGGAAATTGACTTCAATTTGGGGTATATATGAAAAATGTTGAACTTAGTCTTCAACTCTTAGAATATATGTAAATATGGGTCTCAAAATGTAACTTATAAAACTCTTTTTTTTTTTGGTACTGTACTTATAAAACTCTTGTATATTACTCCCTCGTATCCTTAATTTATGTTATATTTGACTTTTTAGTTTTAATTGATCGGTTATAAAGGTAGGGTGTAATACGAGCCGAGCATCGACATGCTCAAACTTTGCTTATTTAGAAAGCGAACAAGCTCAAGCCAAGCTTTTAACAAATCGAGTCCGAGTAGCTCGGCTAAAATAATGCCCCTATAATGTTATTTTAGCAGAACGAGCCGAGCTTTACCCGAACGAGCCGAACATTGATGTGCTCAAGCTTGGCTCGTTTAGAAAGTGAACGAGCTCGAGCCGAACTTTTGACGAGCCGAGCCTGAGCCGAACCCGAGTAGCTTGTCTCATATTACAGCATTATATAAAGGTGGTGTTGATTAATAGATTGTAAAATCAAGGAAAAAATTACACAAAAGTATATAATTGTTTAGAGAGATTACATGAAAACCCTAAGAAAAAATTATCCTCGTATTCTCACACGGTATCGGTCTAATATCGCCCTAAATCAACCCTATTCCGGGGCACAACCGTCTCGTGTCGCTGCCTTCGCCCTCTTGTCTCGGTCTAAATATTACTAGCTAATTGTTTTGAAAAAAAAACGAGATTGATTTTCATCTCTAGTACATACATGGTGAAAATCCGGTGGACCAAATAACGTGGGTTTTATCATACGCTAGAATCTCAACACAATACAGTTGAGTTTCATCTTGAAACCAGTCGACAATAGCAGATGTAATCATCTCACATATACAAGATCTTTTCCGAAACTAATGTTACTATTGATAAAAGTTGGGTTATTTCTTGTAATTTTTCCGAGATGAAAAAAGGTCAAAATTTTCCTTAGCATAAACTAGATTAACATGTACTGTACCCACATGTATGACATAATGACCCTAACTAAAAGGTCAATAACACTAACATTACGAATGCAATTCTCGTGACCACAAACTTGTAGAAATGCTAGATTTGGTGAAGCAAAGAATAGATCTTAAGCAAGAGCAATAAACCAAATGAAACTCAAAACATATATATAAGTAACTGATGAATAGAGAAGACGAATCATGGAACATAATCACACACCTCATGTAACTCCATTTTGTATTATATATAAATAACGATGTGACTCGTCTTTATAAACGTACACGTAACTCGTTCTTCTTCAATTCGTCACCAAATATCACATTGTGAGTCACATAACTATTACATAGTTAAGCAATTAGCACTAGATTGTGTGCATCATAAAGACCCTTCATTGAAATTGCAACTTACCCCCATACAAGTACATTAAGGGCTTCTTTGATAGGCGTCTATGAATCAGATTGAAATAAGGATTCGGTGTAAAATGAGAATGGTTTTAATCTCGTTACTTAAACATGATGTTTTATTAATATTATAAATAAAAAATTTGGGTTGAAAATACATCGATTTGTAAAATAATGATCGATGTCTTAGTTTGCGTATGATAAATCAATGATCTAAAACACTTTATTTGCAAAGATAAACTGGAATCACCCAACCCCATGAAAAAGTTCAAGAATCAGGAAATGAAAAATACTGAAACTGCTCTTTTTCGAAAATCGCTTATTTCGATACATTTTTACTATCAAACACATAAATCGGTTTGATTAATACTGAAATTGATTCATGATTCCCCGTAAATCATACCACACGAACCCTTTATTCTTTCGATATAAATTCAGGGGAAAAAAAAATCATTCATATTATATAATATTATAATTTACGACCAAAACCAACAATATGTTGGTTTTGGTAGGAGATGAAAGTTATTTCGAAGATTATTATAGATGGGATTTAAAAGGGCTTAAGTTTTATATAGGATTTATTAAAGATTATTTGATATAAAATAATCTATATCAAGTTGTTTGGTTGAAGATTTTAATAGGTTTAATTGATATTGATTTACAAATTCACCCTTATTTTTACCTTTAACAGGGGACATGAGTGGAATTCTAATTGATGGTTGGAGATTAATCTCCTTTAACCTTGGTAATACAAGGTTATTCTTTTAGCTATTTTTAATTTCAAATAATCTTTTTTATAATTTTTTACATAATCTTCATCTTCATCCAAACACTTGCACAAATTTAATCTCCCAAATTTTATTCTAAATGAACGTCCTTTAATCACCAACCAAACACACCCTTAAAAAAAACTCATTTTTAAACCTAAATCTAAGATAATTCTCTCATATACCCCAATCTACAACTAAACACAAATAAAACTACATCAAAACTTTTACCTATACCGACATTTTCTTCTATGATTCACTTGATAAAAAAATTAGAAGAAAACTCAAACTTTAAACGATAGTTATTATGAAACCAAGTAAAAATAGTGGAAGTAAAAGTGGTAAGAAATGAAAAAAGAGGAAAGGTCACAATCAAGTCGGTGAAATTAGAATTGATGCGACAAATCCTAGGTTGCCAAATTGGGGAAAAAGGCTACACCTTTGGCCTTCCATTACTTCAGCTCCCATGCTCGTGTATAATACTCTTTCTTAGGGTTTTCTTTCTCTGATTTTTTTATTTTTAAAAGCATGGGAAGAAATTGAATGAAACAAGTGAATTTAACTCATCAACTGTCACGTTTGTTGCAGTGTCAGTTGATTTTTACTTTCTTTTTGAGTTGCAGTATTAACGGATTTGTTCATACTTCATCCCTGCTCTTGTCACTCCCACTTCACTCTCTCTTTTGGGTAAAAAGAAAGTAATTTTATGTTTTTTCATATGAATTCGATTGAGAAACTGTGAAAATAGATCTGTAACTGCTAAGAAGTATCATCGGTTTGAAACCGAATCGACTGACTGGAAGTGAACCGATAAATATGGTTTGGTTTCGGTTCAGTTTGCATGAACTGACAGAATATTGCACAACCTCATTAGGGTTTGCTTCAAAATCGAACTTATACCCGAATCTAGCAAAAGTGGGAGTGAAACGGGTCGGTTTCGGTTCACCTGAACCGTCTGTAAATGCTTAGTCCTACTAAAATTTGGGTTGGGACTGAAACGGGTCCGTTTTGGTTCACCTGAACCGTGTTGGGTTAAATTTTGATTCGTCACTTTTTTCTCCATTGAATTTAAATCTTTATTTTATGTATATATTTTTATATAGAAACAGCAGACAACAAAAAGTCGTTGTAGTATAGTGGTAAGTATTCCCGCCTGTCACGCGGGTGACCCGGGTTCGATCCCCGGCAACGGCGTAATTTTTATTCATTTTTATTAAACGAATAAATATATAATGAATCAAGAAAAATAAAAGAGAATAATTAAGAAATTGAGAAGAAGATCTTATTTGACAAAATTTTATTATGAAAAAAAAAATAATTCAAAGAGATTTGTAAATAAAAAATCTTAACAAAGCTTGTTACCGAAACTAAAGTATTGATACGATTTGAAAAAAAAAAATTCAAAAAAATTTGTTTGGTTGGTCAAAAATCTTAACAAAGCTTTTAAAAATTACCGTTTATAAGTAATATTGTTGATACTATATTATTAATGACAAACAATCAAACACTAGTATAATACCCGCACATTGTGCGGGTTTTGATAATATTGAATTATATATAATATTATGTTATTTTTAATTTTTTTAAATCCATACATAAATATATGGATAAAAGTTATCACCTTATTAATTTTTATGGAAAATTGGACTAACGATAGATGATATTTATAGGTCGAAAAAGTTAAGATATAACGTTATTCTACAAATAAATATTATTATACCCGCAAATTTTTTGTTACATTAAGGAAGCTTAGTTTACGACATCCCATAAGTAAAGTTGAGAATTGGTAAATATTTAATAAAATTAAACATGAAAATTGTAATTACATTTTTAATTTATTTTGTAAAATCTACTATTAAAACAAAATCGGTTTAAATTTTCGGATTTGGTCAGATTATATGAAATTTAAAAAAAAAGTTCAATTATAATTTTTTGTTTAAATCACGTATCCAACAAATTTTCTAAAGATAATTAGTGTTTTATTTATTTTAGTAAATCTTCTAATTATTTAACTTTTAATTAATTAGCTTTTTAAAAATAATTTTTTAACTTCGATAAACGTGGCGTTGACACGTGGCAAAAAGAGTCTCTCCTTTAATACATATAAGATTGTTTGGTTGGTCAAATATAGTACGGAACATAGTTATTTCATAGTAGTACACTTTAGTTGTGTTTTTGTACTAGTATTTGTCTTCAAATGGTCCAAGTTGAATCCATACCCTAATTTCCAATTTCACATACTTTATTTCAATATCTAAGAACTATCGATTCAAATTCATATTTTTATGCTTAAAGACTAACTCTTTGTTTAAATTATCTAAATTAGTATGTTTGGGTGCCTATGAAAGATTCTCATTTAGTGAAGTTGTAATCATTATATTTTGGTTTTGGGCTTAGTCATATAACCACTTGATTAAGGCCCACTAATTCAATATAGTACAAGATTAAGATTTAGACTAATCACATCATCTACACTATGTTTGGTAGTAAAGAGCTTTCATATAAAGCCTCATTAGTGATGTTGATTGTTTCTATAGAGACCCATCAACTGTACATGAGCAAAGCCCATGTGCAAGTATAACAAGAACATTCAATACAACAATAAAGATGTCCAAGATTATTTCCGACTCCTGATTGGATCTCCGTTTTTTGGACAAGTACAAATCCGACATGTCCTTCAGAGATTAACCCATATAGGCTCTGCTTTTCCGATGATCTCGAACTTTGCAAAAAAAATAGAACAATAAAGATACCAAAATGCTTCATCATATTTCTGGAGAATTTGGAGAACAAATTTTCACTATAGACCCATCAAATGGTCTTTGTATGCACATCTAGTTTGAACTTTGCCGCGGTAAACCAAACCCGAGTTCTCATGTCGCAAAATATGCAAAACTCAACTAAGAAAGAAGACAATCAATCAACCTAAAAGTCATTCTAAGTTCTTTAAACTGTGTGGACAAAAGAAAGAAGATGATGAGTTCTAGTCTTCTAGACATACCCGACGAGTTTTCTATACGAAAGCAAATCAGCCTTTACTGAACAGATTGAGCATCAATTTTGGAAGCAGCCTCCTTGTCTAGAAACCAAACAAGCTTGCCATTACCCGGGTCCACGAGCCTAGCTGGCAGCGACAATGTCAGGGCAGTATCAGTTGTTGTGTCACTAATTGCCAGGTGTGCAGCCTCAGCTGTGCTGCCACCTGTAGCAACAACAACCACATTTGAAGCCGAGTTGATGACTGGGAGAGTGAAAGTGATTCTTTCGGGTGGGGGCTTTGGAGAGTCGGTTATGTAGGTCACCCAGTCATCCTTTAAAGCTAATGCAGAGTGATTGGGAAATAGAGAAGCTATGTGACCATCAGGACCCATCCCGAGAAGGATAAGATCAAACTTAGGACAGTCACTGATATCTGATGCATTGATAATACGCGTCCTCACCAGTTGACGGATTGAGTATTCGTACTCACTTGCTGCTTCCTCTGCTGTTAATGTATCATTGATAGCATGCACATGACTTGGGATTATAGGTACCTGTCCAAACAATTTCATCACCATACATATACCAAAACATGAAAAGAATATCCATGGAATATATGATCAAATCCAATTTCGTTTAGGACTTTTAATGAAAGATGATTCTCTTGACATCCTCAACAATTTGAATCAGTAACTCAACCATTTTCAGACATCCAAATAAAAAGAGTATCTATGAATGACTATCAGCAAAGTTCATTTGGTGAAAAAATGCAGAAATCAGAAGCTGAATTATAAGACAAGTGATGGATACAACAGATTGCTGCTAGCATTCACTTACAAGACCATAATTTACCTACAACAATCAAGAATCAGCAGAAAAAACTCGATAAGAACAGTTTTCTTAAATGGTTAAGCAGCATACCTTTGACAGCAAACCCTCCTTAGCCAACTTGTAGTTGCTATCAGTATGTGTTTTCGCCACAACGCGTTCTTCCACCCAATATACATACCATTTGCCCCAATCAATAGTTTTGTTGTAAGGCGCTTCAGACAATTTTCTGTTACAAGTCATAAAGTCAATTCAAAACACACAAAACCAAAATCAAAGACGAGAAAGAAAAGCATTCATACCCCAACAAGCCGATCATAGAACCACCGGATATAGCAATGGCGAAAGCTCCATGATCTTTAACAGATGACTCAGACAATTCAGATATGTACTCAACCAAATCAACACTAAAATCGTCCAAATTCTCATGAATCCTCAACTCTCCCCTACTCACTTGAACACGCGGGAAAGGCATCTTTTGAAGATTAAGCCAAAAGGGTGAATGGCGGAACAGTAATTTGGTTACTGCAGATCAGACAAGAAACCAAACAATTCATCACTAAAATTCAAAAACAAAGTTCAATGTGTACATTGAAAACTCTAAATTAGGGCATCCTCACATTCATCATGCATTTGAACAATCAATTAACCTGAACCCAATTCAAATTAAGATTCATGAACATAATAGCACGACCCGATTCAAATCAAGATTCTGCTTACGAAATGCAATGAACACAAAAACCCAGATCTTACCCACTATTCTAAGTTCAAAAACCAACACAGAAATTCAATGAAAAACACCAGCGACCCGCAAGCAGAAAACATTCAGCGAACAATACCCAGAAAAACCCAAAGAGAGAAGCGCATAATGCCATATTCTAGGGATTAAACAAGAGCAAACAAACTAACCAAGAAATTAATGTGAAAGAGAGTTGTGGGGGACAGATGGGGAGAGAAATTTAACCTTCGTCGTCACTTTCACGTGCATCCAACGAAACCCTTCACTTTCTCTGATCTTCCTCTTCTTCTTCTTCTATTCTATGTGGGTTTTGCTTCTATCTGTCTCTTTCTGATCTCTTTTTCCCCTTGATGTGAAGTAGATGATGGATAAAATCAAACACCAAGTAAATCTGTACTATCTATTTAAATTTTCAACTCCTTGCTCTTAATTTTCCCTCTCCTAGATATGCGGTGCCTGTATCTCTCTGCCCATCACGGTTGAGAGAAACAAATAGCTCTTAATATCTCCATAATTTACACAAAATCACCCATAAATTAGATTTTCTTTCAAACTACTACTCATACCACATCTTAAGCTTAAAAAATAGTATCTTTACTCCTAAATATCTCACCTTTTTCTTAACAAATCTCTTATATAAGGGCCGTTTGGCTTTTACCCGTAAACCAAAACGGAATGAAAATGAATCTAGTCCATATGTATACCTTTATTCATCAAAATTTTTGAAACCATTCAGTTTGAAGTAACTATTGTACAATTTGATTAGTTTTAATACTGTATAGGGAAACAAAATGGAGGAAAAAAATGCATTTTCATGAAACCACAAAGAATGATTTTAAAAAAATTATGAACAAGGTACATATATAGACCAGATTCATTTTCACCGGGGCTAAATCTATTAAGATACTCAAAGTTTCGCTTTTATCCTAAAAAAAATCCTTAAACTATATAGTGAATTAGATCGGATAAAGTCTTGACTTAAGTTTATAATTACACTTTTTTTTAAAAATTCTTTTGAGATTTTAATCGATTACTTTATAAATATAATATGACTTATTTAATGATAAAGGTTTTATAGGTCACTTTTGAAAATAGAGATTCATAGGAGGTAAAATAATATTATAAACCAAACATAAAAATAGGGATCCATTTGAGATAAAGTAGAACATTAAAATCCAAGCATAAAATTTATCTTTTAAAAAAATGTTAAGTTATTTACTTAGTCTCAAATATTTTTACTTTACTTTGACAAATAACTAACAATCTAATATTTTTAAAGCTTTTAGGTATTAAAATTTTATACTAGTGATTTTTTAATGAAAATGTGTTTTATTTCTAGTTTCGAAAAATTCCCTATCAAAGAGTAATTTAGAAAATATTGATCATTATTTTGTTATTCGATAATAATTTCTTAATTAATAGAAGTAACTTATGACGGTCAACCCAGTTTATAAAATCATTCATTCGATATTCAATATATCTATCATTAAATTTGTAAGGCTGTAATTGTCATTTTAACTGTCTTATATCTTAAAAAAGTACATCTTAATGCGAACTTAAAAGTAAACATATACAAAATCGACTTCTTTTTTGGAAAGTTTTTATCCAAATTTAAATTTATGCAATGTGATTACTTTTTAATCGAATACGGATAAAATTATCATCGATAATCATTATAACAATTCCAAAAGGGAAAATGAAAATTGTAAATACTTTCTAATAGAGTAATGCATTAATGGATAATTTATGATTTATTTATTTATCAATTTTGGATTTTCTTATGTGATGTCATGAGAAAGAGGGTGGAGATCTGGTCAACAGTTGTGGGCCTTTACTTAGTTGCTTCATTTTGTGGGCTTTGCTTGTAAAGTTGAAAATGCATTATCCCTAATTTAATGCTTTATTTTAAAATAGTATTAATAATAATTTAAAAGTAATGATCTCATTCTTGATAACGTTTTCTAAGTGTTTGAAAGGGGAAAAGTTGTTGCTCGTCTTTCCCTTAGTGGTATGTGTTTCATAGTGCTTTCTCGTACTCTATTGTAGACTTAAAGGAGGTCCATTTCATTTAATATAATCTCGTATTACTTTTAGATTAAAGATAGAGATGGTTTATTTAAAATCTAAGTTATATATATATATATATATATATCCTGACTTATATGTAAACAGCCTTTATCGTGTGAACGTGTAAACACCGAATATATATGAGTATATCGCCGAATATATTTGACTATACCGCCGAATATATAGATTCAGGTCTGGCGAATCTTCTTCCATTAATAACACGATTTTTTCTATCTTTTAATATTGTCTAATCTCAGCCATCTATTTAACGATCTAACGGATATAATTTGTTCTCATTTTACATGTTAAGACTTGTTTACATGGTAGTCAACCTCTCCCTCCCCTCTCTCTATATATATATGGATGGAGCTTTTTGATATTGATGAGTAAGTATGAATCAAATTTTAATAAGTTATGAACGCTTAGGGCCCGTTTGATTCCAAACCAAAAATGAAAAAGGAATGAAAACAATTTTAGTCCATATGTATATCTTTATTCATGAAATTTTGTGGAATCATTCCTTGTGGATTAATGCAAAATGCATCTGCTTTTCCACATTTTGTTTTTCTGTAGGGTATAAAAAGTAATCAAACTCTACTCTAATTCCTTCAAACCATAAGGAATGATTCCACAAACTTCCATGAACAATGTTATACGTATAAACTGAATTCGTTTCTATTCCGTTTCTGATTCCGGAGTTAAAACCAAACGGGCCGTTAAAGTATATACTAGTTTTATTAATATTGTAATGTTAGACTTTAAACTAAAGTTATTAGATTATATAATAATCGGATAAGAAAAGTTTTAGTCCACAAAAATATAATCAACAACTTTTTTTCATTTTCACATTCTCATTTCTTCCTTTTTCTAAAATTTCTATATCGATATTAATATTTCAGCCCAATCATAATGAACTTTAATATTTTAGGGTTCAAATCACATCTACGAATGATGTTTGTGTTTCAAGGTACAATTTCTTTGAAATAGGGTCAAATTGAAGTCAATTTGTTATTTTTATAATTTGAAATAATTTAATTTACTAGGTTTTTTCTAATTACTAAAATTGCCCTTTTTATTTTAGGTGAATACACAAATTTCATTTGTATTCAAGATTTAGATGTTTTTGACAATTTTAATCACAACACATGAATTTTGGTCAATAGATGAGTGAAATACACGAATGTCAAACACGTTGAATTACGTGTGATAGCTTCCGGTGTGAAAACATTGTTTTTTACATTAGGATCAAATGTTAAAATATTTAAAATTAATCTGAAAACAAACATGTCGACTCTAGAAGCGTGAAATTCCATGTCCGTCATATAGAACCATTTTTATAATTTCTATAATATAAGATGTGACTTTTATTTAATAAACCGTGTTTTTTTTGTAATGTATTGCAATAAAGATGTGCCATATATTTGAAGAAGATTGTGTTGCATGACACTAACTTGTAATTAGGGTTGTGCATACGGTCCGGTACGGTGGACCGTAAATTGATAAAACCTTGGACCGCATACCAGATCGGGACCGAACCGATTCCGGGTTGGACCGATTTATACCTAAATTGTGCAGGACCGGACCGGTTTGTACATAAATGATGCAATTTTTGTGAGGTTTTTCGGTCCAAAACCGGACCGGAATGGACTGGATCGGACCGAAAATCCGTAGTTTATGGTCCAAACCGGGGAAGGTTTTATAAGGTCCAAAAACCGGACCGGACAGTAACCCGGATTTTCAAAAAACCCTGGACCGTAACCGGTCCGGTCCAATTTTGCACATCCCTACTTATAATAAGTTAATTTAAGTTTGGGAAAATATTGTATTTGAAATTTCAGTAAAATACAAAATATGAATCATATTATTATAAACTAAATATTTGCAAAACATAATCAATTTTGAATAAAACCCATTCACAAACATAGTCTAAAAACTCTACAAAGTTGTAAGTGTTTTTTTTCTTAATTTCCCATAAAGGGAAATGAAAAGAATAATTTCCTAAACATTAGCATATAATTAAATGTACAAACTCATTATAACCACAACCTTTGTTTGAGTAGTGTTGGATGTTGGAGGTGCAAAATACCATCCAAATTCATTGGGCTATATTAAACTATATATTCATTATAACCACCTTTATGTCATTATCCAATAGTTATTTATAAGTATAGGAATAGTCATTATTTCAAAACCCTATCACTTTCTATAGTTCCCCAACCTCCACTACCACCATTCAAATTACAAAGTGAGAAAAAGTTTGGAATATATCTTTGTTTTCTTTAACAAAAAATATGGTGTATGCTACTTCTTATGGAAGGTTCAAATATGAACCATTACCCATTCATAATTGTTTGTATCCTTTCACAATCCACCCATCCTTTTGATCTTTTTTCTTCTTTTTTTGGGTTATTTATGGGATTTTTGTTTTTGGGTTATTTATAGGGTTATTATAGGTCATTGATAGTTCAAATAAAGTGACATGTGAATTAGAAAGTTGAAAATACAAGATGGGTTAGATTTATCATTTTTATTGTTATAAGAAAGTTTATAACTTGCATTTATGAACTCAATCGGAAAATGAATTTGTGGAGATGAAAGTTCTCTCCTCGTAACGAAGGAATAGCGATGTATATGAGTTTGATGAATCTTCCATGCGATCTTCGAACCATGGGAATTTCACATGGTATTAGAGTAGTTCAATTTCTCGGGTTCTGAATTATTGTAAAAACTGTCGACCTTTGATGGAGGACTTTCGACTGTGTTCCGCTGAATGTGCTAGTCGGCCTTAAGACACGTCATCAAGTGTCAACCGAATCAGATGGTTGTACTTGAGTGTGTGTGTGACACGATGCATGTACTCACGTCCTCCTATTGACAATTCGATTTTATGTGTTGGGATCAGATTCAACGCACATGTATATTTGGATGTGTGACAAAACCTCACGTGATCTTCAATCTGTCGAGATTTCACTTAAATGAATCGTGTTACCGTAATTATAGAAGACAATGAATTATAATGTATATATTGAAAATATTCTTCCTCTAGGAGCTTAATAACGCAATTAATTTTCAGGGCTAAATTGTCGTAACAAGTTTTGTTATGAGTTATCATATACTCCTTAGTATCTTAAAATATAAGGACAAAAATGTCACAATCAGATTTCTTTTGGTTAAGAAAATAAGTAGTACTATTTCATAAATTTTTTATTTTTATTCTTTCTCCAACGATGAGATATGGCACACGTTTGACGTGTCACTGCACACTCAAGAATTAAGGTAAGATTATATGAGATTAGTTGTGTCCTATCATTAATTGTTTTCGGATAAAACGTTATTATTAGAGGGTTTATGTGAAGAACTTGAGCCTAATGATCGTATGTATTTATACACACGATTTCAATTCGTTATTCTATATACATACTTAAGGTGTTACCAATTTAACATGCATCAACACCACCAACATTATGGTTGCTAAACTTGCCCTTACGATTCTTACATCAACACCACCAACATTATGGTTAGCCTCCGATAATTATCTGTTTTAATTAGAGAAGATTTAGTTATTAGGGTACTAACTAGGCCCCTGTCTTTTTTACAATGAAAAATAAAGATAAAATAAATAAGATGATTTTAATTTAAAGGAGTAAATTATGGTAACTGTTATCATTTATTAAAAGAAACTACCAAAAACAGATATAAATAAAAGGAAACTGTATTTCAAAGATTGTGAAAGATCTTCCAAGAAACTACCAAAAATAGATAAAAATAAAGGGAAACTGTATTTCAAAAATTGTGGAAGATCTTCCAAACGTCCATTAACGCACATAATCGTTTCTTCATTCTTCTCGCCGTCGCCATTAACAATCTATCTTCACGTCTCGCCATTGCCGCCGTCTTTCCAACTATATGTGTACACAAAAACACAAATTGGGTACATGCATTAAACAATACAAACGTACACAAACATCGAAGCATAAAATTAAGTGAAGCAATACAAACGTACACAAAAACGGAAACATAAAATTATGAGTTCAACAACACACAAATTGTATACATGAATTAAACAATACAAACGTACACAAACACCGAAACATAAAATTAAGTGAAGCAACACAAACAGTTTGTACATATTTTATGCGAACTATTACAAATTGTGTGCATGAATTGAACAATACAAACGTACACATCCACATAAACATAAAATTAAGTAAATCAACACAAACATTATGTACACATTTTCTGCACAGTAATACATAATTGTTTTTATCACAATCGATTACATAACATATGCAATCGATTACATATATTGTATCTCGCACACGAGATTACGTACATAAACATGTATACTAGTTTGTTGAGTACATCACGCCATTGAAGCAGTTATAGTAGAACAAATAACGAATCGATCAAAATTTCAGAAATAAACTTACCGATAAGTGGATGTTATGTCGACGCGAACAAAAACCGAGATCAAATCGCCCAGGATCAATGGCGGAATCAAGCACCAGTATTGGAAACCGCCGTCTTCTGTTTCGGAGGAGGATGACGATGAACAACCAGCTACAAACGTGGTTGAAGGTTATTGAATGATTCCTTAAATAACGGTTGTTAGCAGCAATTACCATTTTTATTAAAGGAAATAAATAATTTTGAAGATGAGAGAGAAAGATTATAGGATCTTTATTTTTAAAAATAATAAATTTTTTTGTTGGTAATTAGAGGGGCCTAGTTTGTTAATTAAAACACAAAACTACCTTCTTTGTACACAATGATGCAAAAAGTGTCTACTTAACCATTTTACCCTTTTAATTATGGGTAAAATGGGGGAGTAGGTATGTTTTGTAACTATGAGCATATACAGGGCCCCAAGTTAATAAAGAGTACAAAATAGGCTCCTCTAATTTATATAAAAAAGATTTATTAAAATAAAAAGAGGATATTAAGGAAATGAGAATATCTTTCTCTCTCCATTAATTAAGCAACTAATTATTATAAAAAGAGAAAGTAAATATATTTCTCTCTCCATTTATTAAGGGAATCAAAATATCTCCTTTTATTAAGGAGTTCAAAATACTTTTGGGAATATTCGTCCTTTCCAACTTGCATTCATCCATGGCGACGATATTGAATCAATCTTGATTTCCGCAGCAACATATGTACATAATTTCAAAGACTGCAAATACATGTACATATAAAGTTAGTTAGTAACATTCCCGCAACAAAATATGTACATAATCACTAGAGATTGCAAACATATGTACATGCAAATACAAAAACTGTACATATTCTATTTGTACATATTTTAATCGACATCATGTTATATATACACACAAAATATGTTTGTGTATCATCAAAAATTGTACATATTCTAACTGTACATATTTTAGTACGCCTTTATGTAGATATAATAACTGTACATATTCTATTTGTACATATTTTAATACGCCTTTATGTAGATTGAAGATTAAGAATGCAACTACGAAGATGTGTGTGAAAGACCTCGTCTTCTTCGAAGGTTGGAATGAAATTGACAGATAAAGTATACCTGGATTTTTCGATTGATTTTAGACAAACCAAAAACCGAAAATGGCGAGTCTTCTCATGCTTGAAGAAGTGTTGAAGAAGTGTAGAATATAAAGATGCAATACGTAACTGAATATATTTATGGACGACGATTGTCGGTTTGAAGAAAGGTAGAAGATAAAGATGGGCGTTGAAGACGACAAATCGAGACGAAGAACGCTAAAATGGCGAGTCTTCTCATACTTTTCTATTATAGAATAATGCGCTAGGTTGGTTCCGTAAATTAAGTAGAAGTTGGAAAGATACTCAACTCAGTCTTTGCAAATCTCATATATAATATATTCTGTTACCCATTTTTTATAAACAATTTCCTTTTTGTTTTTGTAATTTAAATATATCCTAATTTATTAAGTATCCTAAACTGTTGTATTAATTGCCAATTTAATATCCATTTATTGCCTCAATTTATCTTTTTTTTTAAAATTCTCAAATGGTAGGGGCCTAGTTTATTTTTTAGAAAAAAAAGTTACCCCACTACCTTAATCTTCTCTTTAATTGTAGGTCTTTATTGGAATTGCGTCGGAACGGTGAAACCTAGTTTTCAGAGATCATTTCGTTAATTTATTCACAAGTTTAAACTGAGCTTTGTTACTCTATTTGAAGCTCATTGTTTGGATGGTAGATTGATGAGATGTGTATGCGTACTGTAAACGGGTGGAAGTTGTAGGTTAGAGTGGAGGCAGGTGTCTTTAATGCATTCCGCTTCATACTGCATCAATGTCATTACCCTAAACAAGCAATTCATCCATGCTTCTATTTGTTTGGGAGATCACACGCTTCATTTATTTTTGGTGTATACTTGTTCAAATCTCAAATTAC
This sequence comes from Fagopyrum homotropicum, assembly GCA_033239125.1. NCBI lineage: Eukaryota > Viridiplantae > Streptophyta > Magnoliopsida > Caryophyllales > Polygonaceae > Fagopyrum > Fagopyrum homotropicum. The sequence goes on along the minus strand of BSWB01000002.1, from coordinate 162,065,416 downwards.
GCGAGGGTGATTGGAAGTGTGGTTGTAACGGTGATTGGAAGTGTGGTTTTACGGTCAATCTTTGTTGTGCATTGGTGTCGACTACGGAGATGTGGGGTAGCATTCATGGGCTTGAGTTGGGGTGGATGGAAGTGTACCGGAAGGTGGTAGTGGAAGTTGATTCTAAACTTGTCCTAGAGCTCATTGAGAAAGGAGTTGCTTCTATTCACCCCTTTTTAACGTGGTGGTCAAATGTCAAGGATTTCTATTACGTGATTGAGATGTTCGTCTCAATCCCACGTTCCGAAAAGAATATGGAGTGGTTGAGACGCTTGCTAACTTTGATTTCTCTTTAGTTGTTGGTTTTCATAGTTTAAGCGATTCACCTCCTTGTATTCGGGAATTCTAGTTGATGACTTAAGAAGTGTTAGCTTACCTCGTATGACTCTTTTTAAAGTTTTCCTCTTTCAATAAAAGAAGGGTTCTCCACACATTTTAGAAAAAACAAACATCAACACTATATTTATTTCAAATCACCAACAAATTAATCGGCTAACACCAAAAAATTAACCAGTTAATACAAAAGATTGATCATCAATCATGAGACGTCATACTAAACATGGTCCGGTTTGAGCTAAAACGGCGATTTTCAAACCGGATCAAATCGTAGGTTTTGATAAACCGGCGGTTTAAGGAAAAAAAAACCCTAAAGCGACGGTTAAATCGTCGGTTTGATTAGTATTTATTTTATTAATTTTAATTTAAAGGGACCAAACTGGCAGTTAACCACCGGTTCAGTCCGGTTTGATTTTTTAATAATTGTTGCAAATCGAAAAACCATCGGTTTTTTCTTTTGGATACCCACGATTTAGGTTTAACTTTGGTCAAACCTAAAATGACGGTTCGTCCTAAATTGGCGATTTAGGTTTACGACCTATGTTTATTAGTCGATGATGAATCTTAACCCTTGATTGTGTGACATTAAAACAATGTCGTTAATAAAATAAATTTCTTTCTATAAAGTAATTTTTATATAAATTTTATAAGAACATAAAAATAATTCTCCAATCTTAAAGCTCAAAATCATGACCCTATTGGAACCATTTGTTTGTTTTAAGAATTGTGCTTCATATGGGCCAAATAAAGGAAACACTTTAATTTTCAAATGAATGGCCCAATATGCCTTGCCCGAATCGGACTTTCGGATCCTGGATTTTTTTTTTCTTCTCCAAAAAACAAGTAAATTGTTCATATTAAAATATTTAAAATGTAAATACTACACAAAATAGAATAGTCCGACAATTGGAGAAACTAGTAATTTCTTTGACATTACTAATCTATTATTGTATGTTAATTAAATAAATAAAATTAACATTTTTTATTCCAAAGGTCAATATGTTCCTTGTACAAATAAGTTTTTATATTTAATTCGTTTAAATTTGTAAATAATGGATATGACAATGAATTTCGCAACAAATCTCGTAGGTAAATTTTAGGTAAATTGATTAAATAATCCCCTAAAATTGATTAAATAATCCCTTTACAACAGCTTTCAATTCCTGGTTTCTCTTTCTTGCCTGACAAATAAGAATATTTAGGATTTATTTGATTTTCATATTTTGATATTAAAATATAAAAATTATATTTATAATCTATGAGATATCAAGATATGAATATGATATCTGATATATTTATTTTGGAGAGGACTAATAGAAGAGGGGAATAATATAAAATATCACTAATTTTTGTGTATTAAAAATATATCAAGATATCACTTTAATATCTATATATTTGTATATCAAATACTGGTGTCGATATCCATATCTGCGATGTATAAATATGAATACCAAACAAGCCTAAGAAAATTAGTAAAATATAAAAACTAAATTAAATTAGTAAGATTTATGATTTTCTCTAAATTTTTAACCCCCAGATATCTCCTAGTATAGGAGATATATTCTTAATAGCATCCTTTGATTTTTTTTGAACATACTCCTTCACATCCAACAAACTTTTGTCAAGTACTCAAACGATCAATTTATAGGTGCGGCTCAAAGTTTATATAACTTCTGAACCGTACACGGTCAAGATGATAGACAAAATATTCACGTCGATTACATAACGGGACAGACAAATTAATCTAATGATATCATATAAATTGGTTTTACCATAAAATATCATATGAAATTTTAATAAGTACACTTTCACCTAACAATTTCACAAACATGCATGTATATAACAACTTTTATTTTAAATCAATCAACTCAACACAATCAAATAAACAAAAGACTATTTCTTTGATCTATAAGACTTAAGCATAGAACCACAAAGAGCACAAAAAATAGCCTTCCATGATTTGCAATAAAACGGAATGAAGCAAAACCTAGTGTAAGTCACCATGTCCGCCACCTTAGCGCCGCCGCCGCACCTAGAGCACAGTCCGGCCACCGGCTTCCATCGCGCCGCCCTTCTTTTCTGATCCACCAGAAAGCAAAAACATGCCATTTTTGTTCAATCTTTTCTTCCTCTCCCCATTAAATATAATTCTTAATTCTATTTTTTTTTTGCAAGTCCAATCAACTCATTAATGTTGTCCTCCGTACAATAGTTTTTAATAAAATTAAAGGAAATTGAGATGTTATCCTAAACTTACGATTTTTAGGATATTAGGATCCGTTTGGTTCTAACTTCGGAAACGAAAACGGAATGGAAACGAATTTAGTCAATATGTAAGCTATTATTCGTAAAGTTTTATGAAATCATTCTTTGTGATTTTAAGTAATTGTAGTAAAACTTGGTTAGTGTTGATAACCTATAGGGTAACAAAATGGGAAAAACAACTACATTTTACATGCAACCAAAATGAATGATTCCAAAAACCATTCATGAATAAGGTAAACATATAGACTACATTCATTTCCATTCCGTTACTGTTTCCGGCCTTCTAACCAAACGGGGTGAGATTATTCCAGTTTTTAGAATTTTTATAATTTTTCGAAATATTTTTTTTTTAGATATTTTTATTATTTTTTAAAATAAAAACAAAGAATATTTTGAATGTTATTTTAAGTATCTAAATAATTTATGGGGTGAATAAGTGATTTTTTTTATTTTCTGAAAAAATATTAATAAACATTAACTTATTGATGACCAAAGATTATATTTAACTTTGAGGTGTGGATTTGTTGGCGGTTTCGTGCGTTTATCGAGAAGGAGACGTGGATTGTGATCGACTCCTGACGACTCTATTGCAGTCCAAATCTGAGTTGTTCACAGTTGTTCCCTAGGCTTCCCCTGTGTACTTTCTTCAAGATGAACTTCTATGTTCGTTGCCTCATGCCGGCTGGATCATCCTGCTTTCCCCTTGAAGACTTTTTTTCTTTCGGTTTCATTTTGATGTAATTCTGTGTATTTATTTTCTCCTTTATTTGTGTCATGACGGTTAGTCCGTCTGTCGATTTTTTTGGCCTTTCGACCCACTATTAAAAATTAAAAACCATTAGACATTATTTATTGATAAATAAATAATAATACTATCCAAAATTGAAAATTCTCCTATATGGCTATATTCAACTATAATTTAATTTTTAGAAGTTGATGGTTGTTGGGTGTGGACTAGCCAATGCCTTTTACAAAATTCAATTAAAAAATTCTATTGGGCATGGTAGCCCACATTAAGCATCTAGAATGTATTTGGATCACTTGTTATGACACCTTACATAACTTTCTGTTACACGTTTTAAGTGTGAAAATTATAATATTCATGAAATTTAAAATAACAATAAATATATTCGATAAGTTGTTTTCAAGTATATATTTTCACGAGTTTTGTTACATTATAATTTTTTCTTTTAAAGAATTGGTTGAATATGAAAGAATCACATAAAATATAAGCGTTAATATAACGGTATATAAAAATAATTGTACAACATTATTAGAGTTTGTTTAAATATTTGTAGACTAATGGTTTTGTTCTTAATTTTTAAGACTGATTTCAACTTATTTAACACGGTAGAATTCCTCTTTCTTTTTCGATTTTTAAAGTAATGGACAAATATGTAACTTATGCTAAATTTTTAACCAAATAATGTAAGCCTTTTTTTATGAAACATGTCGGATTTCTCGAAACCTACAAAAAAAAAAGAGTATGACATCGAGATGAGGGTATAAACCAGTCATACCCTTTGGTCTCAACTCAAGAATTCTCAATTTTTCATGTGAATCCGAAAAACTGGTATAACAAAAATAGAATATTCCCATACAAAATAAAAAATTGAGCATACATTACCACAAGCAACCAAGAGGAAACATATGAAACTTCAATACCCTAATCGAAATCAAAATATAGAGGGCAAGAAACTGACCTAAAGTCTAATGAGAAAGAAGCGAATGGTATTTGGCATGCTGACGACGCTTGTTTTGGGGCTATGACAGTAAAATTCTTGCATCAAGTTGGTTCGGATTATCAAATAATCGAACTCTAATAATTAAACTTAAACAATTGTAGGCTTCAAGCAATGAAACAATGAGAAAGAGAAGTTAAGGCTCGAGATTGAGGCCTGAAGAACGGCCGCTTGTAGGAGATCCCAAATTGAACCACATAAGATGAAATAAAACAAACCTCAATTGCCGATGGGGGGAGAACCAAGGTAAGCGGCGTAGAGAAGGTAGAAAAAATAGACCGAGTGACGACAACCTCAAAATTGTGTTGGTGACGTGAGGGAGAAACGCACGTACAACGTTTTACCGTAAATTGATGTGTTAAATGACAAAGTTGTAATTACCAAAGACTTATAACGATAAAAAAGTTTATGCCCTACTAATCGAAAAGTCTCACTTTTTTAAAGTATTAAGGATTTTAAAGATTGATTTCACCTTATTTATCATATAATTTAATCGTTAAGAATTATAAATGTATTGCAAGTGATACTTAGAGAAAAAAAAAATCAATATGAAGGATATTTGAATAATCTTGGTCCTATGATGAATGTACCCCCATCAAATTTCGGAGCGAATGATATATTTGTTACAAAAATGTTGATTATTTGTAAATTTAGTGTCCGTCTGGTTAAAAAATAGAATAAAACGGTTAAGGAGAAAGATTTATAATTAGAAGGGTTAAATTATTTTATGTGTTAAAAATATTATAACATTTCATTTTAATCGCTAAACAAATAGAATTTTAAATTGATTCGATAATATTTCATTTTCGAAAACTATTCTTAGCAATTCCAAACGAAACTTTAATTTTAAGGAGATATTTTATTTTTTAACCAACCTCTTATATTTAGGGCCCGTTCATTTCTCATATCATGATATGAGATATGGGTATGGATATCACATATCCGATATCCATGTTTCGTAATTAAGTATATGGATATCAAAGTGATATCCTAGATATCAATACTTTACTTTTTTTTAACATTTTTGATATCTTAAAAAATTGAGAGATATCACATTCATTTTCTCTCACTTTTCCTTCAAACCTCTCCCTCCTCAGTCTTCCTCTTTTGATATACCTCACCATCTTGTCAAACACAAGTATCAAATATGAGATATCAATTTCATATCCATATCTATGATATCTATACCGATACTGATATCTGATATACTCATATCTGATATGGAAAATGAACAAGCCCTTAATGGGATTTTCTACTAAGTTTGTATCTTTTAAGGGGTGAATTTCTACAATTGTCATGTATTGGGCAATATTCTGCAAATATTCATACTTAGGGGGGTGGTCTTGCATTTTACGGCAACACCAAGACTGAAAAAATGGAAAAGCGATCTTCAAGCCTGCCGAAAGCGGACTAAAAAATCGCGTTGCCGCCATGGACACTCACCACCGCCAAGAGCACGGACCTCCTCCGCCGCTTCAACCACCTCCACCAATGCCTCCACTCGGTGGTTTCAACCCACTCTTCACTCTCGCCTTTATAGTTATCGCCGCTTTCTCTCTGGTCAGTCTGACTCGCTAGTTCTCTGCTGCTAGGGTTGATTCCGTAGATTTGTTTAATTTGTTTGTTTCGTAATCTTCCGTTTCATCATCATCCACTGATAAGTACAATTTTATACACATTGCATGCCTTTCAAGACAGCTTTTTATTTTTGATTGAACGTAGTTTTGACCTCGAATTTCTATATATGACTAGAGGGGGCTTTGGAGGACAATGAATGATGCTGAATGCTTTGATATCCAAGTTCAGCCTTTACGATGGTAGGTTTTAGTCCATTTATTACCTCTATGGACTGTTAAAACAACGAGCATCATCATTTAGTACGGAAAATTGTAGGCGGTAGATCTCTAAATCCAAGATATTGTATATTTTCCATTTCTCATTTCCATAGATATATTTATGTCTTTGATTTTCCTTCAAAGTTTTTTACAGTATTATATCATGAATATTACATGTAGAGTGAAGCTCTACTCTTCTTATTTGATTTGATTGGTTATATGACTGTACGATTTCAAAGCTCCTCCATGCAGATCTTACTTATAGTTGATTATACATGCCTGATTGCTAGTAAATCTGTTGTAACTATATCCAGTTTATTAAATATATTTGTTGTTCATGTTTGCATACTATATCTGGGGGTTTATATCTGGGGGTTTAATTTCAAATGTTAAATATTGCAGTTTTCATCTCTGTCTGGTGGCCATAATAGCTTGACAATCTTGCATCAAGTGCCAGAAGGCCACGTTGGGGCCTACTATAGAGGTGGTGCCCTCCTTAAAAACATGACTGATCCAGGTAATTAACTCCTGTGTGCTTTTATCGATTTATGACATCTGGTGTTGCTATATGAAACCGCTCAGAACTATTTGGAAAATGATGACGGAATTATAAGGTTTTCACTGGAAGCTGCCTTTGATAACCCATTACGAACCCATCCAAGTGACACTTCAAACAGATCAGGTACAGCCTTCATCTGCTATTGGATACATGTTGTATAAACATAGAATGTTAAACGAAAAAAAACATATTTTCATGATTTATCAAAACTTGCAGGTTCGTGATATACCATGCGGCACAAAAGGGGGCGTCATGATCTACTTTACAAGGATAGAGGTAAAACTTGGAGATTCCAATGTTGATATCAATCTTATTTGATGCTATAAATTTGATTATGCACTCATTTTAGTTGCTAGTATTTTTGACCATATACCCTCTCTTAGGTGGTGAATCGGCTGCGCAAAGATTATGTCTATGAGACACTACTCAATTATGGAGTTCAATATGATAACGCATGGATATATGACAAGATTCATCACGAAATTAATCAGTTTTGCAGTTCACATTCTCTGCAGCAAGTATACATTGACATGTTTGATCAAGTAAGTGCAAAAACCAGTTGACCTAGAATTGAAGGAGTTTGATGGAACATAAGGGTCTATTACATCAAACATGATGTTTCTGTATTCTTGATTTTAATTACCTAGGATTTATGCTATCCCTCCAATTTGAATAATTAACTTATCATTTGAAAAGTGCCAGACTTTTCACTATTATATATTTGACTGTCTCTATTCTTTTCTGAGGCTAGTTATGATTTCTTCTTGATAAATGTAGTTTTTACTTTTGAGTGCTTTCTGTATTTAATTTCCTACTTTGCACCTAATTGTTGTCTTTGCCCCTCTTTCTTTCCGTGCTTCTGGATAGCATGACTTAGCTTCATTTAATATGGGATTTTTTCAGATTGATGAAAGGATGAAAGAAGCTCTTCAAGGTGATTGCACCCGTTATGCTCCCGGGATTGAAATAATTAGTGTGAGAGTCACAAAACCTGTCATCCCTGATAGTATAAAACGTAACTTTGAACAGATGGAGGAGGAACGCACTAAGGTACTCGTGATTTTTTATGACTGCTTTCTATCTTTAACTTCAAATTGCAGACTTCCTGTATTATCCCGACTTCCATCCAAATGGCATTAATTTATACTGGATTTAATCCTTGTCCAGATTCCCGAGCTTGATTTCTTAACTGCAGCCCTTGATTCCTTGTCAGATGTTTCCTCTACTATAACTATGCTCTTTTTATTGGGTTATTGAAATTATTATAACTATAATGAAGGTGAATTAATGCTTGGATAGGGGTTTTGTGGACCATGTAGGCTTTGATAGCTGTTGAAAAACAAAAGGTTGCAGAGAAAGAGGCAGAGACACAAAAGAAAATGGCTATATCTGAAGCAGAAAAAAATGCTAATGTTAGCAGGATCATGATGGATCAGAAACTTACAGAAAGAGAAAGCACAAAGCAGATGCAACAGATAGAGAACGAGATCTACCTTGCACGGGAGAAGAGCTTTGCTGATGCCAATGCCTACAAGTAAGTACTCTCATTCTTGTGCTCATGAATATATTTGCTATCCTGAATTCCTGACCATAAACTACACTTATTCCTACTCCCACCTGTCAGAATGATGAAGGAGGCTGAAGCTAACGAACTGCAGCTGACCCCTCAGTATCTAGAGCTTAAATTCATTGAAGCAATTGCCAACAATTCAAAAATTTTCTATGGAAACAAGGTATCTTGTACAGTAAATCTCTTGAGGCCCATGCTGTCTTTCCAATTTTGCTTCACATCCCATAACAACCTTAATTTTGCAGTTGCCCAACATGATATTTGATCAAAAGCTTCTTGGGAGCTTCTTGCAAGATTTGGATGCTAGATCTAACTAATAAACCTGAAGTTGCTTCTTTCGCATTACTGTCATGTTACACTGGAGGTATAATGCTTTTTTCGCGCCTTAGCACACCATGTAAGTGGTCCTTCCTATGCTCAGTAACTCGGATATGAAACCTTTTGGTTCGTTTGCCTTGAGTGAAATTCTTGCGTTTGCTCTATGTTTTTTGCGGTTGTTTGGTTCAAATATGATTGGTTTTTTTATTTATTTGGTTCTACAATTTCACAGTTGACTTTATAGTTGTATATGGGCATTTGGTCTAGTGGTATGATTCTCGCTTAGGGTGCGAGAGGTCCCGAGTTCAATTCTCGGAATGCCCCCTCCCCCCTTTTTGATTAGGTTTGTTTTCATGTGCTTCATTTTGATTATGATTAGGGGTGTAAACCGGGTAATGACATCATTCTTAACCAGCACTTGATTCTAAAGCTATTTATGAAATATATACCAAATGATCCATTACTAAGTTGAAAAAATGCTTGTATGCTTTGAGACATTGAAATCCACAATTAATTGAATAAAATCACATTGTTTGTGTAACTTTAGTAATAGAAAAGGGAAAAATGACATTGAATAAGAAGAAATGAAATTCATTTCTTCTTATTCAATCAATTTTTAGGCATTTTAAGCATTCCTTATAGTCTTATACTCTTGAACAAAAAATTGATCAAAATCATTCCCATATGGAATGAATGAATGTACTTATACTCTAAATACACTTGATCAATTAATTAAAATATCAAACAAATGATATTTTCCGAAAACATTCCTAAAGGCATTTCCAGAAGCACACATATATAGATATCCCGATGCACCTACTGAATTACTCAACCATTAGTCAAAGTTTAATCCACTAGTTACAAATCGGTACTTTCTTAGCTAAGCATGATGAGGCTACTAATCAAGGGGTCAAGATTGTTCTTACTATGCCTAATGATTTGCATAGCAGACGAAGCAAGGCATGGTTGTTTGGCGTGGACTGCTATTCCGATGACAACCCACCTTCGAATAATAAACAAGATGGAAGACCATATGGACATTAAAGTTCATTGCAGATCAAAAGAAGATGATATAGGAGAGCATATGGTGAAGTACGGAGATTACTATCAGATCGTGTTTCGTCCTACATTCCTTATTAAAGCAACACTTTTCGTTTGTGTAGCGCTTTCTTCTAAAGGACATATTAAATGGGAAGCTTTCAAGCAAGTCCGGGATGATGACACTTACGGCGATGTGTGTATATGGACAGCGTCCAATAAGGGCATTATCAGTGGTGAAGGTTTTAGGGATTTGACGTTCGACTGGCAACCCTACGCTACTTAGCTTACTCAACTCGATTGATCGAACACATGATATAATAAGACTTATACATTGCATGTACTTTCTACTTTCTATATTCATGCAATAATAATTGGGGTATTGAAGGAAACGTCTTCCTTTCTCTTTCTAATATTGTCGTATAACTATGTATTTGGATGTTGGCCGTGCTTGTTTTGCACATCGTTACGACCCATTGTATGTTTATATCGGACTTACAATTGTGAGAATGAATATGGACTTACAATTGTGAGAATGAATATGAATTCCCCTTAGGGTTTTCGTCATCAGACGGCTCATATTAATAGAAATACGAGATTACGTAATTACATTAGGGCACCCTCTATTTATAATAATTACATAAATTATCATACCCCACAGTCGAAACTGGAGGAGGTTGAACCGTAAGAAACAAGAAACAATTATCGGGGAAAGCCCTTTAAAAAATGTCCGCCTACTGAAAAGCCAAAGGTACGTGAAAACTCTAACGTTACCACATGCAAACTTGTCTCGGACGAAGTGAATGTCAATCTTGGTCCGTTGGGGTTGAACTAAGTTGTTGGCAAGATAAGTAGCATATATGTTGTCTGTGTATACAATGGATGCTTTGACAAGGGGGCAATGTAGCTCAAGCAAAAGGTTTCGCAACCATGAACATTTTGATACAACATTGGCACTCCTCTATACTTTGCCTCTGCACTGGATCTGGATACAAATTGCCTTTTGGCAGACCACGAGATTAGAGTGTCATTGAAGAAGACACAATAACCTGATATTGAACGGCGTGTATCAAGGGCGCCCTGCCTAGTCAACATTTGTGTAGGCAATGAGATCAGATTTCGGAGAGGAGGAGACGGTGATACCTAATGATGACGTGCCAGAGATGTATCGGATGATGCGCTTGAGAGCAGCAAAATGAGCTTCCGGGGGTCATGCATAAAGAGACACACATGTTGTACTGCAAAACTGATGTCTAGACGTGTGAAGGTGAGGTACTGAAGAGCCCCAACCAGACTCCGTAAAGTGTCAGATAACTAATAACTGGGATGGATGAAGCATTTAACTTGACAAACGTTTCAGCATGAGTAGCAGACGGTTTGCAGTTTGACATCTTTGCTCTTTCAACAATCTCACGAGCATATTTATCTTGAGATAGGAACAAACCAGAGGATGTCCGTCGAACAGATATACCTAAGAAATAGGATATAGTGCCTAAGTCTTTCAGGGCAAATTCCTTACTCAGAAGCTGTATCAGATGCTTGCACAGGGCGTCAGAGGAAGTAGTAGGGATAATGTCATCGACATATAGAAGCAGATAGGCAGTGTCGGATCCCTGATTATAAATAAAAAGGGAGGAGTCGCTCTTACTGCCGATAAACCCAATGCTATGCAAGAAGCATGTAAAATGTTGAAACCAGGCTCGGGGAGCTTGCTTCAAGCCATAGAGGGACTTCTGCAGAAGGCAAACGTGATTGGGTTTGGAGGGGTTGCGGAAGCCTGGTGTTGAAACTTGAAACATATACACCGTTTCATTGAGATGAACGTGGAAGAAAGCATTCTGAACATCCAACTGGTGAATGGGCCAAGAACGGGGGTACTACAATGCTGAGAACGAACCATACGGATGGTTGCTGGTTTAACAATAGGACTGAAGGTTTCATCACAATTAATGCAACTTGCTAAGAACAACCATTAGCAACCAAACGAGCCTTGTATCGCTCCAGGGATCCGTCAAACTTGTACTTATGTTTCAAAATCCACATGCATCGTACAGTATTAGCATTCACATAACGAGGTATCATGACCCAAGTCTTATTCCACATAAGGATTCGATATTCATCAAGCATGACAACGGCCCAATACGGGTCTTGAAGGCTGCATTGTGGAATTTAGGGATAAGGGAGCGGTCGAAACGGATAAGTAAAAAACCGGTTTTGGTTTCACAATGCCGGATTGACTTTGGGTGTGGGGCCGGTCCGGTAAAGAAGTGAGCTGAAGCTGCGGAGCTAGCTCATATAAGGATGTGCCGGTTGGGGTGGTAAGGGAGGATTGGGGATGTGGGATTGGAGGTGGGGTGGGCTGATGAGCCGTGGGGCATGCTGAGCTGGTAGGGGGAGAGCAGGCTGGATGGCTGATGGGCTGGGTAAGGGAGGAGCATGCCCAGAATTGGAAAGAAGGGGGGAGGCGTTGTCACTGTTGGACTGGGGCGACTGGGAGTTTGGGCCGAAGGTCGTAGGTGGGTCAGCGGCAACAGTAGCAGGTGGAAGGTGCCGATTTTGGGCCAGGAGGTAGGGGGAGTGGTCATCATCAGCTGGAGGAGGTGTAACAAGATCCGGGGTGATTCGGAAATGGGTAGCAACCGGAAAAATAGATTCATCAAACGTTAAATGATGGGAGATGATTATTTTATTTTGTTGCTAAGTTTAAACATTTGAATCCCCTATGGTGTTTATGATATCCTAGAAACACGTACGAAGAAGTTCGATGTTGAAGCTTGTGGGAAATAGTGGTACTTTGGTTTGAATAACAAAGGCAACCGAAAATCCGGAGATGAGCGAGGGAAGGTGTAGTGTGATATAACACTTGAGTAGGGGGGTTGATTATGAATGGAAGTGGATGGAAGAATGTCTTAAAGATAGCAAGAAACCTCTACGGCATGGGGCCAATAAGAGATTGGAATGAAGACATGAAATAATATCGAACGCATCATGTTATTGATTGTTCGAATTATACGTTCGGCCTTACCATTTTGAGGGGATGTGTGAGGACATGAGAAACGCAAGACAATGCCATGGTCAAGGAAAAATTTGTGGAAGGTAGTGTTGTTGAACTCGCCTCCCATATCACATTGAAAACTTTTGATGGGTAAATGAAATTGTGTATTGACAAATGTGTGAAATTGAACAAAAATGTCAAATACTTGAGACATGAACTTGATTAGAAAATTCCATAGAAAATGGGAGAAATCATCAAGAAAAAGTAAATAGTACCTAAAACCGTCCCGATTCGGGATGGGTGATGTCCATAAATCACTATGAATAATGTCAAAAGGAGCATTAGAGCGAGTTGTAGAACGTTCAAAAGCTAATCTATGATGGTTTCCTATTGACAAGCATGACAAAGAGGAGTCACATGAGACTTATTACACTTAATGAAAGAGGATTGACAAAGCAAGTCTAAAACCGGAGCACCGGGATGACCGAGAAGGGCATGCTAAAGACTACGAGACTCGACGGAAAGAGCATCATGATGATAGGGGGGAGGACTTGTGACAGGATAGAGTTCCCCGGAACTGTTACATCTCAGACGAATGGTCCCCGTATGTAGATCCTTCACAGAAAAACCAAAAGGGTCAAACTCGACAGATGCACTGTTGTCAGTTGTAAAACGTCGAACATACACTAAGTTTTTAACCATTTTAGGTGCAAAAAGGACATTGGATAAGCTGAGAGATTGTTTAGTGGTGGAACAACGGTTTCTCCAATATCTGTAGATGGAATACGCATGTCATTCCCAACAATTATCGAATTTAAAAAACCATCATGCGAAAAAGACAAGGTTCTTTTGACGGGTTAGATCCGGTGCTTGTGCACTCTTACCATTAAGCTGATTACTAAGTTGAAAAATGTATAAGTTCGTCATTTAAGAAGATAACATAGCAACTATATCGACTCTTTAATACAAATCGAGTAATGACATTCTTAACCGATTCTCGATTCTAACGCGAGTTACTAAATATATACCAAATGATCCTCAAATAAGATGAATAATATATGTCTGCATTGAGAAATAGAAATCCATAATTAATTGAACCTAATCACATTGTTTGGATGAGGTTTAGGAATAGAAAGGATAACAACTAAAATCCAAATAAAAGGAAAGGAAGTGTAAATAATCAAATCTGTTTTTAGGCATTTCTTAAGCATTCTTTGCACTCGGATCAAAATGAGACCAAAATCATTCACATATCGAATGAGTAAATGTACTCGTACTCTAAATACATTTAATGGGGTTTTCTTTTAATTTTGTAGCTTTTAAGGGGTGAATTTCTACAATTGTCATGTATTGTGTAATATTCTGCAAATATTCATATTTAGGGGGAGTGGTCTTGCATTTTACGCTAACACCAAGACTAAAAAAAAATAGAAAAGCGCTCTTCAAGCCTACCGAAAGCGGACTAAAAAAATCCCGTTGCCGCCATGGACACTCACCACCGCCAAGAGCACGGTCCTCCTCCGCCGCTTCAACCACCTCCACCAATGCCTCCACTCGGTGGTTTCAACTCGATCGTCACTCTCGCCTTCATAGTTATCGCCGCTTTCTCTCTGGATAGTCTGATTCGTTAGTTCTCTGCTGTTAGGGTTGATTCCGTAGATTTGTTTATTTTCTTGTTTCGTCATCTTCCGTTCCGTCATCATCGACTGATAATTAGAAATTCATATACATTGCATGCCTTTGAAGACAGTTTTTTCTTTTGATTGAACGTAGTTTTGACCTTGAATTTCTATATATGACTAGAGGGGGCTTTGGAGGACATTGAACGATGCTGACTGCTTTGATATCCAAGTTCAACCTTTACGATGGTAGGTTTTAGTCCATTTATTACCTCTATGGACTGTTAAAACAACGAGCATCATCATCTAGTACGGAAAATTGTATGCGGTAGATATCTAAATCCAAGTTAATGTTTCTTTTGCATTTCTCATTTCCATTGAGATATTTATGTCTTTGATTTTTGTTCAAAGTTTTTACAGTATTATATCATGAATGTTACATGAAGAGTGAAGCTCTACGCTTCTTATTTGATTTGATTGGTTATATGACTGTACGATTTCAAAGCTCCTCCATGCACATCTTACTTGTAGTTGATATACATGCCTGATTACTAGTAAATCTGTTGTAACTATATCCAGTTTGTTAAATTTTTTTGTTGTTCATATTTGTATACTATATCTGGGGATTTAATTTCAAATGTTAAAATTTTTGCAGTTTTCATCTCTGTCTGGTGGCCATAATAGCTTGACAATCTTGCATCAAGTGCCAGAAGGCCATGTTGGGGCCTACTATAGAGGTGGTTCCCTCCTTAAAGACATGACTGATCCGGGTAATTAACTCTTGTGTGCCTTTATCGGTTTATGACATCTCGTGTTGCTATATGAAACCGCTCTGAACTATTTGGAAAATAATGATGGAATTATAAGATTTTCACAGGAAGCTGTCTTTGATAACCCATTACGATTTACGAAACCCATCCAAGTGACACTTCAAACAGATCAGGTACAACCTTCATCTGCTATTGGATACATGTTGTATAAACATAGAATGTTAAGAACAAATAAAACAAATTTTCATGATTTATCAAAACTTGCAGGTTCGAGATATACCATGCGGCACAAAAGGGGGTGTCATGATCTACTTTACAAGGATAGAGGTAAGGCTTGGAGATTCCAATGTTGATATCAATCTTATTTGATGCTATAAATTTAATTATGCACTCATTTTAGTTGCTAGTAGTTTTGACCATATATCCTCCCATAGGTGGTGAATCGGCTGCGCAAAGATTATGCCTATGAGACACTACTCAATTACGGAGTTCAGTATGATAACACTTGGATATATGACAAGATTCATCATGAAATTAATCAGTTTTGCAGTTCACATTCTCTGCAGCAAGTATATATTGACATGTTTGATCAAGTAAGTGCAAAACCAGTTGACCTAGAATTGAAGGAGTTTGATGGAACCTAAGGGTCTATTGCATCAAACATGATCTTTCTGTATTCTTGATCTTAGTTACTTAGGATTTATGCTATCCCTCCAATTTGAATAATTAACTTATCATTTGAAAAGTTCCAGACTTTTCACTATTGTATATTTGACTATCTCTATTCTTTTCTCGGCTAGCTATGATTTCTTTTTGATGGATGTAGTCTTTACTTTTGAGTGCTTTCTGTATTTAATTTCCCATTTTGCACCTAGGTGTTGTCTTTGCCCCCTTTCATTCTGTGCTTCTGGGATTTTTCAGATTGATGAAAGGATGAAGGAAGCTCTTCAAGGTGATTGCACCCGTTATGCTCCAGGGATTGAAATAATTAGTGTGAGAGTCACAAAACCTGTCATTACTGATAGTATAAAACGTAACTTTGAACAGATGGAGGAGGAACGCACTAAGGTACTCGTGATTTTTATGACTGCTATCTATCTTTAACTTCAAATTGCAGTCTTTCTGTATTCGACTTCCATCCAAAAGGTTTTAATGTATACTGGATTTAATCCTTGTCAAGATTCCCGAGCTTGATTTCTTATCCGCAGCCCTTGATTCCTTGTCAGATGTCTCCTCTACAATAACTATGCTCTTCTTTTTATTGGGTTATTGAAATTATTATAACTATAATGAAGGTGAATTTATGCTTGGATAGGGGTTATGTGGAGTGTGGACCATGTAGGCTTTGATAGCTGTTGAAAAACAAAAGGTTGCAGAGAAAGAGGTGGATACACAAAAGAAAATGGCTCTATCTGAAGCAGAAAAAAATGCTAATGTTAGCAGATTCATGATGGATCAGAAACTTACAGAAAGTGAAAGCACAAAGCAGATTGCAACAGATAGAGAACGAGATTTACCTTGCACGGGAGAAGAGCTTTGCTGATGCCAATGCCTACAAGTAATTACTCTCATTCTTGTATCCTGAATTCCTGACCATAAACTACACTTATTCCTACTCTCACCTCTCAGAATGATGAAGGAAGCTGAAGCGAACGAACTGCAGCTGACCCCTCAGTATCTAGAGCTTAAATTCGTTGAAGCAATTGCCAACAATTCAAAATTTTTCTATGGAAACAAGGTATCTTGTACAGTAACTCTCTTAAGGCCCATGATGTCTTTCCAATTTTGCCTCACATCCCATAACAACCGTAATTTTGCAGTTCCCCAACATGATATTTGATCAAAAGCTGCTTGGGAGCTTCTTGCAAGATTTGGATGTTAGATCAAACGAATAAATCCAAAGTTGCTTCTTTCGCATTACTCTCATGTTACACTGTAAGTGGTCCTTCCTATGCTCAGTAACCCGGATATGAAACCCTTTGATTCGTTTGCCTTGAGTGCAAATCTTGCGTTTGCTCTATGATTTTTGCGCTTGTTTGGTTCAAATATGATTGATCTTTTATTCATTTGGTTCTACATTTTCACAGTTGACTTTATAGTTGTATATGGGCATTTGGTCTAGTGGTATGATTCTCGCTTAGGGTGCGAGAGGTCCCGAGTTCAATTCTCGGAATGCCCCTTCCCCCTTTTTGATTAGGGTTGTTTACTTAAAACTTAAATGCAAATTCTTAAATTATTCTTGTGCTTCATTTTGACTTGTAGCTTCCTCTACGTACATACCCACTTTGATAGGACTGTCAATTTGCATGATAGCTATGGAACAAAGAAATTCTACCGACTCTTGAGTAAGAACTGAGTAAAGACATTCTTAACATTAATCCGATTACTAAGTTGGTAAAATGTATAGGGTCGTCAGTTCAGAAGATAACATATGAATTTTATTGAATAAGAATTAAGTAATGACATTATAGTTAACCGACACTTGATTCTAAAGCTATTTATGAAATATATACCAAATGATCTATTACTAAGTTGGAAAAATGCTTGTATGCATTGAGACATGGAAATCCACAGTTAATTGCATTTAATCACATTGTTTGTATAAGATTTAGGAATAGAAAGGGAAAAATAACATTGAATAAGAAGAAATGAAATACAAACGATGGATTCAATCTATTTTTAGGCATTTAAAACATTCCTTACTCTTGAACAAAAAATTGACCAAAATCATTCCCATATTGAATGAGTGAATGTACTTATACTCTAAATACACTTGCTCAATTAATTAAAATATCAAACAAATGATATTTTCCTAAAACGTTCCTAATTAGGCATTCTCAGAGCACACACATGTATATATCCCGATGCACCTAACGAATTACTCAACCATTGGTCAAAGTTTAAGCATGATTAGGCTACTAATCAAGGCGTCAAGATTGTTCTTACTATGCCTAATGTTTTGCATAGCAGACGAAGCAAGGCATGGTTGTTTGGCGTGGAGACCTATTCCGAAGACAACCCATCTTCAAATAATAAACAAGATGGAAGACCATATGGACATTCACGTTCATTGCAAATCAAAAGACGATGATTTAGGACAGCACGTGGTGAAGTACGGAGATTACTATGAGATCGTGTTTCGTCCTTCATTCCTTATTAGATCAACTGTTTTCTTTTGTGTAGCTTCTTCTTCTAAAGGACATGTTGGATGGGATGCTTTCAAGCAAACCCGGGATGACGACACTTACGGGCCGTTATGTATATGGACAGCTTCCGATAAGGGCATTGTCAGTGGTGAAGGTTTCAAGGATATGAAGTTCGACTGGCAACGCGATTGATCGAACACATATACATAACGATACTTGTACATTGCATGTGCTTTCTATATTCATGCAATAATAATTGAGGTATTGAGGGAAACGTCTTCATTTCTAATATTGTCGTATAAATGTATATTTGGATGTTGGACGTGCTTGTTTTGCACATCATTACGACCAATTGTATGTTTAAGTCGGAAATGGGTAAGTTGATGAGTGGTTTTTACCATTTTCACTAACCATTCATCTTACTTAAATTGTCATCCATCCCACCCATCACCCACTGGTTATTCGGGGAATAACCGAGTTGTGTAGAGTTTCTTTCGTTTTTAGGATTTTGAAAATATAAAATAAATTTATATTTATTTTAACATAAATTTAAATCTACTATTTCACAGAATATTATCGAACATTACAAATAAATGTCGAATAAATTTCAACTAATACAAAATGATACAAACAAAAGCAATATTTTTCATACAACAAATGTAAATTAACATAAATTAGAGATGAGCGAGCAGAAAAACAATATTTTTGCATGCAACAAATGTAAATTAACATAAATTAGAGGTGAGCGAGTGGATAAGAGATGAGTGACAAAATGAGTGAAGTCTCACTTGAACGGCTAACGTAGTCGGAGGCTCGCCGGACTGAGGTGTCGAAAACTTGAAGGTTTGGAGATTTTAAAATTTGGGGAAAGGGGAAGTGAGGTAATGTGGATGCAATTTTTGCCTAAATGAAGGCAAATGTTGAAAAGTAGTATGGAATTTAGTGATTTACACGGGTGAAACGGAGCAAGTGAGATGTGTGGGTGATAATTCGAGTTGACCGGTTATATCAGTTGTTATGCACTCTTAATCCCATCACCCAAAAATCTTTGGATTTTTACCCGTATATTTGGTTCAGTTGACCGGTTATATCAGTGGTTATGCACTCTTAACATTAATCTGATTACTAAGTTGAAAAATGTATAAGGTCGTCATTTTGGAAGATAACATAAGAATTACACCGACTCTTGAATACAAATCGAGTAATAACATTCTTAACCGGTTATCAATTCTAATTCGTTTTTAAAATATATACCAAATGATCCTTAAATAAGTTGACAAATATATATCTGCATTGAGAAATAGAAATCCACAATTAATTGAATATAATCACATTGTTTGGACAAGGTTTAGGAATAGAAGGGAAACAAATAAAATCTAATAATTAGGAAAAGAAATATAAATGATCAAATCTGTTTTTAGGCATTTCTTAAACAATCCTTATACTCAAATCAAAATTAGACCAAAATCATTCACATAACAAATGAGTATATGTACTTATCATCTAAATACACTTAGTGCCCGTTTGGTTGAAGCGGTGGAATGGAAACGGAATGCAATCGGTTAAGGGTAAGGAAAAGAAATGAAAATGAAGGTATTACTTTCGTGTGTTAAAATGCCTCTAACCAAACATAGTTTTTGATTGATTCGGAATCATTCCGTTACCGGGAATGATTCCTAGATCTTCCAACCGAGCCCTTAATCAATCAATTAAAATATCAAACAAATGATATTATCATTAAAAGTTCCTAATACTATAGGAAGGATTCCAAGAAGCTCACACATATATACATATACATATCCCATTGATCAAAGTTGATTCTTACACAAAAACTACATTGTTTGGTGCTTGCTTAGTTAAGCATGATTAGGCAACTAATCAAGGTATCAAGATTGTTCTTCCTAAGCGTATTCATTTGCATAGCAAACGAAACAAGACATGGGTCTTCGGTGGAGCCCGAGTGGATTTTTCAAATTACAACCCATGTTCGAATAGTAAACAAGATGGAAGACCATTTGGATATTAGGGTTCATTGCAAATCAAAAGATGATGATATAGGAGAGCATGTGGTTAAGTATGGAGATTACTATGAGATTGTGTTTCGTCCTAGATTCATTTTTAAAACAACTCGTTTCTTTTGTGGAGCAAGTTCTTCTAAAGGATATGTTGAATGGGATGCTTTCAACCAAAATCGAGATGAAGAAACATATGAGAAGTTTTGTATATGGACGGCTTCCGATAAGGGTATGATAAGTGGCAGAGGTTTTAGGAATTTGACGTTCTACTGGAAACCTCATACTGTTTAGGGTGTGTTTTGTAAGAGATTATATTGAAGTGATTATATTTTAGCTTATTCAACCTAATTGATCCTACACATGATCCAAAAATACTTGTACATTGCATGTAGTTTCTATACTTGTGCAGTAGTTGGCGTGTTTAACCATTAAGTGAGGGAAACGACTTCCTTTCTCTTCATTCTTAATAATGGTCTATGAATATTTGAAAACTTTAATGTTCTTTGCATTTTAAGTATGATATATACAAATGTTTTTGTGTATAAAGCTTAAAATTTGAACACGGTAAGTAAATTAATAGGTAAGCGGGATTTGGCAGGTCCCGTCCTGATTCCAGCCGGGATAAGACCCGGTGAGATTTAATAAAAAATACCCAAGGCCCTCCCAATCTCATCTCATTTTAAATAGCCGGAATGAGACTAAGATGACATCAATCCCGTCCATGTCTACCTACAATTCATAGTTTTTTTTTAACGGAAAGCGGTTTGATCCAATAGACGACGCCGACTATTGGATCGAAAGACCGAAAAGGATCGGCAGACGGACAAACGTCATGAAGGACCACAACAAAAGAGAAAAAGAAAACACAAAATATACATCAAGGGAAATCAGAATGATCCAACTAGCAGGAAGCGACGAGCATGGGTCCTAAACCTAAACCGTCGGTTTAGGATGGCCCAAGGTCAAATCTAAACTGAAAAAAATGAACCGCTAAACCGCCGGTTTACTGGGCGATTGGGGCGGTTTGTTTTAAAAAAAGGCAAATCGGATCAAACCGGCCGGTTTGGAAAAATAAAAAATAAAAATAAAAAATAACCGGCGGTTTGGGCCGGTTTGAAAACCACCGGTTCGACGGTTTGCTCTAAACCGGACACATGACTAGTGGAGAGCAATGGAGGATCAACAGATAGAGAAAGACCTTGCTGATGCCGATGTCAAGGCCTACAAGTAGTTGCTCTCATTCTTGTGCTCATGATACATATCTGCTATGCTGACCATAAACTAAACTTAACCGTTCTCTCGCGTGTCAGAATGAAGAAGGAAGCTGAAGCTAATAATGCCAATGCCTACAAGTAGTTATATACATATATCAAACACCTTGAAATGTTCAAATTCAATTGCCTAATTTTAAGGGATGTTAAATAAGAGCAACTTTCAACTTAAATAAAATAGGATTAATTAAAGCTAAATAAATTCAATTATAATAGAAACGTGGGACACTGGTCTTGCAAATTTTGACGGGCGTGTATGAGCCCTTCTCTTGCCTAATTTTATGCGGTCTGCATAAGCATACACAATCAGCCCTAACACCTAATAATATTTGGAAACATCAATTACTCTAATAACCAAAAAATAAATGCTCTCTCTTATCTGGAAAAGCATTACTTGAAGTTGTAGAGCAAATAAGCGTTACTTTTCGTCATTTTCGAAGCTCACCTCTCATTCTCCATTGTCCACTTCTTCTGCCTTCCGCCTCTCCTCTCTTCATAAGTACTAACTTTTCTTGTTTTCATCATTTTTTTATTACTATTCAATTTGTATTTTTTTGTTAATTCCGACTTTATCTCTTTTGTACAAAGCTTTGTTGTTGGAATGAATTCTAATACCATGCCAAAATAATCTTTGATACCGCGCTGGATTAATCTCTTATACTTAAATTATTTTCTTCTGATACCACACCAAAGTGATCTCTGATACGCCTTTGATTGTATACTTTGTGGTATTAGATGCTGCTGAAGTGTTAATCTAAATACTAGTAACCATTTACATCTTATATTTTTTTGGAGTGAATTTTTTTGAGTGATACCGCGCCAAAATAACCTCTGATACAAAGGTTTATTGTTGGAGTGAATTCTAATACTAATAAACATTTACGTCTTATATTTTTTTTGAAACAATTTGGTTTACTAGACTTTTTCTAGTTTTGTGTTTAGTAAATGTACCCCTTGAGAGAAAAGTGTGTAGAGTTTGAGAATAAATACAAAAGGTTGAGGTATATTTACTTAATTGAAACATTAAAAAGTCTAGTTACTATTATAGTTTTTCAAAAAGGGCTAGTTACCAAAATTGCCCTATTTTTTTTAGATTGATTAAATTCTCCATACACCAACATTATCATTGTCTTACCATCTTAGGAGGGTGACCGGCGTTGACGGGGCTATATGCGTCGGCACCCTTTAAGAGGTTTTCACTCAATTTACATATACTGACTCGTCACCCTCCTTATAATAAAGTCGTTAGTCATCACTATAATTTGAAGAAGGGTAGTGAGATGACTATATCGAGCTGTCTATTTACTATTAGTGCTTCTTTTATCCATGTTAGTTAAATGTATTGGGAATATATAGTCGTTTTATATAATTTTTTTTAAATGAAATGTTTGTAAATTATTTTTTTTAACTTTGTGGGACAAGATGATGAAGATATATCATGCATTTATTACTTGCATTGTCTTGACAAGTTTTTTCGTAACAGTGCAAGTAATAATATACGGCATGATAAAATTCCATCATTTAAACAAGTGGAATTTTGGATTTGACATTCGTTTATAGGCTTCATTGTATTTGGTAATTATTATTTACAGTTTAAAATTGTTTTTTCAATCACGTTGTAACAATTTATTTAAGATAATTATTAGAAATTTTATTTATATAATGATTGCGTACAATTTTTCCCGTTGAATTAAAGTTATATACATATAAACTTTTTGTAGGTAATTCTCTCGAATGACTTGCTCAATCTAGTGATCGCCTACTGTATGGAAAAGAAAATTCCCACTACCCTCATGTTTACAACTATTGGAGGAACCATTACAGGATAAGCAATGCTTAGAGATAAATTAGGTTTCGGGAGGTAAAATAATTTTACGAGTCGCTTAATTAAATTATATTGTTAGTTTATCACTTTATAAAAAAATTAGAAATTATTTTGAATTGTTTAATGTAGCATCTTCGGTGCGCCATTCGTGGTGCTGGGAGTGTGGCTATATATTTGGGTTAAGAACAAAGGTGAGCGTCAAAAGAACGTAGGTACTCTTGAAAGTGTATATGAATCTTTTATGTAGAACATAATATGAACATGATTTGTTTTTTATGATGAACTTTTGTAATGTATTTTTTGTGCAATTAATTTGATTAATATTTTGTTTAGTAATTGAATTTTTCATTTGTTCTTATAAAATTGTATTAACTAACGCAAATTACTCAAAATTTTGGGCACGTGTACAATAGATACATTTCATTTAAGTTATTGGATGAGATATTCTTCTATTAAGAGAAAAATATTAATAGTGGAATAGTCGAAAGAATGAATCAGAGAACGGAACAAAACTTTGTCACAATAAGAGGACTCTAAATAAAAAACGGATGCATATTATAAATTTCAAAATTTCGGATCCAAGATTTTATCATAACAACATCTTCAAAAAAGTTTGAAAAGAATGGTAAGTAAAGCATTTTTTGTATCGTTGATAAAATCTAGGTCCCTATTAATATTGGATAAAATTTAAATCTAAACAATTAATAAAAAGTCTATAAGGAAAAATACAAAATTAAAAACCTATAAAATTACCCTCAATAGTAGAATGCAACCTAAGGGTTTCCTTTTAGCCGTTAAGCATTTAGGGTTCCTCACACCCACCGAGTCCATATCCAACAGTCCGCCTTCCTGCCGTCGGACTGAGTCGAAGTGGAGGCAAAGAAGGATCGATTCGAAGTGGAGCCGTTCACATCTTCTACCCTCACCGCTGACGATGGAGAACCTTGCACTCCACTCTTTATCACCGCCATCCACCATCGCCGTTCACAACAACCCCTCGAAGTGGAGTCGTTCGTGTTTTATTTTGTGATCTTCTGTTATTTTTAGGGTTAGTGTTTTATTTTGTGGCTAAAGTGTATGTTTGAAATAAGTGTTTTGATACCATGTAAAGATTTGTTAACCGAAAGTTTATTTTATTGATTAAATATTGTTTATATTGACAAATATTAAGGGGTAAAATGGTAAACTAATAAATATTGGATAAGCTCAACGTACAACCCAATATATTGCACCCAGTCTCTAACAAGAAATCTAGAATTAAGATGAAACCGTCCTTGACAATAACAACAATGACTCACCAGCCACCAAATTGTTTCTCCAATCAACATCAAGAGTAGGAGTTGGAAAATGAAAAACACGGTCCAATCAGCAAAGAAAGAAGAGTTGCAAATATAGAACGAAAATAAAAGCATATGAGTGAAATTAATTGTAGAACACGACATTTTTATAATATTTTAAAATATAAGGCTCAAGGTCATTTCTGATACCACAATGACGGCAAAAGGGTGAATAAGGGGATGAATGACGATGAGAGATAAAGATTTTTGAGTGAGAGTGTTTTTGTTTTAGCCAAGTTTAAGGACTATTTATTTTATCATGCTATGAGTCAACGTCATTCAAATTCATTATTCTTATCTATTTTCTCTTTTTATACAATATTTTAATGACATTGAAAAGATAATGTTCTATGGATGATTTTATATCGATCAATTGATGTTATGTCATATACAAGACGATTTTCAAGATTTTTGTCAACCGTATAAAGGGGTTTTTAGAGAGAGTTCAAATGTTAATAAGGGAAATTTTGAGTTTGAAAATGTTATGGCATGTCATCCATCTTAAAACATGTGTGTTTCTCAAAGGGTGAAGAGGTTTTTGAATTTTATTCCTCTTACTTCATTCGAGTTTGAAAATGTTATGGCATGTCATACTGTCAAAGTCCGATACAGACGGACCGGAAGAGCGGGGGTCGTGTGCATACGAGCGTACCTGCGCATTAGGCCCAAACCCAGCACATAAACCCGGTGAGGTTCCATCCTAAAACCCATTGGCTATAGAAGGAGTAGTCCACCGACCTTATATACCAGGCTCGGAGTGTTCCACATCGAAAGATGGGGACAAGTTGCAAATTGAAAACTTATTCATGATGAACCAAATACTTTTGTACCGATATATACAAATATTTTTGTGGATAAAGCCTAAAGTTAAACACGGTAAGTAAATTAATAAATAGGCTAGCGGGATAGGGCAAGTCCCGTCCGGATTCTAGCCGGGATAGGACCCGGTCAGATTTAATCTAAAATACCCAAGACCCTCCCGATCTCATCTCATTTAAAATAGTCACGACTGGACTGAGATGACATCAATCCCGTCTCATGCCCGCTGATGCGTCCTTGGACACGTCAATGAAAGATTCTGGATCTAGATCAAGCTGAAGCTCAACTACTCCTTAGTTGAAGTGCGGATGCGTTTGAAGATGGGTTGCGGAAGTTTAGAGATGGAGGCGGAAGTTGAATGGTTGAATCGATCTAGATTGATCGATCAAGCCTTGAAGTGGATCGGTTGAGTTGATTCTTGAAAATTCCTCGAAGGTGGATGAGTTGGATCGAAGATCCAATAGAAGAACTTTGAGAGGATGGAAGAGAGATTAATGCTCAAGTAAGTAGGAGGAAAATACTTCTCAATACTTAATCAAATTGAACATGCTTTACAAATGAGTCAAGCATCCCCTTATATAGTGGATGAATGCCATACATAGGGTCGGAACTTAAATGACGGAAATAAAGTCAAAATTAAAGTTCCGAAAATGAAAAGTCTAAAAATGTGAAAGGTTGAAAATTTAAGTTCGGAATTAAGTTTCCAAATTAAATTCCGAAACCAAAAGTCTAATCTTAAATTCGGAAAATTAAGTCCTGAATATTAATATTCCGACAATAAAAAGACTTATTATTACAAAACGCTAAAATACGGAAAAATGCGGAAAATGTGCCGGAACGGTGCTGGCTTGACAAGCTTCATGCCATGGTGGCGTAGAGGCACGGTTTGCAACCAATGGGCCCGTGACAAGCAACGGTCTGGGCAATGATGGAGCCGGTAGCTTGGGCGATTGCCTTAGCACGGGAACGGGTGAGCGGTCCATCAGAGCAAACCCGGAATGCCTTGTCTTCCTCATCTTGGGACATAGGGGTCAATGGTGCATCACCCGCCCCTACGGTTCATAGTTTTTTTTATAATGGAAAGCGGTTCGATCCAATAAATGGTGTGCCGACTATTGAATCGAAAGGCCAAAAAGGATCGCCACACGGACTAACCGTCATGAAGGATCACAACAAAGGAGCAAAATAAAATACAAAGAAAGTAGAATGATCCAATTAGCAAGAAGCGACAAGCATGAACATTCTTCTTTGAAAGAAGTACACATGTAGGAAGTTTAGGAACAACTGTGGACACCTCAGATTTGGACTGTAACAGAGTCGTCAGGAGTCGATCACACATCTACGTCCCCTTCTCGACAAACACTCAAAAGACCACCAAAGACAACATCAAAACAAAGAAGACGAAGCTGCAACACACGGGTATCGTGATATAAAAATGTGTACAACTTTGATGGTCTAAATAGTAACGATTTATAAGGAGAATATTGTTCGGAAAGAGTTGGTTAAAAAATGACTGATCCATCACACCAAAAAAAAAAGACCGATCCAAAGGAGCTTTGCAAAAGAGAAGTGTTTTGATTGATCAGAATAAGTTCGATTATGATTTAAAATCTTTATTGTCATGGACAATAAAGATTTGAGACAAAACTCGATCGAACTTAATTATTATTTTTTTAATCAATTTTGGTGTTAATGGTGTTGTTGGACGAGGATCGGTGCCGTTAGACCGCTATATTGGTGCCCCAAGGACGAGATTGACCTCCATATTCTACAAATAGCCTCTCAAAGAGGAAAAACTGTCTAAGTTGAACCTTTTTAAAATATTAGAATGAAAATATTGTAAAAATAAAATTCAAATTTCAAATTAAATCTTCCTAGTACAGAAAGTGAATAGGTCATGTTAGCGTTTTTTAAGTTCGGTTTTGTGAACATTCAGAAGCATTTAAGCAGAAATGGTGGTTGGCGGGATTTTCCCGACGAGGTTTGAGGCAATTTATGCCGTCATTATAGATGTTTGTTTGATTATTTTTTCCAATTAGTGTTCAAGCCCCATGCTGTAAACGGGATTAATGGAGCTCCAACCGTCAAAGAATGGGGTGACGGTGGTTCGGTGATGAGGAAGGGATGGCGAAGCAAGGGCAAGCAATGTCGGCAAGGAACATAGAACCGACGAAAGAGACAAGGTTCGGGAAGAAGCACCAACAAAACCCCCAAAACCACAAGCAAAGAAGGACCAAGAAGGTGTACGACGAAATAGATCTGCGCAGGATACGAAAGTCAGATATGGAGATAAGGAGGGTTGGGGGTATAGAGGTGTCGTTGATTTGTCGGTGGAAGACGGAGGAGCGTAGTCTAGTGGTGGAGAAGGAAGAGGAACATACGGATCGAGAGGCTTACAATTGTAGAAGAATGGTATATTCCAGATACTGGGACTCAGTAGAAAAAAAAAAGACTTTCCTCTCAGCAAGAGGCATAGATGAATGAGGATGGGTGAGGGACCGACAACGGTCCACTAGAGAATGCGGTAACCATACCTCATCGGACCACAATAGGGACCGGCCGACGAAAACTATCCCATTCCGAAAGCCTCCTCAACCAAAACCCTTTTTTTTTTTTATCAAAATCAACCAACGAGAAGAAAGAATGGTTGACAGAGGATTAGAAGGTTTGGTAGATAAGGTTGTTCATTGCATTAGAGTATTGTGGATCTGGGTGATAAGGGTTTAGCAATAGATGAGGAGGAAAGAAAGAAGTTCCCCAATAACGGCCAACCCATCAGCGATCAACCTTCGGCGGTCTTTCATGCGGTGTTCAACCATCGACGGTCAGATAGCGACGGTCAACCATAATGAATGAGAAGAAGGGTTTTCCTCAAACTCTCTATAGTAAAGAGCTTAACATATTCTCCTCCAAATATTTGACCTCAACCGGCACCCCTACAATTCATAGTTGATCATTCATATAAAATATAACTGTTCATCAAAACATAGCCTGTACAGGGATCAATCCACTTATTTATACATAAGCACAATACTCATCAGTTTGAACTAATACATTTTGTGTCATAATTGTCGAAAGTACATTGTTTCACTTGAATATAAGGAATGTGGATCGGAATATGAGCAACAATTGTATCATAACGTACAATAAAGAGTTACTAAGATATAACAAGTAATACATCATATTTGAGTAGATTAAAATATTCAAAATGTATGAACAATTACATTTAAGTTTTTTGATGTGAATTTCTATCACTGTCTAGTAATCAAAGAATGACTATTCTATGCGGTTGAATTTTCCCCCCATAAATCTTATCTCAATCATCCTCTTTAACCTTATACACACCCTCTACCAAAAGAGCTATGGATCAGTTACGGTAAAAGCAGAACTCTATAAAGTGGAGAGTTAGTTAAATGATTTTTCGAGGCTTTATACCGACGTCATTAAAAAAATTGCAAAATAACTCCGGAAGCCATCAACCGGCCCTTTTTAAAAAAAAAAAAAAAATTGTGCGCCAACACTCAAAATTTGGCCGCTAGTGTATTGCGACTTTTGTCGGCAACAAGTAAATTGAACGTCGTGTATATATGACATATCCCTTTATTTGTTGGTACAACCAATTTGCTCCTCTCTCGGGTTGACATTTTGTTGGACCGTGAGTACGCCTCCGGAACAACAAATTCCAATATCTTCTCACAAATCATCGTTGCTTATAGGGTTAGAGATGAACAAAGGTGAAAGTCAGAAAGAGAAGTTACTTGATTTCAGTTCGAAAAAGAGTACTTCCAAAGATCATTGAACCTAAACTAAATACACATTTTGCGAAGTAGCAGAAAAGTGATGTTGAGAGTAACCCGATAACCAAAAAAAAAAAAATTCTTCTTTCTCCCACTTTTCCTTAATTTACTTTTTTCTTTTTTGTTTTAAATGTAAAGTGACAAAAATATAAAAGAATCTAACAATTTTTCTAAGAATGGGCACAAACCAAAACCTCATATACTAAACGGAATTTTCCTAAATTAAAAAATAACTCTTTAAAAAGATTTTTTTTTTGAAACAATTCATAATTCTTGGGCGCCTGCCGTTGTAGTATTTATTAATGTCGGATTTTTTTTTGGGCAAATTTGGTTAGTAGGCTATTTAGAGAAATAGTGATAGTAAGTAGGCTTTTTTGTTTTTCAATTAAGTAAATATATCCCTCTTGTTTTTTTTACCTTCAAACCTTCTTCATCCTCTTGTTTTCTTCTTTCTTTGAATGCTTTTTAAAAACTGAATTTTTTTTTTTATTTTCTTTTATTAATTTTTTTGTCTTTTTTATTTTCTTTATTTTTTATTTATTTTCTAGAATGATGAATTTTTTCACACACCGGAATTATCACATACCGGAATTATCACATACCGGAATTATCACATACCGGAATTTCCACATACCGAAATTTCACATACCGGAATTTTCACATACCGGACCGGAATTTTACATACCGGAATTATCACATACCGGAATTATCACATACCGGATTTTCACATACCGGAATTATCACATACCATAATTATCACATACCGGAATTAAGTTAGTAGGCTTTAACAAAATTTAAACACGATCGTAATCATCCCTAAACTGTTGCTGTTGTGTGTACATATTCCAATTATTCATACTCTCACAATTACATATTATATTATTTAAAACACCATATTTCGTAACAAGTAATTCAAATTTATGATTAATTAGCTAAAATTGATTTATTTTTTAATAAAAAAACGTCCCACTCAATATATTCCAGGTGATGTAAGAACCCTTGGGAGGCGTTTGAAACCGTAGCCGCCATTAAGATAAATCTTCAAGGAATTGAATATGTATTTGCAGGATACTTAATTATAGTTGACTATTCATGAAGTTACATTCAAAGAGCTTCTTACTCGTGGTGATCTCTTGTCATAAATCATCAAGTCGGACGAGGTCTTCAATATCGTAAGGTAGATTATTGACTTAGCAGTTGAGTTGTGATCATGCAATGCGAGTCTATCAGCGACAATATTGTTTTTCCTGAAAATATGACACGCGCTAGCGTATCCGTCTCCCAGTGCGGATTTCACACCTGGTTGCTCGAGTTGATAAGTATCGGATTGTCACCTTCAGTCTCAATGGAAGAAACATCTAAACTAGCAGCCTTTTTGACCAAAATTTTGGTATGAAAAAAAATCTGGTATGACAATTTCTGGTATGACAAGTTCTGGTATGAGAAGTTCTGGTATGACAAAATTCTGGTATGAAAATAATTTCTGGTATGAGAAATTCTGGTATGAAATTTCTGGTATGAAAATTTCTGGTATGAAAATTCTGGTATGAGAAATTCCGGTATGAGAAATTCATTCCAGAAAATAAAAAAATAAAAAATAAAATAAAAAAAGGCAAGAAAAATAATAAAAGAAAATAAATTCAGTAATTAAATTTAAAACTTATACTTTTATAACAAATAACAAACATCATTTATTATTTCTTTCTAAATAGAAGATCCCTGAACACTAATTTAAACTCCAATTACGTACCCATCTTTTAAGCATTGTAATTGAATCACTACAAATCATGGTATTCTTCTTCTTCCCCTCTTTCAAGCAGCAAAGGTGTTCGACGTTTTGATTCACAGAAGAAGTGTTGCGGGTCTACTAATATTTCTTCCTCAAACGGGATATGGGTAAATGTATTGCTCTACTGTCTCTTGATTTTGACTTAATCATGCTTACTGATCTGAAGCTCACTACTTCCTCAAACGGGATAAGTGTGATGGTTTTGTGCAGGAATTTAAGAGCTTCTATTGTCATTTGCAATTAGTGTTGTTTATCTTCTGGCCTTCTGGGTCTTGCAATTTATATTGAATTTGACTTGGTAAACTTTCGAATTGATATGAAGGAGAATCTTCTCGTTGATTGAAGATGTATCATGCATGTGGTGGAGAGCAATGGAGGATCAACAGATATAGAAAGAGCTTTGCTGATGCCAATGCCTACAAGTAATTGCTCTCATTCTTGTACTCATGATACATTTATGCTATCCTGACCATAAACTACACTTATCCGTTCTCTCACGTATCAGAATGATGAAGGAAGCTGAAGGTAACAACAAACTGCAGCTGACTCCTCAGTATCTCGAGCTTAAGTTCATTGATGCAATTGCTAGCAGTTCAAAAGCATTTTCTATGGAAAGAAGGTATCTTGTACAGTAAATCTCGTAACAACCTTAATTTTGCAGTTGCCCAACATGATATTTGATCAGAATTCTTGCAAGATTTGGATGTTAGATCAAACTAGTAAAGCTGAAGTTGCTTCTTTGGCATTAGTGTCTTGCAAGATTTGAAACCTTCTAATTTGTTTGCCTTGAGTGAAATGTCTTGTGTTTGCTGTATGTTTTTGTGCTGGTTTGGTTCAAATTTGATTGATCTTTTATTCATTTGAGTTCTACAGTTAAGAAGGAAATGAAACAGAAATGATCGATTTAATCTCGTTTTAGGCATGTTTGCATTTCTTATACTCGACCCGGCCCGAAAAAAGCTTGTCTTGAGCTCATTTACCTTCTAAGCGAGCAGACTATGAACACATTTTAAAATTTTAGAATTGGCTTGTTCGTTTATTAACTAGTCGAATTTGACTTTTACGGTATTGGATGTTAGATCAATTCTTTATTAAATTTTTAGTTAAAACTTCAAATTTAAAATGTATCATATTTTTGTATTGGAGGGAATAAAGTATATTGTATCAAGGATCTTGGTTGATCAGGTCAAAGTGTCGTCTTCATGAACCTGTCTTTTTACGTGGACTTGTTGACTTTACTGCCTTCTTTAATCAATTATAAGCTTCCCTTCATACTTGGGCGCCTGCCGTTTTAGTATTTATTAATGTGGATCTTTTTTTCGTGGAAAGAGATCCCGTTACAAGCTTCAACCTGTCTGAACACGAATTCAAACTCAGATTATGCACGCATCTTTTTAGCTATGTAGCTGAATCCCCAGAAGTCATGGTCTTATTCTTTCCCTCTTTCAAGCAGCAAAGGTGTTCGACGTTTTGATTCATAGAAGGAGTGTTGTGGTTCTGCTAATATTTCTTCCTCAAACAGGGTAAAGTGTAAATTTATTGCTGTACTGACTGATCTGAAGTTCATTACCAGTAATGGTTTTGTGCAAGTCATTTGCAGTTTTAGTGTTGTTTATCTTCTGGGTCTTGCAATTTATACTGAATTTGACTTGTTGACCATTGAATTGATCTTCAGGAGAATCTTCTCATTGATTAAAGATGTATGTGGTGGAGAGCAAGGGAGGAGCAATAGCATGTATGCTGCTTTCCCTCTTCTTCCTGGGTACATGGCCTGCGGTTATGACCTTACTCGAAAGGCGAGGCCGTCTTCCTCAACATACTTACCTAGATTATTCAATCACTAATCTCTTGGCTGCTGTGATCATAGCCTTTACCTTTGGTGAGATCGGAGATAGCAAATCCGGAATGCCAAATTTCTTTACTCAGCTCACTCAGGTAAAACCACATGATCTGCATATAAAGTAACTGGTATGAGCATATAAAACTCACAATTTCAATGTGTTATCATTGTTGAAGCCCTTGAATCCAATTATACTTGATACAAACTATTGGTTTGCTGAACTCTATGGATAACAAATCCAGGATAATTGGCCTGCGGTTATGTTTGCCATGGCTGGTGGAATTGTTCTCAGCATTGGAAATCTATCGACTCAATATGCATGGGCTTTTGTTGGTTTATCAGTTGTAGAAGTGATCACTTCAAGCATCACAGTTGTGATAGGTATGGATCTCTCTACTATCTTGCAATCATATCGGCCTTTGTTGTTTCGTTGAGGATTCTTATGGAACTCATGGTATACTGGATCTGTAGGCACCACATTGAACTATTTCCTGGATGACAAAATAAACAATGCCAAGATTCTATTTCCTGGTGTTGCATGCTTCTTGATTGCAGTTTGCCTTGGTTCAATCGTGCACTCGTCTAATTCAGCTGATAACAGATCTAAACTAAGTACTCTAGAAAGTGGCTTCAGAGATGGCTCCAAGTACCCAAGTTTCTTACCTTAAATTACTTGCCAAAATGAGAAATCATTTCTGCTGTATCATTCTCATGCTGTCATTCAAATTTTACTTTGACAGCAACATTACAAATGATGTAGAGGATGAAAAAGTGAGTTCATCCAAGGCAGAATTTGGGACTGCAGGTTTCCTCATTGAATTAGAGGAAAGAAGATCCATAAAGGTTTGTAATACGTTTCGCTATATACAAACACCTATACTAGACACTTGAAATACGATGATGACTTGGTAAATGACAGGTGTTTGGAAGGAACACTTGGATTGGGCTGACAATAACGTTCTTTGCGGGTGGATGCTTCTCATTGTTCTCGCCAGCGTTCAACTTGGCTACTAATGACCAGTGGCATCTCCTGAAGAAAGGAGTCCCACATTTGGTGGTTTACACTGCTTTCTTCTACTTCTCAATTTCATGTTTCGTGATTGCAGTCATCCTAAACATCATCTTTCTTTATCGGCCCATCATGAATTTGCCCAAGTCTTCGTTCAAAGCATACCTCATAGACTGTAATGGAAGAGGTTGGGCTTTGTTAGCCGGTTTTCTCTGTGGGTTCGGCAATGGACTTCAGTTCATGGGTGGCCAAGCTGCAGGGTATGCAGCAGCTGATGCTGTTCAGGTAATTTCTCATGAATTTTGATTCGAATGATCAAAACAAACAAGTGTTTACTCCTTTAGATGTTGTTTGAATCAGGCACTTCCACTTGTGAGCACATTCTGGGGAATACTAATATTCGGAGAGTACAGGAAATCTTCGAGGAGAACATACATATTACTAGTGAGCATGTTATTTATGTTCATTGTTGCTGTTGGAGTTCTCATGGCCTCTTCAGGACACAGGAAATGAATATCTAGTAAGATATCTACAAGGAAGATTACCACTGATGTATATGTGATTAGGAATTGTTCCACTTTCAGTTCTCATAGTTGAAGCCTTTCATTCCTACTTAGCATTATATGATAGGATTAATGTAGTGATATATATGGGCATGAATGATATATTTGATATACAATTATACAGTTTGTTTTTTTATATCAACACTATCAACATAATACCAAGTTTTATGTGATTATTTGAATATAATATTCATAAACATTCCTACTTAGCATTATAGTATTTTTTGTATTTTTAACCATATAAAATATAGTATATAAGGTCGGGAGATTATTATAATTTCAATTACTTAGAGGCGATCAACGAACTTGTAATGGATGTACTTTTGTATACACACGAACACTTTCACACTTTCTTAATCATCAAACGATTGCTAGTCGACTAGTTGTAGTTCGTTAAAATAACAAGTATCGGTAAATGAAAGAGTAGATATAAGAATTCAATCCAACAACCGGATATTTCGGAAGCAAAACAAAACCTCGATCTTTCGGAATTAAATCAATCTTTTGAACTTGTCCATAAATCTCCAAATACAAACAAATAAAAATTAATAAAAACACACATAAAATGTGAGAGTGAAATAATTAATTTTACTAATTATTTCTCTTATATGTCATAATAATATTATATCTTTTCACCATTAAAATTACCAAGACAATAAAGTTTTTCTATACAAATTTAAGATTTGATATAAATAAAATATTATATTTTAATTGTTTACAAGTAATAGTCTTTTTTATTTCTGAAGTGATACCATATATTCATGTTGTGATTAAAATTTATATAATGTTTGATTTTAAACTTTTGGATTTTAGAATATTTTATATTTATTGTAAATAATATTAATTATTTTTACATTTTTTGTGTATGAGTCTGCATTTTTTTATAATGAGGTTGAACGCAATTTATGTTTCTTGTGCGAGATGTGCAAAGTTTATAAATTAATGTAGTTGTGGAGTTCGACAAGTTGGATATCATGATTTATATTTTTGTAAAAAATTTATTAATATCCGATAATTATGATGCATACAAATTTTCTTTTGCACGACTCTTGTATCGTATACATATAATTCATAACTTTTCTTCTATTAAATATTTTAGCACTTGGAACTTAAATGTGAACAAGTATTTTGAAAATATGTAAAGACAAAAAGTAAAATAATATTAATATCGCTAGAAGGTTTAAAAATTTTAAATAAGAGAGAAAAACTTGAATTAATGGCAAAATAATCACAAAAATATGTAAAGACAACAACTAAAAATAATATTAATATCGCTAGAAGGTTTAAAAACTTTAAATAAGAGAGAAAAACTTGAATTAATGGTAAAATAATCACAAAATTATGTAAAGACAACAATTAAAAATAATATCAATGTCGCTAGAAGGAAATTTTAAATAAGAGAGAAAAACTTGAATTAATGGCAAAATAATCACAAAAATATGTAAAGACAACAACTAAAAATAATATTAATATCGCTAGAAGGTTTAAAAACTTTAAATAAGAGAGAAAAACTTGAATTAATGGTAAAATAATCACAAAATTATGTAAAGACAACAATTAAAAATAATATCAATGTCGCTAGAAGGAGGGTTTGAACCTCCGACCTTGTGGTTAACAGCCACACGCTCTAACCAACTGAGCTATTCCAGCTTGTTAACATTAATATCAAAAAGCCAAAAATAGGAACTGTTCTGTACGAAAAACACGATCTTCAATCTGCCTAACTGAAATTCTAGAACTCAGAAATCACAACGAAACGCAACTGAGAAATGTGGAGAAGACCTCGCTTCCTCATCTCCTACCGACCCTTCTGTTCATCCACCATTGAAACTCCATCTCTTTATTCCTTCCTTCAACCCTCCTTATTCTCCCTTAAACCTACTTCAACTTCTCCCAATCCACCTCCCACCTCCAATCCATTAAAACCGCTCTCCCCAGATTCCAAAACCGCTCTTGAATCCGCCATCCACGATTCCCTCACTACCCACAACACCGATGAAGCCTGGAAATCATTCAAGCTCCTCACCAATTCGTCTTCTTTCCCATGTAAGTCACTCACGAATTCCCTCATCACTCACTTATCCTCCCTAAGTGATGTTCATAATCTCAAAAGGGCTTTTGTCTCAATCGTCTTCCTCATTGAGAAAAACCCTAAATCATTGCAATTCGAAACTATCAAATATGTTTTGCAATCCATGTCTGCAGCTAATAACCCGGCTCCTGCTTTCGCCCTAGTCAAGTGTATGCTTAAAAACAGATTCTTTGTTCCTTTTGATGTTTGGGGTCCTGTTATGGTTGAATTAAGCAGGAAAAGTGGTAGCTTTGTTGCGTTTTATAGGGTTTTTGTTGAGAATTGTAGAGTTGCTTTGGATGAGAAATCGGATTTTATGAAACCTGATCTGAGTGCTTGTAATGCTGCCTTAGAAGGCTGCTGTTATGATCTTGAATCTGTTACTGATGCTGAGCATGTTGTTGAATTGATGTGGCGTCTGGGGGTTAAGCCAGATGAGGCGAGTTTCGGGTTCTTGGCTTACTTGTATGCATTCAAAGGTCTCAAAGATAAGATCAGTGAGTTGAATGGTTTGATGAATGGATTTGGTTTTACTGATAAGTTGATTTTCTTGAGTAATCTGATTAAAGGGTATGTGAAATCAGGCAAGTTAGAAGCTGTTTCTGAAACAATATTACACGCCTTAAGAGAATGTGGCGGTCAAGATTTGCAATTCGGTGAAGAAATTTATGTTCAGGTTGTGCAAGGATTCATGAATAGTGGTAGTGTTAAGGATTTAGCTGCAGTTGTGATTCAATCGCAATTGATCGAAGATGGATCCGTAATAATACCCGAAAGATCAACCGGATTTGGGATAATGAATGCTTGTGTTAATCTAGGGATGTTAGACAAGGCTCATAGTATACTAGATGAGATGAATGCTCGAGGAACTAATGTTGGTCTCGGGGTCTATTTGCCAATCTTAAACGCGTATTGTAAAGAGCAACGAACAGCTGAAGCTGCAGAAATGGTAGCTGAGATTAATAAGTCCGAGGATCGGTTAGATGCTAATTGTTATGATTCATTGATAGAGGCATCCATGTCAAGCCAAGATTTTCAATCAGCATTTTCTCTATTTAGAGACTTACGGGATACAAAGGCGTCTGATTTAAAAGGAAGTTACCTTACAATAATGACAGGGCTAACTGAGAACAACAGACCGGAGCTAATGGCGGCGTTCTTAGATGAAGTTGTGGGTGACCCTAGAATAGAAGTGGGTACCCATGATTGGAACTCGACTATCCATTCGTTCTGCAAAGCCGGCAGACTAGAAGACGGGCGAAGAACATTTAGAAGGATGATTTTCCTACAATTTGAACCTAATGGACAGACATACTTGTCTCTTATCAATGGTTATGTTTCTGCAGGGAAATACTTCAGTGTGTTATTGCTTTGGAATGAGGTTAAGAAACGTTTCGAGAACGAGGGACGGAATTTGCTTGTTTTAGATCAGAGTTTGATTGATGCTTTTCTTTATGCTATGGTGAAAGGCGGGTTCTTTGATGCAGTTATGCAAGTAGTCGAGAAATCTCAAGAACTCAGGATTTTCGTGGATAAATGGAGGTATAAGCAGGCGTTCATGGAGAATCATAAGAAACTCAAGGTCGCGAAGTTGAGAAGAAGGAATTACAGAAAAATGGAGGCTTTGATTGCTTTTAAGAATTGGGTTGGCTTGAATGCTTGAAAATTGAAACACACAGGTAGTTTAGGAGGAAGCCATTGATTGTTTATTAGTTTAGACGAATATGATTATTGCCTTTGTTTCTTGATTATCAATCTAATCAATCTCGCCTCTTACACAACGCAAAACAAGAGGTCGAATATTTTCAATACACTCGACATGCTGCATGAAAGTGGTTAAATTCTATCTTTGCTGCATAATTTGACCCTCATAGATCCAAACGTAGTGCAATCGCAAATCCAAATTTGATGACTTTCAAAATTCTCCAAAAAGTTTGGGTACATAAAATCGGTTCGGTTTATAAAACTGAAACCGTTGGTTTTGTCCAAACCGAATCTAAATTGTTTATAAGGGTTTGGTCTAAAAACGATTATATTTTTTAGGGCATTACTAACTTGCAAAATTTATTACCGTAAAAAGCCCCCAGCGAGGATCGAACTCGCGACCTTTCGCTTACGAAGCGAACGCAATACCACTATGCTATGGAGGCAATTTCGACTTTAATATTTGAGTGAATTTCCAAAATCTGATATATTTACATATAATAACCATATATAGAGAGAGAGGGGGTATTATGGGCACGACGATGAATTTCGTAAACGCACGACGATTACGGAATTTGTGATTGTCACGGTCACGGGTTCTGCAACCGAGAACGCCACGGTCACGGGTTCCGAAACCGTGAATTTTTTTTCTTCTAACATCTGTCACGGTTACGGGTTCGTGACAATGTCAGTTTTTTTTTGGGTTAGAATTCAAAAAAAAATTATCACGGATCCGGAACCCGTGATCGTGACGTTTACAAGTTCCGTAACGGTGATGATTTTCTTCACTTTTATATATTTTGTTTGGTTAGAATTCACAAAGAAAACCATCACGGTTATGGATTCCATAACCGTAAAAATTTTGTCACGGATTCGGAACCCGTAATGGTGACGGTTATAAGTTCCATACCCCTCGTGCGTTTGTGAATTTCATCACCATCACCGTGAGTTTACGACTCCCGTCTATATATTAAGAATCTCAATTTTAGCTCATCTATTTTCTAGCTTGGCGGAAAATAAAGAATTGAAGAAGCCGAATTATCGTCAAACAAGGACGTGTCTAGTTGTCTTGAAAGTCATATCACTTCTATTTATTTTATTCT
The DNA here is from genome assembly GCA_033239125.1 of Fagopyrum homotropicum. Taxonomy (NCBI): domain Eukaryota; kingdom Viridiplantae; phylum Streptophyta; class Magnoliopsida; order Caryophyllales; family Polygonaceae; genus Fagopyrum; species Fagopyrum homotropicum. The sequence continues at coordinate 162,026,041 of BSWB01000002.1, read as the reverse complement.
CTACCTATTACATTATAAAGAAATAAACACAAAATTGAATGGTATAATCACACGCAATTTTTGTTTAACTGTAACGTTTGACAGTGAACATTATAAACATAATATAAAATAGTACAAATATGTTTTGTTTCTTCATCTTTAAGTAGAAATGATGATAATAATATTAATGTATTACTTTTTCACAAATTTAGTATGCCTGCATATGGTGCCTGAAGCACTTTTACTATATTCAGCCTATAGTAAGTGCATGCCTGAAAAATTTTGAAGTTGACTATACTGTTAGACAATCCAATATATATATAGTTCTAAGTTATGTGGTTGAGCTCAACTGAAGCTCCACCAAAGCTACGATGGAGATGGAGAATAGGGCTGGTGTTGGAGGTCTGCTTCTTTTTGGTCTGATGGTTTTATTCACCATGACAGTCATTGCTTGTGCGAATCAGGGAAAGAAGAAGCGCAGGTCTGGTGGTGCATCCGGAGGGGCTTCCTGGTTCTTCGGAACCGGAGGTGGTGGCGGAGCTGGTTGGAGCGGCGGAGGAGACGGTGGAGCCGGTTACGGAGGTGGAGGTGACACAACATGCGGCGGCGGAGGTGGAGCCGGTTGCGGAGGCGGAGGCGGAGCCGGTTGCGGAGGCGGAGGCGGAGGCGGCTGTTGAGCCGGCTGACAATCTAGATATCTATGTGTATGTCATGTTCTGTTGAATAAGTTAGCTCGTCCCATAGTTCTTCTGCCGCACTTGTCTTGTCTTTGCTTCTCTTCAATTAATGTATCTCTTTCATTAATGTATCTCTTTAATTAATTATTTAAATAATTGGCTCTGTGCAACAGCCTTCCTCCTAATGAAAGTGGCACTCTTCCAGAAAGTTGATTGCCATTAAGATTTCTGCAAAGTATCAAGATTAGAACTACATTATGTTTTCATGAGTATTCAGGCATAAGTTAGGAGATTTAGCCGCCTCCGGTGGGGGACGGCGAACGGGCAAAGCCGGCGAGAGCAGTGATAGCGTGAGACTGTGTGCGAGTGACTGCAAACCGTTATTTTAATGGCTTCATGCAATCAACACTCTGCATCTATTCTCTCATGTACACCCAAATTAAGTCTGACCCGAGTTTTTTTTTTTTAAAATATTACGTTTCCGGTTCGGCTTCGTTCGGATAGGGTATGTAAAGTAGTGAACCATCTATGAGGATACCCTCTCGTTATCGATTTTTCCATAAAGGAGAATTCGAACTCGAATCTCGAGACAAACACTTAAGGAGTCTAGCACCACAACCACTGAACCGACGACGGCCCATTTTCATTCCTTCGTTAGAAACGTCTATAGTAAATCCAACGGGTTGGAGAAGAACCATCAACGACTCAAGTTGGGATTGTTGGACCGGGGAGCGTCAGATGGGCGGGTATAATCAACCCGGATTAGGCCCGAGAATTGACCGAGGAGGTCAGTTTCGACGTAGTGGATGCAATAATAAATACAATACTAGATTCGTTTTCATTCCGTTTTCGGAGTTTAAACCAAACGGGCCCTTAAAAAATTCAATTACAAAATTATCTTAGATAGTTTTAAATAGTGTACATAAAAAACAAAAAAAATTATTATTATATTATAATAATTTATACATTTGTTAAGTTAGTGATTATTTCCTACTTAATATAATAAATATATGTTTATATATTAAAGTTAGAATAATAAATTATGTAATAAATTTATAACTAAAATGGGAAAAGATTTAAAAATAATATTGATAAGAATATCTTAACAATATATTGAAGATTGTGGTAGAAACAATATATTTAGTGTCTATAGTAATGATATTTTAATTGATTTGTTATTTAGTATAATTATAAAATTAAAATGTACGAGAGAATGAGATGTGACGTCAAGTTTATAAAAATATATCACTTGACTTGAAATACTTCTGCTTTAATACATATATAGATCTATGATAGTTTTGTGGTTGTTTGAAAAAGGTATGATGACAAATAAAGGTTGGTGAACACACTATTGGGTTTAATAACGTTGTTTGAAAGGTAAATTGTATAAATTCACCCTTAAAATATGTAAATTTACAGAATATCCTCTACATTTTTTGTTAAGGAATGTCACCCTTTTCATCACAAAATCTAAAAGAGAATAATAAGGAAACAAATTGCTAAATGAAAAAAGAAAAACATCTGAATAATAACACATAAACGGATTCATGTAGGGCTAAATTGCGGTCCAAACCGCAACCGACCCGCAGTTATTCAGTTCGGTTTACGGTTTGCAAGTTTTTGTTTAGCGGTTTGCAGTTCGGTCCATCAACCGAACCACAAACCGTGCGGTTCAAACCGCAAAATCGCAAAAAACAAAAACGCAGAATCGCAACCAAATCGCAAAATGTAGTTCATTTGCGGTTCACATTTTTCTGGGTTTGCCGTTCGGTTCGGTTCGGTTTTGCGGTTTTGAACCGATGCTCAACCCTAGATTCTTGGATAACTTTCTTTTAAAATTTTTTATGAACAATCTTTTATAAATTTCATTTTTAGATAATTTATACAAACTGATGTAATAGTGGTCCTATACTAGTATTTAGATTTTACAGAAATTTTTTATGAACAATCTTTTATAAATTTCATTTTTAGATTAGATATACAAACTGATGTAAGAGTGGTTCTATCTAGTATTAACATTTTACAGAGGGTAAAAACCCAAAAAAAGAAAAAGAGCAAGAACCCAGCACAATGGTCGTAACTAGTAAGGGTGGTTGAAGGGTAAATGACATATTTAATGAACAGTTGTAAACCGAATTGTGTAAAAGAAAGCAACTTCTCATACTCTACTGATCTCTGTCTCATATTTTTATGAGGTCTGAACTTGGAGACCCTAAAATGACTATTGCATACTCCTCGTAAATAAGGCAGTTGTAGTATTACTGTATTAGTGACAAAGCTTAATCAGGCAATAATGTATACACATATTTGTCCAATAAACCCAAACTGTGCATTTAGGAGTATTAGGAAAAAACTGTAGGATAATTATATGGCATTAGCATATCTGAAAGTGAGGAATACATGTGCAATTAACATAAAAAAAAAACGTAAATAATGTGGGAAAATGGATTTCAGGGGAGAACTCAAAATGTTCACAAAAAATAATGTGGGAAAGTGGTGCTAGACTCATTAAGTAGTTAGTCTCGAGATTCGAGTTCGCCTCCCGGCCGCATGTATAGAAAAACTGATATTGGGAGGGTATTCCCCAGCAATGGGCCACGATTTACTACCCCATCCGGACGTAGATCGGCGAAGTCAATCGAACCGGTGACCTAAGTTAAGTACCTCTTCAAAAAAAAAAAAAAAAAGCTCACATGCATATAAATCATTGGGTACAAAGGAGAAAATTAAACTTGAGATACCCATCTTCAGATATGTGTGCTACGGCTGAACCGGGTTAGAATAGAAACATAAATCTAGTCATGATAGAAACTACACGACAATGTCATTTACAATCTTCATTTGTAGATGACTACTTATTTACTTTGGTTCGTATGACTAATATACTTCTCTAACTTGGATGGGTGGGTAGAACCTCTATATTCTTCCCATTAAGTCTGACAACATTTCCCTAACCTCTCTCGGACATTCCATCGAACACCTCAAGGTCAAGCTTAATGGTGGACCAGGGAGCGTTAGACGGCGGGTTATACTCAACCAAGAACGGCCTGACAGGTGGTTGAGGAGGTCAGTTTCAACGTGGTGGTTTACAAGCCAACAAAGAGTTTCACGTTGCATGGGCGTACACGTTAATAAAAAATGAGAGCCCGCAAATGCAATGCTAGGAGTACAAGGTCAAGATTGACACACATGTTGTTGCTTAAACTGGGTTCTGTGGTGGCAAAGTGGTGCCGCGAGGTTTGTAGTTTGTTGGGGTGGTGTGTTTCGGAAGGCCGGCTAGGGAAATAGGTCTAGAGCACACAAATTCTGTACATAATTATCACAAACAACACAAATTCTGTACATAATTTTCACAAACAACACAAGTTATGTACATAATTTTCACAAACAACACAAATTCTGTACACAATTTTCGTGGAGATTTGTGTTGTCGTGAAAATTATGTACAAAATTACGAGGGGCCTATAATTCACATTGAAACATAATTGCCTACTTAATATATATTTATACAATTAAAACCTGCTTACCTCTTTTACTCAATAAGTAAGGGTGTTTGGTTGGGGATTAAAGGAGATTAATTTAGATTAAAATTTATGAGATTAATTTACGTAAGTTTTTGGATGAAGATGGAGATTATAAACAAGATTATATCAGGGGTTAATTGAGATTAAAAATGGCCAAAAAATAACATAATATTATCGAGGTTAAAGGAGATTAATTTCCAACCACCAATTAGGATTCGCTCATATTTATAAATCTATATCAATTAAACCATTAAAAAAATTTCAACCAAACAACTTGACGTTGATTATTTTGCAGCAAATAATCCATAATAAATTCCACATAAAATTTAACCTCTCTTAAATTCCATCTAAATTAATCTTTAAAATAATCTTCATCTCCTACCAAACACACCCTAACTATAATCTATCCGAATAAAAATAATAAATATGAAAGATCCAAATCTAAATCTATCTCGATAAAAATAACAATTATGAACCGGTCCTTTTTCTTAAATAAAAATTGGTCTTCTGTTTATAACATCGGTTTTGCGGTTATTACCCTAAAACCGAACCGAAATCTATTTTCTAAAATATGACCAAAAATAGAACTTAAATTGTCGGTTATAGGTTCGGTCTAAACCGAAATCACTTGGTTCGATAAATCAAACCGAACATGCTCATCCCTTATTATATATACTTGCATTCAATCCGATAATCCATCCTTGAAAGTTGAAACAAATGCACGTTATCCAATTGAAAGAGTTTGAATCAATTTCTATTTATTAAAAAAAAAACAACCCAAAATTTCATATTAGTGTTACCAGTGTCCCGCTTTAAAACTATTACATTATTGGTCTTGCCCAAATATTGTTATATTTTTTATGACACAAATTCACAATAGCCCAATGACTACATGTGGGCTGAAGTCTGACAGTGAAAAAGACTTGACCGAGATTGTTTTGATAATGGCCTCCTCCTAAGATTCCGGTGGAGTAGGGTTTCTTCAACCGCGTCACCATCTCGTGTATGTGTTTCGTTTTTCTTCTTGCAGTTTTTTCTATCATCTTAATCTTGTATGTTTGTGTATATTTTAAAGTAATTTTAACTGAATAAGAAAACGGTTACATCATATTCACAATAATATTTAAGCAAAGATTATATCTATAACCAATACTCAGTTGGTGATGTGATGCTAGACTCCTTAAGTTGGTTTGTATCCCCCAACAATGGGCCACGACTTATTTCCGTCCCAGATGTACAGCGGCGTAGCCAATCGAACCGGAAATTACTTACCAATCTTTAAAAAAAAAGATTTATTTTTTTTTTTGGTAAAAAGGAGTATAAAACTCCGGCACAAGGCTTAAATAGATGAAGAATGAACCGTTTGGGCAAAGCTAGGCCCCTGAAATCATTAGCACAAGGCTTAAAATCATTATATCTATATAATGTAACCGATTTTAATTTACATAAACCGGGATGCAAGCTAAACAATATCATTACAGTCATATAATTCGTGAAAGTTTAGGATGTTGTGATCTTAATCAATTTATATTCGTAGGTATATGCAGTAGACAAATTTATAAACTTTACCCACATATTGCCGAACATACTTATTCTTCATAGCCTATTGATGTTTAGGATGCAGTAGAGAAATTTATAAATTCATATGTTTTGTTGATTTTGTATGTCTTTGCTATTTGCTTGTTGCTTCATGTATTATTTTGTATGTCATGTACCCATTTTATCATAAATATACTCTTTCTTATTTTGTTCATCCAAAAAAAATAAATTAATTAAAAAAATGGGACCCCTTAAAATTATCTTTTATAAACTAGTCTCTATGTAAAAGAAAGAAAAAGTAGGTATGGAAACTAGAAAATAGGGGCAATGATTTCTTTAATTGAAATGATGGTGATTAAATGTTATTTTCGATTTATGTTGTAAAATTTAGAATCCAAATAAACTCTATTGAAATCTCTAAATTATGTTAGGTGATACAATTTTTTTTAAAATTAACTATAATTGTATTATTTAAATTATAAAATTAAAAATTTTGATGTAAAAATATTTTGGAATGACTCAAATTTTAGATGTAGAAAATACGTTGGTTATAATTTCAATTTGAAATATACACCAAAATTAGTGTTAAGGAGATTGAAAAAAAAAAGGATGAATTGACATTTAGGGTTTTTTACATTATAGAGTTGAAATTTAGGCCCTACTAATTACAAATTGAGAAATAGGGCTCCTACTTTACTAGACTAATTCATAAATAGGACAAAAAGTTGACAAAAGTGATGACTAATTAGTGATGGCTGATGTGAGTGCTGACTGTGACACTTTTGATTGACATTTGAAGGAAATTTGGGGCAAAAAAAAAACGTAGCCCTCCGCTTACCCAAAAATCCGCTTACCCAAAAAATCCGCTTACCCAAATAATATCACAATCATACCCAAAAATACATTTGTCAAAGTACATAAACATATTCGAAAACAACATACCCAATAAATCAAATATCAAAATAAAACATTATCCATGAATTGGATAATATTTTATATTTATACCTAATTTAAACATCACTTAATACAAAATCCATACCCAATTTAAATTTGTCATACCCAAAATTTTCAAAACTCGATATTGTGCACAAACACAATATCAAATGACATTTAGTCATTACCCAAAAATTCGCTTGACATTTGATCATTATAACACATTTTGGGTAACCATAAAACATACTCATGATATCACTTTAAATATACTTAATAATAAGAAACATACTACAAAGCCAATACACGTATAAAAACATACCTAATTTGAATTTGTCATAACCAAAATTTACACAAATCGATATTGTACACAAACATCAATACCAAATTTGGTTCTTGTAACACGGTTTGGATAACCATAAAACATACCCAAAAATATCACTTTAAGCATACTCAACAAGAAGAAACATCCCACAAAAACAATAAACATATACCCAATAATGAGAAAAATACTACAATTCATATTTGGGTAACGAAAACAATATCATCCAAAAAAATTAAACATTCATGGACTTGAAAATTTCATCAAACTAGCTACATTAACCAAAAATAAAAGGTAAAAGGTAAACATGTAAAAAATATACTTAAACTAAGAGTAAACGTCTAATCACCATCATTCAATTAAAGCAATTATTGCCCATATTGTCTAATTTCTATACCTACTTTTTCTTTCTTTTATGTAGAAGCCTACTTCATAAAAAATAATTTTAAGAGGTCCTATTTCCCTAATTAATTCAAAAAAAATTGTGTTAAAGAAGGTGTAATAGTTAAGAAAATGTAAATTACAAATCCGAGCAATTTGGTCGAACAAAAATCACAGATTTGTTCAAATGGACTATGATCACTATCTTGCCCGTTGCTTTGGCCTAGATCTGATAAGTCACGAGCAGGTAGCTGAAAAGTTGCGGGCCTCTTTTTAGCAATGAACTTCTCCCCGTCTATTAATTCGTGTAAATCGACATTGAACAAATAAACACAATCAACAAAGACAGTCAATGAGAAACATTGAGGCTATGAGCGGCGTATGCCATTCGAATGCATCCATAATTCATGCAAAAAATGAGACTATTGAGTGTAGGCACATCACATAAATCAGCATGGTCAACAAATACAACGATAACCAATACTCAGTTGGCCTAGTGGTTGTGATTCTAGGCTCCTTAAGTGTTAGCCCAGAGATTTGAGTTCAAATCCTTTTGGAGACATGTATGGAAAAATTGGTATTAGAAGCAAGGTCAAGAAATAAATCGGAGAGAAGAAGTGAGAAAAATCGAATAATACCTAGAGGAGAGAGGTCGCTGAATGGACCGAGGGCCGAGAGAGTCGGAGTGTAATAGCTAGGATTTCGAATTCTAATTAATGTTGATTAACTTAATCGTTGATAGTAATTAACATATAACTCGAGAAGACTTCGCAAGTGATGAGTAAGAGTCCCACCGTTATGTTCCCGGCGTAATTTTGGACGTTTGGGGAAATTTTTACTTTTTCCCCTGGGTAATTATTTTTACCCTCCGGTGTTATTTGGAGCATTTGGAAGCTCCAATTAATAAAAATGCAGTTGAGAGAAATGATCAGGACATCGGATATATCCTAGATATGAAATAACATGGAGAGGCAAAACGGCCAAAAGAGTCGCTATTTCGTTTCTTAACGGCTAAAAAAGACGGCTTAGGAATACACGTTTTCCGAGGTAGTTGTGTAATAATTATCCCTACAATATTCCAGATTTAATGTTCCAATCTCAAGAAGTTTGGAGAAAGAGGTTCGACCTGCCTTTGGATCGGTTAAAGGATAACTATCAACTTTACTAAAAAATAATTATCGTCTTCACTATAAATAGCGGAAAATCCTTTATTAATTCATTTCATTTCACGTTTCCTCGTAAAAGCTCTGATTTCTCTCAACCTTCAAACTCAGATCTACTCTCCGTTTCTAATCCGATTTCAAATCCGTTTGACTTTCTGGATTCCTCTCTTCATTCTCTTCATATCGGTGCCGAGTTTCTGCAATTCCGAGTAGAAGAAGGGTTGGTCGAGCATATATGTCACCAGGCAGGTTCCGTCGCTCAGATTCCGGTGAATTTGATGTTGTCCATGCGTAGCCTGCGTCGCTGTGATTCCGAATCTTCTTTCAGATCGTCAATCGGGTTAGTAACGAATAAGTTATGAATTTATTCGTTTTCTGCACTGCGATTTGGCCTAAATTGACTTTAGGCTTGTCAAAATGGATAATTAGAAATTCCATTATGGTCGTTATATTATTCTGGTGATTATGGATAGTTTGTTTGATGAAATCTGATGACAGGAGGTTTAGAAATTGCCTGCGGGCAAAACGTTATTCTGGCGAAATCTAATTAATTAATTAAAGGTTAATTAATTAAATTAGGATTAGAATTGAGATTGAGAAATGTCGATTAGATACTACCTTGAGATTTGAGGAATTGTGAGTTATGTTGAGATATTGAGGTTTAGTTGGTTGTAAGGCTTATAGATTGAGTATGATCCTTATTGATCCCTTTGGGTCTAGGTGTGACCCCTTTGATAAATAGAGGTTGATATATCTCTTTATGCCTTGTTTATAGGCCGTGTTGCCCCTCCAGTGTAGAGGTGATCGTGGTTGAGTTTGTACGAGGTTGAGGTAAGTCCGTAGGACTTACTTAGCTACCATCCCTATATTGGGTGTTTGCATGAGTGGTGTGTGCTTTATATGTTTGCTATGATAGCATGAGTTGTCGTTTTTATCGACCTATGTTCTATTGACTGCCCCACTGCGTGGCTGTGATAACCTTTCCCTTTCATCCCGCCGTGGAGTCTGGGAGGTTCTCTGATGTCGGGCCAGACTGGTTTACAGGAAGGGCGCAATCCACTCCCATAGGGTACACGGATTGTGCGACCGATATTCGTACAGCTGGACATTGAACTCAGAGGCGGGGATGTATCGGTCCTCGTGTCACATACTTTCATCTATCTATATATATATATATATACGATTTTTGAGTGAATGGTCATTATATAAAGATAATAAATGGGTAAATGTGTGATAGCATGCTGACGTGTTTATCTTTCATGATTGTGCTTGTGCTTATGCATTACCTCATATATGTATGGTTAGCTAACGGTTTCATACCGTGTTGTAGATGTTTACAGGTTAGGCGCTACTGGGTGATCTGGCAGGGTGACAGGCCGAGGACTCTCGTACATTAGGTGGTTGGTTTGGGGTTGTTGTGTTTCCCCTCCTGCGTGAGGATGATCTTTTGTACCTCCTATGTGAGGATGTCGATTTATATACTCGGCTATGTTGTTGTTTACTTTGGGTCGTACAGTTTATACTGTTTTATGCATTTGTTTTATATCTGTCAGTGTCATGTTGTAAGGTCCAGTGAACTTGTTGTCAAGCTAGGGTCAGGATCCATTGTGAGATCCTAGCCCAATGTGACACTCCGAGTCCCGCGGATTCGGGGTGTTACAGAGTTGGTATCAGAGCCCAGGTTGACAACAATGGCACTTGCTACCTGCAATGAGGTTTGATAGGTAAAATAAAAAGAGCCCACATGGGATCTGACGTTTTCAAAGGTTTTGGTTTTAAGTGTGGTTTTGGGATAGAATGTACGAGAAGTCGTCACCTCTGCCATGGATCTCTGCAGCGTAGATATGTATATATATATGTGTGTGTACTATGGATTATGTGGATGTATTATATACATATCGATACCTATGGCATATATATAGCCTTATAAGATTAGGTGCGTATATCCTACAAATTACTCAGACTAGAGTAGTATCTGTAGTGGGATGAGGTAGGGGTACACCCCTTCTTCCTCCAGTGGTGATAAGTCAGGGACCAGTTTCCGCTGTTGTTTCGCCTATGGCAGAGAACGAGTTTGAAGAGGCTGATCGTGTCTCCATGAGTAGATCCGAGTTTCAAGAATATATGTAACAAGTATATGAAGCGGTGATAGCGGGTAGATCCACACCGGATTTACCAACAATTGTGAGATCAACTGAAGCTTCTGGATCCAGAAAGAAGCAATGGACTGAATCAATTACTGGAGAAGCAAAGATGATGAATGGGGAACAAAGTCCGATATCAGGACAATCTAGTGATCCTTTGGCCATGAAGATGACTGGCAAGGGACTATAGTGTTTTAATTGAGTGGAAGTTGGGACACTAGCGAGTTGTGTGCCCAAAGGCGCCCATCATATGCTTTACATGTGGTAAAGCAGGGCGTAGAGCGAAGTTTTGTCGACAGGGCAAGGCATTGCCTTTACAGGTTCCCTTCAAGAGTGAGATCATTCCAGGTGGACGACGAAGGTCGAGTTACCCTTCAGTTGCACAGGTTGCAAGGATGGGTTGATTATGTTTCAGTTGTGGCTATCTAGATCATTTGCGTTCTGTGTGCCCTTTGGCACTGATAGCTTGTTTCACTTGTGGTGAGCTAGGCCATCTGGCCCTTTCTGTCACCACGGTGGTGTTTCTTCCCAGCAAGACCTTCCTCTTTCCGGTGCAGAAAGAGTGAAAGTGGAGGCTATAGTAATGACCTCAGTGATACCTGAGGAGCATGGATCTGACATTGAGTGATGATATGTAGTGGAGCTACGAGTGTTAGTTGTTATAGGTACCATTCTCGTTAATGGTTTACCTGGTGGAGTTTTGCTTGTTGTGAGTGCTATGCACTTCATGTCTTTCGATGCATGCGTTAATGGTTGACTTTTGGTATATAGTAGAAGGTGGATTTTCCTTTACAAGATTACCTTTTTGGGTCTAAGATACCCGTGAGATGCGTGTTTTTTTCCTTATTTCAGGGACCCGTGTATGGTTGCAGGCTTCTTTGTTATGTCGTAGGTGCATGAGGAAGTCATTATGTGTATGGTTTGGATGAATAGATATCATGCGGTGTTAGATTTTAATAGTAAGACTATTATAGTCTTTACTGAGTTGAGTTAAATAGAGGTCTTCTGAGGTTAAGACCTTTGAAGAGACGGGTTTGTCATCAGGACTGTACAAGCATCGAGCTGATAGCACACGGATGTGACGCCTTCTAGTGTTATACCATGAAGGAGCAAGATAGTCCAACATTGGAAGGTATTCCAGCTGTTTATGAGTTTATAGACGTGTTACTGAACCGTCTAGCTGCCACCTCAGCAGAGTGTGGACATTGTTATCGAGTTGAAGTATGATACAAGATTGAATGGGAAAGCCACACTATATGGTGCTTGTTGAGATATTATACTGATAACTTGAAAAGTTGACTGAAACGGGCTTCTTTTACCCTAGTACGTTCCATGTTCCGTATTGACGACCTGATGAGTTAGCTTCAAGAAGCAATTGTGTTTTCAAGATTCCTTTGTGCTCAAGATATCCCTAGTCATGGATGAGAGAGCAACATGTGTATGAGATAATATCACATACCCGTTATGGACACTACGAGTTTGTAGTGATGTCATTTGGGTTGACGAATGTTTTAGTAGTTTTTATGGAGTTGATGAACAATATCTTCATCGACTTCCTTGATTAGTTGGTGGTGGACTTCATTGATGACATGTCGGTATACTCTCACAACAGAGAATAGTAGACCGATCGTCTGAGGACCATTATGCAGATTTCGAGAGAAAGAGAGTTGTATGCTACGCTCTCTAAGTGTAAGTTGAGATGTCAGTGGTAGCCTTTTTAGGCCATGTTGTCTCCATCAGTGGGATCACGGTTGACCAGGCGATAATTTAGTATGTTGTACCATGGGAGATACTGATGAACATTAAGGAATACGTAGTTTTCTCGGCTCATCCGATTGCTATCAATGCTTTGAGGAAGGATTTTATATGATTACGTATTCATTTGCGAGTCTTTTGAGAAGACCACCATAACTACATGATGAAAGCAGTGTGTCCAAGTTCTGAAGAGTTGAGGAGGCATTTGACCTTTGCTTCCATTCTGTTTTAGTGAGAAGATTTTTGGATCCCGTGATTTACGGTGATACATCCCAGCTAAGTCTGAGATGTGTATTACTACAGAGGAGTAGGGTTATTGATATGTGTGTTTACAGCTGAGAACGTATGATGAGAACTACCCGACTCATGATTTAGAGTTAGTAGTGGTAGTTCAAGCCTTTAAGTTTTGAAGACCTTATCGGTGTGATCTTCATGTCAGATTTTCATAGATCATAGAAATCTGATGTTTATTTTATACAACAGGGGTTGAATAACCGCCAGTTTTAAGAGCTTAAGTTGATCAAGACTTTGTCTTGAAGATTCCATGTCATTCATAGAGGTTGAACGTTGTCGTCGATAACTTGAATGGAAAGACTCTCCAAGAGAAGATGATTGTGAGACTGATAGTTCCGCCTCAGCTTCAGAGAGATCTAGCTTGGGTAGAGTTGGACAATCAATTTCTTGATGAGGATACCCAGTTATACCTCAGAGGTTATAGCTGGTGTGTTTGATGAGGTCCAACAAAAGCAGGAGACCTATCCGGCCTTGACAAGGTTTAAAGAAAGGATGTCTCGTACTGAGCCACCATAGTTCTCCAAGGGAGTAGATGGACTAATGAAGAGTCATGACCGCTTTTGTGTACCTGCTGATGTAGATGGAGACAGAGAATATTACGGTATACCCACTGTACGCCTTATTCAATACATTCAGGTACGACTCGTACGAGTAAGATGTACCACGAGATGAGACGATTATATTGTATGAAACCGATATAACCAGATTTGTGATACAGTGTGTGACTTGTTAGCAGGTCCAGATAGAGTATTTTCAATCTAGAGATAAGCCCCACCCACTACCAGTGCAGTAGTAGAATTTAGGAGGACATCTCTATGGACTTTTTTATGGGATTGTGACCCAGTAGAAGATTTATGTTATCTAGATTGTTGGTAACAAATTAATAAAACCGACACGTTTCATTTCTATCAGAAGGACGTGGCAAGTGAATGAATTGGCTGAGGAGTACACTAGACAGATAGTGAGACTCCATGGTATACCGAGAACGATCATTTTTGATCGAGATGGATGTTTTTACTTTGAGATTTTAGGCAGCAGATTCAGACTGCTTCGGGGACGAGTTTGTATCTCATGACTGCACTTCACCCCCTAACAGATGGTCAGTTAGAGAGGATCATCTAGATCTTAAAGATCTATTATAAGTTGTAAGTTGAATAGGAAATGTGGATGGTTATATTACCTTCCATTAATGAGCTTATTATATAATAATGAAGGACGTGCATCTTTCTGGGATGGCCCTATGAGGCAATATATAGACATAGATGTCGTATATCCTTATGCTAGAAGTGATCTAGCAGTAGTAGTGGAATAACACTTGACCAGATTCAGGATTTTATAGTTCAAGTAACGTTAATTGAAGGAAGAATGTTGGTTGTACAGAGTCGCCATATATTAGATGTAGACAAGAGGCATTAACCTCTAGAGTTCAAGCGAGAATTCATGTCCAGCTGTAAGTATCTCAACTGTGAGACATTAGTTGTGTTATTATGGAAAGGGGAACTGAGTTTCCAATATGTCGGTTACTTGAGATCTTGATCAGTTTTGTGAAGGCAACATGATGTTTAGCTTTGCCTCTGAGATTAGAGGATATTCATCCAGTGCTTCATATGTCTCAATTGAGGAAGTATATACCAGACTCGAGACACCTTGTGAGTTACGATGATTTGGTGGTTGAGTCTAACCACACTTTTATTGAGCATTCAATTACATTCTTGGAATGAGATATGAAACGCTTGCATTCGAAAGACATTCCCATATTGAGGATATGATGATCGAGATGAAGACCTGAAGAGGCTATGTGAGAGACTGAGGATAGTGCCCTGAGGGACTATCTAGAGTATATGTTAGGACATACCCATTTGTGGGAGCACGAGTATATCTTAGTGCTATCTTGATGAATGTTGTGCTTATGTGCTTATATGCCTTGATATGTTATTCCATGCTAGTTGTGATGTGATTTATGATCTTAGTAGATCTTGATGTGCTAGCGTGATGTATGCTATAGCTGGAGATGATTACTTCCTCCACGCTACCCGAGTATGATCATATTTATAGCTGGAGATGGTTCTTTATTCCACGCTATTTGAGTGGGATTAGGATTCAGCTGCAAATGGTTCTTTCCTCCATGCTACCTTGATGGACATCGTTCAGTGGAGATGTGATTCCTCCATGCGATATATATGTTTATGGGTTGGCTAGAGATGTATTTCCTCTATGCCTGTGATATGTTTTGACTAGAGATGTGCTTCCTCTATGCCTTGTGATGTGGTATGGCGAGAGACGTGATTCCTCTACGCCTTTGGGTAGCGTTATGGCCCTGTTTCCTGGAGATGATGATTCCTCCATGTTTATACTTGAGGTTATAGATTGTTATAGGTATTGATCTTTTGAACGGAGATGTGATACCTCCGATAAAAAGAGTGAGAGTTATACCTCGGCGTATGGGTCCGAGAGGATTTGGGAATTGTTCAAGTTTCGGGTCGAAACTTTTTTTTAAGGGGTGTGTGATGTAATAGCTAGGATTTC
This sequence comes from Fagopyrum homotropicum, assembly GCA_033239125.1. Classification (NCBI taxonomy): domain Eukaryota; kingdom Viridiplantae; phylum Streptophyta; class Magnoliopsida; order Caryophyllales; family Polygonaceae; genus Fagopyrum; species Fagopyrum homotropicum. Next base: position 162,010,807 of record BSWB01000002.1, on the reverse strand, counting down.
AAATTCTAATTAATGTTGATTAACTTAATCGTTGATAGTAATTAACATATAACTCGAGAAGACTTCGCAAGTGATGAGTAAGAGTCCCACCGTTATGTTCCCGGCGTAATTTTGGACGTTTGGGGAAATTTTTACTTTTTCCCCTGGGTAATTATTTTTACCCTCCGGTGTTATTTGGAGCATTTGGGAGCTCCAATTAATAAAAATGCAGTTGAGAGAAATGATCAGGACATCAGATATGTCCTACATATGAAATAACATGGAGAGGCAAAACGGCCAAAACAGTCGCTATTTCGTTTCTTAACGGCTAAGAAAGACGGCTTAGGAATACACGTTTTCCGATGCAGTTGTGTAATAATTATCCCTACAATATTCCAGATTTAATGTTCCAATCTCGAGAAGTTTGGAGAAAGAGGTTCGACCCGCATTTGGATCGGTTAAAGGATAATTATCGACTTTACCAAAGGATAATTATCGTCTTCACTATAAATAGCGGAAAATCCTTTATTAATTCATTTCATTTCACGTTTCCTCGTAAAAGCTCTGATTTCTCTCAACCTTCAAACTCAGATCTACTCTCCATTTCTAATCCGATTTCAAATCCGTTTGACTTTCTGGATTCCTCTCTTCATTCTCTTCATATCGGTGCCGAGTTTCTGCAATTCCGAGTAGAAGAAGGGTTGGTCGAGCATATATGTCACCAGGCAGGTTCCGTCGCTCAGATTCCGGTGAATTTGATGTTGTCCATGCGTAGCCTGCGTCGCTGTGATTCCGAATCTTCTTTCAGATCGTCAATCGGGTTAGTAACGAATAAGTTATGAATTTATTCGTTTTCTGCATTGCGATTTGGCCTAAATTGACTTTAGGCTTGTCAAAATGGATAATTAGAAATTCCATTATGGTCGTTATATTATTCTGGTGATTATGGATAGTTTGTTTGATGAAATCTGATGACATGAGGTTTAGAAATTGCCTGCGGGCAAAACGTTATTCTGGCGAAATCTAATTAATTAATTAAAGGTTAATTAATTAAATTAGGATTAGAATTGAGATTGAGGAATGTCGATTAGATACTACCTTGAGATTTGAGGAATTGTGAGTTATGTTGAGATATTGAGGTTTAGTTGGTTGTAAGGCTTATAGATTGAGTATGATCCTTATTGATCCCTTTGGGTCTAGGTGTGACCCCTTTGATAAATAGAGGTTGATATATCTCTTTATGACTTGTTTATAGGCCGTGTTGCCCCTCCAGTGTAGAGGTGATCGTGGTTGAGTTTGTACGAGGTTGAGGTAAGTCCGTAGGACTTACTTAGCTACCATCCCTATATTGGGTGTTTGCATGAGTGGTGTGTGCTTTATATGTTTGCTATGATAGCATGAGTTGTCGTTTTTATCGACCTATGTTCTATTGACTGCCCCACTGCGTGGCTGTGATAACCTTTCCCTTTCATCCCGCCGTGGAGTCTGGGAGGTTCTCTGATGTCGGGCCAGACTGGTTTACAGGAAGGGCGCAATCCACTCCCATAGGGTACACGGATTGTGCGACCGATATTCGTACAGCTGGACATTGAACTCAGAGGCGGGGATGTATCGGTCCTCGTGTCACATACTTTCATCTATCTATATATATATATATATATACGATTTTTGAGTGAATGGTCATTATATAAAGATAATAAATGGGTAAATGTGTGATAGCATGCTGACGTGTTTATCTTTCATGATTGTGCTTGTGCTTATGCATTACCTCATATATGTATGGTTAGCTAACGGTTTCATACCGTGTTGTAGATGTTTACAGGTTAGGCGCTACTGGGTGATCTGGCAGGGTGACAGGCCGAGGACTCTCGTACATTAGGTGGTTGGTTTGGGGTTGTTGTGTTTCCCCTCCTGCGTGAGGATGATCTTTTGTACCTCCTATGTGAGGATGTCGATTTATATACTCGGCTATGTTGTTGTTTACTTTGGGTCGTACAGTTTATACTGTTTTATGCATTTGTTTTATATCTGTCAGTGCCATGTTGTAAGGTCCAGTGAACTTGTTGTCTAGCTAGGGTCAAGATCCATTGTGAGATCCTAGCCCAATGTGACACTCCGAGTCCCGCGGATTCGGGGTGTTACACGGAGGTCGCCGGAGGAACTTGAACTTGAAATTCTCTATTAGAATAGACTTCAACCAAGACGAACGAACACGACAAATCAATCGCATGAATAACTCTCACGTATACCTACAATCAATCAAAAATAAATCAGGATTTTAAAAAATGTCAATTATTGCTTACAACTACAACAATAAGCGATGAGAAATGTTGAAATAAAATGGTGATATGCATAACATTGTGAGAGATGATTATTTATATAGACCTAACTATAAATTAAAAAATAAAAGTAATTTAAAGTTAACTAAAACTTTTATCGAAAGTTCAGTAAAACTTCCATGAAAAGATTACGTAAAACAAATGCAAAATCAATCGAATAGTACTATCAAGAAGATGCACTCCTGTGTAAATATATATGTATATTAAAAAAAGGAAGAAGAGATAGTGATGATACAAAATGACTATTTTAAACGGGCTTAATTGTGCAAACTAGTGTTATTGAGCCTACGAGGAACTGGAGGTGGCGGCAGTGCATGATCATGTGTTTGTAGCGGCGATTTTGGAGGCGGTGTCGGATTATCACGTGTGTGTCTCGGTCGCAATGGTGATGGGTGCCTCATTGACGATCCAAGTGGTATTTGTGATGATCAATATTCTGAATTGATAAGTTATGTGAAGGTATACATGTAGTTGGGTGGATCTTAAGTAGTCCACCTTTTACAGGTATGGCTAATCAATGAGATGATGTATAAGTTGTAAATTGTTACTCATTAGCTTGAACTCACACTTTGATTTAACGTTGTAGGTTGCCCTTGTTGAGATCAAGAACCCTTGTCCCTTATCAACAACTCTTTGATGATCATATTTGAATTACAAAATTCATTGTATCTCATATCCGAATTTTGCTAAGATTTCATGGACCACATTTAGTTGCATACACCCGAAAATATAAGTGCAAAACGCTCTTCTATGTAAATTAGTTACCGGAAATAACTCCGTACGTTTGTACCAAGACCTTGTTTATTTATAGATGAGTTTATTTTCTTATGTATTTTGATGAGTTTATTTTCTTGTGTATTTTGATTTTAATTTCATTGTAATTTTCGCTCCTCGAAAAGAAAATAAACATGTATTCGTAACAAGCTAATATTAAATGATCGATTTTCGATTTGTTAATCTACAACGAAAATTCTTCGATCAAATCAGCGAAAATTCTCCGATGAAATCAACGGCGTGCGTGCGCAACACGCGCAACCACCCTGGTAAGTATGAAAAGTAACAGACTAGCCCGATGCTTTAGCAATTGCCTCCAATGAAGTCTTAACCATATATATATATATAGATAGATAGATAGTATAGATCCTATGAGAACACCCCTTTCGTAATTATTATTAGTTTTGTTACGAATGTGCCATATCGTTTAATGTATTATTCGTAGTTATTGTCGGTTGAGTGGATTATTCGTAGTTATTGTTGAATTCCTAATTATTATTATTCGTAGTTATTATTAATTATGATATTTACTCTAAATCTCAACTCTTAATACTCATCATCCAACGGTGTACGATTGTTCTCATGTTATCACGTTAGGGGTGTTCTCATGGGAACCACACACTCTCTCTCTCTCTCTCTCTCTCTCTATATATATATATATATATATATATATATATATATATATATATATAGATTTTAGTTCAAGTGAAGAGAGAGCTTGTAGATAGAAATTAGGAGAGTTGTAAGCCATTGGATGAATTGAAATCAAGGGCTCTCACACGCTCATCATTAATGACATTTTTGTAAATTAACTTAAAATCTTAAAAAATACCTTTAAATTCAAAATAGTCATTGGTGTTCATACTTTTATATATCATTGTTCATGTTTTTATACATTGGTGTTCATAGCATTTTTATTCATCAAAGTGTCATGTCCATTTATTCTTTTGTGTTCATTTTATAATGCATAGATGTTCATTTACAGGTAAATGACCACAAAAAATAAAAAAAACTCATCACAAAACGTTAAAAGATGATCATAATATGTTATGTATGTGTCAAAGTTATAGATAAGTAATCAGTGTTCATACTTTTATACGTCATTGTTCATGTTTTTATTCGTCAGTGTTCATACTTTTTATGTCAATGTTCTTGTAAATATTATAAACTATTTTTCTATAAGACATTTTGCCGAACAGTTTGTGTGCACACTAAAAGGAGCATATAGATAATTCAACTGAAGCTATTAGACCAACTCAACATATGTATATACATGTATTTTCTCAATCAAACACAAAATGATTCAAACAAATTTGATTTCGAACACAAACATCAATCATAATGAAATATAAACCTTAAGAATGGAAATCTAAACATCGAGAGTAGAAATTCGAAGAAGCAAAACCTGAATCGTCTTGTATTCTCTTTGATTTCACAATTTTTTATGTAATCGATCTCTGAATATTATAAACACGATTTTAAAGAAAAGTATAATTTCTAAAAAAAATGAAAAGCATATTATAAACACCATAACTGTAAAAAAAATGAATACATACTTGTAAAAAAATGAACATCATATTGTATTAACACGATTTGAAAGAATAGCATAATTTTCAAAAAAAATCCGAAAAAATGTTTTTAAAAAAATACAACAATGAACAATAAATGTTAAAAAATGAATAGTTAGTGTTAGGAAAAATGAACATTTATTGATAAAATATGAACAATGACTCTTTTAAAAATGAACACATACTTATAAAAATATGAACACCAATTTTTATTTACAAAAAGAAAATCTGGAAAAAAAAACGGTGATGTGACATGCCACATGTCACCATCTCAGTTCTCCTCATTCCTATCTGCAAGGGTCCTCCTCACCGGAACCGGACCCTATATATATATATATATATATATATATATATATATATATATATAGAGTATAGATCCTATGAGAACACCACTAACGTGAGAACATGAGAACAGATTCGTAATTATTATTAGTTTTGTTACGAATGTGCCATATCGTTTAATATATTATTCGTAGTTATTGTTGGTTAAGTGGATTATTCGTAGTTATTGTTGGATTCCTAATTATTATTATTCGTAGTTATTATTATTTTTGATATCTACTCTAAATCTCAACCCTTAATACTCACATCCAACGGTGTACGATTGTTCTCATGTTCTCACGTTAGGAGTGTTCTCATGGGAACCACACCCTCTATATATATATATATATATATATATATAATATACTCCATTCTCTAATCCATTCAACTTATATATATATACATGTACAACACACTGTACCGAGAAGGATCAACTCACCTTCCAGCCCCCTCCCATTGATTCGCCTTTGCCGGAAGTAGCGCTCGATGCTGCAGTCGGTCGAGTCTGTACAACACCAGTCACCCGGATGCTCGGCAAGCGGGGACGGATGCAGGTAGTCGGTTACGGTTCCTGTGGAACGAGGCTGGAGTCCGCTTTAGCCTGCTCGTTGGTCCAGCACAACGGTTCGTATCGTCTGCGGTTCCGGCTAGGGAAGATGCTCCTCACTGGCCTGCGGTGTCTCAGTCGCGTAGGATGTCGGATCCGATCCAGTGGTGGCGATTGTGGCTGTAGTTGGGCGGGAGTAGCGGTCTTGGCCACGTCCCCGGCGAGACGGCGGTGTCCAACTCCAGGTGTGCAGCAGTGGCGTTCAATTTCAGACGGTAGCAGCGCGTTCGACCTCCTCCAGGCGAGCAACAGTTTAGACGAAGGTAGGGAGTGGTTTAGGTTGGATTAGATTAGGGTAATAGGATTAGGTTAATTAACCTTTCATTAATAGAGAACAGGTAGTGGGCCGGCAATGGCACAAGTAGTGGGCCGGTTCATTACATTATAATTTGGCTGAGAAGACAACTCGTTACTCGCACGGAATCGGAATTATTTACGGGTCACGTAAATTATCATTTTATGTGAATGAAGTCACATAAGATGATAGAAATTGATATCGTTTTAATCCTATCCAGAAGAATAGAGGTTGGAGGATCGGAATCCGATTTGATCCGGTAATTAAACGGAGTTAAAAATTTTCGGTTATTACATCAGTGCCCTCTTAAAAGAAGTTTCGTCCCAAAACTTAGAATAATGTATCTAATCACACGACTTTCTTTGTAAATTTTGATGTCATAAAAAAATTTTTCCTTTTTTTTTGTTTACCATGCAATTACTCACTCATCATAATCAGGCACACATCAAAGGAAACACAAACTCTCAATCCAAAGTAAAAACATGAAAAGTCAAACAATACAGCCACCGAGTACTAACTCGTCGGTACAGAAGTAACATCTAACCCCGCAAAGAACTCGGGATAACTATGTCTAATACTCTCCTCTGTCTCCCAAGTGGCCTCATCGGCTCCTCGTCTAGACCATTGGATCCTCAACATCGGTATCGCCTTGGACCGCAGACGTCTAGTACTGCGCTCCAGGACAACTACTGGGTACTCTACAAATGTATGGTCGGCTCAACTATCAGATCCTCATGGCTGATGACGTGTCTTGGATCCGGGATGCACTCTCTCAACTTGGATACATGGAAGACCGGATGGACACCCTATAGTCTCGGTAGTAGTGCTAATCTCAACCACACCTGTGCACCCAAAAGGTCCGACAGATCGGGGACTCAGTTTCCCCTTAATGCTGAAACGCCGGACTCCTCTCGTCGGTGACACTCTCAACCACACCTGTGCACCCACCCTAAACTCCAAGGGTCGACGCCTTTTGTCGGCGTAGGACTTCTGACGACTCTGAGCTGCTAACATCCGCTCCCAGACCAGGGCAATCCGAGCGATGTCATCCTTATCTGATTTGGAGCTACTCCATCAGCTCCGCTAGGCTCATCCCAACATAACGGCGTGCGACATTTCCGCCCGTACAAGCCTCATAAGGGGCCATCCCAATAGACGTGTGCCAGCTGTTATTATACGAAAACTCTACCAGTGGGAGATGATCTGGCCATACCTGTCTCCAATCTAGTACACAAGCCCGCAGCATGTCCTCTAATGTTTTGATGGTCCTCTCAGACTGACCGTCAGTCTGTGGGTGGTAGGCGGTGGTAAAGTGGAGACTCGTCCCCAAAGCAGTATGTACCTGCTGCCAAAACCTCGAGGTGAAACGTCCATTTCTGTCGGAGACGATAGTCCTCGGTACTCCATGAAATCTCACAATGTGTCTGGTGAACTCTTCAGCTAGACGACTTACCGGCCACGTTTTCTTAATCGGAATGAAACGTGCGGTCTTCGTCAGACGGTCTACCACTACCAAAATAGCATCAAAACCTCTGGTGAGCCTCAACCCTGTGACAAAATCCATAGATATATCCTCCCACTTCCACTGTGGTACTGGAAGTGGGTGGAGCTCTCCTCCGGACCTGCAATGCTCAATCTTGACCTACTGACAGGTCACACACTGAGCTACATACCTAGCCACGTCGGGCTTCAAACCACCCCACCAGAAGGACCGTCTTACATCCTTGTACATCTTACTCGCTCCAGGATGTACTGAGTATGGGGTAGCATGAGCCTTACCTAGTATCCTCTGTCTCAACTCACTATCTGACGGCACACAAATGCGGTCTTAACGTCTCATCACTCCATCAGCACCAATAGTGAATTGTGGTGCCTCATCTCGAGACATCCTGTCTCGGATCCTGGTCAGAGTCGGGCAAATCTCCTGCTTTTGTCGGATCTCATCCAACATATCAAGAAGTAACTCTAAACTAGCCAACTGACTATCTGTATCGGAAAACTGAATCTCTATCTCTAACCAAGCCAAGTTCCTCTACAACTGTGGCTGTACTGTCAACCGGGCTATCGCCCTCTCCCAAGGCGTCTTCCGGCTCAAAGCGTCAGCTACTACATTCGCCTTTCTGGGGTGGTAGAGAATCTCAAGGTCGAAATCCTTGATCAACTCTAACTACCGCCTCTGGCGATTATTCAACTCTCGCTGAGTGAATATATACTTCATACTATTATGTTTTGTGAAGATCTGACATGTCGCCCCATAGAGATAGTGACGCCAGATCATAGAGCATGAATTACTGCAGCTAACTCTAGGTCGTGTGTGGGGTAGTTCTCCACCTACGTCTTCAACTACCGAGACACATAGGCTATGACCTTACCCCTCTGCATCAACACCCCAAGCCTAGCTTGAATGTGTCACTGTATACCACAAAGTCATTTGTACCCTTTGTATACAAATATCGGATGCATATGATTTTCTCAAAAATCAAATTCCTCGCATCGCATTTATCATGTTTTCCTTATACTCATGTCGTTTTACCTTCTTTTAAATCTTTACCACCAATAGGATAGTTAAATCCTTTTGAGTTTCCTCGTATACGCCTTACGAACTACGTTGGTTGGTCTTATTACTTTCCTCAACTCTTATGTCATCAGTCCAGCTTGAATTTTCATGGGAGTACCTCCCTTTCTCTCTAAACTTTTATATATACACTTTTCGGTAATCATCTCATTGGGGTAATACCGGATCCATATAACAACCTTTAGTCATTCAACTTTACTCCTTCTTATGTCTGTTCTAGCCAACATATAGATTCCATCTTCAATCACCTCACAACTCGACCACACATTTCACCAAGGCTTTGAATCATACTCTCTATGTTTGTGCCTCCTCTGTGATTCCAATTATTCTATGTCATATTTTTAATCACAAGGGTTTCCCCCTGTCAATCTAGACAGTTTGACCTCACCTTTTCTCGGAGGAGCACTACCAGTCCTACTTCTGTGGAATGCTAAGACATAGAACATGTTCACAATCATCTGCTTCTTCTTACTCTTTTAGTTCTTCTTACAGGGATCCCTTCATACTAACTTTGATATGTATCTTTCCTTAGTCAATAGTAAGTAACTACTCAAAACAATTCCCTTTACACCATTACTATCATCAATGGTCATTCCCGACCGTCAAGAGCTTCTCTTTAATTTCTTTATTAGAGTTATCATATTGGACTCATTCAATGTTACCATTAAGGCTACTAGTACTTGTATCTATTTAACTTCACCATTGTCGTCGTTAATCTCTGGAAGAAATTCACCAGATGTCGGTAAATTTCCTTTATAACCTTGTGATTATTCTTCTTATCTGGCAACCAACCATCACTAGTTAGCCAGCACGTGTAAATTCTCAGTTGTTACCAATTAGTCTGTAGTTGACCTTCTATAAGATCGTAGACTTACTTTTCTTCTATCGCTTTTGAGGTTTGATATACAAGGTGAAAATATATCTCTTCCATTTATTTTCCTTTAACTCCTTCTAGAAATTACACTCTCATAAGAGTACTATACTCTTACGAGTCTAGTTTTGTATCTTCGTCTCCCGTCAACAGACTTATAAATTCTTGTACGATAACTTGTAGGCATTTCTGCATGATTCTTTTTGCCCGAGTTATTGTCCACTTGCGGTTCTCTGTTATGACCCGCTAGTGTTATTAACTTAAATCTCTTCGTGAGTGATACATTATTTGGAGGCTATCTTTTTCACCAAGACCATTCTCCTACACCCTCCTCCCTTGGGGTGCTGCTTGTACTTCCGCCTTTATTGAAATCCGGTCTTTATTGTATCCCGATCGTTGTTGTAATTCTTGTGTGTTCTAGGAGGTCACACCTCTTCCATGTTGGTAAAATATGCCTCCCTCTTTCTAGTAACCTGTAAGCTTTCCTTTTGTGGCTCTTAAATTCTTCGTATCGGGATAGACAATGTATCTCATCTTGACTCCTACGCTTATGATTTTCTCGGTTTCCCATCTTGATTATGGTGGCAAGTAGCTTGTCGAGAATGATCATCTTCCGCTCTGCTTCTAGCCTCAAACTTTCACCTTTTGGTCCATCAGTAAGCTTAGATTCAAAGCTTCTTGTCTGGATCGCTACTATATTTCACCTTGACTTTCATGCCCATGTGTGTTTCTGAAGGTATCCGCTTTGTTTGTAACGTTGCTTTACACCACACTTGAAAGAACCTATGGGTTTTCTCTTCCAATTTGTATATTTATCGATCATCAAACGCTTTTCCTGAACTACACTCATGTATTTTCTTCATTTGGTCCTACTAAGTTGACTCGGGATTCCCCTCCTGTCATCGTCGTTGGTGTTGTCTTTTAGTGTTCACTTTTCCGTCTCGACGTTCCTTAACAAGTTCGAAGGAGTTGTCCGGACGAATGCCTACCTTAATGCTCATAAGCTGAGCATACTTATCCTTACGTTGAAACCCTTCAATTATACTTAGGTGTGTTAACTGAATGAGGAT